>CM036938.1:78508112-79108112 GCA_020800305.1 Porphyrio hochstetteri | reverse complement strand
TTTAGTACTTGTACCTGTTCTGGAGAAGAGAAACTGGAGTAGGTGGTGGGACTCTATCCAAGGAGGATGCAGGATGTTCAGGGCACCATAGGGAGGAGAGGGACTGGATGGGGTGGGAGTAAGGCTGGGATGCCTCGGCTATGTCCTGCCCCAACCTAGAGGTACGAGCAGCAGGGGGCCAGCAGTTCTCCCACCTCTGTGCATGTGTTTATGGCAGGGAGAGGGAGCTGGGCTGCTCTCTCACTGCTGTGTGGTATTGTAAATTATGCCAGTTCACCTGCAGTCACTGCTCTCCAGGCTTCAAGGAGGGCATGGGGATCAAGCAGTCTGTGTCCTCTTTCACACCTGCCCTGATGGGACCAGCCAGGACAAGGGGTACAAGGCTCCTGCTTGTTCAGGCTTGGTTCCCTTCCCTTCTCTTGGGGATCCAGGAAAGCGGGGATAGGAGCACTGTGCTCCACTCTGGATCTGTGCAGGATCTACTTTTTCAGCTTCCTCATCCCCTCTGCTGCTACCAGGATACAGAGAAAACCTGACAGCCAAGGAGAAATCCAAGAACAGGACTTGCAGCTTCATGGAAAGGTGTTGTTTTGCTTGGGTTTGGAGGGGAGAGTGTGAGCCTCCTGACACTGTGTTCCCCAGCCTGCCTCCAGGCTACTGGGGGGGCAACCTCACAGCCCCAAGCCATGAGCAGCAAGGCAGGCATCTCTCCCAGGTCACTGAGGCTGCAGGCTTTGTTCTTGCTGAGCTTCAGACTGTTCGTATTTCACTCCAGGAAATCAGCACAAGTGTAAATAAAATTAAAAAAAAAAAAGGAAAAATAAATCATAACCACTTAAAGTTGCTTGCTCTGGGATACTTCTGGGTTCAGCTAAAATCAAGCACAAAGGCTTTCGTTCTGCGAAAGGCTTTAAGGGTCTGTGTTGATACTTGCCAGTGTTTCAGTTAACTCCAACTCCTCTGGTGTGAGTAGCCCTGCAGCCTGCAGTTCAGCGCTTCAGTGCTCTCACACCCTGGAGAAGGGCAGGGACAATGCCTGCCCCAGACTGTATTCCAGAGAAACATCTGGGAAATAATTTGATGTTGATCTGAGATGAACTTTTAAGGGTATGAAAAAGTTGTAATTTTAAACTGTGAAACTTTTTATGGTAAGCTTATATATTCCCTTTTAAAAATATTTTTTAAATCAAGGAAAAAAAACAATTAAAATGGAAAGGTCAAAATATTTCTTTTAAAATATAGAAAAATGCAACAGTTCTGGTTTTGCTGTCAAAACACACAAGTTTGTTAATCCCCAATACTGCGTATGGGATGAATATATAAATGTAATACTAACTCCCCCTCTATTTCCAGCTCTTTTCCCTGCAGGCTAGTTCCAACCATTAATGCAGAGGGTTGTTTGTCACTTCTAAATACTGATGTGGATGAAACTTGTGATTTCCGTCCTGAGAAAATTGTGATGCTGTTAGTGGCAATTATGCTTTGCAGACTCTGTTTACTGTATATGCCTGTAACTCCTGTTACAAAATTCAGGTTTGGTCTGGAAGCAGCTGGTTCTGCAATTAGCAAGGAGAAGCTGTTCTGTTTTTTCAAGGCAGAAGAGACTTCTACAGCCTTGGATGTTTGCTAGCTTGGAAGATACAGGTGCCTGGAGAAGAATGGCAAAAGTGAGCTGTCAGCTGATGGACATATGTATATAGATGCAAAGACTCTGAAGAAATCAGATATATCCACAGAAGAACTTGAGCATCTAAGTACTGTACAAGTGCCCCTCTAAGTTCCTGAATCCTGACTTGGCTGCCAGTTGAAGTCTGTAGGTACTTAAAGTTTTTTCCAGTAAAATTTTCTGTGCCTGTAAGTCTGCTCCTGAGCATGCCTAAATCTGCTTAAGTCTGTAGCATTTATTTCTGTGCTTCTTGGGGATCTCTTAGTCAGGACTGGCCACAGCATGTATCCTGAGTGAGGGAGGCAGCTCTGCATCCCAACACAGGACACCCTGTGCCAGGCCACACGAAGTTACGAGGGGCTGTAAACTTCACTCATTCCTCCCACCCATTTGCATCTGTGTCTGGATATGCTTCTCCTGTCCCACCTTCAATGCATGTGTAGATTATGCTTCTTCTGGTTCCCTTTTGAAACAAAAAGTGGGCAGAGCTTTGGCCCGCGGCCTAGGAAACCCACCTTCCCCCTTCCACATCCCTAGGGAATAACTGCGTCTCTGGGGCACTCTGTGAATGTGCTCAAATCCTCTGGCTTGAGCCAGTTCTTTGTTGCATGAGTTTCTCATGTTGCATGCTGGATCATAAGGAAAAAGCAAGCCCCTGAATGCCACATCGCAGCATAGTGGTTAGGGCTTCAGCACCCAAGAGGCAGCACCAGGATTTTCTTTGCTTGTAAATATGGAAGAGAATTTGGATCCAGGTTTGCATTTTAGGTCTCCCTTTCCCAAGAACAATGATATACTTGCTTGCAAGTCCTGGTTCAATTAAAGTTTCAGTATGCCATGCAAGAGCCTGAGAGATTTTTAGACCTTTAGAGCTTGAGGCCTCATGTGTCAAACGATTTGCAAGAAAATACTTTGGGAGTTTAGGGAGAAAGCCCTACTATTTGTGCTAGCAGATGAAGAAAGCTACACTGTTGTGTGAGAAAATGATACCATGAACACTTAACTCTAGAGTTCAGAGATCTAAATTTGTCCCTGTAGACCTAGGGAAAGCACCTACATTAAAAGGAGGGGATGAATCTCCAAGCCAGACTCTCTTCTTACTATTTGCTTTTGAACAACATCATTTCTTGCTTGGCTTGCTGGAATTTTAATCCCTACCCTGATGCTTAAATGTTCTTGTGCATCACATAACAAGCTATCCAGATGCCTAAAGCATAACTGTGAATTTCAGTAGATAGCAAATTGCCTAAAAGACATCCTCTGTGGTGCTCAGCATGACAAAACCCATGTGCTTTTGTGGATGTCAATGTAGACATAATTTTATGCCAGCAAAACAACACAGTAAAATAGATAATGTTCAGAACAATCCAGAACATTAGCAAGATACCATGCTCAGAGGAAGCCCCAGGTGTCTTATCACTAAAGACATCACCCAGATAGGAAAATACCTTGGGTGTGTAGGGACTGGACTATGGACTTGGAGGGCAGCTCTCCTTAAGCCACTGATCCCAGGCACAGGTCATGAATCTGCCTTTCAAAAGCAGCACAGCCCACCCACAGCTGGCCAAGTGCTGGTTTAGGCCAGAAGGGCAGTTCGGGCTGCGCAGGTCAGTGTGTGCCCAGCATGGGCAAAGAGCGCTGCTCTAGCTGTGCCTGAGCAGGGAGAAATTTTGCTTCATGTGTGCTCTGAGTCCCAACAATCAGTGCATGAAATCTGGGCTCTGGGGGTGTTGCACGTCAGGAACATTGGCCTGGGCATTGCAAGGAGGGGGCAGTTGGGCTGAGTGTGCACACAGCCTCGGGCCCCTGGCCCAAGCAGAGGGTCTGTCTGCTATGCTAACAACTATTTCTACAGGGTATCTGGGGCTTCCCTAAGTAATCTGTACCACACTCTTCAAAAACACTCCTGTTTCCTCAAAATGTTCATGTCTCCATTTGTAACAATCGCCTTTTCAAGGATTAAAATAAACACAGCTGGAGGATACAAAACAGTGGTCACAGAGTTCTTTGAGGGATTTTTGCGACGGGTCTCCTCCTGTCACGGTGGGGTGCTCAAAGAAAAGTGCACATGGCTGCAGAATGACAGGGACCCGAAGGTGCAGGCTGACATCTAGTGACAACTGAAAGAAACTTTAAAGCTCGGATACTCTCACTGGACACTGACTTTGCCTAAGGACTCAAATATCTTTTCCCCTCAAATAACTAACCGAGTTCATAATGTACTAATAACCCCGAATTGCATTTCCAGGTTTCCCTTTTAAATGCTTCATCAGTAGAAATATTGCTTCACTTTCTCTTTGAATTATTTTGGCACTCACTTCAGCACTAAATAAAAATCCAGTTCCCTTCATTCCCATTTATGACTGTCTGCTTTAAAATTTGATTATTCAATCGAGTGCCTGGACAGAAGCTCTGATCTAATCGGTATCCCTGAGCTTGCGCAGGTATTGGTATGGGTGCAGTGCAGCTCAAGGACATTAGACTGGGAGTCTGAATCTCCAATTTTTAGTGAGGATTATCTCTCTCCTGCTTCATAAAATAGTTCTGATAAATCCATTCGGAAAGGAGTTATGGAAAATATCTTTTTATCATGATTAAGCAGTTACAAGAATCTCCTTCAGGTGAATTCTCAGCATCAGTCAATGCAGCAGCATCTAAGACAAAGTCTGCAAGAAAAGGCTGGACAGCCAGTTAACTCATTCCTTTGCTTAAGTGCAGCTGGTAACATGCCTAGTTGCCGAGAGTTGTTTTGCTTCAAACTGTCTCTTTCAAATCCTACACATATGTGCAGGTTTCTCAGCCTATGTGTGGTGGTTTGACCCTGGCTGGAGGCCAAATGACTTTCAAAGTTGCCCTATCATTCCCCTTTTCAGCTGGACAGGGGAGAAAATATATATTGAGATGCCTAGGAGTGGAGATAAGGACAGGGAGAGATCATTCCACAATCAGTGTCATGGGCAGAACAGGCTCAACACAGAATAAAATCCATCTAAACTATTATCCAATCAAAACAGAGTAGGATAATGAAAAATAAAATAAAATCTTAAAACACCTTCCCCCACCCCTCCCTTCTTCCCAGCCTCAAGTTTATCCATGATTTATCTCTCTCCTCCCCCTGAGCAGCGCAGGGGGAGATGGGGAATGTGGGTTTTGGTCAGTCCATCCCAAGTCGTCTCTGCCACTCCTTCCTTCTGGGAGTGGAGGGGGGGGCAAAGGATGGATGACGGGGGAGACGGGGATGGGACAATGGGACATATGACTCCTCACACCCTTCCCCTGCTCCAGCGTGGGATCCCACCCACAGGAGACAGTCCTCCATTAACTTCTCCAATGTGAGTCCTTTCCCATGGGGGCTTCAGCTCTTCATGAACTGCCCCAGGACAGGTCACTTCCACACAGTGCAGTCCTTCAGGAGGGCTGCTCCAGCACGGTCTCCCACAGGATCACAAGTCCCACCTGCAAGCATCCAGCATGAGTCCCTCTCTCCACAGGCTGCAAGTTCCTGCTAGGAGCTTAGTCCAGCATGGACTTACCACTGGATCACAGCGTCCTTCATGTGTCTTCACCTGTGTCTCCCCTGTGAACTGTTCCATGGGCTGCAGGTGGGATCTCTGCTCCCCATCATCTTCAATGGGCTGCAGGGGGACAACTTGCTCTACCATGACCTTCTCCACAGGCTGCAGAGAAATCTGTCTCTCCAGTGCCTGGAGGACCACCTCCCCCCCTTCTTCACTGGCCTTGGTGTCTGCACAGTTTCTTACATCTTCTCACTCCCTTCTCTGGGGGCAAAAAGTGGCTGCTTCATTTTTTTTTCTCCTAAATGTGACTCCCAGAGGCGCTGTGACCATCGCTGATGGGCTCGGCCTTGGTCAGCAGCGGGTCCGGCCTTGAGCTGGCTGGTGTTTGCTCTGTGGGGCCTGCAGAGAGCTTCTGGCTGCTCCTTGCAGAAGCCACCCCTGCTGCCCATCTCTCCCCCACCCCTTACCACACAAACCCAAAACACTATGCTAGTGTGTAGCCCCAGAGTCCTTCCCAGAATCTTAACTGTACAACACAGACTCACAGGGCACCTGAGCAAATATGGCAAAAAAACCCAACACCTGGAGACAGAAACAACTTAGTCATTTGTGCAAGCTTTTTGAAACCTTGACCTACCTGCTTGAGGAGTGCTAACAGAATGCTAAGGTGACGGACTGCAGGCTATTCAGTGTGGAAAATAACAAAATAAAGGTAGCTCTCTCAGATATTTACTCTCTCCCTCACTTACCCATTCCTTGGTAAAATTAAATATTATTTCTCTGAGGATTTGTGTTGTTTCTTGCACACACACTCATTGTACAGTAATCAAATTAACTATTAATCAGTGAGTGTCTTCTAGCATCATTGTTCAATGAACCTTTCCACTTTTAATTCAGAAGTCACATCTAACCTAATGCTGGATAAAAATGGAATCTTGAAGGAAAATTACTTCTCTATCTCTGTAGCTGTGAAAAAGCATCCAATCAGTTTGCACAACAAGTCTCAAAGTCAAGTATCTTCAATTTTCTTTTCAGGCTAAGCCTTAAAACTGGTAATAAAATTGCTATCAATTCATAGCTACCAACAATTATCCCAGAGTTGCAGTGATGGGAAAATCACATCCGACCAAGCTAGTAAGCTTCAATGATGAGACAACTGGCTTGGTGGGCAGGGAGGAGAAGTGGATGATGTTTATCTTGACTTAAATAATGTTTTGATGCTCTCTTAATTTACATCCCCACAGAAAAACCAAGAAAGACATGTCTAGGAGTGTGGAAAGTGAGCTGGATTGAAACTGGCTGAACTGCCAGGCTAAAAGTGCTGTGATCAGCAGCACAACCTCCAACCAGAGGACAGTGACTAGAGGTGTACCCCGAGGTTGATACTGTGGCCAGTCCTGTTCAACATCTTCATTCTGGGTGATGGAACAGGGTCCAACCCAGCACATCTGCAAAGGATACAAAAAGGAGGAGTAAGTAAGTGAAACACCAGAGAGTGGTGCCAACGTCCGGAGGGTCTGTGCTGGGCTGGAGAAATCGGCTGACAGGAACCCCAGACAGTCCAACAAAGGGAAATGCCAAGTTCTGCACCTGGGGACAGACAACCCTCAGCACCAGTACAGGCTGGGAGCTGATAGACTGGAAAGTGGCTTTGCAGGAAAGGACCTGGGGTCCTGGTGGACACTCAAGGAGAACATGAGTCAACAATGTGCCCCTGCAGCAAAGGCCGCATTAGGTAGAGCATTGCTAGGAAATCAAGAGAGGTGATCCTTCCCCTCCACTCATCCTGGTGGAGCCACATTTGGGGTGTTGCGTGCGGTTCTAGGAGTGAAGAGGAGAGAGAGAAACTTACTGGAGAGGCTGGAGGATGATGGAGGGCTTGGGGCATCTGTCATGGAAGGAGAAGCTGACAGAGCTGAGATTGTTCACCTTGGAACTGAGAAGGTTCAGGAGGATCCTATCAACATGTGTAAATAGCTGATGGGGGTGGGTTTTAAAGAAGATAGAACCAGACTCTTCTCAGTGTTGTGCAGGGAATGGAGAAGAAGCAGTAGGCAAAAACTGAAATTCAATAAAATTTATTTAAACGTAAGAAAAAAAATGACTGTGTGGTTAAGCACTGGAGCAAGTTGCCCAGACTGCATGGAGTGTCCATCTCTGGAGATGCACAGATTCTGACTCAACACAGCTTGGACAGCCTGCTTTAGCAACTCCATGCTGTGCAGCAGTGAAAATGAATAGGGCATCTCCAGAGGCAACCCCAACAATTCTGTGCTTCTGTGTAATTTTGTGATTCTTTGTGATAGCTGTAAATTGCTATGAATACATCTTTGTTACAATACAATAGTATTAACACATGTCTGTCTTGCTTGACATTTATTCTGAAAAACCTCTAAAAATTTTATGCCCTCAAATCATCTCCTAGTGTGTATTTCAAATCATCTATTACATGTTTATGATCATAAACAGATATTAGAAGTGTTTTTACTGCTTTTTATTTCTTCTGGAGTTGCTAAGAGGACTCAGAGGAAATATATGCTTCCTCTTGCTCATCAAAAGGCCTTTCCTGTGGGAACCCTGGTCCCTTATTCATGAGCAAATCCAGTATTGCAGTGTTCTGGTTTCAGCTAGGATAGAGTTAATTTTCTTTCAGGTAGCTGGTGCAGTGCTGTGTTTGGGAGTTAGGATGAGAGCAGTGCTGATAACACGCTGATGGTTTAGTTCTTGCAAATCAGCTGGGACAGGTGACCTGAACTGGCCAAAGAGGGTATTCCATGCCAATTATGTCATGCTCAGCATAAAGGGGGCTGGTGGCTGGAGGAGCAGGCAGCTCCAGTTATGCACAGTTTTGGGGACAATCCAGTTTCAGGACAGCTCTGAGCTGTACGGCCTGAGGTGTGCAGTTTGGTGGGAAACTGCATTGTGTAGCAGGTTTTGCATATTTTGCTATAAAGTCATTATTGTATCGATCTTTCTGCTATCGCAGTGAACCATCCTTATCCCAACCCGCAAGGTTTGGTGGTTTTTGTGGTTACCTTTCCCTCCCTTTCCACAGCTGTGTGGTGCTTGGCTCTCATTTGGGGCAAAACCTCAACATGCAGATAGAAGTAGAAAGCTACCCATGAACTTCTCAACTGAAGGTACCTGCTCAAACTGTACAGCTGATCATAAACAGTGAAAAGAAGAACCTCGTCTGAATTTCAGCTTTGGGATTACATTTTCAGAGACATAGACTGAAATCTTGAATTTTGAGTACACTTGATATAAAGTCTTTCCAAGTAAAATATTCCAAAAAGCAAAATTCCTGTTCAGAAGAGAACACCCTTTGATAATGTGTGCTCACACTCTCAGAGATAACCATAGTTCTAACAGCTGTTTTGCTGCCTTGTTTTGCATGTAATGCAATCTAGCAATACTTGGAATACATTTCTTAAAAGTGTACTCCTTGGGACTGGAAGTTAAGTTGGCATTTCAATACTTGTTAAAGACACAAGTACTTCAGTCCTCAAAATCCCTGGAAACTGATTACTTGAAAATTTTATTGCAAGGTGGTGTTTATTTTGCTTAAGGAAGAAACCAAACCAAATCTGAATGTTGAAAAGCAAAACAATAAATTTGAGATACATTTGCACCTATATGGTGATCTGCTAGCCATGTAACTCCAGGGTGTAGCTCCCAGCTTTTAAAAGAAGACCTCTAGGGATTACAATGGCAGAACTTCTTCCTTTCCCTCATGTCACTCTTGGACCCCCCCCAGTTCCAATATTTTTTCTTCTCCTGCTCAGCACCTAATGAGCAGGGACGGCTTCACATCAGAGGTGACAAAGACCTGATGCTGCCTGTTGTCCTCTCCTTGTGCTGTGGCCACTGTCCCTGCATCCTGACACACCTCACCTTTTGGGAACCAACCCAACAAAAAAAAATCACCTGCCAAAGAGTGGCATAGTGTAGGGGTTGCTGTGCTTCAGGGCTGACTCTTGACAGTAGCACTGAAAGCTTTGAAGGCCAGACTCTGCCATGAGTTTGATGCTAAACATACCCTTGGTGGGCTCCTGCCACCATGTGTCCATATGGCAGTGTCTCCAATGTCATTATGCAGCTGGGTTACAGCTAGGAACAAGCAACTTTCCCTTGTTGTCTGCACACACACACACAAAACCAAGAAAAAACACCACCACAGCTGCAACAACAACAACAAAACCCCCACAAAATACATTCCCGCCCCCCCCCAAAAAAAAACCAACCCACCCCAAAACCAAAAAACAAACAACCAACCCCCAAAACCTGACGTGCAGCAGCGCATCACTGTAAGGAAACTTCAGAGTAAGCTGAAAGAGAGAGGGTCCGGTCCGAGGTGAGGAAGCAATGCAAGGGAAGGCAGCGCCCGCGCCCCAGAGAAGTGTTATAATGTCATTGAACACTGGGGGGCAACGAAGCACCCAGTGTTCGGGGAGGAGAGTACTTGAACCGGAAAGGCGGCAGCCCCATTCTCTCTTCCCCCTGGGGCAGATACAGCCTTTGATAATTAGCCTTTCAAAAAGCAGCTAATTTTTTGGAAAAGGCCACAGATCTCCCTATTTGAAAATAACATACAGGACCTGCTTTTCTCGGTCTGCCCTGCTATCCAAAGTGGAGAACACTGAATTTTGTTTTACAGCTACTTCAAGTACTTACTTGGAGCAACAAAGGCCAATGCTCTCTGGTTTCTTGGCTTTGCATGATGTGAAGTCATTATTTTTGACACACAGGTAAAATGCTACTACATGGGGAGAGTAAAAAGTTAATTTCCAAGAAGAAATTTTAAGAAATACAACAGATTAACACGCCTTGCATACCTAAAGCAGCGATGTATGAAACTAAATACACTGTAGACAGCAACAGAATTACAAATGGCTCTTTACAGTTTAGTCTTGAACAAATGGGCCCTAACATTTGTTGCTTAAATATACAAAGAAGGAGAAGCTAGGGAATAAGAAATGAATGCTGGAAGCTTAGAGGGAAAAGTTTTGGTTTATACATCATTGTCATAGCTTCATCCTGCTAAAAATAGTTTGAAGACATTTTACAGCAGATACTTCCACCCTTTTCCTCCATGAAGCAATCCCTCTACAGCTCAGAAATGTCAGATGTCATCGTTGCCACATCTTGTACTTACACCATTCTCCCTGTCTTCTGACATGCTGCAGGGACTTGTTCCAACTCATGGACACCAATGTGTAAAGCAAGAACATGGAACTGTTGGAACAGGTCCAGAGGAGGCCACGAAGGTGACTGGTGGGCTGGAGCACCTCAACTCTGAAGACAGGCTGAGAGAGTTGGGGCTGTTCAGTCTGGAGAAGAGGAGGCTTTGGGGAGACCTCATAGCAACCTTACAGTACATGTAGGGGGCCTTCAAGGGAGCTGAGAAGGTACTTTTTAGAAGGACATGGAGCGATAGGTCAAATAGTTTTAAATTGGAAGGGTGTAGATTTAGATTTGGTATTAGGAAGAAATTCTTCCCTGTGAGGGTGGTGAGGCCTTGTCACAGGCTGCCCAGAGAAGTGGTGGATGCCCCCACCCTGGCAGTGCTCAGAACCAGGTTGGATGGGGCCTTGAGCAGCCTGGTCTAGTGAGAGGTGTCCCTGCCCATGGCAAGGGGATTGGAGCTTGATGATCTTTAAGGTCCCTTCCAGCTCTAACCATTCTATGATTCTATAAAGCTGCAAGTTCTGCCAAGGCGAAGACATTTATGACTCATCCTGACCTGTGTAGAGGAAAAGTGACCTGACCTGTATTTGGAAGAGAAGTGTCTCCCATGGACCACCTGAGTTGCTTGCTTTTAAGGATGTCTAAGAAACTTAATGAGATCACTGTAGAAGACAGAATGAACATTGGGGGGAAAAAACACCCCAAAAACAACAACTGTTGTGATGTTACTATTTCTGTAAATTCTCTAAACAAAAGAACCAAAACCTCCTTGGATGTTTGTTTGCATGCCATGCCCACTTGCTAAACGGGAATTAGTGGGAGGCATTTGAAAGAAAAAGGGCAAGGTGTTATGAAGAAAAGATGGCAGGCTTGTTTCCAGCCTCAGTTCATTCAGCCATAACCAGTTCTGTTAAAGTAGGAGGGAAGAGGGGAAGGTTATGTCAAGACATCTTGACTTCATCTAAACATATCATTTGTATAAACATGATATAGAGAAGGTCTTTATTTGATTTTATGCATATGGAAATAAAACCAGCTGAGAAAGATCAGACCCAGGCTACTTCTAACTTTGAAACACATAATTGCAATAAAAGATGATATTAAGAACAATAGCTGACTATATTGGTAACTCAAGTCATGAACTAACGTGAAAGGACAGAAAAGGTGGAACTTCTTCAGTTAGTAGCACCACAATACAGTTCTTCAATGCCTTTAAAGTTTTTAGCATTTTAGCTTTTCTATTCCTGAAAGAAATACTCTTCTCATGAATTGGTAATGCTTTAGATTGTTTGCAGTGAGACCTGAAATATATTTTTTATTTGCAAATGAGCACCACAATAATTTTTCTGTTTTAAACACTGTTTTTCATATTGTACACAGATTTTTTTTTTGGTCTGCTTGCTGTTTTTGATGAAGACCCATTAAGAAAGATACTGTTTTGAGGTCTTAGAAACAAGTATAGGATGTTTTTATGGAAACATTGCCAAAGAAACACCGACTTGACTGTTCTGTAGCATGCAGTGAATTTTAAAAGGAAAGATCATGAGAAAGATGGTAATGTGATTTCCTGAAACAGTTTTCTCTGAATAAATTTGTAAATATAAGCATTGATATACATGATGGTCCTATCTCTCTTCTCTCTGCAGGTTTACAGTTCTCGTTATGCTACTGCATATCTATGGTCACTCCACAGGCCTGAATCAATGCCAGCTCTCTCTCTCTCTTTGTGTATCAGAGCTGAGATAGCACTGACCATTCAAATTTTAATGTTCTGATAGCATTAAACCTCACAGAAAATATTGACAAAGAGGCAGGTAAACATTTCAGAGTTCCTTTCCCAGCCTCACACTGGAATTGGAACTTTATGTCCTCAGAGCCTGGCGCATGGGTTTACATGGTGCTTCAAGTCTTGCAGTCCTATAAAACCAGGTCACCTCTTCTTTTTCTCTATTTGCATGCCTCCACACAGAAGCCTCTCTCTTCCCTTAAAAACTCCTCCTCCCAGAAGATACTAAGCTAATGGAAGTTAGTGAGACGGCATGAAGTGTATTGAGAAGACAAACATCCTTCATTTTTTGGCCTTCAGCTCTTTGATCCTGTTGAGACCCTTGTGATCCAGCCATCTCAGCACCTATAAAGTGTATCAACCACAGTCCAGGGGCTCAGTCTTCCAAGCTTTTCTCTTGAATGGGTGTGACATGAGGGGGATTTGTGAAGAGCCACAAAATGAAAGAAACCATCAAAGATGTTTTTTTCATAAAGTCAGATGAAGGAGCTGTGAAGAAAGATAAGGTTTGCCATGCACTGAGAGCTTGTTTGGGCGACAGCGGAGGCACAAGCATCAACAAAAAAGGTAGCTGAGGCTGGCATGGGTTTGTTATAATAAGAGATTGCCTAAACAGTTTGGGTTTTTTTTCCAGAGAACAAATGACTCAGTCAACTCTTGGAAACATACAAAAAGGTTGAAATTTGTGCATCTCTGCTTGAATCTAGCCGTTTATTTGTGGTGGTGCCAGCTTGTGTCAGGCAGAGCTTGTAGGAGGTGATCAGCCCAACAGTGCACCTGACAGAACAACACTAATTATACATGTGCAACATTTAAGAAGACAAACAAACACCGCACCTAGCAACAGTCTCTCTGTGCCACTGTTCGTTAACAACACTGCATGAGCAGGTGGCTTCATGTGGCTGAGCATTTAACACAGCAAATGGATATGGCAGTTTTCAGGACAGAGGAGGGACAGCACAGACAGTGTGTTCCGCTTCCAAACACTGGCAGTACTCTAAAGTTAAGAATGAAGCTTCATATGCCATTAAATACAGGTAACTGGTGTTAAGTATTTACTGTACAGTAATTCCCATAGTGCTTTGCAGAACTGAATTTATTTACAGTATTTTGTAAAGAGCAAATGCCATTGCACTCAAAGCTAGATGCATGAAGGAAAATAGAGAAAAGAGAGATGCTACTATGAGGTAAACACTGTCATATCCAATGTTAAGATTTAAATGGCTTACAACCAGTCATAAAATTTTTGTTTTGGCCAAGATTTTCTTTTTTTTTTTTAATTTCAATATCAAATTCAACAGGCCAGTTTTATAAGGCGGCAGAAATGACAGCTGTTTACCACAGATGGATGGTTTAGGTGCCTACACACAGATCTGCAGAGCAGCCTTAGGCAGACTTTCATGACAAGCTCAGTCAGTACTTTCATTTCAAGTATACAGAAGCAGCAGGGTCCAGTATAAAACAATCTCTTTACAGTTATGCTTTTAAACAGTAGACTTCAATCTTGTTTATATTCCAGTCATCATTCATACCCAAATATGTTTTTGACAGTAGCTGGGTATTACCCAATCCCATTTAACATTACTACTAATAACAATAGAGTTGCACCCCACATGGCCTCTGGCACCTGCTTGATCCTGCTGCAGCTTTTGAATACCAGAAGGAATATCCCCAAATTTAAGATGCTTGAAAAGCAAGATAAATAAAAGCCTTCTTCCGAACTCTGTCCACTTGTATTACTTCTTCAACTTATCACATGCTTCATCTATTAACTTCCACAGATTGCTAATGAGAAGTTTCATAACGATTCCTCATGTAGGGCATCGAGATAGTGTGGGTATACACCCTGTCACATGTAACAGTGTGTCAACACACTGACGTCAACAGGAATGAAGTAACAAAGCAGTCAAAATTCAGACGTTTTCAACTGGAGGCATTAGGCAACCAGTTTTATCAAGTCTCCATTTCATAAAGCTCTGGAATTGCAGCTGCTCCGAGGAGGTAAGGGAGGAGGACGTGCCAGCAGTATCAGCGTGGCAACAGCACCGGTGCTACCGACCCAGAGAGAGAATGCTCCCCTGGGCAGATTTCTTCCAGTCGCTTCACACAGTCCTACTCCACATATCGAACACAGAAAGCAACAAAGCAGCAGCCAATCAGTGACACTGTAGATGCCGAAATCACAGTGACTGCACTGCCAGCAACACTAACCAAGAGCCCCAGGCCCACACCGAGAATGATCTGGGCCAGCTGGACCATGCAGGTGAGAGCGGCACAGTCAATGCCCTTCCCTCGCTCATGCTCTCCAGCTTGTTCTCCATCCTGCAGCTTCAGGCTCTGCAAATAAGCACAAAATAACCCCCAAAACAGTGAAAAGAGACAGTCAACGAAAACTTGCAACTCTCAGCCAATGTGCTGTCACACCACCAAGTGCAGCAAGACAGGACAATAGTTCTCTGCTTCCCTTCTGTTTATTCTGCTCATCCCACAGAGGTTACACAACCCAAACAGAGATTTTGCAAGTGATAATGAGTTTTCCAAGCTCCCTCAGAATTGCCCTCTTTCTGCCATCTGCAACTTTTCCCTCTATCCCTTCTCTCAAGCAAAGAATCAGAAAAATTAGCCATTTCCCTCAAGTTCGGGTCTATCTGAGCTCTGGCAAACTGACATTTCACAGTGTGGGACATCCTGTCATGGATAATTTATTTCCAACCCTCATGGTTGAAGGAGAGCCTCAAAGAGATTTTAAGTCATACTATGTCCCACACACATACACAGCATAATTCATTATATGGAGCACTGTGCTCTGAAGTTATGTCTCAAAGCACACAGAGGAGTTCAGTACTAAAATCTAAGAGTAATGCTTTTATTGCCAGGGAAAACAAAAAATCTGAAAACAAATGCCCAGACCAGGATTCTTCTACACTACCAGAGAACATTACTAACCACTTGTTATCTGTATATCTGCTGTGATATACATACCAGAGAAAAAAGCTTCATTTATCATGTACAAGTATCTCATACAAAAGCATCCTGTGAGGGTGGTTGATCACTGGAACAGGTAGACCAGAGGTGTTGTGGATTCTCCATTCCCAGAAATAATCAAACCAGACTGGACATAACTCTGGGCAAACTGGTCTAGCTGGTCTTGCCTGAGCAGGGTAGTTGGGCTCCATGAGCTCTGGAGGTCTCTTCTAACTTCAGCTGTTCTGTGGCTCCCACCAGTAAGGAACTATTCTGTTTTGTTGGGAAATTACATGATAGTTTATGTCTTTATTGCTCTTCTCATATAGGCTGTTGCATGGGAAGGCTGTATTGTAACAAGCAAGAGGTTTCAGTGTGGTAGGCTGGCTGTGTTGCTGTCTTCTGGTATCCAAACACTCTTGGCCATTATGTTTGTTTTTCACAAGACCCATTACATTGCCTTCGAGCTGTTAGCACACGAAGCACAAAAGTACCGGAGACAAACAGTCTCTTCCTAATCCAGTAGAGAAAACCGAATTTGGATCGTAGGCAGCAGCAGCACAGAACATGAGTCAAAAAGGCAGCATTTTAAAACCCAGCACAGGATTTTGGCAAAACGCATAGAGAGAGGGGAAATGTCTGCTCTTTGCTCTGGAATGATACAGTCCTTTCACCTGCTGTATTTCCAATTTTAGACACTATTTTTTTTTTTAATTATATCTATTTTGCTGGGCTGTGACCAGTGTTCCTATGTGCCAGTAGCTCTGACCACAATAATTTAAATATAAATATGTAAATGAATGTAGCCATGCACTTGACATTTCCTCTTTAATTTTTCTATCTTGTACATTAGAGAAGGTTTGAGCTAAACCTAATTCTGCTAATATCAGATCTAACATAAAATAATATATCATTTAATATCTGGCATAGCAAGTACCATGCACCAAACAAGAAACAGTTGGCTGTGTTACAAGTGACATTTGAATATATTAGCCTATTAAAGTCCATGCACACTTCAGCCTATTTTATTTCACCTCTGTCTTGGAACAACTCTGAATCAGAGCCAGGCAACAAGTGTGCCTTTACTCCCTCTCTCTGGAGCTGGCTGGCCCGAGGTTAGAATTGTGATCTCAGCCTAAGCTGGGTGCATTCCCTGTTCTTTCTAAAACTTTTCGTCATGATCATTCACTGTTGGAAGGAACAGAGACATAAACTGAAGAATCAGGAATCAGATCTATGAAATATCTAACCACATTCAGACAACCTCTTGGGATTCAATAGAATGAGAGTTTTTGTGTATTCCTCACTCAGATAGTAATGCTTTAAAATCATACAGAATATTAGGACATGTTCTCAAGGGCTTGATCTAGCCCTGTGCTCGTCTCAACTATGTTTCTGTGTTGTTTTTCAACAGTTAAACATTTCCTTTATTAATTTTTTCCCCAGACCTAATGAGAACTTTCCCTAAGTCCTCCCAACTCTCCCTAATCCTTGTTGTTTTCTGGTCTCTCACTAACTTAAGATTGACTTCAGAGAACTTTTACAATAAAGAGCTTAACACTTTACAAGACATGAAGATCCTGCTGTGCCAAGCAACATGATATAAGGAATGCAAGCTTTTCCAGATTTTCCTTGGAAACAGGATTTCATGCTGTGGAGGACTAAAAACCAACCCCAGACATTTGGGGAGATAATGAGAATGCCGTATATAATTTAATACCAAACTATACAAAACCGTTTGTATTCAAATTTCATGCATTTATTAGCTAACAGCTTTTGTCACACTTTGCAGTTAACTAAAAATTCTGCCAGCCTTTACAATGGAGTTACTAAACCTTAGGAACTCCAAAGCCAAGTTATCGGCTCATAGAGCTGGAAGTAATGATATAAGGAAGATGGCAAGACAAGTGGAGCCCTGCTATCTGTTCACCACCCAAACATGTACTGAGATGGGCTTTGGATATAGCTGTGATTATAAACAATTATTTGTCTCACAGCAGGACTGTTTGGAGAGTTTGGAGCTGGGACCTTAACTCTCTGTCAGAAACTTTCCATTTATAATACGTGTCATCATAAATAGTTTGAAATTAAAATTAAATGCTGCTAACCAGTTCTATCCAGTTTCCTCCCCAAACAGACCAGACAGATAGAAACTTACCCTCTCTTAGACATGGGACTCACCTCTTCTTCCCGGTGATACTCGGCAATGAGGTGGAATGGCACGGTGTACAGCGTGCTGGACATGACGCCAAAGAGGGAACACAGAGCCAGAGTGGAATAGACATTTGGAAACAAGCCAATTAATCCAGTACCCAATCCAAAGAGTAGGTATCCAAGGAAATAAAGTCCCTTTAATCCTATGTATGGAAGGAGGATTTTCTGCAGGTCTGTGGAAAGTAAGTGAAAATGCTGATAAGACTACAGCAAGACATGTCACATTTCATCAGGAAGGTCCTTTAAGAGGGTGTATTTTGTGATGGAGGAGATAATCTTACTGATTTTGGAAGTTGCCTCAAATTATTGTAGGTATAAACTTGCCAAAAATACTTGCTCTCTCTGGGGATGGTCTTATTCTGGCTTAGCCAACTCCAGCGAAATATTTAACAACCCTTCTGGAAGAACTGCCCTCATTGACTACCTCAGACTTTGAATGTAATACGAACATTTGGCATCAGCCTCTGTCTGAGCTGAGAAAGGCGCTGCAGAAATGACTGTAGTTAAGCTCCAAAAGGAAAAGATCTCCATTAAGCCTCTTTTAGAGACTCAATTCAGCCCCCCAAATGCTACTTATTTGAGTTTTCAGATCACAAGCAATTTTTTTAAGCCTTGGCAAGAGCTATGGTAAAATCTGTCTGGGTAACTGTGCTAGCACATTTACACACAATTTTGGAAACCAAGGTTGATGCTTCCAGCAAGACTGCACAGTGAAGAAGTTACTTTATGAGGAATGCAGATGAAGAGAGTCCATCAGAGGGACCTTTGAGAACCTACAGCTACAGCTCTGCTAGGCGAAACAGCATCTCAGAATGATGGTGATAGCATCCATTTTAGCCTGGAATTTAACTTCAGGATGATTTTCATTGTTAAGGGTCAGTTCACAAGCAGAACAATGCCTTAGTGCCAAAGTGACCCCTCGTCATGTGATCAGCAACCGGTTTTTTTAAGACAACAGTTTCTTACAATGGTGAGAATGTACCTTTTCTTAAAGTTTTCATATGGGGGAAAGACCCCCAGAACTAAGGGATGATTTGCTATTGCTTTACTTTTTTTAACAACAGCAAATAACAAACTGTTTGGACATTGTTTCAAAACACAGTGCTTGAGTACGTTCCTGGTACTTACAAGAATAGACTGATGAAGAAATTGCATTGATGCACAGCCCCCAGCATCCCATCTCTACTCCTGCTTTGTAGGTAAGGTAAAGCGTGGAGTTATGAGGTGCATAAGGACTACCCTGGTATACAACCTGAAAGAGAGACCACAAAGATCACAGAAGGCAAGGATGGGCTGCATGTGCGGAACACCTCCTTCTTAGGGTAACAGGGTACCAACACAGGGCCTCACCCCTGATAGGGGAGATAGTTAGCACCCAAGAAGTCCCTTAAGCAGTGCCCTTCACAGTTCTCCAGGTTTCACATGCTTGTCTCCCACCCCAGGCCCCTCCTCCTTTCTTACCATCTGCATTTTCCTGAACTGTCCACACTACACTAACTCGTTTGTTCTTTTTCCTTTGGGTGTCTGATGTCCCACTCTTCTCCTTTCTCCATTTCTGTCTTCTTGCCTTAGCCTTTCCCTAATTTATCTGCAATTTTGTTTGTTTGTTTCTTTTTCAGGCTCACCCCAACACAATCATTTTCTCATCTAGTCATTATCTCACTCAGTTCCTTATCTAGGCAAGCAAAACCTTTGCTTTCAGTTGTTTATATACACTGCAGGGAAAGAAAAACAAACCCAACAAACCAACAAAACCAACAAACCATCCCTTCCCTCCCTTTCTCCTACAGAGACAAAAAATGGCGAGGAAATGGGAATACTGTGTGGAAGCCAATTAAAAAAAGCAAGTGGCAATGAGAGGATTTGTGCCAGGAGCACATATCTGTACCCTGGAAGAGACGGGCAGGATCGTACAGGCAAGAACCACAGGCAGGGACGTATCATCCCACTGCCCAGGGATGGGCTGGAAAAGGGAGTACTGGCTGTCATGAAGGCAAAGAATTGCTGGCAGACGGGCCCAAGGGAAAAGTTTAAAGAGGTATGTGAGGGAGAGCCAAATTGAAGGAGACAAGAGCCTTGAGCTGCCAAGTATTTTGCTGTGCAGAGAGCTGCAGAGCAGGTGAATGGCCAGTGCCCATGTGCCACAGTAACACCAGCTGCATCCAAGCAACATCAGTGTTCCTTGGGTTAGGAAAACTGCCCATCTCGGAGCAGCTCCAAAGCCAAAGCAGAGAAGGGGTGTGTTTGGAGCTGCTCCAAGAGCTTAATCTGTTAAGCAGTTAAATAGGCACAGACAGTCTTACAAATACTGAAAGGTTTTCCAACAGACGCTGGCAAGGAGCAAGGGCCTGAGATCAATTAGCTGTTTGACAAAACTCTTGTGCAGCCATCCAGATACAACTGGCTCTGCCACCACTGTAATTTCTTCAGGATTATAACACTCTCTCATTTATTTTTGGTGGAGGAGGAGATGCTAAGAGGAAGGCGAAGCAAGAGGATTTTACCTGTCCCATGAAATCCGTGAAGAAGAGCATGTTGGACAGGAAAGCCATCCACCCAAAGAGGTGGCTCACACACAGATAGCGGTAGTGGGGTGGCATGCTTAGAAGTGTCTTCAAGAGTGATTTAAGGGTCATCCTCCTTTGATCCTAAAAGCAAGTATTTAACAATAACACTGTGTTACTGCCCTGAAGGCTAATAAAATAGCTGACAGGAAATGAAGAAAGCCTCCTCATCTTTCATTGCCAAACTTCCAAAGTTTTTAACTTGATTTTGCTAGGAAGGGTTGCTTGGATACTAAGGGTCCTTCACCATGTATTTCATTTGTAGAGCCATTGCCTAATAAAGTAATCTGAAAGATTCACAGACACTCCAAGAGAGTTGGAATACATCAGCAAGGATGTAACATTTCTTGCTGTTATGATCAGTAAGATTATTATCTACTTGTAGAACCAAGTGAAAATTTCCTGCCAAAACTGATTCAGTGGAGTTCTGGGGGAAAAAAAAAACACACAAAAAGCCAAACCAACTAACCAAACACTAGCCAACCCCCCCCCCAAAAAAAAAAACAACAAAACAAACCCAAAACAAACCCACACACAAAAAATCCCCAAACCAACTCTCCCAAAAATTTACTTATGGACACAATCAGCTTTCCACTGAAAATTTAAAGCTACTAAATTCCAAATACTTCCTGAGAATTAAAATATATAATTTGTGCAATATGACATTCCCATTCCCTCCTATGTGCTCAACTCCTTAGAAAATTTCACCTCTTCTGGTGTGTCATTACCACGGGATTTCCACTCTGTACTGTCCTCCCCTCCTCCATGAAGCGGGGTAAGACTGTGGCACATCAGAGGAGATGCAGCACCACTCAAAGTCACAGCTCCCAGAGAACGTATGTGAGCTCCAGCCCCTGAACACTTCACCCCGTGGGAGAAATAACTAATTTCAAAATCAAGGTGGTTTTGGTGCCAGTTAACAAATCTTACTGATAGGGAACATCAAAACCTCTCAGCACCTTCCATGCCCCACCTTATCTCCCCTCCTTGTCTGAGCCCTGTGCCCCAAAACTCTCTCAGTTTCTTTGGCAGTCACCCTCATCAGTTCCCTTGTATCACTTGTATTTTTTTCAGTACCATAGGTGGGCTTGATGTCAGGCATTTGCCACAAACAACTCTTGCTGCTTTAAAGCTCCTGCATGGCTCTGTGCTTCTAAAGAATAAAGGTGCTGTTTTATCTGTGCATGATAGAACACTTGCAAGTATATTTACTGATGTTTGAAGGCAACATTGTTGGGAAAGACAGTAAGGGAATCTGTATGGTCATGAAATGTGTAAGATCTGTAAAAGTTACATTCATTACTGGAAAGCTGAACCCTGTCTTTGATTTGTCCTATGATAATGACATTTTTTTCCTTCCTTCCCTCAATGTTCTTCTTTCTTTTCACAATGCTCCTTTCCTTTGAACTAAGTTATGCTGCAAGCTACTCTACGAATAATCGCCACATGTAAAGTTGGAAAATACTTTGCTTCAGTGGGAGGCTTTTAATCCTCATAGGAATGCCAAAATTCAAGTTGCTGACTTTCACCTTGAACTGCATATTGTCCAAATCCCTTGGAATTTCTCTTGGCATCACCCTCTTTTAAACAGAGCAAACTTTCTATCCTTCTACAGTTATAAAAGAGGAAACAAAACAAAACAAAGAAATTCCACATTGTCTCATTAGTGTTTTGTTCACGGGTAATTACCATTGTTTGACTTGGCTTATTTAATTTATTCACCTCTTTCACACAGTTCTTTAAAACAGCCTTTCCAGTCACAGTGTTAACATAAGGTCACAGGACCACAAGGGACACTGCAGTAATTATGAACAATCTGACAGCTAGATAGAAATGAAGGATTTCTATTTTAGAGAGTGGAAATGGGCACTGAAGGGTTTGATGCATACATGCAGTACACACCAGCACACAAACCCTGCACTTACTTAAAGCCTGGCTCCTTTTCAGTTCCTTATCTTTCAAAAGCTCCCTATAAAATCACTGCAACTCAATGCCTAAGATGATTCATAAAGATAGAGACAAATCAGTATGACACAGGTTTTATGGCAGCAGAGCCTAAGTAATTTGGCACCAAACTAAAGGAAAAAAATTTATCACTTTGGATATCTGCTCATACTGTAACAGGTCAAATCTCATTAATAATCATGGCAGCTATTAGCATGTAAGAGCACAGTCCTTAATTTGGAAGATATAGGGCCATGATGCCTGCAGCAAAATTAAAAAAAAAAAAAAAAAGAGAGACACAGAAAAACAGGAAGCCAAACCATTTCTTCAAGGAAGCAATTACAGTAATGAACTCAGAAACATGTGCCACAAGAGACAGACCATTAAGGCAGTGAGTGTCTAGAATTTACACATGCACAGGCACATCAAAGAGACACGAGACAGATCAAAGCACTGTGAGTCTCTGACAGGCCGTACAGCTAAAGACAGAGACAAAGGCAGTGGCACAAGCTTGCCACAGTGGACACCAGAGCTTCATCTCAGGCATCAGGCGTTACTGATTTAGTGGAATTGTTCTTGGCAAGATACAGACGACCCCGATCCTCAGCCTGCTCCCCTTGCTTTCAATGCATCTGCTCTCTCTCCTTCATTTACCTTTCCTTCTTTAGAGCCCATTAAGGCCCAAGCGGTCAATGACACTCAGCATCTCTGATAATCTGGAGGATGCTCCGAGTGAACAACGCTGGTGAAGGATGCTGGCTGCTCACGTTGGCCTACGGTGGGGCAGCAGGGACGGCACCCCAGTGTGACAGACATATTCTCCTAAAAGACTGTTGCTTTGCTGTCTGGTCCCCTCTGTGTTTGTCTGGCCTTTTCACCAGGCAGCATTCATCTTTTATTCTAACTCTGTGCTGCATCCAGTGTAACAGTGTTTTTCTTCAGGTTAGTAATACCAAGTGTAACTATAATACATATAAAAAATAGTAAAAGATAATAAAATCCTTTTATTTGTGGCTTAAGCATGAGCTCAGGTTTCTAACTTAAAGCACTGGCACATTCTCGGTATTTTTATCTGATTTATCAAGACTTGTATCAGGGATAGAGGAGTGGAACACCTTCCTTATGAGGAAAGGCTGAGGGAGCTGAGTCTCTTTAGCTTCAAGGAGACTGAGGGGTGACCTGACTAATGTTTATAAATATGTAAAGGGTGAGTGTCAGGAGGATGCAGCCAGGCTCTTCTCAGTGATGGCAGCGATAGCACAAGGAGCAGTGGGTGCATGCTGGAGCAGAGGAAGTTCCATGTGAATATAAGGCAGAACTTTTTAACTGTGAGGGCCAGGGAGCACTGGGACAGGCTGCCCAGAGAGGCTGTGGAGTCTCCTTCTCTGGATACATTCAAACCCCCCCAGATGTGTTCCTGTGGGCTTTAGTCTGGGTGATCTTGCTCTGGCAGGAGGTTGGACTAGATGATCTTTTGAGGTCCCTTCCAACTCCTAATATTCTGTGATACGTAACACTAAGAGATCAGAAGTGAAATTAAAACAACAAGCAACTGTTCCATCAGTTATTGTTATACTAGGAGCCAAAGATAGATATTAGCCTTTGCTCAGCTAGGGTAACATGATATTGCAGTGAGGCCTTCTAGCACTAAAAGTAATCAAAAGAAAGTGAAAACCATTATCTGTTCCTAAGACCCCTTTAGCAATGTGCTCTCCAGATATTTTTCAGGTAGATTCACCTTTTTCTAGTTGCCTTAGGTTGAAGCAATCTCTCATAAAAATGCAGCAGAAGCAAGGTAGCAGTGATGACTTCAAAGTGCCAGCTGTTCTCTCCCACCTAACAGCCCTGGCAGAGGCAGAGCCACCACATCACTTCAAAACACTTAAAACTCCAGAAGCAAGGTAGCATTGCTGTAGAAGTAGCAATTTTAAACACTTCAGTGCTGTCAATAAATCCTCAATAAAATGTTGAGCAGAGCAAACCTGAATGTTTTCTAGACCAGGGAGCAAACAGTTCATATCTATTACATATGAAAGTGTATGATCTGCAGTGGGAATTACGGATTTATATCAAAGATTAGTGGTCTGTAGTCCCTGCCCACAATTTGATGTGAAATCTATCAGGACTAAAGGATGAAGTAGATCCTTTGGACAGAATTCACATGGATATCAAAAGACTGACACAGAGCAGAAACCTGAACCTGGTTTTCCCTCATCCCTGCCAATTTTCAAAGCATCAGGACTAGTCTGTCTCATTCCTCTTGCTGGAAATACTTTATAAATAAGAAAAAAGGAAGCAGCTTCTTCCTGACCACATATCCCAGTGGAAGATCCTTTTTCTGTGTGTGTGAAAGGGCTCCAGTCCCAACAGTCAGCATTAGCTAACTTTAAAGGGTCTCCAAGCATGCAACAATACGACTTAAAAAATAATCTCTGCACTTACCCCTGTCTGTGACATAACAGCACATTTCCCTGGTTTAGCTGGAGACGTTATTTCAGCACATGTTGACTTAAAGAAACCATTCTTGATTTGCTCATCTATGGAACTGTATGTGTAGGATTCAGTCACTTCCAGCAGGAACTTTGTCTCTTCGTTGTCGTATCTGAGTGGGACTTCAGGAATACTGCGCAGATGTACAGCAAGGCAAATTAGGAAAACCAAGGCTGCAAAGAAGAAAATCACCTGGAATTCCGATACCAAGGAATATCCTAGCACAGTTTGATCCCAGTCCATAGCACCTGTCAGGTAACCCAGGGCTCCTCCCAAACCTATGAGGGTGGGGGAAAAAAAGGAGAAAAAAAGATCTACTAGCATTGATAAAATAAACAGTGCACAATACCCTCAAATGATACCCTGTAGAAACAACTACATAATCACCCTTCAGATATTAATCACAAGGAATAGGAATATTGAGCTAATCACATGTATGTACAGTTATCAAAACACCTCTTGAAAAATCTCATCAGCTCTGGCAGACAGAGCTCTCAAAAAATGCCTGAGTACATAGCAACATCTCTTTTCTTGGGTCTTTGAGGATTTATTTCATTTGAAACAGAGAGTAATACAAAACAAAAATCTACTGGAATTTATGTTTTTTTAAAAAAACTCCACAGAACAACAAAATTTATTTTTAATTATGTCAAGACCAGCTCTAATTTAGACTTTGCAAAATGCATCTTATATCGCTGAATCTAAACAGAAATACTGTCTTTGGGTGACACTTTTTAAAGAACAGAAATAAAGCCAAAAGCATTGTTTTGTAGTTATCAAAATCTAAGTACGTCACCACTTGGAAAAGGGAACAAAAAGGATCAAATAAAAATGTGTACCTTTACAGGTTTTCTTAGGAAAGTTAGAATATGTAAACATAAAGTGAGAATGCTACTGTGTGTCTTTAATAGAAACAGTGTTCAGACCATGTTCATTTTCATGTCAGAAGCATGAGAAAGTTCACATGGTTACACAGAGCATTTGAAGGACTTGGAAATGTTTCTGCTCTTCTGCTTAGGAGACCTGAAGACAATGTATGGCAGAACCATTCTGTATCACAGAAAGTAACATTTGCTTCACCTAAACCCAGATGATTTTTACTTCACTGTGGATTTTCTGCACTTTTCTCCCCCTAGAGCCCTCCTTCACTGTGTCCTACTGCCTTTCACAGGGGACTGTATCCTTGCTTGTTCTCCTGGAAAACAATTAAGCTGTTGATAACTTTTTGAAGAAAACCTGCACTACATGTTTGCACAGCAGTGGTTGCTTGATGCTGAGGGCTGGCTTTGCGTATTGCTGTGACAAAAAATAATGGTGATGCTGGAATGGGGTCTGAGTGTTGTGGGGAGGGTATGCACACTCTTCTTTCCCCTCGTCTCCTAAGTCTGGTCATGAGTTTCATAACTGCAGGGCTGTCGAGTTTAATGTTACATATTCAAACCCGAAACTGAAGGTAAAGCAGAGAGCAAAATCTTGGACTTACTGAGTATAAAAAGAAGGAACCAAATAGGGGAAACAAACCAATATCTAAAACAGAAGCTGGAAAAGAAATGGGAAGATTGCTGTTTGTGCCTAACAGAGATAACACAAGGAATGGTAAATGTAAATTGTAGGGAATCAGTAAGATTAGATTTTAGGGAAAACTGCCTAACAACAAGGCCAGTGAAGTGTGGGAGCAAACTGCCTTGGGAGGGCTGCAGAACAAGGGACGATTTCAAGAACAGGCCAGGTAGTTACCTCTCAGGAAGGGTTGAGATAGCAACGATCTTGCTACAGAGGGCACAGGATGCTGGACTAAATAATACAATCTATTCCAGTCTTATTTGATGGGTATTGTCCACATCCCTTTTCATAGCTCAGTACACAAATGAATCAGCTAAATCTGTAGCTCCAGATTTGGAAATCAAGGATTTTTGATATCATCCAAGGAAAAGTTTCAACCAGTGTTCTGCTGAAGGCAGGAATATACATCAGAGACTCCCCTCTCTGTCCAAACAAGTGATTGTTGAAGTTTTTATCTCTCAGTTTCTACTGGATAATACTGATTCCATTGCCATGCTACTTTAAGGTTTCTTTTAAATCTGTGTTCCTGGAGACAGCTGTGTTGTATGTCTAAAATCATCCTGCTGTCAGTAGTTACTACACCTACCTCCTTGACCAGCGTAACTGCCAGTGAATCTACATGTCTCTGCTCTTGGCACAGCTCAGTGGCCACAAAAATTTGAATAAACCAGATTGCATGACTTTTCATCTGGTCTGCTTTTCCTCTAGTCCTTTCACAGTGACTGCTCTCAGACACATCTGGAAGCTCCTCAGCATTCACGTGACAGGTACACAGCCGTACGTGCCTTCCCTGTGCATCTTCTCACGCACTGCAGGTTTCCCTCTGTAACTCAGCAACCTTTCAAAGATGCATAAAGGCAAATGAAGCTCACTCTCCATTTGCAGGGGCCTGGACTGAAGTGTGTGGACTTGCTTTGTGGAAGTTGTGAAGTTCTGGGTTTTTAAACAGAACTCCTATTTCTATACAGGAAGGCAGCACGTATTGGATCACTGCTGAAGAAAGGAAACCACCTATTCTGTCCTGTGCAGCTCTTGCTCTATGTCCTATGCAGAGTTAAAGATGTTATTTTTATGTGCTATGGCAAGGAAACAATTTATATCCCTTAATTTTTGCTTCACCAAAAACTTGAGAAAATTATAACAAGCTGAATAAGCACCACTTCACTTTCTTAAATAAATAAATTGAGCTTACTCAAACCATGGCTGTGCAGCTCTAAGTGTTTATACCTGCAGCCTTCTGCAGCAAAGTTCTTGTAGCAGCAATCACAAGCTGCTGCTCTCTGGAGTAGTGAAAACCCAGCAACAAAAGACTCGTGACTGAAGCGCGGGATCAGATGATCAGTTCATTCAAGATTAGAAACACAGTGAGGATAAAGTCCATGCAATTACCTTCCCCTCCTTCGAGAGGCAGGGAGGAAAAGAAGGGATCTGAGTACCTGTAAAGAGGGCGTGGTAATGCAGACCCTTCTCTTTATCCTGATGAGAGCAGACATCAAATAAATAGGCTTTGATGGGGCCATCAATAAAATCAGCTGCAAAATCAAAAAGCACTACTCCCAGCATGGTAATGACTATTGCCCACGTCCGTTGCTTGTCTCTCTCACCGATGAAAGCTACAAAAAGAAAAACACCCTCATTCTGACAGCAACAGTGCCATGTCCTGCAAAGCCACATTTCATCTTTCCTGATCCCTCCAAGTCTACACAATGCTTAATTATGCAAGAGAGAGCAGCGATACCAGAAACGCACCAGAGAAGCAGGATAACTGAGTGTGCAGTGCAGAGCTGTGCTAGGTTGATTTACTGCCTTGAGTCAGCACAAGCTCAGGGTACTCCAAGCTCCACAACCAAGAGCATCACTAGCCTTAATCTACTCCTTTGCACCTCCATGGCATGCTCTGGCAGCCTATCACACATGCATTTTGCAGTACCTGTTTTATTCTATTCGCCCTACCACTTCTGTTGGTATAGATAATCAAGAGTTGATTTGATTATCAGTCAATTATCAAGTTGATTATTGGGCAAATTAATACATGTATATTCAGCACCAATGATATCCAGGAAGAGAAGGCAAATCAATTCATAAAAGCACACATCTCTCCCCCACCCCTGCCCCCAAGTCATAATGACAGCAACAACTTTCCATCAAAATTTTGAGAAGTTACATCTCAAGCTGAAATATAACTGTATCCAGGGATGTCAGCCCTATTTGATTTGCACATTCCAGGTGCAACATCATTTCCAAGGAGCTTCTGATTTCTATTATTCACCAGCATAACATATTCCCAAAACAAGCCAATACTGCAGTAATTAAAGGTAAGTATTTTGAATGCTAATCCACCTAAAATAGGGATTAACAGATACCCAGTTTGGACGTGTTTGGTATCCCACACAAAAATATCGATCTTTTAACTTTACAAGGTAGATTTAGTTCTTAAAAACTTCTCTTGGGCCTAAGCAGTGCTCTACTCGTGCGAACCGATTCTGGCAACACCACCAACACAGAGCACACTGCAATCACATGCACAAGCTACAGAACAGAATGTACAGGGTATATAACATGCAGTGTTAGGATTGAATTTATATGAAGATTGCAGCATCCCTCGGCTCCTTCAATGCAATTTTAAGACCCCACTTGAGCAGGGAATAAAGGAACCCCTCTTTTCTTTCCAATTCATAAGTCTGTCAGCACAGCGTATGCCCCTCACTCACCTGAGATCATCATGTCCCCATTGAGGTACAAAGCCATGCCTAACAGCATTATGATGCCCAGACCCAGAATGTAAGGTCGCCTCCTGCCCCAGCTACAGCTGCAGTGATCACTGGCTGAACCTACCACGGGCTGCAGCACGAAGCCCAGGATAGGGCTGATGAGCCACACCAGGCTGTAGAGGTTCTTGGGCAGCCCTACACTGAGCAGCACCGGCGTGACAAAAGCGGCCTCCACAGCATAGCAGAACTCCCGGCCGAACATGGCCATGCTGTGCATGACCAGCCTTCCCACCGCTCGCTTCCTTGGCACAACTGCTCCAGTCCTCGTCATGCATTGCAGCACAGCCTCCTCCTTCCCTCTAGTGCTGTCCATGTTGGCATTGGCCACCTCAGAAGGGGCTGGAAGAGCTCCGTGGAAACTGTCTTCCGTTAAAGTCATCGATCGGGCTATGTGCAGCGCTCCGGCGAGTCGGTGCTGCCGGCCACAGCTGACATGGAGCCTGGATCATATGCCGGGTGGGATCGGTCTGTGCCGGGGGAGGGACTCACATACTTTCATGGCTCTGCGATCACAAGTTATGCAAGGCAGGGGGCGGGGAAGTGTGTGTTAACGGTAGTAGATCTGAGCTCTTGGGCGTCTGCAAAGCTCCCAATTCTCCCCAACTAAAGAGCTACTGTTTAAGCACAAAATACACATATAACTGGAACATACATCACATGGGTGAGGCACAGGATGTGATACAAAGCTGCTCCTCTTGCTGCTGTAAAATAGCGGCAGTACCACGGAACTAGAGCTCTCAGCTTCCTGTCCAGCAAACATGAGCTCCAGAGTGCCGATTGTCAGCAGATCAAGCACAGGGGAAAAGAATCTGCAATGTGTGTCCAGAAGAGGATTTCAATGTACTTCATGACCATAAGTGAACCAACTCATTGCCCTGAGTGTTAGTGGCAGGTAAGAAGTTTGACAGAAGTCTGTCAAACAGCAATTGGTGAGTATTTTTTGTATCTGCTGTGTGCTACCCTCAATACCACTGATTATTTTCTTGATTTCTGAAAAGCAAAGGGTATAGGATACTTGATTGCTTGGTCTGTTCTTTTAAAACAGTCTTACCTGCCAAGAGAAGACCTTAAAAGAAATCTCTTGGGACATATCTAAACTGGACCTTTCAGCTTAGTCTGAATGCCTCACCTGAGTGAGGCAGCTGATCCGTCTTATGCTGAATCATAGAGTGGTTTGGGTTTAAAGGTGATCTAGTCCCATCCCCCTGCCACAGGCAGGGGCACCCCTCACAAGACCAGGTTGCCCAAAGCCCCATCCAACCTGGCCTTGGTCACTGCCAGGGACGGGGCAGCCACAGCTTCTCTGGGCAGCCTGTGCCTGTCGGGGAAGACAGGAGGCCTGCTAGCAGCCTAGCTCTCTTCTCCCAAGATTTAGGCCCTGACAATATTCTTCAGTTCCTATGAGAGAGGAAAAGTTACTCATGCTGAGAGGATCCTAATAATCACATTCTCAAAACACAGCGGCCTTGTTGATAGGGGTACAGGCTACCATAAACCAAGAAGCAGTTAGGGGAAGGTATTTGGGAGTAACAGAACATGTCAGGAACCAACCATAACCAGAGGGTCAAAACAGCAGGTGTGTGGATACTTTTAGGAATTAAAGGTAAACTAAGGATATTTAGCTATAAGACAGGCTTCTCAGAACTCGTTATAATTACTAACCAATCAATACGGTGTGAACAGTGTGTGTAACCAATTAGCAGTTTTTTAGCTTGCCACATTTGCAGTAATAAAGGTATATAATGTGTGAGATTTCTCCCAATAAAATGGCTTCACCTAAAATTCATCTCGAATTGCGTGTTGTTCTCTGCCGGCTGACACATGTGCCAGGTCCTCACCACCTTTCTTACAGAACATTTCTTCCCTATATCTAGTCTGAACCTACCCTCTTACAGTTTCAAACCTTGTCCTATCAAAACAGGCCTTGCTAAAATATCTGTCCCCATATTTCTTATGAGACCTGTCTTAAAGGCCCCATTTTAAGTAAGGTCTTCCCAGAGCCTTCTCCAGGCTGAACAGGCCCAACTCTTTCAGTCTGTTTTCATTGCAGTGGTGCTTCAGCCCTCTGATCATCTTTGTGTCCCTCCTCTGGACTTGCTCGAACAGCTCCATGTCTTTCCTGTACTGAAGACCTCTGACCTGGATGCAGGACTGACTCCAGGTGGGGTCTGGAGAGCAGAGGGGCAGAACCTCCTCACTTGACCTTCTGGTAACACTTCTTTGATGCAGCCTTTTGATACAGTATATGAATGGCCTTCTGAGCTGCAAGTGCACATTGCAGGTTCATGTCCAGCTTTTCATACACCAGTACCCCCAGGTCCTTCTCCTCAGGGCTGCCCATAATCCCTTCATCTTGAGGCCATGAGCCTTCATTTTGGCCATGAGCCAGCAGTGTGCCCTGCTGGCTAAGAGGGCCAATGGGATCCTGGGATGCATAAAGAAGAGTGTGGCCAGCAGGTCACAGGAGGTGATCCTCCCCCTCTACTCTGCTCTGGTCAGGCCCCACCTGGAGTATTGTGTCCAGTTCTGGGCTCCCTGGTATAAAAAAGACAGGGATCTCCTGGAGAGCCCAGTGGAGGGCTACAAAGGTGATTAAAGGCCTGGAGCATCTCCCCTGTGAGGAAAGGCTGAGTGAGCTGGGACTGTTCAGCCTTGAGAAAAGAAGACTGAGAGGGGATCTGATCAATGTTCATAAATATCTTAAGTGTGGGGCACAGGGGGAAATGGCCAGGCTCTCTACAGTGGTCTGTGGAGACAGGACAAGGGGCAATGGCCTCAAGTTGGAGCACAGGAAGTTCCGCACCAACATGCGGAAGAACTTCTTCATGGTGAGGGTGACAAAGCCCTGGGACAGGCTGCCCAGGGTGGGTTGTGGAGTCTCCTTCTCTGGAGATATCCAGGACCTGTCTGCATGCCGACCAGTGTGACCCATCCTAAGGAACCTGCTTTGGCAGGGGGGTTGGACCCCATGATCTCCTGAGGTCCCTTCCAACCCCTAGAGTTCTGTGATTCTGTGATACCACGGGTTTTCCCAACCCAAGGTCAGAACCTTGCATTTGGCCTTGTTGAACCTCATGATGTTCACATGGGCTTCAACTTGTCCAGGTCCCTGTGGATGGCATCCTGTGCCTCAGGCATGTCAACCACACCGCTGAGCTTGGTGTTGTCTGCAAATCTGCTGAGAGTGCACTTGATCCCACTGTCTGTGTCACTGATGAAGATACTGAACAGAACTGGTCCCAGTTCTGACCTGCAGGTTAACCCCTGAAGTTAACCTGAGGTTTTAAACTGACTCAGCAACTTTTAGGTCAGAACTTAGGTTCTCAGGAGATTACACTGGACAATGTTTAGTGTTCTCTAACACACTCACATGCACATGGGACTAAGCAAATGGTCAACTCTTACTGTAAAGTTGTAGAATATTCAGTAATTCACATTAGAGAAACTGAAGATACTTTTGCTAGTTTTTACCTCCTTTGTCAGGACCTAGTGACAATTCTTGTTTAAACCTTTGTAAGCAATTAACTGTTTTTCAGCATGGTAAATACTCTGCAAAACCCACAACTCCTCATATTGTACATCCTGACGTGTCAGAATAAAGAACACTGTATGAAGACTGTTAAAAGGGAGGTTGGTTGGTTGTGTTTTTTTCCCTTGAAAGACACTTGAAATACATGATGGTTTAATTTTAAAGGAAATTAAAACCACCAGGTAGTAACCATTGTTTAAAACCTGTGCAGCTGAGCTGCCTAACATTTCTCCAAAGAGTCGAGGGGGTTAAAATTGGAAGCTATTTTATAATAACAAAACTCATTCTGAAGTTATTTTCTGGCCAAGCTTAAATTTCAAATGTAATATAATCAGAAGTCTGCGCTGGAAAATGTAGTCAGCCTATGAAATAGAATCACTTTATGATAATAATTCCACAACAGCACAAAAGAAAAAGCCTTATTTCAATCACTGTTTTGGCAGATGAATTAATACAATAAGATACAGAATAATTTCCCTTCTAATCTATAAATCTCTAATTCTATAAATAAACGACACAATCACTTGTTTAGGAAGAATATAACTACTTTATGGAAAGCATTGTCTTTGTGTAATTACAACATATATTACCAATCAAAGGTGTAGCTAGAAATTAGAAGAAATGAGCATTTCACAGGATATGATATTTAAAGAGACATTTTGAGGACTTAACAGCTGCTTACTATGCAAGTTGTATAGATCTTCAGAGCACAATTTTGGTATCATTCTAGACTGCAGACCACTGAGGTATATAAGTGCATAATCCCCACTGTTTTCAATTAAATGTTAAATCTCAATAATTTTTAAAGAAAAGGTTAAAAGCTGTATTATGCAGACATTTGTCACATAATTAAATTTTAATGCATAAAAACTTATTGTACCAGCCTGAAAATTTGTCTGATCTGCATAGTTAAAGAGACTATAGATTAGCTTTAGGCTTACTGAATTCTATTACTTTATCAGAATAAAGTTTAGTAATCTCTTGCTTAGTAAATCCATATTCTAGAAGTATCTCTTCTGTGTGTTCTCCTATAAGAGGGTCTCTTTTAAATGATGGAACAGCAGGGGTCCTGGATAGAATAGGAGCAGGTCTAGGACTTATCTCGCCCTGATCATTTTTGATAAAAGAACTTCTTTCTTTGTTATGCTGATGCGAGGCAACATCATCAAAGGACAGAACAGGGGTCACGCAGGCATCAGTACCATCAAATATGCTGCACCACTCATCTTGTGTCTTCTGTGCAAATATGGATGCAAATGTTTGCTTCATTTCCGGCCAGTCGGAGTGACTCATCTGATTGGGAAGTTTACCTGAATCTAGCCCAAGACCTGAAAGAAAGAAAAGAGAAGTTTAACTGTGGTACAGTTTAGATAAATTAAAGTGCTGCCCACAATGAAGTGTGTTCCTCAAGAAACTAGTATTTTGCAGCCAGTCCAACACAGCAAAGCATAGTAACTAGAAGTTGCTTCAAACTCTATTAGGGTATCTATGATTGAGCAGGAGAGAGCAGAAGAATAAAATGGCTTATTACTTGCAATTAGACTACACCCCATTAGCTAGAGCCTGTTAACTAAGTACATTATTAACACTTTGTAAGAGCAGCAGCTGCCTGGAGGTAACTTTTTGTCCTGAGAACATTTTCTACAATAGGTATTACATTCTCTACCTGACAGTAGCAACACAAAAGTCTGCTGAATGGGACTTGGGACTACAGGAACATTGGTATCTCAAGGAAGCCAGAACATCTGCCAGAGCTGCATGCCCAGCAGACTACAGTGTGTCCAACATGAGCGGGTTACTTCTATGCCAGAGAGAAGATGGTGCAGGTGGACCCAGGCCCGAGGCAGCTCAGCTGCAGGTGCCTGCAGGCTGGCTGACCTGCTTCTTGAGTCCCTCAGTCCAAACGGACTCCAGCAGCATTCACAGCTCTCCCCTCTTCAGCACACTTCCCGGGTTCCAAGTCTCCACTGCTGCTCTTCTGGAGCAGCTTCTGCTCACTGCACTTTACATCTCTCCTCTGCAGACAGTTTCCCAACTCTGTTTCTGCTATACACTCCCTAATCTTCTTTTTTCCTACTTCAAGGAGATGTAAGAATTGTTACCACTTCTTGTAGGGTTTATCTCAAAAAGGAGGTAACAAAGAAGAAAGAGAAAGGCAAATAAACCACACTTCCAAAGTCTGTGGCACCATACAGAAAACAGAAGTGGTACCTCGAAGGCTGTCCAGTTACATCTTGACAATCAGAAGCATGGATCAGCTGATGATCACTCATACTGGTTGAGCATCCCTCATTAAATAGAAGCTAACAATGCTTTCCAAATTAACTGATTATTAATCTTCAAAGTATACTACTATAGTATGAACAGTGCTGAAGAACTAGGTGAGGCAAGTTCACCTTCCACAATCAGAAAGCTAAGTAACAACACACTGAGATTCTGTCTCCGTGCATGAGATCTTGACAATTGAAACTTGTTGCACGAGTACTTATTTGTTTATTAATTATAGTTTGGTTTCTAGTAGCCAGTCCAAGATGAACACAGCTCTCCCATTATCCCATTACACAATTATATTTGAAGACCATGCCTGATGGAAAGTGGGCTCAAACTAACTGTACATGCTCTAGCAAAACAGAACAATATGCAGAACCTGGAATTTAATATTACATGCTCATTTTCCACTGACCACTGAGTACTTCAACTTTAAATAGCCTGAACCGACAGCATTTACAGCTTCTCATTTTCCAGCCTGTGCTAACCATTTGTGGGGCACATGAGCAATCGCAGCAGGAGCGACTGAGTCAACAAGGAAACAATTACACAGCACAGAACTGTTTGGGATACCACAGGATGACATATTTCACCCAATGCAATCAAAGGCAAAGTATCTTTTACACAGAGTCTCTGGCAAAGCAATTACAACTTGTTTCCAAGGTTTTATTGTTCAAATTTTCATCTAGGGGTTTTTGTTTAGAAAAGCCCAGTAATCTACCCCAGCACATCTTTCAAATAATGATTTCTGAATAATGAAGAAGTTAAGTGTCCTCATAGTGGTATAGCTTTAGGTCTTCTTTAAATGTTATAGCTTTATTGATTTATATCTACATGGATATTAATGCAACAAACTGAAGTACCTATTTCTACAGACATTCTTGAAAAAAACCCAGTAAAATTAGGCACGTATTTAAAAAGAGAAAAAACAGTAAAATTCATTAGATAAAAAAGTTGCTTTGGCATATTGGAAATAAGAGTTTCTTACAGTATTTCATCCATACTATTTTAAAAAATTATTTAGGATTCCTAGCAGAGCTTTGTTCAGGATTTTCTTGGTTTAACTTGCTGATACTCTTCTCAAAATTGCATGTTCATAGTGCATTAATTTTGAAACTATGTTGCCACCGCATGACTGAAGAGGACCATCCAGTATGGGAGTCCTTAATTTTGGCCAAAATCACAGCCATAATCACATTGCTTGCTCTCTCTCAATACAACTCATTCTCACTCCTAGAGGGAACTCAGCTTCCGAATAGTGCAGGACAGGAGTGTATTTTCATTAAATTAACTATGTAAAGTTTTTTCTCTGCTCAAAGTTTCTGAAACAAAATAATTTTCTAGCCAGTGCTATCTCAGCAAAAGGTTGAGCAGGCTCAGAGTACCACTAGAGCACTGCAAATGCATCCATACCTGTCCTTCAAGTCTGCATATTTAATTACCACAACTGCAAATGTTTTGGTGCAGCAAGAACCAAGTGCTCTACAGTACTTGTACAGTGTTAAAAGCTTTAAAGCTTATCACAGTAAATAAATTCAAGTACAACTGAACATTTAGGGTTCCTAAAATGTTATGAGGAAACTGTCCACTTTGCACGTCCTTCATAATGATGTACACTCTGTTCTTCACATGCTTCCTGATTTTTTTCTCCTGCTTAAGTAGAAGTCATACAATGTATGAGTGTCAAAACAGTATGAATGGAGCACTATCAAATACAAGTTCAGAACTGAAGTGACTGCTCTTCACATCCATGTAAGCTGATACTGAATTCACCTTATGTGACCAAGTTTACACCACTTGATAACGCAGACTGAAACTCTCCCCTGATATACAAACATGCTGTATTCTGCATGCCTCTGGTAGCCTTGCTACAGCAATACTAAGCACAGAAGCGATTTACCCATCAGTTGAAAGACATTATGCCTTTTTCAGTCCAAACACTGGGATTTACCATTAGTAGCATGTTTCTTACATCAGATTTTTCATAAGATGCACAGGCATTTCAGTTACTTATTGTCTGACTTTTGTAGCAATGAAATTAATATAAGCAAAAGTATTACAGCATATTTGTTAAAAGCAAAAAGTCTATAGTGAGCCCAAAATACAACTCCTAATACTACAGGTACTACAGTAAAATTTACTGATATATATTTTATATAGCTTCAGGTTTCTGATTCTTTTTTTTTAACTCATAAATCTACAATGCATAAATGGAAAAATTTAATATTCTCTGCCAAGCACAATCTACAAAGGCAAAAACCGTCTCAAATTAAGATGCTGCATTTTTTTCAACTTAATTTAGTTGTCCTCTGCAGATCCCTTAAGAACTTTCCTTGCCATGTTATTAACTGCACTCTCATCCAGCACCGGGTTCCTAATTCTGCAGGGAAATACTGAAGTGAACCAAAACCAAAAGGAAATTAGCTTCACTTTGGCTAACCAGAGTTCTGTTAGCAGTGACAAATGTTTCAGAAATCATTTTCTGTTCTCAATGCTGCAATCTTTGTATCTCCAACTCTTACATCTGCAACACCCATATCCTTGTGTTGTCATTATATAGGAGCAGCAAAGTAACCTGCTTTCTGAATAGAGACACAGCCACAAAAAGTGTGGTTTGCATAATTTTAGCTGGAATACCACCAAAGTTCACCAGCAGAGCTGACCAGAATTATGGGGAAAAGCATGAAATAAAATTATGGAAATTTTAACTGGATCATACCATTTTAAAACTATTTCAAAGCAGGGAATGCCTGAAGCAGACAACTCAGCCTAAGTCAAAGCTCCTTGGGTTTGTGAAAGAGCAATACAATTCTCACAAGCAGCTTTTTCTTCCCTGTAACATTCAAAGGCTTAAATTCTGAACTGAATTCCTGCAATAGATATCCTAAAAAAGAAAAATCCCTAAACCACAGGAAAGATCTGCTGTTCTAATTAAATACACTGTTGCTTGAGAAAACTTGCAACCGTAACTACTGAAGGGGATAAATATTCCCTATGTGAAAATCTGAACAATGCATAGGATGTACCTAAAATACTGTGAAGAAAGACCACTTACTTTAAATGCAGTATCGTGAAAAAATCTTGAGTTCTGTCCGACAGACACCACATTTTACAAAATAAATAAAGATTTATTGACTGTAAACAAGCAAAGACTGTGACACAATTGAAGTCATAAAGCAAAATTCTTTACAAAACTAGTCTGAACAATTTTTAAAATGTGATACAAACATGCTGAAACACAGGTACCCCTGTGATTGCAGCTGTCATCTGCTTACAAACAGATGCATCAGTTCTTTATTGTTGGAATAAATATTTCTGAAACTTCTGTCTGGCTACTGGATTTATCCATCAGAGGCTTCCTTCTAGGTCAGCTGGCTGGCTGACTGAGGCTAAAGGCTGTGTCTTGCCGTGTAGCAATGATCAATACAAGAAGGCTGGTGTGCCCAGCAAAGGTTCACTGAGAAGAGTGACAAACAAGACAAGACTCCATTACAGATTTTTTTTTTCCTTATGAACAAATTCCATCCCACTCCTGTAGCTTAGAGGTAAGTGCTAATCAACTGAATCTCCAGGGAAGGAAAAAAATACTGCAGCCATGAATATTTCAGGCCAGTGTTTGATCACTTTAAAGCAAACATATGAGTATTTGAGTACGCTGCTTTCTTCTTTTTTTTTTTTCCTTGAGTCCTGGTTTCAGCTAGGATAGAGGTCATTTCCACAAGGAGCCAGGACTGGGGAGCTGAGCTGGCCAAGGGTGTTTTCCATACCATGTGACTTTATGCTCCCTATAAAAGGAGGCTAGCTGGGGAGGGGCTGCTCTGCACAGCTCTGGGACGTCTGAGTATGGACTAAGCATCCGGTTGGTCCTCAGGTAAATAAAGTGCTCTGTGTTATCTCCTGCTTTTTATATTCTTTTATGAGTGCTGTTGTTGGCACTTCTCCCTCCCTTTGCTGTCCCAGCAAACTGTCCTTATCCCAACCCACGAGGTTTGCCTTTATCTCCCCCTTCTCCTTGCCAGCCCACTGGGGGTCGGGGTGAGCGATGGGCTGGTGGCACTCAACTGCTGGCTGGGGCTGAAGCATGACACTGTTCTATTTAATACAGACATTCTCTCTAACGACACATACTGGGTTTCCAAACCCCCTAACATCCAGAGCAAGGCTTACATTTTACTTTGAGACAGTTTTATACTTACTTTTGTTCTCCAACTCCGTTTCTTGCAAGCAAGAAAATCTCAAGATATTGCATAAGAGTAACATTTCAAAGAAGTGCAAAGTGTGGAAAAGTCAAGTATACTTTGTTTTCAAGTATACTTTCTTTTTCAAGATCAAACAACTTAGAACTGGAGTTTGCAAACAAGTTCTTCTCAGGCCAGTGAGGGACAAAGCACCAGCTTCTATGGCCAAGAACATGGCTCTTCCAAACTTGACACCTGATCAGGGGGCAGCACACCATGCCAGATGTACCAGTGTGGATATTCCATGCGATTGCACAGCCCTTTTTAAGCTACACTGAGAAGCAGCCGTTTACAGCCACAGATATGCAAAAACTTCATTTCCCCTTGTCCGTGTTAGGACAAGGGGAAATCCACTTGATAGGACAAGGGGGAATGGCAGGGCAGGTTTAGATTTGACATTAGAAAAAATTTTTTTACTGAAAGAGTTGTCAGGGCCTGGAACAGGCTGCCCAGGGAGGGGGTTGAGTCACCTTCCCTGGATGTGTTCAAAAAAAGGGTAGATGAAGGACTTAGGGATATGGTTTAGTTTAGGATGAGAATGGTTGGACTTGATGATCTTCCAAGGTCTTTTCCAACCTTGTGATTCTGTGATTCTGTGAATTTCAGGAGCACCACAAGGTGCGAGACAACAAAGCCAAAGTATACAGAACAACATCTCTCTTAGGGATCCCACTGAACAAAAGGCATACCTTAAAGCCCCATACCTTCATTTCATCTTACCATAATCCTGGAAGTGCAGACCCTGGCATAGACTTGTTTGCACAATGCAGCTGATGGGGGCTGAATGGGCAGTAACTGTCTGTGGGAGGAATTTAACCCCAGCAGGCAACACAGCACCACACAGCCACTCATTTGCTCACTCCCCCTGGCCCAGAGGGGTGGGGTTACAGTCAGAAAAGTGAGAAAGAAACTTGTGGGTTGAGATAAAAAGTTTAATAATTAAAAACAAATAATAAGAATTAGAAAAATTATAAGGAAAAGAAGGGGGAAAAAGTAACAGAGGAGAAAACAAAATCCAAGAAAGACAAAAGACACAAATGAAAACAACTGCTCACCATCAACAGACTGATGCCCGGCCAATCCCAGAGCCTGTCCCTTTCACCAGCAATCCCCCCAGCTCTGTATGCTGAGCATGATGCTACACAGTATGTGATATTTTTTGGGTCAGTTGGGGTCAGCTGTCCCAGCTGTGTCCCCTCCCAATTCCTCGTACCCCCCTCCCCCCGAGCCTACTCACTGGTGGGGTGGTGTGAGGAGCAGAACAGGCCTTGGCTCTGTGTGAGTACTGCTTAGCAGTGACTAAACTGCTTCTGTGTTATCAGCACAAAACCAACACATAGCCCCATACCAGATACTATAAAGAAATTTAACTCTACCCTAGCCAAACCCAGTACAGATACCCATCTTACAATTCAAGGAATAACAAGTGGCGAGAGACTGAACAAGAATAAGAAGCTGCTCCACTGCAACCCTCACTCAGCAAAAATTTACCACATGGAAGTCATGCATGTACAAAAGTGGTTCACTATAGGTACATCCACTTTAAGTACATCCTTTGTTGGTATTCCTTCTACTCATTAAGTTACACTAGAATTAGATTGAGAAATCTATCTATCCTTCATACTCAGAATAATGGAAAGAGAGTAAATACCAAATTCTTTTGTGACTTCTTCATATTTTCATAAATTCTGTATGGAAAGCATAGCAATCTACAAAAGGAGCACAACAGAAGTTACTTTTGAATTAAGTAACAGACAGAAAGCTAAGAGCACATTGATCAAAAGCCTGAAACACAGAAACAGTTCAAAGGTAAAGAGGCCCCTGCAAATTTCTATTTTAACTACACACATAATTATTTTGCATGACCTATTCTATTTTTTTCAAACAGGTACATCATATTCTATTGTAATATTTAATGTCAGTCAAATGCAAAAATTATATCCACAGATGGACACTAAAAGCACTCTGAAATTATGTGGTGGAAATTAATTCATACTGTTGAATTACTTCAAATCAACATTGGAAGGGGAATCAACTTTTTTAAAAGGGCAGATAATGGCAGGACAAGGGGGAATGAATTAAAGCTAAAGGAGGGAAGGTTTAGATTAGATATTAGGGAGAAGTTTTTTACAGAGAGAGTGGTGAGGTGCTGGAACAGGCTGCCCAGAGGGGTGGTGGATGCCCCATCCCTGGGGGTGTTCAAGGCCAGGTTGGATGGGGCCCTGGGCAACCCTGTGTAGATCCAGGCCTGGAGGTTGGTGGCCCTGCCTGTGGCAGGGGGGTTGGAACAATATGATCCTGGGGTCACTTCCAACACAGACTATTCTATGATTCCATGATTCTATGATTCACTTCTGAAACAATTTAAATATTTTTATATAAAATACCAGCAAAAATATCTGAAATCCCTTGACATTTTATTTGCAATACCAAAGAACTAGGTGTCCTTTATTTTACGTATGTTCACAATACCTTGAAAAAAGTGATTTCTAAAAACAGTTTTTTAGTGCTCCAGACACATCAGAGCTACCATTACCATCACACCAGAAGAAAACCTTAGATTTAAGTGTATTTTTTGAGGGTAAGGTGAAACAGGGATGAAAAATAAGTAAATTGCTAGAAGAACATTAACTAAACTGCTAGACAGCTACCCATTTAGTTTCAAGTGTTTGACTTCCACAAAGTAATCAACACAACCACTGTCATGAATCGAAATCAAGTATGAAAGAATTCATTCAGTCATGCTTCACTGATGTGGAACAACTGCTCCAAGCTACTTACCCTTTATTAGCTGGTGATAGAATTGAGGCTCGATGGCACCAACAGCCATGAATTTCCCATCGGAGGTCTTGTAGGTTTCATAAAAGGGTGCACCGCTGTCCAAGAGGTTCTCACCTCGAGGTCTGCTCCAAAGTCCCAAACACTGAGATTTCCACAGGAAAGAACTTAGGTATGCTATTCCTTCTACCTGCAGGATTTAAGGTGAAGATAACAGCTTCAGTGAGTTAGCTGGCATGTTACCTTAGCTCTCTATAGCACAAACGACCAACAACTACTATCAGTTCTGTCCTTTGTTAAGAATTTTAATGACAAAATCTCTGGTAAGCAGTTAAGTTTTTTAAAATTTTCAATTGCTATTTATATTGCCTATCTGAAATTATCTAGAAGTAGAGAGTGAGAAGGAGCATAAACATGATAATGCAGCTTCAGATGCATAACACACAAGAGTTTCCTTGTTGAAGAAGTTTATAAACATTAGGAATTCACAAAGAGAACACATGTAATTTTAGGTGGTGGAACAAACTTCTTGGCTTTATAGAACATTCAGTATCTGACAGCCATCAAGCCTTCTGAACTTCTGGAAATCAAGATGCTGATACCAGTCCTGTAAGTACAGATTTATCATCCCAACATTAACATATCTGAATGTACTGATTATAAGAAGACTGCTATTTTTATAAGTAAGTGGGAAGTAAATAAAAGGTTAAAGATATATATATATATATATATATATATATATATATACATCTCTATCCCCAAATTAAACCAAAAACTATTCTCCCACTCTCATCACTGGCAGGTGCACAGACATAGCAAGGTAATCTCTGAATAGGCAAGCATAACCCTAGAAAACATCACCAGTTGTTCCAATTTGCTCCTTAAAGTTTGAGCTATAGGAGTACACATGAAAATTCAGTTTGTTCGGCCTTTCAGTAATTATCAAGTTTGTAGCAGTCTTCCCAAGCAAAATCACATCCCAGAGTTTTGCTCACCAGCAGAATCTATTTTCTTCCAAATACATTAGAAAAGCTGTAAAAGAAAATGAGGCAGCTACAGTACATGGCCAGAAATATTCCAGCGAAACAGAGAAAAATCTCAGCTGTATCATTTGAATATCATTTTAATTTGTGCATTTTCAGACGTGTAAAATTCACCTAATATTACCTCTACAGAAAAGCACAGTGATTGTGTCACAGAACTACAATGTGTACATACAGGGCTACTCACCCTGGAAACACTTAAAATAGCACATCTGTTTTGGACTGGAATAGGGATGTTGTGGTTTAGCCCCAGCCAGCAATTAAGTACCATGCTACCTGCCACAGCCAGGACAAAGGGACTTCAGAAATATCTCTAGCTGGACAGCTGGACTGCTAGCTTCTGCCTGAGGCTCACTGCAATTCAGAGACAAGTAAAATAGTCTCTAACAACTGCTTCCAAAGGCATGCTCAAGTAACAGTCCATATACACACACACTAATGTGGTCACTTTCTTTTAAAACATGAAAAGGACATGGGGAGACTCCACTTGATTCTAATTGCAGAATGATTACAGTGACAGCTATGTTTCATTTAATGGCCTCCTCACGCTAAAAGCATCACCAGTCTCTGAAGCAGGGACAAGAATCCAGAGGCATCACCCTGCTGGGTGACCTGTCTGCTCCACAAGCCTTCTGTTCCTTCTGCAGACTGAAACAGTTCAAACAAAACCACGAATGAATCCACACCAACCTAATCTTTATCCTCGTGACTGATGAATGCCTGTAGGATGTGGTAGTTTTGGTTTTGAGTATCTTCAGGCTTAGAAAAACCTGGAACCCCAGTCTTCTGTTGGGCAGTTAAAATGCTCTTGCCATGAGATTATTATGCAAGTGATCATTACCACCATCCTCTCCTGTGGCTGTCTTTTCACAAAGAGTGCTCAGATGCCTACCATCAGCAGAAGGTTCTGTGTCTGCATTTGGAGTGAACCTAAAGGGTGGCCCTGACTCACACACCTCTACTCCAGTGTGGTGCAAGAGTGGATATGCATAGTTGTGCCTACTGTATCATACTGTGGGGTCCACTCCATATCTTAGTACATGGGAACTACCAGGCTCGCTGTAAGATACCTGTGATCCCTATACAGTCAATGAAAAGAGACAGCAACTAACATGGGTCAATTCAGACCAGGCATTTAACTCTTCTGAGGCAGACAGCTGAAACGCAGGACATGGTGTCTCCTCTTTATACAGCAAAATAACAATGGACACTGTGGATGGGTGATGCAAATCTAGCCCTTGGCCTGATCCTCTCCACCCTCTTTTTGTACCAGTTCAGTTTCAATAACTAGAGGAGTTCCTCATATGTATGTTACCAATAATAATAAACAGCACAGGAATGAAAACCAAAATATAAATAACAAATTCTTCTACTGCAAAAATTCAGATCTGAATCTAGAATTACTAACCTCAAAGACAAAAAATAATTGTTCAGATCCCTTCAAAAGAACAGACATTGAAATAAAAGAAAAACCCAAACAGGTAGTCAGTAGAACAATCCATGAAGTAAAATGAAAACTTATCAAAAGTAATCCTGCGTTTGCAAAGCTGGTAGAAAATAGATTCATTTTCCCTCTCCTATTGTAGAAAATTCTACTGTGTGTCAGAGTTGTTACCATATTCAGGCTACCTAAACTGTACAACAATTTAAGTAACAGTTGTATTAAATAAAAAAGCATGTTAAACAAAATGACAGCTGAAATGCTGCAGTATTGTGATTTGTAAAATATCTGCTTACATGAACCAAATTTAGATATAAAAACAGGGTTATCGACCCAGTCTATTTAACGGTCTTTGCTGTTGATGATGGATGTATGCTTTTCATCAGCTGTCACACTGAAAGTCTGTTTAAGTGAAAGGAACATAACAAAACATTAGGTAAAGTACACCCAGTGACACTGGACAAGATTCCATCTATTCCACAGGACACCAGGAACATCAGCAGGGAACTGTATGTTCTGCAATTATAATGAGAGAATAAAAAAAATCATAGAAGTTTTGAGGGCTTAAAAAACCCCTTAAAACCCTGCAACACATTCCATTCCCAATGAGCCACAGATCTTATTAGGACACTAGCAGTCTTATGTGGATTCTTCTTGTAACAAAGAATTACAGAATGTGTTAGGTTGGAAGGGAACCTTAAAAGTCATCTAGGCCAGTAAGCTGGGACATCTTCACTAGATCAGATCGCTCAGAGCCCCACCAAGTCTAGACCTTGAGTATCTCCAGCGACGGGGCCTCCACCATGTTTCTGGGCAACCTATTCCAGTGATCCACCACCCTCACATTGAGGACTTTTTTCCTAATATCCAACCTAAATCTCCCCTTTTCTAGTTTTGAACTGTTACCCCTTATCCTACTGCTACATGCCCTTGTGAACAGTTCCTCCCCAGCTGTCTTACAGACACCTTTCAGGTACTGGAAGGCCGCTATAAGGTCCCCCTGGAGCCTTCTCTTCTGCAGGCTGAACACAACTAACTCCGCCTGTCTTCATACGACAGGTGCTCCAACCCTTTAATCTTTTTGCGGCCCTCCTCTGGATGTGCTTCAACACATCCATGTCCTCCTTGTGTTGAGAACTCCAACACTGGACACAGTACTTAAGGTGAGGTCTCACCAGAGCAGAGCAGAGGGGCAGTATCACCTCTCAGTCTGCTGGCCACACTTCTGTGGATGCAGCCCAGGATTGGGTTGGCCTTCTGGGCTGCAGATGCATATTGGTGGCTCATGTCCAGCTTCTCATCCCCGAGTACTCCCAAGTCCTTTTCCTCCAGGCTGCTTTCAAGCACATCATCTCCTAACCTGTATGTATAATGAGGGTTGTCCCCACCCAGGTGCACGACCCTGCACTTGGCTTTGTTGTACCTCATGAAGTTCACACGGGCCCACTTCTCCAGCCTGTCCAGGTCCCTCTGGCGCATTAACCTCACCACTCAGCTTGGTGTCATCAGCAAACTTGCTGTGGGTGCACTCAGTCCCACTGTCAAGATCATTAATACAGGTATTAAAGAGCACTGGTCCCAGCACAGACCCTTGAGGAATTCCACTTGTCACCATCTTCCATCTGGACTTTGACCACCACCCTCTGGATGTGACCATCTAGCCAATTCCTTGAACTGAACAGTCCACTGAACAGTCCACCCATCAAATCCATATCTCTCCAACTTAGAGAGAATGCTTTTCTGGGGGACCGTGACTTAAAGTACGAAGAGTAAAAGTAAGGTAATACTCCAAGCTACAAGAAATATCTTGTTAAATATTTGAAGACTCCTCACAATTTTCCACAGTTTTTGCTTCACAAATATATACAATACTTCAATTTTCCTTTGTAGGTCGTTTTTAGACTCAGGGAATTTTTTGTTGTGTTTCATGGACTCCTCCAAATTTATTTTTTTTTAAAGATGATGGTCAGCATCAGGAATACTGTTTTCCTGAGGCCATATAAATGTTGAATAGATTAGAAGAATTACTTCAGAAACTTTGGTGTCTCTGTTTCCTGTTTATACAGTGTGTGTGTGTTTTACAACAGCATGATATTGTTGACTCATGTTCAGCTTGTGACTACTACAAACCCCCAGATTGCACTTTAGCCAGCTGTTCTCATACTTCATTTGTGCAGCTAATTGTTGCTGCCTAAAAGAGCTACACAGCAGTGATCTCCATGAATTTCAGACAATTTTTTTCAGGTCACTTCTCCAATTTGAAAAGGTCATTTTCAATTCCAATCTAAGTGTCCAACATACTTGTAGATCTTCCCAGATGCATTATCATCTGTAAATTTACTAAACACAGTTGCTCATATACCATTCATCTTATTGGAGGAAACACCAAAAAACCCCCAAAGAGTCTGTAGAACTCCAGTTGGTAAGTTCTTCTTTTTGACCATCATGTACTAGTAACTATTGTCAAGGTAAAAACATTGGACCAGTTTTGCACTGATTCCACTGAATTCTAATCTAAACCATAATGCCATGGCTTGCTTCTGAGACTTCTTTGTGTGAACCTGTCAAAAACTTACTCAGGTCAAGACAGCTAACATCTCTTGCTGTTCTCCTATCTTCAAGCCCTCTTCAACAGAGGGATTTTCTTCAATGAATGTAATTTTTTCCAATTTCTATTTAAAGTTCAAATCATAGCCTTCACTGTATCACAATGGGAGGTAAAATTTTAATTTCAATGCTCTTTAAAAACAGGAAAAGAGACACTGAGGGAAATAATACAGATTTCAAGGATAAATGCAAACATGTTTCCTCTCTGTGTAAGTGGGTGGCCTTACAGTGATAAATTCCACAGTATTCATTATTAAGGTGATTTAGCCTTTCATTTATTTTACAGCACATTAACACAAAGTGTTAGAAATTGACTTCTTGGCAATTATCCATGGCACTGTAATTATTTGAGGGAACAGTGCTTCTAATAAGACCTGACCTGTCACAAATTCGCAAGCAGATAGCAGATAAAACTAATTCAATTCTCTATTTTATTAGCATCATAATTTTTGCTGTTATGCATGATGTTAATTATTACACACCCCACCCATACACCAAACTTACTCATCAAATATATAGAGCTAGTATTTTGTGAAGTAGGCACATTGGTAAAAGGAAATACAAGGAATGACACAGGGGGAAAGCCACAGTGTGTGCTCCATGTCATAAAGATGCTATGGCAACAGTGATATGTGAAAACTGCACATGAAGGAGTAGCTATTTCATGAGATTTTTCACTTTCCCTTTCCCAAGTTCTCAATTTTAAACTGTGAATAGCTCAGACTTCCTTCCTTTTACAGACTTAAAAGTACGAAACAACCCAAACAAGCAAACCTCAGAAACGCTACCATCCTTAAGATCAAACTTACCATACTTGCATCAATTATCTGCCCTTTGCCAGATTTGGTACGTTCATACAGGGCTGTAACAATGCCCAAGGCACACATGACACCTCCACCAGCAAAATCAGCCAGAATATTTACAGGTGCATAAGGGTTTTCATCTTTTCTACCCAGCTTTGACAGCACACCTGACAGCAGAGCAAACAAGGCAAACAAGTATAAAATTAATTATAAACATTCATTTCTACATTTCTACAATTAAAGTTTCATTCTTTTCAATCTATGCAATGAAAACAAACTTCTACAAGTTTTCTGTTTCTACTTGGCTGCATCTTACTTAGCAACTAGTTGCTCTTTAATTCATAAAATATGTTAAATCATATTAGTGGAGATGCATTGAAGAGATTATCAAAGGTTTATCTGTGAGACTTCTATTAATTTGGCTACATGGGGAAAAACTCAATCAAAAAAACCCTCATGTGTAATAATTCTATATTAGTACTTTGTAAATGCATAGAACCTCCCCACAGGAATTCAACAGGCCTTATGAACACATCCAAAAGCAACTTTGTTAAATTGTTATTCTCTGAATCTTTTAAAGTAAAAATGCAGACATAGCCGTCTGTACATGTAACCCTTGAATTAACCATCTGTACATGTAACCCTTGAATTAATAATCGTAACAGTGGATTTCACACTGAAAACTGCACTTCAGTCCTATCCTCCCTATTCAGCTACCTTTAGGAAAAAAGTAGTTGTGTGTAAGAGAGAACTGAATAACACAGAAAGGTTACACTGATTGTATGCAACACAGAGGGAAGCTATGCTTATGCCAGCAGTTACACAGAACTGAAAGGGAAAAGAGCAAAGGCCAAACCAGTTTACTTCAGATGAAGCTCTATCCCCACTTGTGGGAGGAGGGGCTCAGAGCAGGACAGGATAACCCACGAGTTGAATGTGTGGTTAAAAGGCTGGTGCCGGCGCAAGAACTTTGGATTCTTTAACCAAGGGATGGTGTACTCTGCTCCTGGCATGAGTACTGCTAATGGGGCTCACCTGTCCTATAAAGGAAAGCGGATCCTCGCCCAGGAGATAGCAGGGCTCATCGATCGTGCTTTAAACTAGTTAGGAAGGGGGAAGGGGATATTAAGGCGGCTGCCAGGGTTAGGCTTCGGGAGACACAACGGGAGTTGACGGTGGGAAGAGGTAAATACCAACAGCACAGTCGTGGACTTGGGGACGTTTTTCCACGTGAGAGTAGGGAAAATTCTGTGGACTGCCCTGAGTACTCCTCCGTGGAGCCACTTTTGCCAGTCCCCTGTCAGAAATCTCGCTGTGGGCCGTTGAGGATACCTACATCTGCTTCACCACTGAACTGTCTTTACACAAATGCACGTAGCATGGGGAACAAACAAGAAGAACTAGAGATCTTTGTGCGGTCGCAGGGCCATGATCTCATCGCAATCACAGAGACGTGGTGGGACAACCTGGACGACTGGCACACTGTCATGGATGGCTATGTGCTTTTTAGGAAAGACAGGCTAGGGAAGCGAGGTGGAGGAGTTGCTCTTTATGTGAGAGAGCACCTAGAATGTGTTGAGCTCCACCTGGGGAAGGATGAACCTCCTGTCGAGTGTTTGTGGGTTAAAATCAAGGGGCAAACCGGTATGGGGGACATTGTTGTGGGAGTGTGCTATAGGCCCCCTGATCAAGAGGAGCAGGTAGATAACGCATTCCATAAACAGTTAGAAGTAGCCTCAAGTTCCCGGGCACTGATCCTTATGGGGGACTTCAACTACCCAGATATTTGCTGGGCAAGCAATACGGCCAGTCGTATGCAGTCCAGACAATTTCTGCAGTGTGTTGAAGACAATTTCCTGCTGCAGATGGTGCAGGAGCCCACAAGGGGAGGGCGGCTGCTGGACCTTGTTTTCACTAACAAGGATGGACTTGTTAGGGAAGTGAAGGTCGGGGGCAGCTTAGGGCAAAGCGACCATGAAATGGTTCAATTCATGATCCTGGGTGGAAGAAGCAAGCCAAAAAGTAGGATAGCTACCCTGAATTTTGGTAGAGCTAACTTTGATCTCCTCCGCCACTTAATGGGGGCTATCCCGTGGGCTACGCTGTTTGAAGGAATGGGAGCCTGCAAGAGCTGGCTAGCATTCAAACAGCACTTCTTCCAAGCACAGGAACGATGCATCCCTTTGAGGAGGAAATGGGGAAAGAGAGGCAGAAGACCTGCATGGATGAACAGGGAGCTATTGAGCAAACTCAAAGAGAAGCAGAAGATCTATGAATCGTGGAAAAAGGGTCTGAGCACCTGGGAAGAATACAGGAATGTGGTCAGGGCCTGTAGGGATGCAACTAGGAAGGCTAAAGCCCTCTTGGAAATTAAGCTGGCAAGGGACATAAAGGATAATAAAAAGGGGTTTTTTAGACACGTGAACAGTAAGAGGATGTCCAGGGATAATGTAGGTCCCTTGCTGAATAAGGAGGGTGTCCTGGTTACGGGGGATGCTGAGAAAGTGGAGATATTGAATGCCGCCTTTGCTTCGGTCTTCACTTCAAAGGCCCCCCGGGACCCACAGACACTGGATGAGAGTAGGACTGATTGGGAAATGAAGAATTTCCCTCTGGTTCAAGTAGGGGAGGTCCAGGAGCGGCTCAAAGGGATTAATGCACACAAATCCATGGGCCCAGATGGGTTACATCCACATGTGCTGAGGGAGCTGGCGGAGGTGATTGCTGAGCCGCTCTCTATCATCTTCGACAGGTCTTGGAGGACAGGAGAAGTGCCTGAAGACTGGAGGATAGCCAATGTCACTCCAGTCTTTAAAAAGGGCAAGAAGGAGGAACCTAGTAACTATAGGCCAGTCAGCCTCACCTCTGCCCCTGGAAAGGTAATGGAAAAGCTTGTTCTGGATGCCATCTCCAAGCAATTGGAAGAGAAGAAGGTCATGAGGAGTAGTCAGCATGGATTCACTAAGGGGAAATCGTGCTCGACCAACCTCATAGCCTTCTACGATCTCATGACAGGCTGGGTAGATGGAGGGAGAGCAGTGGATGTCATCTACCTTGACTTCAGCAAGGCCTTTGATACTGTCTCCCATGACATCCTGATAGCAAAGCTGAGAAAGCATGGGATAGATGAGTGGACAGTGAGGTGGGTTGAGAATTGGCTGTCGGACCGAACCCAGAGGGTTGTGATTCGTGGAGTAGAATCTGACTGGAGGCCTGTTACCAGCGGTGTTCCCCAGGGCTCAGTGTTGGGTCCAGTCCTGTTTAATATCTTCATTGACGATCTTGATGAGGGAATAACATCCACCCTCAGCAAGTGCCGATGATACAAAGCTGGGAGGAGTGGCTGACACGCAGGAGCACTGCGCTGCCATCCAGAGAGACCTGGACAGGCTGGAGAGCTGGGCAGTGAGAAACCAGATGAAGTTCAACAAAAGCAAGTGTAAAGTCTTGCACCTGGGAAGGAACAACTGTTTGTATCAGTACAGGCTGGGGGATGACCTGCTGGAGAAGAGCTCAGTGGAGAAGGACCTGGGGGTCCTGGTAGATGACAGGTTGGCCATGAGCCAGCAGTGTGCCTCGGTGGCCAAGAGAGCCAATGGGATCCTGGGATGCATCAGGAGGAGTGTAGCCAGCAGGCCAAAGGAGGTGATCCTCCCTCTCTACTCTGCCCTGGTCAGGCCCCACCTGGAGTATTGTGTCCAGTTCTGGGCTCCTTGGTATAAAAAGGACAGGGATCTCCTGGAAAGAGTCCAAAGAAGGGCTACGAAGATGATTAAGGGCCTAGAGCATCTCCCCTATGAGGAAAGGCTGAGTGAGCTGGGGCTGTTCAGCCTTGAGAAGAGCAGACTAAGGGGGGACCTAATCAAAGTTTATAATTATCTGAAGCAGGGGATGCAGGGGGAATCAGCCAGCCCCTTTTCAGTGGTCTGTGGGGATAGGACAAGGGGCAATGGCTGCAAGTTGGAGCATAGGAAGTTCCACACCAACATGCGGAAGAACTTTTTCACAGTGAGGGTGACTGAGCACTGGAATAGGCTGCCCAGGGAGGTGGTGGAGTCTCCTTCACTGGAGATATTCAAGACCCGCCTGGACGCCTATCTGAGCAATATGAGCTAGGGAGCCTGCTTTGGCAGGGGGGTTGGACCCAATGATCTCTCGAGGTCCCTTCCAACCCCTACAATTCTGTGATTCTGTGATTCTGTGAATCTGTTAGCATTTCTCTACCATCCTGGGCAACCTCTTTACTGCTGCCTTACTCTCTGTAATCTGCTCATAGCGATTGTCTTTGGGCAAGCAAGAAACTCTGCAGCATCTTACCTCTCCTATGCCAGTAGCCTACAGCAGCAGCACACATGGTCAAAATTTCCCAAGAACTGATGCACGATTCTGATGCACTGTTTAGTTAACTAATGGTCTAATACACTTCCCAAGTGCAAGAAAATGAGTGCACAGTATAGAGAAATGTAGTGCAAGCATAAAGCCTTGTTGCTAAAACCTCACCTGCTAAAAACAGTCTAAAGGTCATCACCTGCACCAGCAGATTAACATACTCATTTATATCTGGAGTTTTTAATACACGCCATTTTTTATATAGAGAAAGCCAGAACTCATCAGGAAAATACTGAGGATATGAGATCTCATTTTTGAGGGATGATACCTCCTAAACAACTTGTCCTATTTCCTTTAAACAGGCAGAAAAAACTTGACCTGTGAAATTTTAAAAAAATACAAAAAAAACTTAGACTAATCAAATGGAATTGGTTGTATCAACTCCAGAGGAAGAAAAAACCAAAACCAAAACCATCAACAAACAAAAAGCCTGTACTTGTTTTTGTAAACTAGAAGTACTACAATCTAAAGCTGCAATGGACTATACAGTTTCTTTACTGACTTTCCCTACACTAATAAAAACATCACAACACTTTGAAATCATCTGGACGTGAAGTCAAAAGTGTTTCACACAAGGCATCCTTTCTCTACTCTTTTTTATTCTCCAACAATCACACATAATGAGAGAAGACTGAACCCATCCCCAAGGAAACTTAATTCCACCACACAATGGGTCCCCACAGTAGGTAACACCAGTTCACCACAGTTGCAGTGCCTGTGCTCTGGCTCTTTGCTGGGTCTAGAAGAAATGCTTTATTCAGTGGGGCACCAAGAAGCACTGGCACACTTTCCTCCGTCACAGGCTGAGGGAAGCAGCACAGACAGAAGTGTGCACAAGAGTAGGTGGGGCCATGCATGATACACTGACTGCTACCACCCCAGTTGGGTCATTTTGTTTTGTTACTGCATACTTGTAGAATCATGACATTTAAAAACAGCACACTGTCAACAACTCCTTAAAGAAACATACCATTGCCACTTTGTTTTTAGTGTACTTTTCTTTCAGTCTGTATCAATGGAGATTCACAGCAGAAAAGCACAAGAGAATGCTTAAACAGCTTAGGCTGCCTAGTTTTTCTTCACTTAAAAAAAAGCTGCTAGCAAGCATGCAAAACTATCTGCAGGCCTTCTGGGATTAAAAGCATACAGATTTTCTAGGAGAGAGGCCCTGAAGAAAGACAGATGCATTAAAAACTTCAGTCCTCTCTTCAAAGATAAAGACTTAATTCAGATTAAAAAGCACAAAGGAAGGAAAATACCATAGAGCCTGACAAGCTATGCTGATCCAGCCTAACCACTCACTGCTGCTGCCAAAAAACAGCCTGTCCAGACCATGTTTCCTCCTTTCTTCTGCTGACTCCTGTGTTTGTTGGATCCCTTAATAAACTACTTTACCTCAATAACCTGGCATAATAACATCCTCAATTGTCCTGGCCAGTTTTTGATTTGTAAGTTTAGAGAGAGGTTAAGCAAGTGCCAGAGCTGACTGGAGAGAAAGGAGCAGGGAGAAACACACAGAAAGGGAAAGAAACTCCACTGACAGAGATGCTGCAGATCTATTCAGCCATTTCATCAGACTGCACCTTAGGTAATTTGAGCTGTTTTCAAATAATCTTTCAATAAATTCTTGAGTCTTGATCTAAGGAGGGTAAAAACCTTACCTGAGAGGAAATTTTACACCTTACCTGATAAAGCCAAATAATTGATGTCATGACCCGCAGACTTGGCATGTTTTCCTGTCTGGCCAAATCCAGTAAGTCTAGCATAGATGAGTCTGGGATTGTCTCCTAGAAGGATCTCTGGACCAAGACCAAGTTTTTCCATGACACCTTAAAAAAGCCAAGGGCATAGAATCTTAATTCATGTTTGTTTTTATTAATACTCCAAATATATATGGCTCGAAGTTAAATTAGCAACAGAACTGAATTGCAGTTTATGAACCAATATATTCTAATTCAATATCTATATAATGTTATAAATTACTAACATACTGTATACATTTTGCATACAAGCAAATTAAGTGGAAATTAAGCTTCAGGGTCCTTTCTCTTCAGCTTTTTTTTTTCTTCCCCAAAAGATTGCAAGACATCTTGCTATAATCCATGTACTGCTGAGTGAGAAAGAAAACTCCCAAAGGCTTGGCAGAGACAGGGTGTGGTGAGGTTGTTGCTGGGAAGTAAGACAGAACTGTTATGTTCTCCATGTTAAAATGATCTGAAATTACTTCCATCTTTCACTGGAATATCCTTTCCTCACTGTATTAGCCTCTCAGTAACTACGTGAAAGGAGGCTGTGGTGAGCTGGGGTCAGCCTCTTCTCACAGATAAGTAGCAACAGGATGAGAGGGAATGGCTGCAAGTTGCACCAGGGGAGGTTCAGGTTAGAAATGAGGAGAAACTTCTTCACAGAAAGAGTGGTTGGGCATTGGAACAGGTTGCCAAGGGAGGTGGTGGAGCCACCATCTCTCGGGGTGTTCAAGGAAAGGTTGGATGAGGTACTTAGGAACATGGGTTAGTGAGTAACAGAGGTGGTAGGAGCACGGTTGTACTAGGTGGTCTTGGAGGTCTTTTCCAACCTTAAAGATTCTGTGATTCTGGGATGTGTTCCAGTATCTGTTTACTCACTGATGTAAACAGACCATGCCACTATTCCACAAGTGATTTGCAACAACGGCACAAAAGAAAATGTGTTCTTTGGTAGAGCAGAGAATAAGGAACTTTTAGAAATCAATTAAACATAGGTTTGATCAGCAAGGGTTTACAGAAATAAAGGCTAAAATTTTGATCTTGTGGTTCTAGAATTTTTAAATGGTTTTAAAAGATGTAAACTGAAGTTGCAAAAAATTATAGATTTATAAATGTATAATTATAGGCTCAGTGCAGCTTGGTCAGACTATGCTCTATAATCAATACTGCAGGGAGGCACATTTAGGAGGGCAAAAGATAACATAACTTCAATGCTTATCCTGCCCCAGAATAAATTACTGAAACTTTTTTTACAGACTAGTCCATAATATTACTACATCTTCTAATTCCTTAAGACCTATTTCTCCTATATTACTTACTGGGCAGTGGAAAGTGGTTAATACTAAGGAGAAAAAAGTGAAATTTGGTAAAGAGCAAGATTTTCAAAAGTACAAGGGACAACTGGGTGCTCAATAAAACCTGGTGTCACAAAGTAATTTTCAGAAGGTCAAAGTGCATTTAAAGAAGCTCTCCTGCCACCTCAGCCCTCATCTTCTGGCTTCATGCTGGATCACACATTGACATTGTTCTGCTACATGTCCATAGAACCTAATGTCTAGTCACAAAATTACTTGCATTTCCAGATTTTAAAAAAAGTGCAAATTTCTAAAAAAGAAAAAAAACCCACCAAACCAGAAATTTCCACAATCAGAAGGAAAAAAAAGAAAAATGCCACTAGAAAATAGGAAGCTAATTACAGTGATAAATAAATTTAATGTCTTAATATTGTTTGCACAGCTTCCGAGGAACAAAACAAGTCATTCTTAAGGTAAAAGACATGACAATCATATACCCCTGTTCTCAGAATGAAAAACATTACCTGTGACACAAGATACACGTGTACTTATAACGTGTAATATTTAACCGATACAGCTCTCTATTTCTAAACTGACTGCAAAACCACCAAAATACTTCAGCTAGCTCCTCACTGAAGCATGATCACAGAATCACAGAACAGTTTGCCTTGGGATCTTCAAAGATCAGCTTGTCCAACCACCCCTGCCACGGGCAGAGCCATCTTCAACTAGCTCAGGCTGCTCAAAACCCGTCCAACCTGACCTCGATTATACTCTTGGCAACAGAACAGCAGCCTCAAGGAACAGTGGGGATACTGAAATACCCCATGCGTGTGCATCAGATGAGTGCCTGTGTACGGTTTCTTAACGAAGAGAGTATCTTAGATCTGCCATCTTCAGAAAAATCGTAACCTCTGGTCTGCTACATCTACCCCCCATGCCAAGCTTACAAATGTGAATTGAATTGTACCAGCAGGCCTGAAAAACAGAGCAGGGATGGCACCCAAGCCCCTGCACGTCTGCCTGGCTCCGCCAGCCTCTGGTGCCGCCCAGAACTACTTGCTCAGTGTCTCGGCCCGTGGGGCAGGGCCCTGGCTCTGCACCTTCCCCAGCTTCTTCCCTGTGGTGCTGCAGGGCTGCACGGCACAGCTCTCGGTCCGTCCCACAGCATTTTTCACGCAGCCACAGGAAATAACCCCCCCGACGCTGCTCACTTCCCACTGTGCAGTCCCAGGGGTCACAGTCGGGACCCGCAGCACGGCACCCCACGGACCCGCAACTGCCTCGCAGCGACCTCCCCTGACAGCATGCTGCCTCCGCCGGGCAGTCCGCCCTGTCCCCAGCGCTGCCCTACCCCGGCGCCCCACAAGGCCGCCCCCACCTCACCGTGACGGAAGGGCTCGATGAGCACGTCTGTCCTGCGGCAGAGCCGCCTCAGCGTCGCGGCCCCCGTTGGTTGCTTGAGGTCGAGCGCCAGGGAACGCTTGCCGCGGCCCTGCACGGCGTTCAACGAGTCGGAGCGGGTAGTCCGGTCCACCCGCACCACCCGGGCCCCAAAGTCGGCGAGGATCATGCCGCACAGCGGCACCGGCGCCAGGCCGGCCAGCTCCAGCACTCGTACTCCGCTCAGCGCCATGGTGCCTGCCGCCTGCCGAGCGCCGAGACATCGATGTCGGCCGCTGACCTGAAGGACGCCCGCGCGGCGGCGTTCCGGCGATACAAGCTCCGAGCCCCCGCAGCCAGAGAGCGCCCGGCCGGAGCGGGCTGTGTGCCGCCCGCCGCGCCGCCTTTCTTTGGCTTCACTCTCTGGGGCCTAAGGAGGCTCGGGTTGCCCCTCGCCTGTCTTGCCTCCTGATCGTCCGCGGCTGCGTCGTCTTCTTATCCGAGGGTTGCCTCATCCGCTCCGCAATGGGCCTTTAGTCGGGAGACAGGCATTTCTTTGCTGCCGGGGATCAGGCGGTCAGCAAAGAGCGTGAAAATCATTATCCAGTTTTCAGAAAATCGCCCCGGTACCAGCCATCGTGTTTTGCCAGGGAGGCTAAAGGCCTCATCGGCCTTGGTCATCGGCCCCTGTCATGGGTGGTCCTGGGGCTGCCACGGATGGCCCAAATGGACACACACACAGGCCTTCTTCCCCACACGCTTAGGGATGTTGGTGGGAGAGCACATAAAAATTGCTCTGTTTTCACCAGATGTGCCTGTAAGCAGGGCTGTCTGGTCCTGCTGGTCTGGCTGTAGCCAGCTTCGGAGGGGCAGAGCGCACAAGGCTGAGGTGGTGACATCTCTGCAGTCCCTGCTAAAGCTGGCTAGGGCAGGGTTGGCATGGCCTTTTGTGGGGAAGACACCACCAGGATTTTAAGTGAACAAGAAGTTTTAATCAAGATCTTCATGCTCACAGCTCACCTATGGAGAGTCGTTAGCAGTGCCACAAAGGGAAGATGGTCACCATGGAGGCCATTGGCCCAGCAGTCTGTCTGCCATGAGTGTCATGGAGCTTCAGCCAGAAAGGTCTTGTTTCCCCTGCACAGAGCGTGAGGGCTTGTGCTTTGTTAAATCTGACCTGGTTTAATAAAGCCCACATTCATCCACTGTTGCTCTTTTAATGCAGGCTGCCAGAAAAGCAGCCACATTTGACTGCAAGCCATAGTCGTTTTGTTTTTGTTTAGGCTGCTCACAGGGACAGACATCCATCCAGGAAAGGTGATGAAATAAGCATCAGATTAACACGGCTTTTCAGACTTGAGTCCTGTTCCTGGTATTTCAGGTTACCAGGTATGAGACAGAGCAAAGAGGCACTTAAAATAAATTCCACACTCATTTTATTTATTTCTTTAAGTTAATTGGACTGCAGAAATGTGTGAAGACTGCAAATAGCAAATACAGAATTTGTTCTAACTCTGCAGTAACAAATAGAAGAGGTCCATTGCCAGAATACCCTCCATTTTCCAGTTAAGACACCTGATCCTATAATGCGGGCAATGATTGTACCCACAGCAATCTGCCACCCACAAGAAATGGCAGAGAGAAAAATACGTGCATTTTCATTCAAATGAAGCTGGTTTGTTTGCTTATTATCTGTCTTCCTTAAAAACACTATTTCATATGAAGGTTTGTTACCACAATTACCATCAAGTTACTGGGATAGTGCATTTCTTTTAATGATTTTCAGATTCAATGGTCCCTTCTCACTTTAGGGTCTTGGACTTCAGAACATTTTTTTGTGGTGTTGCCTTCTTGCATTTCGCCTGATGATCTTGAGTTTATCACATCCAAATAACACAATATTCATGAAGAGGACAGTGTCTGGATTTTGCTGTGTTTTAAGTGCCCTTTGCACCTGCTTTTTTCTTGTCATCTACCATTACAATGGGTACTCTGTGGTAGAAACATTTGAGCCAGGACCTTATTAAATGGTTTCAGGGAGGTGAGGGCAGCATTTTATGAGCATTAGATCCACTTTGAGTAATTTGATTTAAAAAAAACCCAAAACCCTAAGAAATAAACAGGCATGAGAGAGAAACAGTAGTCTAGTTGAACAAGAGATGGGGCTAATGATCGGAATCCAGCAAACTCCCTTGAAGCAGCAGGTTTGCCAGAAGAAAATACATATTAAGGAGCCATCCCCAATCATGGGCTTGCAGTAAAAAAAGTGTGGTGCTTATATATGAGATGCCATTTAATATGCATCATTAATAAGCAGCAGCAAGTAGGTGTCTATATGAATTCAGCACTGCTGAGGCCATGGGTATAGGAAAGGAGGAGAATGTTTTGAGATTAAAACCCAGGTGTGGGTGGCAGGACACTGGGTTGTGTTTCACACCTTGTCAGACTGCTTTTGTGAGCATGACTGAGTTACATCAATGAGTTGCAATCTGTGTCTTCATGTGAAATGTATGTAATTCCTATACTGAAGTTAGTGTATTCCAAAATCAGTGTTTAAAAATTAAATTATACATGCTGTGTGTTATACCAACATTTTTTGGAGAGGTATAGGCATTTCTTTGATACAGCCTGTCCACTCTGCACCCCAGGCTTTTACAGTTTGTATCAGGTTTATTGTTTACAGTTACTCTCACTTTTCAGCCCTTTGGAATAATACCAAGGTAGGAATGTGAAGTTATAGCTATACACAAACCTTGATTCCCCCTTCACTCATATATAATGTACAATTTAGTCCATCTTAATACATCGTTAAAGAGATACTGGTATCAGAACAGCTTGTTTTAGTTTAGTTAATAAGCAAGAATTGATCACATCTGTTGTAATATTTCAAATACTGATAATTGTAATTGCCTAAAAATGGAAGTGGTAGGTCACTACCTAGGGTGAATTTTTTCTGGTCAATTCAAACATACCTGAGTTAATCTGAAATTGAACTTTAAATATTCTCATGAAATATATGGTTGTATTTTTGTGCCCCAAGTTTATCAAAGCTTTCAAGTGTGGGTGCGAGCTCCCAAAGCCTGCATTTATGCCTTGCCTGAATGGAAGCTGTGCTCCATTCATAACAATTCTTGGTATCCACAAAGACAGTGTAGGTGATGCTCCACATTCTGACCACGCTGTCCTTTGTACAACATACTTTGCAAATGCAGCTGCTTAATCTTTGCAATTTCTATAGCATCTCTTTGCCTTTCTGTGTTTCTCTGCTTCTCTTTAAGTCTGGACTCGCACATTACTGTTCACACCATTAGGCATACATCCCATCACACACCAGAAAGGAGTCCCACAGTGGATCTATCTTGAGATCAACATATCCCTCTAATGTAGCAGTGAATCCATGATGCTTGAGACTCGGGCTCTGACTGTCAGGGATTATGAATTACAGATTTAGAAATGAAAGCTCAGTCTCATGCACAGAAAGTAGTTGCATAAGTTGCCTTGTGCTACTTCATTAAAACTGAAATATTCTAAAAATGCTATTTGTAAGTTGTTTAGTACAGCCAGTCACTGGGTGAAGACCTGGCCTTGCTGCAGTGAACAAGATTTGCCATTAACTTTCACAGTGTTAGAAATTTGCCCCCTGATACTCTGTAAAAAGTAGGTGAACAAATTACTGATGCCTGTGACAGTGATTTCTCTGCTTTGGACCTTTACCCTTGTACCTGAACCAAAATACTCATCTTTTATCTCCTTTGAGTCACAGCTTATGGTATTGTGCTTTCATGATTTAGATTAAGAGTCTGGCAAGTAAATTTCTATAGCTAATCTTTATATTGGGTAATCAGGAGAAAATAAATGTTTTCCTGTGAGTTTCTTATTAACCAATATTGTAGGGACTGGAAGCTCTAGACCAGTGTTACTCCTGGATTTTGTTTGCCTGGGTACTGAGTTTCATCTCTGTGATGGGCAGCACACACACTGCTGCTTGGCCATCCTGCCGTAATTTATTTCCAGTGAGCCACTTCTGCTGGATAGTCTTGTCCACTGCATTCATGAAGGAACTGTTTCCATCACCATGCCCATGAGCCATTTATTTGTGCCTTAGCCATGGCATACATAACTCGTTCTTTATTTTGTGTACCTTTGATAATGTGCAAAAGCATACATGCACAATTCTGAGAAGCGGGTCTTCTTGGAATAAAGAAAGCATTGGTCTGAAGTGATGCAATATATGTAAGATTTTATTCTAAAAAAATCATTCTCTTATTTACATTAAAAGTTGAACAGGAGGCAAATTCCTGGACCTTCAGCTGCAGACCAGTACTTTTCACATGACAGAATGGCACAAACTCTGAATTCCTGAAATTCCAGTCCTTATGGACTTACAGAATCCAAGACTGATAGAACGGTTTGGTTTGGAAGGGTTCTCATAGACCACCCAGTCCTACCCCCCTGCCATGGGCAGGGACACCCTCCACTAGCCCAGGCTGCCCAAAGCCCCATCCAACCTGGCCTTGAACCCTGCCAGGGAGGGGGCAGTCACAGCTTCTCTGGGCAGCCTGTGCCAGGGCCTCACCACCCTCACAGGGAAGAATTTCTCCCTTATATCTAATCTAAATCTCCCCTCTTTAAATTTAAAGCCAAACTTTAAACTTTTAAGCCTCAGTTTAAAGCCTAGACCCCCTTGTCCTGTCCCTGATAAACAGACCCTCTCCACCTTTCCCTTAGGCCTCCTGAGAGTACTAATGTTCCCCTTTAGTACCTAAAGCACTGAAATGCCACAACAAAGTCTCACTGGGGCCTTCTCTTCTCCAGGCTGAACAAGCCCAACTCTTGACTTCATTGACTGTCATGAATTTTAGTATTCTGTGAGCCTGGAGTGTTTTTCTTTCAAAGAATTGCTAAGATTAAAAAATGAACCTCTTTGCAACTTAGAAAATAGTAAAATGAAGGTTGCTGCTGTGAATTCTACTGTTCTTTCTTACATATGAGTATGCTCTGTTTTCTGTAATGCCTTATTAACTATACATTTAGATGAATTTATTGAATAAAGCTGTTCTGTGCTCATTTTCTGCTGTCAGTTATCGCCTATCCCTTATTCAACAAGCATTATATAATTGCTGCTGGATGAGCCAAGAAGTAGCATGTGACTGTATGATGGGAACAACATATTGTGAGACACATTCACAGGAAGCAGGAGCTAAGATGTCGAAGATTATTTTAACATGGGTATTTCCATTCTTGGTGTTGTAACGATGTGATTATTTTAAAACACTTTTTTTGGTGGAATTTCTTAAGTCTTCTGGACTGTTTTCAGAGACATGGAAGGATAAAACTCTATTTGTACATTTTTTCACCAGTTAACACAAGAAATACCTTTATTTAATAAAACCTCGCACCACATGGGTTTTGTCATTCTGTGAATGTGTTCTTGGAGAATGCCTTGCCCCATTTCAAATGCAGATGGGCAATACTGAGGCTCTCCCACTGTTATCTTTACAGTCTCCCTTCCAAAATCTATGCACTGTTTTCATCGAGTGGTAGAAAAGACTGACCTAGCATGAACGAGTCATTTTAATTTAGGAAGGTAGTTCCTGGAGTTTGTGTCTTTCTTCATTGGTATCCTAGCACGACGCCAATGAGGAGCACTGCTATGCACAATTCCCTTTGTTGCCTCGGATTTTTGAATCTGAATTGATCATTGATTATTTCCTTTGGTTGCTGAAACAGAACTGTAAAACAGAGAAATTTTGCTACTGATTCACCAGAATGAAGAACATTAGGCCACACACCACACTGAGAGCACACCACTCAGTGACACTGTGACTCCCTGCTTGTTTTGCCCTTACGCGCTCCTTTTTTCTTTTTTTTTTTTGATTCTGAGCACAAAACATCATCTTAATAATGTGATCTTATTAGGAAAAAACCCCAATTTTAATAAAACCCCCCACTTTTAATAAGAACTGCTTCAGAAGGCAGTAGGGTGTAATGTAAAAAACTCAATGCAAAATTTCCCCAGGAGGATGAAAGATCGTAGTGAAGTATGTGCTCCTTATTTTCCCTTTAAAAAACATGCTTTATTTAAAACCCTTCCCTTTGGCTCACAAGGTTTTCTGTGGGACTGAGGCTGCAAACTCTTGTCAGTCCAAACTGCTTTCTCCGAATCAATTCAGTCACCCTCAGGACACAGACCAGCCCCTGAAACTAAATCCATAGATTTTTTTCCTCAAGGATTTCTAATTAAACTAGTTCCCTTCCTCTTTCCTTAAACACCACTCATAAAACTGGGACCCAGACCTAAGATGCTTTCCTTCAGTTAGGTTTCGTTCTAGGCCATGTTTTTCTCACACAGAAGTTGTATTTAACCTCTGCCAGTTGGTTCCAAGAAGCACCTCTCAAGCAACACACAGCCCTATTCTGCAAAATGCAATCCTTAATGCTCCTAACATAGCAGGAGATGGGAGCTGCTACTTCTGCAAGGGACACACAGCTGACCCTGGGTCTCGGAGGAAGGGAGGACCAAGAGTGGAGGGACCAAGAGTAGGTGCTGGTGTTCTACATGGAGCAGAGCTCAACTTGTCTCTGTATGAGGCAGTGTTTTCTCCTGCTAGGATGCCAGCTGCTACCACAGAGGCAGACTATCGCCTACCAAACCACAGCTCTGTGGCAAGCAAAGGCTTGCAGCTCTTGCCAACTTTTGGTTAAATCTGGGAGCTCACAGAGTGGGAAAGAGAGATAGAGACTCAGCTTCGCAGAGACAAGAAACCATTACAAGTACTCTAAATTGCAGCCTTTGAATTTCCAGAAGGTTCCTCATTCATAACACAAATTATAAGATACCACCTATTTTATAACAGAGGACATAAGCCTCTGACAGAAGACATTTTGTCTCGAGCATCTGCCAAAAAAGAGGCTTTCAATTAGCACCAGCAATGGAAAGATGACTAATTTTAATAAACATTTCTGAGAAAAAAAGCATACATTCCGCATGACTTACTGAATATAAAACTTGATGATTTTGAGGAACAGGAACACACACACACACACAGAGATTTTTACATTATCTGCTATATTTTGAGCGATATTTGAAATTAATACATAAGTTAACCATTTATTTGTTAAGTATTACAACACTATTATAGCACTCAGATTGCATGCAATAACTTTGCAGAGAAAGGACTGCAGAGATTTCATATAAAAACTAGTAAGTTTCAACCTTGATGTAAAAAACCCTCAACTTTAACCTTGGAAGGTTAAATGAGACAATGCTGCTGTTTGTCAGAAGCTTTTGTGGTGATTCATTTCCACTCTTAGTAGGCCAAATGGCACAAAATTTATGAAAACAACAGAAAATGTGAACCACAACACTTGGCATTGTTTTATATCATGGCTGTTATGAGAGATAATATAAAAGAGCTTTATATGACTGTATATATCATAGTTTCTAGGTGCTGTATTCTGACCAAAATGAAGTAAAATGGCCATGCCATAAAGGAAAATTAAGTCCCCCAAGGAAACCATACGGATTTAAACTTTATGCGTGTATATACATATACACACAGACATGTAAAATAAATATATTTTGATTCTTATGCTTGCTTTCTCCCATTCAGTAGCAAAATGTATGCTTAAGAAATACATACTAAGAATTCATCCCCATAGTCTCCAAATGGTAAGGTCTTTGGTAAACATAGATATGAACAAACCAGTATAGTATTATGACTATCAATCTTTATTGGGCAAATGTGTATGTTACAAAGTAAGCGAACATTCATAAAACAACAAGAAATTTTTTTTCAAGATTTTTCCTCCTGTAAGCATGACTTCATGATGCTGTATATGTCATATAACTTGTGCACTTATTCTGAAAGAGTAGCATTATCTGATTACCTGGTGGTGGGGTTTAGTTGGATGGCATGCCAGAATTTTACTTAAATGCTTATTAAAATAACCTGGTCTCAGAGTTTGAAAACCTGTGTGGTGCAAATGTGACCCAAGTTCGAAAAAAGCAATGAAACTCATCAGACTATAGTTTGTTAAAGCTAATATTTTCAGTGGTTGATGCATAAAACTAAAAAAAAAAATCACAAGTCATAATCATCAAGTATCAACATGCATTTTTCACCATAAGATGTAGTTTACATACACCAGGAACATGTACAAGGACATACAAATTCATAGGGCAGATTTTTATTTGTTTGCTCTATTGTTGTGCTATTATCCATATCCAGTATAAAATAACTTCAAATAAATGTTTTCCTAACTTCACCTGCTCAATATGCATTAATGACAGGTAATGTCTGGTAAAAATGTGATGTCTGCTAAAAATAAATTTATATTTCATTAGGTTGTGTGTGGAGACCCAGAATGTGCAGAAGATATGTTCAAACTTCAGTATTGTCTTAATATATTTGGTATGGATTCCTATGAAAATAAAACAGCAAGACAGGATTTCAGAAGGCCAAATTTTGAAAAGCTGGTGGCAAACATTAATGCTGAAGAATGGCCCAGTTTACTGTGACCAGAACTTCTGAGCCAGCCAGCCTTTGCTTTCACTAGTTAAATATTGAACTGGGTTAGCTGCTGCTTTGGTAGGCTGAAATACTGAAATATAGGCATTTCCTGACATACTGGTTCTTGGCAGGGTGGTAGGAAAACTGTATCAACAAATTCACCGTTAAGTAAATATGTAATATTGAAAGGTATATCCTTATAAGAGAGCTCCAAACTCCACAAAGCATGTGTTTCTCTGTGCTGTTGGCATATCCCAACTTCTCCAGCTTTGACACCTTGCTCTCAGTTACATAAGGTTTTAACCATTTCAAGGCTGGGAAGAAATGTAACAGTTCCCCTGTCTGATCCCCTGCACACTGCAAGCTAAATTACCTCAGCTTCAAGCTGCTACTAAGGGATTACTACCACTCTTTTTTTTAAAGAGAGACAGAGTGAATGAGCATAAATATGTACTAAAAATCTTTGAAAAATGGCACCAGATACATCTTCAGATGTTTCAGATGGGAATGCAATAAACCTGAATCCTTGACATCTTTATTTTCACATTTTTTTTTTCTTATATCTGTAAAGTTTATTCTAGTCCAGTGAAAACTTCTTTCTCTAAATCTGGTCTCAGCTGAGACTACTTAAAATTCATTCAGGCCTGTTTCCATGATGCATACTTAAACAAACATGTAATGAGAACTGAATAAATGAATAGAAAAACATGAATCAATTGTTCAGTCCCTGACAGATCTTTAACTAATTTACAGACCAAATTGACTGTACTGCACAAACTGCTTTCTAAATTAAACTCCTTTTTCTTTGTTTTTTCAGTCACTTTAGAGAAGAGAGCAATAGCAACATTTAACGATCCACTAGATACAACCCAGGTGACAATGCATGTTCTGTCAATCTGTGTCAACTGCCCAAATGTATTTAGCTCATCTCTGATACACAAATAGCAATCCATTGCATCAAACAAGCCTTTGTGATCTTTCAATGTTGTAATGCTATTCCACAGTCCAGAGAAAAGTACCAGTTCCAAAAAAGAAGTTTCCTCAGATAAACATCTATTGGGTTGTTTCTTTATTTCTTACTTGGTTTCGAACAGAAGAAACCCAGCAAAGGTGGAGAAGCGTTGATGGTCCCCGTGGAGGGCTCCATTTCCCATTCGCAGCCAGACTTCATCTCCCTTGGCAAGTTTTAGCACTGCACTGTTTCCTGAAGTGTCTGCTTTCCCTTTTGATTCATAGCTGAAGATGAATATTTTAACAAGTCAGCTTTTTTTTTCTCAATGACCAAGAAAACTTACAAAAAAGAATCCAAGAAAGCACATTGTTACCCTGAGCAAAACCTCCTCGAAAGGCTTGCCAATGTTTTTTCAGCATTATGAGGAAATTTTTGGATCTTTCTGCACTAAATCTGACTTGAATTTTGCATCTTACTTAATTACATAATTTCATCCATTTCTTAAATTCTGGAAGTTTAATTTATGTGGGGTTTTTTTTCCAGGGCAGAGGAACAAATTTGCTGTTTAAAATAAAACTGCTCATTCATTGCAACAGTGTGGATTTCCTGTGATGCTCTTTTCCCCTTGGATTCACCCCACCTAATTTTAAATTAGAGGAAAGAAGCTTGGTTCTGGCATCAGACTCTTGGATAGTATTAAATAATAGCTTTTTCCAAACAAATCTTTTTCTCTCATATCCATCTGGCTACAAGCTTCTTGATCTGGACCTTGTAGAAGTTGATAAGCTAGAAGTGAAGCCTATTCTTGATAATCCTCTAGCTAACATAAAGAGTTTAGAAACTTTTTATTCCATGTGCTAATGATAGCAAAGCCAGCAAATTGAAGACCTTTGCTTCTAACTCATTCTTTCTACTGCAGTTTAAATGCTCTCCACCTTTAAAGTAAATTGATCTACCCTAATCTTTAAGAAGACTGTTACTATTCTGACAGGCAAAATGAGGATGAAGATACATTTAGCAGAATGACAGCATGTTACCACTGGACTTCAACCCTGACCTGCAGAGCTAATACCTTTTCCCTGAGCTTTCAGGAACTTCTGATAGCAGCTGGATTTTAGGACCAGGACCTGTGGCAGGTATGATCCAAATTTGCAGGCTGAGGAAGGCAAAATACAGTAATTTTTCCTTGTTGGTTATTTTACCTCACAGAATTTCTTTAAAAAAGGAACAGTTTCCTGTTTCTTGAAATGTGTGCAAGCTATGACACCTGTGCAAGCATGTCTTCTGCATTAAAATGGCCCTTCACTTACCTATATAAGCTGAAAACTGTATTACCATTGTGCATCAGGTACACGTACACTTCCTCCACATCTTCATGTTTCATCATATTGAAGGTGAAGAAATACACTCCTGAAAATATTACCAAATAGAACGTGTTTGCTTCATAGAGGGAGGTAATCGCATTACAGACTTGTGCTTCTTGCTTAGAAAACGTAAGATCTGAAGCCAAAATTGCCTTCCAGTTGCCAGTGGGTATTTTGCTTGTTTACAGTGTGCCAAAATCTGATTCAGTTTCATTCTACATGTGGCAGGGGTTCAGCCACATCCTGTTCCAGAGAAATGACTGTATCTGAACATGGGGGGACCACTCATTCCTTCCTTCTCACTGAAAGGAAAATTTCCCAGAGGCTGAGTCTAGTGACCCCTCTCTCACCTTTTTTCCCTTACTTTCTTGCCTCTGCCCTCTCCCAAAAGGGCAGCCTCCAGGCCAGCCAGACCTCAGCCTCAGCAGCTGTCAGGCAGCCAGCATGTCACCCAGGTCAGGCAGGACATGAGTGGTTTTTAGCAGCATTCACTGCTGCTCACCTGGCTGTACCACATCCCAGCAATGTGGACCTGAACACTCCTTTCTCTTCTCACATAACACACACTTACCACCACCCTTTTGAGCTCTTTCTCTCTCTGGAAGGTTCCAACAATGTTGTCAGTACAACCATGTAGTATGACATGAGCTCTACAAGACTCCCCCAGGCAGAAAAACAAACTCCTGTCTGTAGCATTGACCCTGCAGTTGGAGTTTGCATCAAAGTCATTAAATCATTGTGGGTCAAAGTTCATTGACATCCACCTATACATTAACCTCAAAATGAGGTAGCTGTGAGGACATCCCCCCACCAAACTTTCAATAAGATGTGCTACACCAAATCTGGAGGGCCTGACTTTCATATAATTTCCCATAGCAGTGGTAAATGAATGTCAGGGTGAGAAAAAACAAGTGAAGGAATGTAGTTTAGGCCTTTGTTTAGATGTGGTTTTGGTTATGAGCTGCCTCTCCTGTCTCCTGCTGTTTTTCCTGCAGCACAGCTGCGTAAGATGAGAGATTGATGCAGCTGAAAAATAACTCAGGGAAAACCTGCAATAGCCTGTTTCCAACCACACATCTGTTGCAGGCTAGCTCACAGCTGAACCAGTATGGGGAAAGATGATGATGAAGAGAGTGGCTGGAGGCAGGGGGTGGAGGAGGCAACCGCAAAGCTGTTGCTGCAACATCAAGGCCATGATTTTCTCATCACAGTGGCTCAAGGGCTAAAGGTCTCAGAACAGATAGTCCTGGTCCCTCGCCAACTCTGGCCATGCCTCTTTCTCCTGCCTTTGTACCAGCAATATTTCCACTGGCTGGCAAGCCCTCTCTTAGCTTGCTCAGTTTCCAATTTCATTTTTCCTGAAAGTAGGTAGCAAGAGCTGTGCAGAGCAAGTTTCATCAGTGCCTTGTGCAAAGGCAGTTACCTAGTCACTACTGGTCCCAGAATTGCATTATTTTATTTTGAAAACACTCACCATTCACTGGAGCACCAAATCTCCCAGTCATAACATCAAAAAAATTCCCAACGTTGGTTTCAACACTACTGAAGATGATCCCACTGTTCTGGTTGCTGAAGTGAGTAGCCATGGAAGCCATGAATGCGACCTGAAAAAATGCAGTTCAGGCAGTTGTTCACAAAATGCACATGTGTAGAGGATTCAGCTACAGAGTTTTTTACTGTATTTGTGGTCTGTTTATTTTCCTGACAGAGATGTTCTTCTAGGGCCTTCTCCAAGGCTATTAAACTGCAGTAACAAAACTCGCATTGAATCAAACTGGAAGACGACTCAGCTTCTTACATTCAATTGGACTATTCATGACTGTAAAAGTGAGTGTAGGGGCAAATGTGTGCAGGTCAGGACCTTCATTTCAGCTTTTATTTACTTCTAAGTCTCTCTAGAATGATGCAACAACAAGCTGGTTTATTTACTTGTAAGACTCTCTAGAATGATGCAACAACAAGCTGGTATTGAAATGAATTTCTGACAGAAGTTATTAGCAATTAGTTTTTATACATCCCCTGCATTTAGACTGGATATGGCCTTTAACTCATTGTGTGAAATCCATACACATTAGTCTTTCTTGCTAACTACCATTAGGCATTTTCTTTGGAGGTCCTGTAGAAGTGCATTTGCTGGGATTCATTGTTCAGTGATCTTTTCTCTCTTACCAGTTGACTGGTTCCTTTAGTCAAAACAAGTGGTGGAGACCAAAAGGGGAAACTAAGAAAGTGAAAACTATGCTTCATGTTACACTTCTTCCAGTGAGATGTTTTTGCCATGGAAAATGTTTCATAAGAAGCCAAGAGCTGGGTCCTGAATTTTGCTCCTAACAGCCCCACGCAACACTGCAGGCTTGGGGCAGAGTGGCTGGAAAGCTGCCTGGCAGAAAAGGACCTGGGGGTGTTGGTTGGCAGTTGGCTGAGCATGAGCCAGCAGCGTGTCCAGGTGGCCAAGAAGGTCAACGGCATCCTGGCTTATATCAGGAATATTGTGGCCAGCAGGACTAGGGAGGCGATTGTCCCCCTGTACTCAGTGCTGGTGAGGCTGCACCTGGAGTGCTGTGTTCAGTTTTAGGCCCCTCACTACAGGAAGGATATTGAAGCATTGGAGTGTGTCCAAGAGAAGGGGCGCTCTGTTGAGGGGGGGGGGAGCCCAAATAATATTCTGCTCTATCCCCACTTGTGGGAGGAGGGGCTCAGAGCAGGACAGGATAACCCACGAGTTGAATGTGTGGTTAAAAGGCTGGTGCCGGCGCAAGAACTTTGGATTCTTTAACCAAGGGATGGTGTACTCTGCTCCTGGCATGAGTACTGCTAATGGGGCTCACCTGTCCTATAAAGGAAAGCGGATCCTCGCCCAGGAGATAGCAGGGCTCATCGATCGTGCTTTAAACTAGTTAGGAAGGGGGAAGGGGATATTAAGGCGGCTGCCAGGGTTAGGCTTCGGGAGACACAACGGGAGTTGACGGTGGGAAGAGGTAAATACCAACAGCACAGTCGTGGACTTGGGGACGTTTTTCCACGTGAGAGTAGGGAAAATTCTGTGGACTGCCCTGAGTACTCCTCCGTGGAGCCACTTTTGCCAGTCCCCTGTCAGAAATCTCGCTGTGGGCCGTTGAGGATACCTACATCTGCTTCACCACTGAACTGTCTTTACACAAATGCACGTAGCATGGGGAACAAACAAGAAGAACTAGAGATCTTTGTGCGGTCGCAGGGCCATGATCTCATCGCAATCACAGAGACGTGGTGGGACAACCTGGACGACTGGCACACTGTCATGGATGGCTATGTGCTTTTTAGGAAAGACAGGCTAGGGAAGCGAGGTGGAGGAGTTGCTCTTTATGTGAGAGAGCACCTAGAATGTGTTGAGCTCCACCTGGGGAAGGATGAACCTCCCTGTCGAGTGTTTGTGGGTTAAAATCAAGGGGCAAACCGGTATGGGGGACATTGTTGTGGGAGTGTGCTATAGGCCCCCTGATCAAGAGGAGCAGGTAGATAACGCATTCCATAAGCAGTTAGAAGTAGCCTCAAGTTCCCGGGCACTGATCCTTATGGGGGACTTCAACTACCCAGATATTTGCTGGGCAAGCAATACGGCCAGTCGTATGCAGTCCAGACAATTTCTGCAGTGTGTTGAAGACAATTTCCTGCTGCAGATGGTGCAGGAGCCCACAAGGGGAGGGCGGCTGCTGGACCTTGTTTTCACTAACAAGGATGGACTTGTTAGGGAAGTGAAGGTCGGGGGCAGCTTAGGGCAAAGCGACCATGAAATGGTTCAATTCATGATCCTGGGTGGAAGAAGCAAGCCAAAAAGTAGGATAGCTACCCTGAATTTTGGTAGAGCTAACTTTGATCTCCTCCGCCACTTAATGGGGGCTATCCCGTGGGCTACGCTGTTTGAAGGAATGGGAGCCTGCGAGAGCTGGCTAGCATTCAAACAGCACTTCTTCCAAGCACAGGAACGATGCATCCCTTTGAGGAGGAAATGGGGAAAGAGAGGCAGAAGACCTGCATGGATGAACAGGGAGCTATTGAGCAAACTCAAAGAGAAGCAGAAGATCTATGAATCGTGGAAAAAGGGTCTGAGCACCTGGGAAGAATACAGGAATGTGGTCAGGGCCTGTAGGGATGCAACTAGGAAGGCTAAAGCCCTCTTGGAAATTAAGCTGGCAAGGGACATAAAGGATAATAAAAAGGGGTTTTTTAGACACGTGAACAGTAAGAGGATGTCCAGGGATAATGTAGGTCCCTTGCTGAATAAGGAGGGTGTCCTGGTTACGGGGGATGCTGAGAAAGTGGAGATATTGAATGCCGCCTTTGCTTCGGTCTTCACTTCAAAGGCCCCCCGGGACCCACAGACACTGGATGAGAGTAGGACTGATTGGGAAATGAAGAATTTCCCTCTGGTTCAAGTAGGGGAGGTCCAGGAGCGGCTCAAAGGGATTAATGCACACAAATCCATGGGCCCAGATGGGTTACATCCACGTGTGCTGAGGGAGCTGGCGGAGGTGATTGCTGAGCCGCTCTCTATCATCTTCGACAGGTCTTGGAGGACAGGAGAAGTGCCTGAAGACTGGAGGATAGCCAATGTCACTCCAGTCTTTAAAAAGGGCAAGAAGGAGGAACCTAGTAACTATAGGCCAGTCAGCCTCACCTCTGCCCCTGGAAAGGTAATGGAACAGCTTGTTCTGGATGCCATCTCCAAGCAATTGGAAGAGAAGAAGGTCATGAGGAGTAGTCAGCATGGATTCACTAAGGGGAAATCGTGCTCGACCAACCTCATAGCCTTCTACGATCTCATGACAGGCTGGGTAGATGGAGGGAGAGCAGTGGATGTCATCTACCTTGACTTCAGCAAGGCCTTTGATACTGTCTCCCATGACATCCTGATAGCAAAGCTGAGAAAGCATGGGATAGATGAGTGGACAGTGAGGTGGGTTGAGAATTGGCTGTCGGACCGAACCCAGAGGGTTGTGATTCGTGGAGTAGAATCTGACTGGAGGCCTGTTACCAGCGGTGTTCCCCAGGGCTCAGTGTTGGGTCCAGTCCTGTTTAATATCTTCATTGACGATCTTGATGAGGGAATAACATCCACCCTCAGCAAGTACGCCGATGATACAAAGCTGGGAGGAGTGGCTGACACGCAGGAGCACTGCGCTGCCATCCAGAGAGACCTGGACAGGCTGGAGAGCTGGGCAGTGAGAAACCAGATGAAGTTCAACAAAAGCAAGTGTAAAGTCTTGCACCTGGGAAGGAACAACTGTTTGTATCAGTACAGGCTGGGGGATGACCTGCTGGAGAAGAGCTCAGTGGAGAAGGACCTGGGGGTCCTGGTAGATGACAGGTTGGCCATGAGCCAGCAGTGTGCCTCGGTGGCCAAGAGAGCCAATGGGATCCTGGGATGCATCAGGAGGAGTGTAGCCAGCAGGTCAAAGGAGGTGATCCTCCCTCTCTACTCTGCCCTGGTCAGGCCCCACCTGGAGTATTGTGTCCAGTTCTGGGCTCCTTGGTATAAAAAGGACAGGGATCTCCTGGAAAGAGTCCAAAGAAGGGCTACGAGGATGATTAAGGGCCTAGAGCATCTCGCCTATGAGGAAAGGCTGAGTAAGCTGGGACTGTTCAGCCTTGAGAAGAGAAGACTAAGGGGGGACCTAATCAAAGTTTATAATTATCTGAAGCAGGGGATGCAGGGGGAATCAGCCAGCCCCTTTTCAGTGGTCTGTGGGGATAGGACAAGGGGCAATGGCTGCAAGTTGGAGCATAGGAAGTTCCGCACCAACATGCGGAAGAACTTTTTCACAGTGAGGGTGACTGAGCACTGGAATAGGCTGCCCAGGGAGGTGGTGGAGTCTCCTTCACTGGAGATATTCAAGACCCGCCTGGACGCCTATCTGAGCAATATGAGCTAGGGAGCCTGCTTTGGCGGGGGGGTTGGACCCGATGATCTCTCGAGGTCCCTTCCAACCCCTACAATTCTGTGATTCTGTGATTCTGTGAAATCTGGTGAAGGGTCTAGAGCACAGGCCTGATGAGGAGCAGCTGAGGGAACTGGGGTTGTTAATTCTGGAGGAGGCTGAGGGGAGGCCTTATCGCTCTCTACATCTACCTGAGAGGTGGCTGTGGAGAGGTGAGTGTTGGTCTCTTCTCCCAAGAAACTAGCAATGGTCTCAAGTTTTAGCGAAAGTTTAGATTGGATATTAGGAAAAAATACTTCACTGAAAAAAGTGTCCAGGCACTGGAGCAGGCTTCCCAGAGATGTGGTGGAGTCACCATCCCTGGAGCTGTTAAAAAAATATGTAGATGTGGCACTCTAGGACATGGTTTAGTTGACATGGCGGTATTGGACAGATGGTTGGCTGTGATGATATTAGAGCTCTTTTCCAGCCTTAAAGATTCTGTGATGCTATGGTTCTAATTAGTGCTAAACCTCCCAGATTGGACAATTCAAATTGCCCTCAGCCAGGTAGCAGGGAATGACCCAGCCAACGTGTGTGGGCAGGGTTATGTCTTTTGTGAGTCCGTGACCCCCTCATCTGATGATCAGTAAATGTGTTACAGGCAGAATTGCTGCACCTGGATGTCTGAAGGTCACATAGTGACTTGGCATTTTATGGCCATCTCTTAACTTCTTAGAGGGGAACCGTTCAATTACAGTGGTTACTGCCCCTCAAAAAAATGACATTTTTCCATGAGATTCCAGCTATACTGGTATTAAAAAAAACCCACCCCAGACTTCTTTTGATTTCTGATTCAAATGAGAACAAAACCAAAACAGGCAAAATCAAATGCAAGTTTGGATCCAACAATGGAAATCATTAGCCATCTGCTCAGAAATCTGAGGAGCTCCAGATGTGAGCTGAAAGCTTGGGCTGATTTCCGTTATCCCTGTGTGGAAGCATTTTCTGTGACGGCAAATTGTTAACATCTTGCTTCTCAGCCAGGATCACATCAAAGTTCCTTATGTGTTAAAGGAAAGCAGCTGCTACGGCAGCTTTATGGAATTTATTGCTTTTTGTCTAGATTTCATTTCACATTCTCTTTGACCCCAGGCTACTTTTCTTAGACTGATCAAAAGACTTGAAAAAGATATCCTTTCTCCCTAGGTCTCATTTTGAAGCAGCAGATAACATAGACACACCAATTCTTTCAAAATTATCCTGTACTTAAATCAGTATTGCATTCAAAAGTATTTGATGATTAACATGATTAAGGGCCTGGAACATCTCCCGTATGAGGAAAGGCTGAGTGAGCTGGGGCTGTTCAGCCTGGAGAAAAGAAGACTGAGGGGGCACCTAATTAATGTTTATAAATATCTTAAGTATGGGATGTAGGGGGAATTGGCCAACCCCTTTTCAGTTGTCTGTGGTGATAGGACAAGGGGCAATGGCTGCAAATTGGAGCACAGGAAGTTCCGCACCAACATGTGGAAGAACTTTTCCCCAGTGAGGGTGACAGAGCCCTGGGACAGGCTGCCCAGGGAGGTGGTGGAGGCTCCTTCTCTGGAGATATTCAAGACTCCTCTGGACGCCTATCTGTGCAATATGAGCTACGGAGCTGCTTTGGCAGGGGGGTTGGACCCCATGATCTCTCGAGGTCCCTTCCAACCCCTATGATTCTGTGATTCTGTGTTTCTGTTTTCTCCTTCTCCTACACCAGCTCTAAACTTCTTAAGCATGATCATAAAAAGAAATTATATGCTGTGCTGCGTAAAGAATTTCTAAACACATCTGTTAAAGACAGTTTGGAATGTTACTTGGAAATAGGTATTGCAATATGAGCTTTTCTTATTCATACTTTTTTTCATTTTTTCAGCTTTTAATTAAATTACTACCACTATCTTTATGTAAGAATAAGATGCTGTTAGCTCATTTAAAAATTGCAAGAGGATTTATGGTGAAAGGTCATTGTCTTAGGAGATTCCCTTCTGGAGACAACTGAGGGCCCAATCTGTAGGCCGGACCCTCTACACAGGGAAGTCTGCTGCCTTCAGTTAGGGACTTAACCAAGCGAGTCCCAACCTTGGTCAGGGACACGGACTGTTATCCACTTTTAATTTTTCAAATAGGTAGTAATGAAATACATAAAAGAAAACTGAGCACCATTAAGAAGGATTTAAGGGCCCTGGGATGCATGGTACGAGGATCTGGAACACAGGTAGTGTTTTCTTCTGTCATTCCTACTACAGGGAATGGGGAGGGTTGGATTGAGAAGAACCAGGAAATTAATACCTGGCTCAGAGCCTGGTGCGAGAAACAGAACTTTGGGTTCTTTGAGAATGGGCTGGCGCGAGCCTCACCAGCCTTGCTTTCGAGGGATGGGGAGCACTTATCCCCTAGGGGCAGAAGGATACTGTCCAAGAAGCTGGCAGGGCTCATTAATAGAGCTTTAAACTAGATAGGAAGGGGGAGGGGGACAGGGCCAGGCTAGATGAAAAAAAGCCTGGGTGTGATGGTGGAGTTACTGAGGGATGTTGTGCTGGCAATGACCTCTGGTCAGCCACCCTAGTTAATCAGGGGGATAGTGTCCTAACTCAGAGTAGAGATGTAGCTACTACTGGTAAGCTAGGTAACTTAAACAGCTGTCACTTGGGAAGCAAGGCTTCCCCAAGGAGCACAAGAAGATCAGTAGACCAGCTGAAGTGCATCTACACCAATGCACACAGCATGGGGAACAAAAAAGAGGAATTAGAAGTCCTTGTAAGTACAGGAAATTATGATGTGATTGCCATCACAGAAACGTGGTGGGAGAATTTACATAACTGGAGTGCTGCAATTGCTGGTTATAAACTATACAGGCATGACAGGCTGGGTAGGAGAGGAGGTGGGGTAGCCCTGTATGTCAGAGAATGCATTGACAGCCTAGAGATGGAGTATGATGAAGACAGGGTCGAGTGTCTCTGGGTGAAAATCAGAGGAGAATGAAATCAGGGAGATATAGTGATGGGAGTCTGCTATAGACCACCTGACCAGGAGGAGGAAGCTGATGAGTTGGTTTTTAAACAACTGGGAGAAGCCTGGCGATCACCAGCCCTCGTCCTTACTGGGGACTTCAACTTACCGGATGTCTCCTGGAGCTACAATACAGCAGGGAGGAAACAGTCTAGCAGGTTCCTGGAGGGTTTGGAAGACAACTGCCTGACCCAGCTGGTGAATGAACCCACCAGGGAAGGTGCCCTGCTGGACTTGTTGTTTGTCAATAGAGAAGACCTGGTGGGGGATGTGAAGGTTGGAGGACGCCTGGGGTAAAGTGATCATGAGCTTATAGAATTCTTAGTACTGGGAGAAGTAAGGAAGGGAGGCAGCAGAACGAGCACCTTAGACTTCCATAGGGCTGACTTTGGAGTGTTCAGAAAGCTGCTCGATAAGATTCCATGGGAGGCAGCCCTTGAGGGCAAAGGAGCCCAAGAGGGTTGGTTGCTCCTCAAGAAGGTAATCTTGGCGGCACAAGAACAGGCTGTCCCAGTCGGTCAGAAGAGGGGTCGGCGAGCTAGGAAGCCAGCCTGGCTGAGTAGAGAGATTCAGGCTGATATACGGGAAAAGAAGGAAAAATATGAGCTTTGGAAGAAGGGGCAGGTGTCTTGGGATGATTATAGGAATTTAGTAAGATCATGTAGGGAGAAAGTCAGAAGGGCTAAAGCTGATCTGGAACTCAGGCTGGCCAGTTCTGTAAAAGATAATAAAAAGTCCTTCTATAGGTATATTAATAGTAAAAGGAGGGTCAAGGAGAATCTCCAGCCCTTATTGGAAGCTCATGGCACATTAGTGACAAGGGATGAGGACAAGGCTGAGGTCCTTAATTCCTTCTTTGCCTCAGTCTTTACTAGTAAAGATGGATATTCCCTGAGTACTCATCCTCAGGAACTGGCTGACAGGGAGGGGAAGAATAACCAAGTTCCCATGGTTCAGGAGGAAATGATTAGCGACCTACTTGACCAGTTAGATACCCACAAGTCAATGGGGCCAGATGGGATTCACCCAAGGGTGCTGACAGAGCTGTCAGATGTGCTTGCCAAACCCCTTTCCATCATCTATCAGCAATCCTGGCAGACTGGGGAAGTTCCAGTCGACTGGAGGCTGGCAGATGTTACACCCATAGACAAGAAGGGTCGGAAGGAGGATCCAGGGAACTACAGGCCTGTCAGTCTGACCTCAGTCCCAGGGAAGATCATGGAGAGGGTCATCTTGGGAGCTATCATGCAGCACATGCACGATGGCCAGGGGATCAGGCCCAGTCAACATGGGTTTACAAAGGGTAGATCCTGTCAAACTAACCTGATCACCTTCTATGACAAGGTGACCCGCTTCATGGACGAGGGGAAGGCTGTGGATGTGATCTACCTGGACTTTGGTAAAGCCTTTGACACCGTTTCTCACAGCATTCTGACTGAGAAACTGGCTGCCACTGGCCTGGACAGGTGGACCCTCAGCTGGGTTAAAAACTGGCTGGATGGCCGGGCCCAAAGGGTGGTGGTGAATGGAACAAAATCCAGCTGGAGGCCAGTCACGAGTGGCATCCCCCAGGGCTCAGTCCTGGGTCCAGTCTTGTTCAACATCTTTATCAATGACCTCGATGTAGGGATTGAATGCTCCCTCACTAAGTTTGCAGATGACACTAAACTAGGAGGAAGTGTTGATCTGCCTGAGGGTAGGGAGGCTCTTCAGAGGGATCTGAACAGACTGGACCAATGGGCTGAGACCAATGGGATGAAGTTTAACAAGGCCAAGTGTAGAGTGCTGCACATGGGACATAACAACCCCATGCAGTGCTACAGGCTTGGGGGAGACTGGCTGGAGAGCTGTCAGGCAGAGAAGGACCTGGGGGTGTTGGGTGACTGCAGACTGAATATGAGCCAGCAGTGTGCCCAGGCGGCCAAGAAGGCCAATGGCATCTTGGCTTGTATCAAAAACAGTGTGGCCAGTAGGTCTGGGGAGGTGATTGTGCCCCTGTACTCGGCATTGGTGAGGCTGCACCTCGAGTACTGTGTCCAGTTCTGGGCTCCTCACCACAAGAAGGACATTGAGGTCCTGGAGCATGTCCAGAGAAGGGCAGCCAGGCTGGTGAAGGGGCTGGAGGGCAAATCCTATGAGGAGCATCTGAGGGAGCTGGGGGTGTTTAGCTTGGAGAAGAGGAGGCTGAGGGGAGACCTTATCACCACCTACAAGTGCCTGAAGGGAGGTTATAGAGAGGTAGGTGATGGTCTCTTCAGCCAGGTGACAGGTGATAGGACAAGGGGACATGGCATGAAGCTGTGCCAGGGCAGGTTTAGATTGGACATTAGAAAAACATTTTTTCCTGAAAGAGTTGTCAGGGCCTGGAACAGGCTGCCCAGGGAGGGGGTTGAGTCACCTTCCCTGGATGTGTTCAAAAAAAGGGTAGATGAGGTACTTAGGGATATGGTTTAGTTTAGGATGAGAATGGTTGGACTTGATGATCTTAAATATCTTTTCCAACCTTGTGATTCTGTGATTCTGTGGTTCTGTGAATTATAACAAATAGGTTTTTAAGACATTCAACTACAATGTTAACTCCAGTTAATTCTTTAAGAGTACTAAGGAAATTCTGCTTTATTACAGAAGTCTGGTAATTTTTGATATTTTCATTGTGAATTTTATTCTGTGCAGTTATTGCATCTTCATGCAACCTAGGATGGAGAATTCAAACACGCACAATGCCAAGGAATCCAAAGCCATTTTCCCACACTGCACGTGATTGTACTGTTGATTTTGCTGTTAATTTAAAACGTATATGAATGGCTGTTATTGGGAAGCAGTATGCTTCAGTTAAAAGGTATAGTTGTATAAATATACCAGAACTTCAGTTTGCCCCATAGTCAGAGTGTTTGGAAGTAGGATTTCTTCTTGTGCATGTATCCTAGATCCCATTTTGTCCCTTCTGTGGTTAACTTGTTTTGTGGGATACAAATCAGACCAAGACTATGACACTTCCATTAATGTGTGAGTGAGGATGTAAACTCCCCTAAGGTTCTGGAGATCTGGAGAGTATGCAAAAGGAGCAGTGACTCTCAGATTAAGCTGTATTGCTCTTCTAGATCCTCAGTAATTGTAATGGTAGCTAAGCTTCTTCCCTCACACGTAGGCTCTCTGGAGCTGAATCTGACTGTAATCCCCTGCCCACACAAATGCCCCTGGTATCCTCTGAAGTGCTTTAATAGTCCCTCACATGGGGCTGGCTGATCTGACCTACAGAAGCCCCTCTGAGTGTGGCAGCTGAAGACCAGGAGGGATACATCTCAAATGCTTGCCATGCATCTAAATCTTGCCTTTAGCACCTTAGCTGTGTTGCATCATAGTGTTGGTCAGGTCTTCCTGCTATTGCAGATGAACTGCACCTGTATTGCTACACTGCAGTACACAGTGTGGACGTGTCTTTTAAATCCCCTTAGCAGCAGCGACCCAGGGTCTTAGTTATTCAAGTCCCATTTACTTTCAGTTAAGAACAGGACTACACCACGTCTCCGCTGTACTGCAGGTATGTGTATTTATACACACAGGCTCTCTGCCATCCGCCAGATTCCTAGGACATGAAGAAGCTCCTATCCAAAACCTATACATAGTGTTGAGCCCAAACAAATATATCCCATCCAACCCTCAGCAGAACTTATTGGCTCAGGCTTGAACCCATGTTTAAATGCTCGCCTGGCTTTTGAGTAGTTCCTTTATAGGCAGAACCTACATGCTTCTCAACAGAGAAAAAAACGCAGACAGCTCCTGAGGGGTATGTTTAAAAACCAGAGGGCTTCTCTCTGCACTCAGAGGTTGTGACCTGATGCTTTGAGGGTTTGCATCTGTATGCTTCTGAGAATCTCACAAAGCCTGACTGGCCTGAGAAACACGGGCCTGAGTGACTCCTTCACTCTTACATACGCCGTAAGAGGTGTAGTTATGATTTTCTTGACAGAAAAACTGGTCTCTGCTATTCTCCTTTAATGACCTAGGCAGTGGCTTTCTGCCCTAAAAGAGAACCGTAAATGTTTCTTTATGCCTGTTTCTCAGTTGGATCCTTACTCTCAGGAAAGACTATGCCCTTATGCCTTTCTTTTCCAGGAAGATCTGACAAAACACATTGGTCAGTCTTGATAAGGACTAGATACATCTCTCACTGTATCGATTTCCTTCTTAAGTATCTTTCAGTAGTTAGGTTCTGGTTTTCAGAGAACAAAAACATAACCTGAGAACTGCTGCAGCCAACACAAGCCAAAGATTTTGTACCTGTAGCTCTGGGGGAATTCCAGGGTAACCCTTCTCGCCTTTGGGTCCATGATGGCCACGCTCTCCCCTTGGTCCCATATCTCCTTTGTCGCCTTTCTCCCCTTTGGCTCCTTCCTGGCCAGTGGCTCCATTATTTCCATTGTTTCCATGATTTCCTTAAAGGGAACAGAGCTTTCTGTTTAATTTAATTTCAGAAAACATATTTTAACAGATAACTATGACAGGGTCCTTTTCCTCCATAGACTTTTCAGTACCATAAAAAGCAGACTGAGCTGCGATGCATAAGAAACAGCTGTGTGGTTAAGCTGAAGGTGAAGGTTTTGATGAGCAAGTTTCCAGAAAGACCTAGGTTGATGTTTCAGAGTTAACCTTCATGCTACTTTTTGTTGCTGTATAAATTGCTGATGTCTCAAGTCATTGCATTGTTGGGGAGATGTGCAAGGACAAGACCTCAGCAGCTGTGAGGCTCAAGAAAAGCAAAAACCACTGCCTATTGACACACACCAGGTAGCCTGCATAAGCACTTTTGCTTTTCCTTTTGTGTAAAAACTTGTCTCCTGATAATTTAAGTTAGTTAGGATAGGTTAAGGTAATTTTGAATAACATTTTGCTATCTTAAAAACATGTCTACACAAATAAAGAATGGCTGTAGCCTTAAACTAGCTGAATGACCCATCTGTGTCAAAAATGGGGGAGTGTGCATTCTCAGGGTTCTGGTTAGCTTGAAGGGGTTGATTTAAAGAAAGAAAAAAAAAGTATACTGAAGCTTTTCTGAGATGGCTTCTGGTAAAAAGGGCCATTATAAAAACATATGCCTGCCACAGCAGTCTTACTTTCTTCCTGATGTTTGCTGAGGAAATTACTGAGCAAATGTATATGCAACTGACAAAATTCTGAAGCTGGCTAGGATCACTGAGCAATTATGCCTACCTGAAGCAAGAGCCTGACTACTACTTTCAATTCATTATTTAGTGTCATCATTGTTCTAATTCTACCTGAACTGAAATTATATTCTTTGACACTCTGCTTGTTCTCTGATTAATCACTCTGGTTAAAAATTTACAAGAAGAATGGTGTTGTCTGAGATCAAATCTAATAATTAACTGCTTATAGAATCCTAGAATGGTTTGGGTTGGCAGGGACCTCAAAGACCATCCAGTCCCACAACCCCCTGCCATAGGCAGGGACACCATCCACTAGCCCAGCCCCATCCATCCCGGCCTTAAACCCTGCCAGGAGGGGGACAGCCACAGCTGCTCTGGGCAGCCTGTGCAAGGGTCTCACCACCATCACAGAGAAAAATTTCTTCCTCATATCTAACTCTTTAGTTTAAAGCCCTTGTCCTGTCACTCCATACCCTTGTAAACAGCACCTCCCCAGCTTTCCTGTAGGCCCCTTCAGGTACTGGCTGGCCGCTGTAAGGTCTCCCTGGACCCTTCTCTTCTCCATGCTGAACAAGCCCAACTCTCTCAGCCTGTCTTCACAGGAGAAGTGCTCCAGCCCTCTGATCATCTTTGTGGCCTCCTCTGGACTCACTGCTACAGGTCCACATCTTTCCTCTACTGAAGAACTCAGACCTGGATGCAGTACTCATGGTGGGGTCTCACGACAGCAGAGTAGAGGGTCGGAATCCCATCCCTTGACCTGCTGGTCATGCTGGTTTTGATGCAGCCCAGGGCACAGCTGGCTTTTTGAGCTGCTAGCGCACATTGCTGGCTCATGTTGAGCCAGCCCAGGCTGAGTGAGCTGGGGCTGTTCAGCCTAGAGAAAAGAAGACTGAGGGGGGACCTAATTAATGTTTATAAATATCTTAAGTATGGGATGCAGGGGGAAATAGCCAGCCCCTTTTCAGTCGTCTGTGGAGACAGGACAAGGGGCAATGGCTGCAAATTGGAGCACAGGAAGTTCTGCACCAACATGCGGAAGAACTTTTACCCAGTGAGGGTGACAGAGCCCTGGGACAGGCTGCCCAGGGAGGTGGTGGAGTCTCCTTCTCTGGAGATATTCAAGACTCGTCTGGACGCCTATCTGAGCAATATGTGCTAGGTAGCTGCTTTGGCAGGGGGGTTGGACCCCATGATCTCTCGAGGTCCCTCCCAACCCCTACGATTCTGTGATTCTGTGATTCTTATCAACCACTACCCTGAGTCCTTTCACAATTTTTGTATTGATGAAAAAGATGTACTTTAAACAAGGAAGCTAAATGGTGAAAGAAAGGAATAACAAATTTTTGTTTGGATAGAGAAATCTAAAACTCTTAAAAATAACAGGAATAATCAAACATGTAAAGCCAGAGTACTTCTCTGCCAGTTCAGAACAGAGGTTTTCAAGCGACATTTGTTTCAATCAAAGGAAAATCAGCCATTGTTTCCCTTTTGGGCACAATGATATGAAATGCATCAGATGAAGCAGACAGAGAAATTTCTGGGTATGGATGGTTGGCAACATTGTGTGGTCACAAGAAAGTGTGACTGAGATATATCTGCATATGAGAAAAAGGCAAAGCAAGGACCAGCCCGGTCCGAGTATGTCCACTGCAGCCTTCAAAGTGTCAGTCTAATACAAAACCATGTCCTGTGCCTAAGAAACCAACAATTTATTAAAACATAATCTGATATTTCTGCACAGGAGGCCTCCCCATTAGATTTCCCTTACTTCTGTAATGGTCAGTGGTATTTTTATAAAGCATTGATCACAGAATCACAGAATCACAGAATCGTAGGGGTTGGAAGGGACCTCGAGAGATCATTGGGTCCAACCCCCCTGCCAAAGCAGCTACCTAGCACATATTGCACAGATAGGCGTCCAGACAGGTCTTGAATCTCTCCAGAGAAGGAGACTCCACCACCTCCCTGGGCAGCCTGTCCCAGGGCTCTGTCACCCTCACTGGGGAAAAGTTCTTCCCCATGTTGGTGCGGAACTTCCTGTGCTCCAATTTGCAGCCATTGCCCCTTGTCCTATCTCCACAGACAACTGAAAAGGGGCTGGCTATTTCCCCCTGCATCCCATACTTAAGATATTTATAAACATTAATTAGGTCCCCCCTCAGTCTTCTTTTCTCCAGGCTGAACAGTCCCAGCTCACTCAGCCTTTCCTCATACAGGAGATGTTCCAGGCCCTTAATCATCTTCGTAGCCCTTCTCTGGACTCTCTCCAGGAGATCCCTGTCTTTTTTATACCAGGGAGCCCAGAACTGGACACAATACTCCAGGTGGGGCCTGACCAGGGCAGAGTAGAGGGGGAGGATCACCTCCTTAGACCTGCTGGGCACACTCTTCCTGATGCATCCCAGGATCCCATTGGCCCTCTTAGCCACCAGGGCACACTGCTGGCTCATAGCCAACCTGTCATCAACCAGGAACCCCAGGTCCTTCTCCATAGAGCTCTTCTCCAGCAGGTCATAGGACTGATAGCTCACATCAGGCAAATACCAAATATGGCTATGACCTTATTTTGTGTAATACCCAAAATATATCGAAGTAACAATTTATTTTACTATTTTTCCAACTGAAAACTGTTCATTCACTTAGATTTAACATCATAACACTCAGATTTAACTCTTACTGTAAACTGTTTCTACCAAAAGTCATTACATTGGTTTTTATTTTGTGTATGCTTATCTGTCATGTCTGTTACTGTCAGTACACTTGTGAGACAGAAAGATAAAGAAATTGCATTTTTATTGTGGTAACAGAAAGCATAAGCTTTTGAAGATGAGATAAATCTGTCACTCTGTGACATGTTCATTTGTGTTATACATCTGCTTTAGGAATGGTGATTTTCAAATCCCTGGAGGTAGCTGCTGTAACAAACATTACACCAATGTTCAACTATCTTTTTCCTTTCTCTAGGCTCTTCTTTTTCTATATCAATTATCCAACCAAAGCATACCCTTTTCTTATGTATTCTGTTCTTCTGTCTGCATTTTTAATGAAAAAAGAGGTTATTTTTATTATGGAAGACAAGAAGAAAGAAGGAAAAGAAATATCTATGAGTGAATAGAAGCATGTGTGTCTCTGTAAAATATTGGCTAGCAGTATGCTAGATCAAAAAAGCTTGTGAATATAGTACACAATAGCATAGCTGGATATTCAGAGGAGATCACAATAATCAACTCCAGGGAACAAGTTCTTCAAACTTTAATGGAAGCTTCATGCTGCTTTAAGAAGAGAGACCAATTTGCCCTAAAAATATAATAAGATTGCTTTCAGGATAAATTTGTGAAAGCTGAATTTTAATAATAAATGGTTTTCACTGGAAAATACCTTGGTCTAATAGAAAATGTCTGTCTCCCCAGAAATTATAGAAAAAACTTGTTCCTGAATCTGTCCCCAAATAATGATGTTTGGACCATTCTCTGATATTTTCCAAAATAGAATGTAATTTATAGCCTGTAATTAAACTGATCAAGAAATTAATTAAACTTCTTTACCTGGCATCCCAGGGGGCCCAGGAGGTCCTGGGGGCCCTTGATAGAGCCGAACTCCAAAGTCACCACGGCAGCAGGAGCTACAGTCTGGATTCTGTGGTCCAGTTTGCGGGGGCTAAGGGCACAAAAATAAGCTGTAAATAGCTCATTCATGGAGGGCATCAATCATATGCATGTTGGTTACAGGGTCTTCATTATATATTCTCTGTTTATGTATTTGGTAAGTTTTCCAAGCACTTGTTACCTGGGCTGAAATCTCCCATACTTGGGTTATACCTGAAGATGTTATTTTTCGAAGATTTTAGCTCTTCAAGTGTTCTAGAAGTGATATGAATATTAAAAAAAAACAAACCCAAACTTTGTGCTGTCAAATAATGAGGATTTTTAAAAGAAAACAATGCAAAGCAATGGAAGTTAGATTGATATTTCAGTTATGTTCCTGTTATGCTTTTCTCTGATCCCACATTTCAGCTGACCTTTGTTGACAAACAGGCCTATGTACAACAAGTGGTAGGATACAAGGAACTTCATTTGACCTTCAGCAATGAACTAGAGAAAAATATGTTGGACCACCCAAAGGAGATGTTAAACTTGTCTGTCTAGCATATTCCTAAAATAGTGCCAAGATACACTACAAAAGTTTGAACTGAACACAACACCTGGGGCATTTCATTGTTTGTAGATGTTGAGTGTGTAACTATGAAAGCCTGTTTATATGCTGAAATTAGTATATCAGCATAAATAATGTTTATTATATACAGCTCTATAGTTTTGTTTTGGTATTTTTCTTTACCATATCATTGTATTTATACTAATGGAGTCTCATTCGATCCTGGCTGGATTCTGTAATCAGGGTTTTCTGATGATTCAATGGTCACAATGTTCCAGAGGGTCAGCTGAAGTAGGAGCGTGGGGTTTCACTTCTCTACCTCCTTCTCGTTTCTCCCTCTTTGTTTCTTTTTCCCTACAATTCTTTGCTATTACCTTGAGGTACAAATCTGCAGTTCTTAAATTCTGGAGGGGGATAGCAACACCAATCTGACCACTACTTTTCTCTAATCATTCCACTCTATTATCCTCAGAAGACTTGCCTAAGTCAGACTTTATCATCAGCTGGCTTGATCTGAAACACTAAACCTACCCCTCTTTTGAACAATACCAAGATGACCTCAGAATTCAATAATTTCACGAGGCTTAAAAGTTTATGTTTACAGACACAGAAACCCCCTTTCATGACACCAAAATATTGCAACTCCTCTGATGGGACAGACACATGCCCTCTCCAGCAGCACCACCAACGGTGGAGCTACCATAGGAATGCAGGCTGACCTGACAGCTCAACAAGTATGCTTCTTATTCAAAGAGTTATGGAAATATTAAGAGTTTCCCAAGGGCAGAGGTCTTCATTTTTAGGGGGTTTTGGTCAATACTATATTTTTTACCTTAATTCTGGATAAGGTCTATACTTTATGAGAAAGATGACTTCTGCCCATTGGACTGTCTGTGTCTAGAGAATTTGTTTCATTCTTGCTGCTTTATCTCTCCCAACATAACTGATGATCACCAGACACGCTGCTGAAAGCTTTCCTAATATGAGAGAAGTAGCCCTGCTTTCAGCTCATTTTCAGTCCCTGAAGGGAAGCCAAGCACAAGAGGACTGGAACTGCACAAGCATTTTTCACCATCTGAAATACTAATGCTGGGTGTGGCACCAAGATTAAAATCCCTTTCTTGGTAGCCCTTCACATTCATGTTAAATGGGAGGGCAAACTACGTACACGCCTGCCAAGAGCAAGTCAGTCATATCAGCCTAGAAATATCCAAAGACTTAGAACTGTGGATTGTAGGTAAGGGAAGGAATGAATCCAGCAAACGGGGCTGCATGTGAGGGTCTCTCTGTGCAGGTACAATTCATTTTTTGAACAATGTTATTAGCTATGCAGCTGTGTTATCGTAAAAGAGATACTAGTGCTGTTCATAACAAAATGCTATTTGGCATTACCTCTTGAAAAGCTCAGTGGGTTATTACATGTGAAATGAGGCAAGTCCTGCCAGCCTGGTTGTATGAGAACAGTTCTGCCTACTTCAAAATAACTGCTTATGTAAATCATAAAGAAGTACTGATTTATTGTCTTTACTGATCCTTCGCCTAGGAGGGAAAAAATGTTCACACCAGCTGCCAGGAACAATGAATATTCAGGATATTCTTTTATTCTCTAAAAGCAGAGAACTTTGAGGAGTACATTTAAAGGAAAAACCCATTCTTAAATTAAAACTACACTCAAATGGCACAAATAGATTAATTACAACCTACTTGCCAAAGATGTCCTATGCGGCTATTTGTACATAAATTTTATCACACTATGAATCTTTGGCATTGCTTGTTAAACATGATTTAGGAGCTTGTGAAATGCATCTGCCACACTGGTATCCTAGTACAGATAGAAAACTGGTAATATTTCTGAGGCTATTAGCTGAATTTGATATGATTTAGTATGTAGGAGGCAGTTCTAGGCAACAGATGGTCTATAAAATTCCCTTAACTTAGAGCTGGAGACCCAGCACTTTTCCACTTCCTGATTGATTTTACGTGTTTCTGTTATATTGTCTAAGATAATGCAGGAGACAAATAATATACATCCACTGTTCCTGGCTCCTGCTCTGAATGCAAACTAACACGTCTCTGTGGGTGCTGAGGCAGTCCACGGCCCTTCTCTAGCAAAGAATTAACCAAACCAATATTGTCAAAACTCAGGCTGAACCAGCAGCAGGTTGAAAGGTACCTGAATGTTTTCAAAGAGCAACCTGAAAAGGAAGAGTGTGTCTGGCACAGCTCCTCTCAGTCACTAAGTTCTTGTGCTGAAGAAATACACATTACAGTTTACACAAGTTACCATCAGTGTGGAAACTGGCCCTGTACCCAGGGCAGCAGAGACAAATGCTGTCATCTCTGTTCCACAACAGGGAACGAGGCTGGTAAAACTCTTTACTGAAAGGATGAATTTTTCCAGCCAGAGCTAAGATAACCAAGAAAGTACAGGCTTTGGAGTGAAACAACTTTCAGATAGCTCAAAGGAAAGAGGGAGGTCTGATGTGAATTAAAACATGTCTGTGCCACCTTTTTTCCTCCCCTCCCTGGAAATCCCTGGAGTTTGGAGATGGAAAATACCTGTTGTGTCAGCCACTCTGTGATAGATTATCTCTGTCATGCATCTGCTAGTGCTCCATTTCATTTCAGTAAGCCAAAAATTGCATCATTTCCCCAGCAAAGATTGCTTCTTGGGGAGGGTCTGGCAGGTAAGTGACTGCCATCAGCTGTACTCAGGCTTGCCAGGCTCAGATTTAATGACACAGTCTTTTTCCCCAGCAGGCAACGCCAAACTTGTTGCATTAAACTCTCTGATGAGAGACACATGCACCCCAAACACAGCGACACTTTTTCTGAGGGAGAGTTTGACCCCTTAAAAAGCTGTAATTTTGTTTTAAATCCTGCATTATCTGAAATGATAATGAGTTGAAGGAGAATTTTACTGAGTACCAACAATACACGGTCTGTAGCCCGCAGCTGCACAGTTCTGTCTGCAGCAGAGAGGTACAGGCACGAGCTGGCTCATTGCACCAGCTTGCTTATATGATGCTGTATACTCTTTATACACTGCAAGTGCAATCTCACATACCTACAGCTAAATCTCTATTTTCCTGAGTGCACTGGAGGAGCACGTAACTCCTGCCCCAGAAAAATCAAATGCAAAGCACTATAACATTTAAATACAGGGAATTTAATGGAGTTGGAAACCTATTCCTATACTTGGATGCGTTTCAGATTCTCAGGCCTAGGAAAGGATTAAAATCAAATCTCTTCTCTGCTTATCACAGAGTAGATTATTATTCAACACTTTACTACTTATCCCTGATTTTTGGAAGTCAAAATATCATAGTTCAATCTGAAAGAGTTTTAAAAAACAAATTTTAAAAGGTGAACTATACAGGATTCAAATATCTCTGTCAACAATAGGAGCAAAACGCTGGTGTTGCTCTTGTTTCTAAAATACATCAATCAACAAAAACTTCATTTGAGTGGAATTTTGTTTTGCATAGTGCTAGAAAAAGCTGCTTCTGCCCTTCGGATTTTTCCTTTTAAATTTGGACTGAAATATTTTATGGACAGTCAAATTTTCCCTTTGAAATTTGGACTGAAATATTTTATGGACAGTCAAATTTTCCCTTTGCTGCAAGCTAATGACTATAATATCTAAAATTCCATGTAGGCATGAAAAGATTCCCAGATTAAAATTCAGATAGTTTAGTTTCATTGTGAGTCTTTTTCCCTGAAACTGATGAGTTGGTATGTGTTATTAAATCTGCTCATTACATTAGCATCTGTTTCTTTCAAGCTATTCCTTAGAATAAAATTTTTGAACACTCAGAATTTCATTATGTTTGTCTCAAGCTCAAAAATATACTTAATATACACATAATTTTCAAATAACATTATTATATGGTAATCAAATCTTTCCAAATACCTCTATAAATTCTGTGATTTTTCTTTGCATCCAACTGAGTTAAAAAAATCTAAAACTTGAATATATTAAATAATAATACCTTGGCATAATTAAGATATTGTATATCACAATATATGATTGCACAGCATCACAGTTTCAGCAAAACAAAGGGCTGCTGTCTATGTTGAAACCAGTGCCCCCAACCACTGCTGGTTCTACCAGCTCATTAAAAGACCCTGTAAAGCAACCCAGCAGGATACAGACCAATACACAGCTTTAATAAAAATATATTTCATAAACTTATGACTAATAATCTTAGCAAAGAAAAAAAATTATCTCATTAGCTTTAAAGATATCTTTAGAAGATTAATTCAGAGTACCTGGACTCTATCTGAGGTAGTCAGTTCTACATCATCTACCTCTGGTCTCAGGACTTTGTGGTCTGTAGAAGTGCTATTATCAACAGTCCACTCTATAAGTTGACTCCGCTGTTTCAATATTTCCCTGCTTCTGGAACCTTTATGGCCAGTCTGGTGGTGACTTTGCAATACTTTGGCCACTGGTTTATAAGATCTTCTGCTCACCTCCATGTATTCATCTTGACACAGGCAAAATGGAAGCAAAAATAAAGCCAGTAGATGCCAACTGATGAAATCCTTCTCTGCCATGTTATTCAAAATAATTTTTCAGGAGTCCAGCAAATGCCTTGCAGAAGGAGAATCTCTTTGCTGCACCAGGAGTTATGTGGTCCTTTCAGCTTTTCCACTAGTAAGCCTGGCACTGAGACCAGTACCAGGTTTTATACGGTTGTGTGCAATAAATAAAACTAAAAATGCCAAAGTGACAGGATCCTTCATCCAAAATCAGTCATGCTCCTTTAAACAAACCAGGCATTATTCACCGCTTCACCACCACAAGGAAAATTGATTTGTATGCTGGAAATGACCACAGCATTTAACAGACTCCCATGGTTCCTATTTGGGGGCATTAAAAAATGTAGCACCTTTTCTTTGGCATGTTTTTGTTTAAGTGTGAAAAAATGTGATGGAAATGGAGAACATGTGGCTAATGGTTTACACTCCTTGATTAGACATGGAAAGGCTGTGAATTCACACTCTTAAATGTCTTTTGGACACAGTCACCTTCCTTATTTGCCAGGAAATTCACACACACAACTGCGTCAGCCCAGTTCGAAAAATCCTTCCAAGAGCAATTAGGAAACAAAAGCACAAGAGGAGCTTTTGCATACGATCCTGACCCAATGGCTCTTTCTGACTATGCTTCTCATTCACTAAAAGAAAAATATTGAATTTCTGTCAGTTGGCCAATGGTGGATGGAGACTGGGTAAGTTGCTCTGAAAAACTGGGATGAAATCAGATTCACAGAGCCCCATTTCTTAGCATTAGTTCAACATACGCAGCCAGGAGATATTTTTTCCCTTGAGTTCCCTGTGTTTTCCTAAATGTAACTGCCAAACCAAGTTTTATATCTTCACTGCCAAGTAAATATAAATTTACCAGGGGCTTATTTCAGACTAAAAGAATCAAATTATATGTGTATAATAATATCCTTATTATATTTTTTTTAACCGCCCACTAGTATCCTCTAGAAAGGCACAGCTGCAGAATGCAGGTCTGCAAATGCATACACATCTGCATGCACACCCAGCCTTCCTGGGAGCAAGTAGCTCCGTGACCTGTGAGAAAGATTTCACCAGTATGTGGCTACAACAACTTTACTGTAGGTGCCAGTCCCAGGGAATGATCCCTGGCCCTGCAACACACAGACTGGCTCATAACTTGTTCAAGGCTGCTTAGCTCTTGGCTGGGGCTCCTCTGTGCCCTCTGGAGTGCTCCATGGCCCTAAATTATCACACCCTTTTTTTTTTCTTTTGTTCATTCTTGTTCAGTTGCCTGATGAAATGTAAGGGTCGTGGTGAAGGGTTCTACAGTGGTTGTTTTCAGAGCATGAGGCAGAGGTTGCATGTCCAGGGGTGGGATGTGGGGGAACTGGGAACACCAGGGGCCTGTTGGGGTTGTGGTGAAGGTTTTATCCATCCTGGAGGTAGTCCCTGAGATGACACCCAGGCTTAATTTTGAGGGGGGAGGGAAATAGCGCACTCCCAGATACCCTCTGGGAACAAACCAGGATATGACCAATTGGAAGGCCAAGACCCACCTGTGAAATGAGGTGCTAAGTTATTCGATAATGTAAAAAGCCTTAAGCATACCAATATACTATGGCAGCAAAAAATAACACCACAGGTGCTGCTAAACAAAGGAAACGAATTACATCTGCTAAAATGCCCCAACTTCATTGATTGCAGCTGCAAGGGGCAGCCATCCTGTCTTCACTCATATGGGTATTACTGAGGCATAGACCATCTGAATAAACTAAACCTAATCTTAATCCATGTTAAATCATAGCAAACCCTGTGTTTGACCCCAAGCAAAGAGAATAAGGTTCAAGCAGCAAAGATTTTGAAAGGGGCTGTGGCTCTTCTGTCTAAATAGAAGATGAGCCCAGAAGAGAGATCTGTGATGTGAAAGCTGCTCATTCAGACCCTTGTAGATGCTGGAAGGGATGCACAATTTTGCTTGCTGAGTGATGGTGAGAAAGCACTCCCTGTTTTATACACATGTGCTTCCTGTGGGGGACAGCAGGGCAAGTCATGTCACAGGAGGAGGCGCTGGCCAGAGCTGCAGCGGAGACGGGTGAGCAGTGCTCAGCTGGGGGATATCTGCTGGTGGCACCAGCACAAAGGATGTCAGCGTTGGCCTGTACCCAGCCACTTGCCTTGATAATTCCTGTTTAACAGCCCACGGAGAGGACCCCAGGCAAGAGGGGCACTCTCAGCCACAGCTGTGGGAGCAGGGGCGGCTCCCGGTTTTCTCAGCTCAGGGGCTTGGTAGACAGACCTGCATCTCCTTGCTTCGTGGTTTTGTTGCATTGTCTCTCTTATTCTGAACCTCTAATGGCAGGAATCTTAATTCAATTCCAGTGAAATATTGGATTCTCAAGCCAGATGTTCAGGGTCGTTGAGTAACACTTCATAGATTAGCTCTTGTGCCTTGCTCCAGTGTATAAATACTAATTAACTAAAGAGCCTTGCACAAGAGGCTCATTAACCTATGCTTTATGACTACTGAAAATCCTGATTTTAAAAAAAAATGCAAATATTCCAGTTATTTCACTGGGCAAGGAGAGATGGAAAGGAATTTACTGGAGAGTGAAGCAAGACTTCTGAAAACACAGTTCCAGGTTTTGGAAGCCGCTACCACCAAAATGGGGTTTCTTTTTCAAGTCAAGAGGATTTTCTTGGTAAGAAGGGAGTTTGAAAACCCTGAACTCTGTAAAATTGGGAATGACTCAGAGACAAACATTAATTTATCTTGGCACTTAATAATTTGATTCAGCAAGTGCTGGGACAGTGCTAATGTTTTCAGCTGCCGTTAGGGCTTTCATGGCTTTCCAAACTCTGTTCCAGGAGCTTCCTGTGGCAAATGTTTCCAGTGTGAGTAATGGACATCCACAGCACCCATGTCCCAAAGAGAGGAGGAATAAAACCAAAGAGATTTGGGCTTCAAAGGCCCTGTCTATCGTTTCATGCAAAAGCTGAAACAAGCATGTTTCTTGGCAGCGATTAGAAAGAAGAAAGATTCCCTTCCTTGCTTTCTAATGCAGTCCACCTGGTTCTGACCCATCACTGCTCTGGTGGTTTGATGGTCCAAATTAATAATAGAGTTTAGACTTTGCTCATTTATTTCCAATCTTTCAAACAGAATCCCATATCCAGAAATCTTTGCTGCCCATCATTCTCAATCTCCTCTGTGCTTTCAGCAAGGAAAAGCTGGCCCCCAAAAATCATTGTCTGCAGGCAGAAATTTTGGACTGGGGAGCAAAAAGCAATGTTTGTGCACCCAGCATTGCTCTTTCAGCCCTCGCTAGCTCAGCCCTTGCTAGCTGAGCTCCAGCACAGCCACAGTTCCCTTTCCCCTGTTGGTCTCTGGCAGCAGGATATGCCTCTATCTGGTAATCTGCACTTTAAGATGAAGTGAAGCACATGGATCTGTTTAAGTCTGATAATGAGATATCAGCTGAAATGCAATAACTGCTGGGTGAAGGCTGCTTCCCACCATCTCTGCAAGCTAAAACTCTATTCTGTGAGAAAGGGAACTCTTTTTACTACAGTATTTATATTGACATTGGGAAAGTGGGTTATTAGTGAGGTTACTATGTAAAACAGCAGGCCATCATTTCAAGAGGCAACAAAACATAATGATTAGAATTTTTAAAAAATAATAAAAATCAAACAAAAAGAGCATGCTGTGGCCCAGGCAGGCTTGTATCTGTAATTGAACATGTACAATTCCTTCACTTAGTAATGATCCTGTGTGCAGTAATAACTCCTCAGTACTGGACGTAGACAGTCTGCTATTTCTCAGGCAATCTCCACTGAGTCGTGCTCAGCGTGGCTGCTGGGAGAAAGTGGCTATGAAGCCTTTTCCCACCTCTGTGCTGACCACTGAAAACCCAGAGGAATAAGTGAGGTATTTTCATTGAAGGCTTCTGGGATCTGCTCCTGGCTTCTGCAGGAGCTTTTGTCAGTAATGGGGAATCAGGCAAAACCCACCACCCAGCTCCCTAAGGGAGCCTCCGCAGAGATGGGCTGCCGAGGGGAAGGCAGATTTATGGGGCCTTCCAAGTGCTGTGTGCTCTCAACAAGGGCTTATACTCAGTTTGTGCAACCTTGTCCATGGTTGAACATTTTCTTCTCCTGCAACCCGCTGCCTTGGAGCTCTGTGGGTGGAGATGGTGCTGTGAGTGCTTTGGGCAGTGTGTTTTATGACACCTAAGCTGTGTGTAGCTTGCAGTTACACCAGTTCCTGGAAGTACGCAGCAGCAATGTGTGTTTTGTAGGTGTTTTCCTCACTGGTTATAGGAAGATACTGCTCGCTGTCAGAGGAGGATCTGGGGCAGATCCAGCTCCATTACATGGCTTATGCTCTCACATGAAGCAGAGGACTCCAGAAGAGTTTGGGTACTCCCTAACTCCATTTTCTATCAATGAGGAAATCCTCTTGCCTTCCCCGACACTGGCATTTTCTTTCCAATATGAGAACTGGGGCTGAGGTCTTGCTTCTCTGCCACCCTCCACCACCCCTTGGGACTGCACAGTTTGCCCAGTGAGGTGCCCTGCAGTGATGTGCTCCAGCAGCCCTGGACTGCCACTGCTGCCTCATCCCTCCACTTTTTACAGCCTAAAAATCATCTTTCCCACCCTCCATATGCCTAAACTAGGGGATCCCCTAACCAAAAGGATCAGCAGTGGGCAGAAATTTGGGGCTGAGCTCCCAAACACCATCAGAGCCACATCCTGGGTGTTCCTCCAAAACACAGTACAGCCTTCACCAGCACATCTGCACAAGCCCAAAGCTCAAAAATATGCACCGGGGATAAAGAAACCTTCACTCCATCAATGTCATTTTCAAGGGTCCGTGACAAACTGCCTGGATCAGACTGTTGGCAGTCCCAGAGGGGATGACCAGGTGGTTTATCCAAGTCTTTCAAACTTGGAGAAATAGATTTCACAGTGGTGATAGGGCTCTGGTGACAGAACAAATAATGCACTGTGATAAGCATTTTCCAGTCTGCAATGCATCAATTATCCATCTGTAATTGAAGAGCCAGAGCACAGTGACTTCCAAGAAAGAAGGGTGGGGTGAGAATAGACATGGTGCCAAAAAAATAGCCGCAGTCAACGTTTTTGTCAGAGATGGATATCCTGGTTTGGATTAAATGAGATCTAACCTGAATCTTTGGCTTCATCTTAATTCACCTTTTTTTCCTCAAGTTTCAAAATGTTTAAATTTATTGCTTGAAATGTGCTCTTCTCTGCAGTTCCTCTGTCCTGGCCAGGACCAAAAGTGTAACGGCTAAAATACCACAGGAACAACTGCTCATTATTTTAACCACCCAACAAGCAATAAAGAACATCTTGTGAGAAATCCTGTTCTGACTGCATCCCCAGCACAGTCATTGCACATGCAGGAGATGTGGGTAGCCCAGATAAGTTGTGCTGGTTTAGGGTGGGAAGCTGAAACAGTTTCAGACCCACCAATACCCAAGACTGTTCTGAAATGAAAGGCATGAAGAAAACACCCTCAGTGTGCTCTCGTATCCAGGAGATGTCAAGGATAAACTGTAAAACATTGGTCTGGGGACTGCAAGCAAAAATTCCAGTACTTACATGCCCTGATATCACATAAATAATTTTTAAGGGCCTAGATTTAACAGAGTTTCTCCGATTCCTAAGATATATCAAAGATGTATCTTTGGGAAAGAGCTCCATCAAATGAAAAACAGGACTTATATAAATGCTGAAATGAGTGAAAATGAACTGTGTCTGATCCATACTCTAATAACCTGGAAATAGCTGGTTTCTGGGATAGTTCTTAACTCTTCATATCAGATTATTGAAGTCTTTGCTTTATGTATGCATTGAGATGCCATTGATCAAGAGCTGGTGTTGCAGTTTTGCGTGGCTGGGTTCTGGCAGAGAAGGTGGGGGCTGCCAGGGCGGCTTCTGCAAGAAGCAGCCAGAAGCTCTCTGCAGCCCCACAGAGGAAACACCAGCCGGCTCAAGGCCAGACCCAATGTTGACCAAGGCCGAGCCCATCAGCGACGGTCACAGCGCCTCTGGGAGTCACATTTAGGAGAAAAAAACCCACAAGCAGCTGCTTTTTGCCCCCAGAGAAGGGAGTGAGAAGATGTAAGGAACTGTGCAGACACCAAGGCCAGGGAAGTGGGGGAGGAGGCACTCCAGCTGCCAGACAGAAAGATGCCCCTGCAGCCCCTGCAGAAACCCATGGGGTAGCGAGTGTCCCCCCACAGCCCATGGAAAAGGCCGAGACCCCACCTGCAGCCTGTGGAGAGGCCTCACACTGGAGCAGGGGGAGACATGCAGGAGATGCTGTGACCTGCGTTGGAGCAAGGCCCTGCCAGCACTTGCAGCCTGTGGAGAGAGACAGAGACAGAGAGAGACAGAGATGAGCAACAGAGAGAGACCCACATTGGAGCAGGTTTGCTGGGTGGGGAGGCTTGTGACCCTGTGGGGGACCAGGCTGGAGCAGTCTGGGCCTGAGAGACTGAGAGACATTCTATGATTTATGGCTGCACCCCATAGCAGTGACCCACGCTGGGGCAGCTGGGGAAGAGCTGAAGCCTGGGAAAGGACTCACAGAGAAGTTCGTGGAGGACTGTGTCCCCTGGGTGGGGCCCCATGGCGCAGCAGGGGAAGGGGATGTGGAATGTCCTCTCTCTCTGGCTAGGAAGGAAAACAATTCAGGAGGAACTGACCAAATCCCCAGTCCCCCAGTCCCTGCCCCTCCCTGTGCCACAAGGGGGGAAGAAGAGAGCGAAATCATAACTAAAGTGCAGTCTGCTAAGAAGGGAGGGGTGGGGGAGATGCTTTAAGATCTGGTGGCACTTCTCATCACCCAACTCTGGTGTCACTTGTGGTACAGGGCAGGGTCATCAATTAGAGAGTTTCTTTCCTTTATTCTGTGCTGAGTCTGTTCTGCCTGTGACACTGATTGTGGGATGATCTCTCCCTGTCCTCATCTCAACTCCTGAGCCTCTCAATATATATTTTCTCCCCTGTGCAGCTGAAAACAGGAGTGGTAGAGTGACTTTGGTGGGTGTCTGACCTCCAACCAGGGTCAAACCACCACAGCCAGACAGTTAGGAAAATGGCAGCCCTGTGGTTCTGGATTACAACCTTCTGGTAAGCTCTGCAGAGTTCCTTAGGAGAAAGGTCCAGGTGCTTCTTTGTAAATACACTGTGTCTAGGCTCCAGCCAAAGTGAGAAAACTTGTGTCACTATGCTTGGGATCCAAAGGTCATGAAACAGGTAAAATAAATCACACTGTGGTAAAAGGACGAGTGTCCATCAACATCTGATTTTGCTAAATTACCTTCATCTCCTACGAGCCGTAGATACCCTGAACAGGCCAGTTCGCAAGGAGATAAGAAGCCAGCTCTAGAAAGAGGGAAAAGGCTGGATCTATCCGAACAACCCAGGCCAAGCCAGCAGCTGCAGTGTACTATAGGCATAGCTTTTGGCTTCATTTCTTTCCCTTGCAAAGCTTTTGGATAGATACCCCATCCACAGACAACTGTTTACCCAAGAAAAGGCAGAAAATGGATAGACTGGACAGAATCAAGAGGGACATTTGGCACATTCACTTTCATTCATTGCCTGCCTGTTTGAGCTAAAAATATTTTTTTTAAATATATGCGGTAATAATAACTGGGAAAGAGCCACATGGACGGGAGACGAGTAACCTCTCTCACAGAGCTGGCAGCCCTTGCTGGGTAAAAGCCTAGCCACCATTTATAACAGAAAAGAAATAGCTTCCTGCAAGTAAAAGCGGTGCTTGTCTTCCTAATTTGGTTTCTAAATATTCACTTGCACATGGAGAAGAAAAAAAAAACTTAGTTTGAAAAGGAAATTATATCACCATGGTGGTTTTTTTATGGCATTTGCAAAAGATTGTGGCTTTATACACTTGAGGAATTCCTTATTCATCCATTGGAAAGATGGATGTTCCTACAATACTTACAGACCATTCCTAGACCTGTTGCAAACCACATCCAGACCTTCAGTCTTGAGACTGTCAGCACTGACTGCCTTTGGTTAAAGGGATGGCTCTTGCAAGACTTCCAGGAGTTTGTCCAGTTCTTGATGACCACATTTATTACTAAATGCTCATGACAGCCTTCGGGCTGATTCGGAGTGAGTGAAGTGGAAATAAAAGCAAGCTAGACCTAACTGTTTAGGCTGGACACCTCAGTTCTCTAGCAGTGCCATAGGCATGCCTACTTGTCCTGCTGTTTTGAGTGTCCATGTTACTTGAAGTTTTTGCTGTATCAAAGACACAAGAACAGTCTGCCAGCTCCTGGGCTCCTTCCTACAATTAAGGACCCGATGGCTATACATCAAGGGGGTGATGCAGTAACCTGCAAGAATAGGGGCTGTACAGAGCTGAGAGTGCATCTGAGAGCTATGATATCATTTCAGCCTTAGCCAGGTGATGTGAAGTCCATCCTTCAACCCTGGAGAAGTGCCTTCTGCCAGCAGGAGCAGGCCAGGAACAGCTGAGCAGTGTCTGCAGCTCATGGTGCTCTGCCCTGGAGGGAAGATGCATCATGTGAGTCAATTTCCATGAGTACTACTATGGACACTGATGAGATGAATAAAATGTTCTGTCTTGACATAAATGGAATATAGACTGCCATTCTGCAGTGAAGAATATAAGTGGGAATGCAGTGCTACCTAAGGTTTTTGCCCTTTAGACCTGCAAATGCTGGAGGATTTCCCCAAGTTCTTTCTGCTAGCAGCACTGGAGTTGTGTCTTTCCACTTCCTTGGTAAGACTGGTACTCTGGGATAACACAAACTGGGTTAGAATAGCCTTTTTGGTGGTGGCCCAGCCGCAGACAGTGGTGTTTCCATCTGACACAGCCATAGGGTTGTAGGATCATGGATAATTCATTTGCAGACCATTTCTGTCTGAGCTTTCATAGTTGGGGAAAGCTGTGAACTCCCTTGAACCAGACAGTTTCTTACACTCTGCTTCCATCCCTCTTTCCCAGTCTGGGTTGTTGCTTTTAACAAGGGTTATTTGTTTCCCAAGTCCACACATTGCCAGTCACCGCACTAATTGCTCTCTACCCTGCTACCAAGGACAGCAGGACCCCGTTCTGTGCTCTTCCCATATGGATCCTGCAGGAGTTTTGTCATCAAACAGTATAGCCAAAAAGCTTCTTTTTCTGTAACAGAGAACTAAAAGTCACACAGGTGGCTGAGGACCTTCTCTAAGCAATTCATCCTCTACAGTATGGAGTAAGCTGCACACACAGACCCTCATCAGAGGCTGGGCAGTGAGAGGCTGTCAGTGCTGCCCCATTGCCTATTTCAAGTGACACAGATCCTGCCAAGGGTGCAGGCTTAAGTACCCATCCTGAAGCTTTATTCTGGGAGAATGACTCCAAATAATAAGTAAAAAAATATTTTAAAAGTGGATGGACACTGAGCCAGTATCTTTGTGATTATCTTGTGCAGTTTCAAAACCACCTTCCCCATTAGCCTGTAATAGCTGTGTTATGGCCACCCATGGCACTGTTACTTCTACTTACTTTGTTAGAAACATGCCAGGTAAAGATATGTTGCTTTCCATTTGTAATATGCTTTCTGTATTTTTCTCAACCCTTACCAAGGAAATATGGACAGATAAGGCTTGTTTCCTAAATCAATTACCCCTAAGGTGTATAAATTAATTTGGTTAGGTTTCTTGTTGACTTGTTACTATTCCAGGAAAAAAATGGTTTTCTTTTTTTTTTAAGAGAAATCAATCATCTTGGCACCTTTGGCAATTTAAAGCTATCAAGTGCAGAAGCCTGCATGGGTTCACAAGAGGTGTATGTTTTTCAGATTCATTTAGCCAACAGGCTTTGGAAAGAAATAGAGAACGTAGTTCTCTAACACACCTTTAGGAAAACCTCAGAAACCTCAGGACACAGAAGCTGCTAAAGCAGGCATTAAATTTACTGATCTGATTTTAATGTTGCTCTTTATTTCACATGAAAAACAGATGGGACATTGAATTATGGCTAAGAGATCTTCTGCAGTGGAACACGTTTGGCTCAACAAGATTCACCCTACATCTGTAATTTCTATTAACTTCATCAGCAGTGTCAATTTCAGTTTCTGGTGGGAAAGAACCCAGTGTATCAATATAAAAGGCTCAGCCACAGGACTGCTTAAGCCAATCTCTGAGCAGAGACACTCCTGACACACGAGGCAGCACAGCCGGCCTACGCCTCCACGTCCAAGCTGAGTTACAGGCTGGTATGTAGGAAAAGCAGTGCTACCACTGCCATCAGCACATCTGTTTTGCTGCATCCCACTGCCAGCTGTAGGCACAGGTGAAGCCAGCAGCTGCCATGGTGCAGCCTGAAGGATGGCAGCAGCAACACAGAGACGTGCAAGGGAGAGAAGCTGCCAGCTGCACAGTCGTTAGCCATGTATCTGCTGTCCCAGCAGCAAAGCCAGCAGAGCCTGCCTGTGTGAGGGGAAGCTGGCAGACCACAGCCCTGCCAGGGTGGCAGGGAGCTGGGACGGGGCTGGCCAAGGTTGGCACCCCCTTCTTCTCCGCTGCTGGAGGAGGTTCTGGGAGAGTGTGGTCAGGGCAAATCTTTGTTTTACCCCCTCTACCCAGAGCAGCATTGTTCAGTTTTTATTGCAGACTTAGTTTCACTTGTCTGCTGATGCAGGATACAAGCCACAGGTGCTCTTTTAAGTAATTCCTTTTTTCAGAGGAAACCTATGCTTCACAGGGTGCCTTTGAAAAATGAAATTAAATCCTTTCAAGCAACTTCTGAAAGTGTTCAGAGTGATATTTTTACCTCGTGCTCCAGCTGATAGGATTTTCTGCTGTTGGTCCTTACCCCATTTCCCCCTGCCCTCTGAAACACATCATGTTACACAGATTACCTGTGTCCTAGGCAACAGGCAAGCACATGTTTTCCTGAAAACGAGGATAAATCAATCCCCACCAGCAGCAGGATGCCAGGAGGTTGCACAGGCAGAGCAAAGATGAACAGCAGAGACAAGAGGCTAACGGTGTCCACCCAGCCCAAGGAGAAGCACTTGTGCAACTCAGAAGCACAGATTTACTGTCCCACAGCAGAGTTTGTGGCTGTAGATGTGAGGATCTGAAGACTTGCTCACGTTTTACATCTAGCTGGCCACAGAGGCTTTGCTAGGCTTACAGCTTTTATCAAACAGGGTTTGGACAGGTGTTCCAGCCCCTCCAGCATAGCAACCACAAGGGAAAGGGACCTCATCTGGCTCACCTGCATCCTCAGTATTGGTAATATCAGTCAGAGACTGCCCATCTGCCCATCCTATGTCCAGATATCATTTATAACATGCTTTTCTGAGTGACTTGGTCTGAGCTCCTGCTGTAGATTCATTTTGGTACCCAAACTGAGGTTCACACCCTGCAGGAACCTGCAGTGTGTCATTGGGTTCTGCTATGATGGGTGCCTCAAAGGGGAAACTTTTGCTTTTAGGGAGGGGAACCCCCACCAAACACCGGAATTTCTAGCGATCTGACCTTACCTTACAATCAAAGCAAGAGGATGCTACATTCACAGTAATCAGAGCAGCAGGAGCTGCCACGGGATCAGTACTCCCCAGCACTATCCAGTGTGGACACCCTGCAGTGGAGTGACACACTGGGGACAGCAGAGGGCGGGAAGGGAAAGGGATGTTTGAGCTGAGGCCAGGCTCGGCTGTGTAAAATACTAATTTCTGGTGTAAGCTCCATTAGTAGAGAGAGACCAGCTTGTCTCCATGCCTGGAGAGCAGAGCGTGTGTGCAGCTTGCTGATGGAGGAGACGGATCCTGCCCAGGGCCACACATCCCTTTTAATTGAGGAAAAACGGGAACAGAACCTGGCGCCAGCGCTGATGGGCTCTGCAGGAGGGTGTCGCCAGGCCGGCAAGCCGCTTGCCCAGCTGTAGCGTGCTGCTGGCCAGCGCTGCCGGCAGCTGCAGGCAGCCGCTCTCCCTGGGTGGGCTCCACACCGCGTCCCTTTCTCTCTTATCCCCCTTTCTCTTCCAGAATCTTCTTGAGCGTCCTTCCCCCCTAACGTGAAAGAAGCTGAGTGGAGCAAAAGATACAACACTGTATGGCTGGTCACGGCACTGGGGTTAATAATGCTGGTGGGGGAGGGATCAAACGTTTCCAAGTTAGGGGCAAACCCAGTTTTGATAGCATGGGAACAGAATGTTTCTTCTGTATGATGCTCTGGAGTGCCTTCCAAACGCCAGGCTGCATGGTTCAAAGGATCTGGATGAGGGAAGCAACATATCTACCTGGTCAGTAGCCCTTGTTACAACCCTGAAGGACAGAAAACTAGTATTCAGATTCAGAAACCTTATGTGAAGTCTCTAACTCATGTCCTGCCCATCAAACCTCCTTACCAAGTACCCTGTTAATATAGCAAGAGCAGTTCTTGCATTAGTCCATCTGCATATCCATCCATCAGTGGTTTTAATGCCTTACTGCAGAGATCCACATTGAATGCTTCAAGTGAAGTGACTTGCTCATGGCTCACGCTGTGGCCCTCACAGATTTGAATTTTATCTCTTCTTCATCTATTAAACTGGAGAACAGAATCTACGTCCAGGAAGGATATAGGGGTTTTTGTGACTGTCCCCATGGCTCTGTGCTACAGGTCACAGCCATTCCTGTGGAAACTGGACAGTGTTTGAACATTTGCAGGCCATCACACATTGGTCTGAGCCCTCATGTGAAACGGGGCTGGAAAAATCACTCCAAAACTTAGGTGCCTTCTTCTATTGCCGTAAGCCAAATGCTTGTGGTTTAACACAAGTTCACAGACCTCAGCACCAAGTTTGTGTCAAAATTTCATTAAATCACTTATAATTAAAAACGTGTGAAGCTTGAGCAAGCCCAAGTACTTTATCTCCCTCACACACACACAGACAGCAGAGCCATGTAAATGGCTTTTGAGATAGCGGGAGCCCCCTGAGTGCACAGGACGTTGGTGGAATGACACCTGCAGCATAGTGAAGTGGGTGATGGTTGTGGCAGAGCCTAAACTGGATGCTTGGCTTTCATCACCTTCAGCTCCTGGAGCCAAAGAAGGCTCCTCCTGGAAAATCAGCACTTTATTTCTGCTCTGACCTTCCCTGGGAAATATCATCTCACACCAGAATAACTCCAACCTCATCTACTTGGGTGGGCAGGGAAGAATTAATGTGAATTACTGGGAAAAAAAAAAAAAGGCCTGTGTTTTCATTTACCTTAGCTTAGCAAAGTGTTTATATTGCTTTTGTGGTCTGGTGCTAAATCAGGATCTGCAGCTCTGTGTGCAGCAGGTAGGATGCTGGAGGGGCTGGAGGGGCTGAAGAAGCTGCTGCTGGTCCCACAGGCCAGGGGGAATTTGGGAATCGGACACTAAGCTGCATCTCAGAGCTGATTGTGAAGGTCATTAGGAAACTGCCTTCAGCCCAAAAGAGGATGTGTCTGAGCAACCAGATCAGATACGCTTCTGAGAGGGAAAGGGCAAGTTCAGAAAACACGGGAAGATAACTAGTCTAGACAAGGAAAACCACAGACAAATAGCTTGAAATTCTCCTTTACATGGGAGATTTCCTGCACATCAGGATTACTGAGGCTTTGCTGGCCAGCCTTGCTGTGTTTTGACTCTGGAGAAAAAATGGGGTGAAGAAAATTCATTCTCTGGGAAATGCAAAGCAGGAAGTTGCTGAGCACATTTTACCTAAATTACCCAGACACGGTATTCCCACTTACGCCAATCCATTTCAAAGAAATATCTGTAACTACTCTGGATACAGGGTCAAGCAACTAACTTACTTCACTCTTGTGAAACTTGCTATGCTTTTTGGACTCTGGTATGGGTTACATGGTGGTTCCATAGTGAATAGTACTATCAGTCCCAGCAATCACTAGGGAATTCTGCACCATAAGCATGTTGCAGCACGCTTACTGCAGCACCCTTACTCATGCTCCTGTGAGAAACTATCTGCTTTTAAACTTGTGAGAAATGTTGGTAAAGAATGCAAGCCTGGAAATGTTTTGATTTTGTTTGTGGTTTTTAATTTAAAGTTGGTGTGTATCTGAGTGATTGACAGAGCTCAGCAGGAAAAAGTGACTTGAAGAGATAAAGTTAAAATAATGCCACTGAAGAGGCTTATTTCTCCGGGTATCACTTGAACAGAAACAACACCATCTGTTGCTCTCCGTGCTGTCAATCACAGCAGCTTTTTCTCTGCCCAGGTGCTGATTAGGAGAAATGAACCATATGCAACAGAAATTAAATGAGGAGGAAAATGCTTATTTTCAAGGTGGTCTTAGAGTGGAATAATTTAACCTGATCCATTGGATGGGTAGGGATGAGTCACAGCTGCTTTCCCATTTTACAAAAGCAATGCCCAATCGATGAGGCTTTTTAAAGAACCTGGTAAAAGCAGTGCTGATTTTGCATTTCTCCAGCAGTCTTGCAGTGCAGGAATGACCCTCATAAAATTATAACCACGAGGGATGGAACATACTTTCTAGGTTTGGTCTGATCCCTCAGTGTCATCTCAAGTCTATTTCTCAAGATGCAGCTTATCCAAGCAGAACCACCCGTTATTATGTGATCGGTTGAGATGCTGCATTTCTCCAGACTGCTTTCCCGACACATGCTCCCAGAAGGGTTAGATGACACCATGCTGAAAGCCCTGCTAACAGCTGGGAGCTGTCTCAGTAGGGCTCTCACATTGCTGCAGCTGAACCCTGATAGCAAGGGTGGAAAATTGCTCTCCGTTTGCCTCAGCACAGCGTGAGCCAACGTCTGAAAGAGCGTCTGGGCGAAGCAGCAGCAAACACGGGCAAACCGCGCTGGAAATCTGAACAGGGAGCTCTTGGGCCATTATGGTTGTGCCATTCATCATTTCACAGCTCTTCCTTGGAGGTGGAGATACTTGTCCACAGCTTAGGAGGCAAATGCTGCTGTTTGTCCAGGTTTTGGAGCATTCTCTTAGGTTTAAGATCTTCTTCTAGGTAGTCCAAATGGTGCTGATGGCTGTAACCAAGGTGAGCTGGGCAAGTGCTGCAAACTCCTACCCAAACTTGGCATAGAGGACTTTGTATTTCATCTGGTCTGCTGTAAAGAGGGCCTTAGAGTCTAAGTCATGCAGACACACATGTGGCAGCTACAGTCTTCAGGTTTCATTGTTACTTGTGTGGTGAGGAATGTGCCTTCTTGGAAGCAGTGGAGTAGTGATATGGCTAACATTACTACTCTGCACATGTCTGCAGGGCAGAGCAGCCACGCACAGGAGGTCGCTCAGGGAGAAAGTGCTGCATCACTCCTGCCCCACTCTGTGCCCAACCCCAGTTCTTGGTGACACAACCAACCACTGGGCCTCCAGGTCCCCATCGCAGGTTCGGTGGGGGTGACCAGGAGCTGCACCCTCCTCGCTGCAGCCCTGGCCTGTTGCCTTGCCCAGGCTGAACGCCAATAATTTCCTTTGTCTGAATTTTGAAAATGAGGTAAGGAAAACAAATTACTCTCTTCTGAGCAATCAAAGGTGGGGAGCTGAAAGAGTCAGAGGAGACTGGCAGCTGCTGTTCTCCTTTACTTCAAAGTTGTGTTTGGAAAATTGGACATCGGCATAACGGTTGAGATACCTTAGGGGTGCTTGATGGAAAATGTGACTTCTTACCCTCCCCTCCTCTTTCCCCACACTCAAGTGTTTGGTTTCTTCACATAAAATATCAGAATAAAAGAGACATTTGTTTCACATCAATTCCAGTTTTCACTTCAAGTTTCAAGAAGTGTATAAAAGGAGAGAGAAAAAAAAAAAGTTGATTGTTTACTGCTTTTTGGGAAAGGTTTCTTTTGTCATCCCACTGAAAAAGGTGGGCAGATGTTAACTAAAGAGGGGAAAAGCAGAGATATGGAAAGGCATAAACAGAGTAAACTGAAGAGTACAGTGAAACTAAAAATTACTTTCTTTGTTCTTCATCTGTTTTTCAGAACGACACTAGGTTACTTAATTTCCACTTTTCATGCTGAGATTTTTGTCCAAAATCAAAGCTGTTTCACAAAATGTTTCAACATCAATTACATTGCAGACTTTGATGGAAAAATATTTGTCAAAACTGGTTGAGAATCTCTTCCTGTGCAGACAGACCACGTGGGGGCTGTCTGAAATCTGCAGTAACCGTTCGAAGTGTCGGTACCTCTTGATGAGCACAGGCCGGCACAGGAAGCTGGAAGGTTGGATTTATTTTCTAGCTACTTGCATGAAACTCGATGGTGAAAACTGAGGAATTTATCAACCCCTTCAACTGTGGTCTTCTTCCCTTATCAGACTTTTCAGCATATGAACTGGATTCTGCCACAAAGTGAGATGCAGGTGGGGCTTCCCCTCAGTCACACTGCAGCACACAAGGGCACAGCCTCCTGACGTATCCCCATCTAGATCAGAGGAGCAACTGCTGCTGGAGGAAGGAATAGTAAATGGAAAGTTGGGATATCACTGATCTCCAGTCAAAATTGAACTATTTAGGAACTCTTGTGCTCTTCCTTTATGAGATCTGGGAAACTACAGAAAGTAAATATATATCATAGAATCATAGAATAGCAGGTAGGAATCACACACACAGAATCACAGAATCGTAGGGGTTGGAAGGAACCTTGAGAGATCATCAGGTCCAACCCCCCTGCCAAAGCAGCTCCCTAGCACATATTGCACAGATAGGCGTCCAGACGAGTCTTGAGTATCTCCAGAGAAGGAGACTCCACCACCTCCCTGGGCAGCCTCTTCCAGGGCTCTGTCACCCTCACTGTGTAAAAGTTCTTCCCCATGTTGGTGCGGAACTTCCTGTGCTCCAATTTGCAGCCATTGCCCCTTGTCCTGTCTCCACAGACCACTGAAAAGGGGTTGGCCAATTCCCCCTGCATCCCATACTTAAGATATTTATAAACATTAATTAGGTCCCCCCTCAGTCTTCTTTTCTCCAGGCTGAACAGCCCCAGCTCACTCAGCCTTTCCTCATACGGGAGCTGTTCCAGGCCCTTAATCATCTTCGTAGCCCTTCTCTGGACTCTCTCCAGGACATCCCTGTCTTTTTTATACCAGGGAGCCCAGAACTGGACACAATACTCCAGGTGGGGCCTGACCAGGGCAGAGTAGAGGCGGGGGATCACCTCCTTCGACCTGCTGGCCACACTCTTCCTGATGCATCCCAGGATCCCATTGGCCCTCTTAGCCACCAGGGCACACTGCTGGCTCATAGCCAACCTGTCATCAACCAGGACCCCCAGGTCCTTCTCCACAGAGCTCTTCTCCAGCAGGTCATCCCCCAGCCTGTACTGACACAGATGGTTATTCCTCCCCAGGTGCAAGACTTTACACTTGCTTTTATTAAACCTCATCTGGTTTCTCCCTGCCCAGCTTTCCAGCCTGTCCAGGTCTCTCTGGATGGCAGCGCAGTGTTCCTGCGTGTCAGCCACTCCTCCCAGCTTTGTATCATCGGCACTTGCTGAGGGTGGATGCTATTCCCTCATCAAGGTCGTCGATGAAGATATTAAACAGGACTGGAAGGGTCATCTGAGGTCATCTGGTCCAACCTTGCTTAGTATCAGTGCTTGACTTTTGTCTGTTCTGGTTTTTATGGTCAGATAAAATGAAGGGAATAGCTCAGGGAGAGAGAAAAAAAGTTACAAATACTCCAGTCTCCAGTGGTGTGGCCTAAGCTCCACAGTATGGCAGGCTACAGCGGAATATGCTTTGCCATGGCAGGAAACATCCCATGAAAAACAAATTCAAGTGAGACTGACCCACAGAAGGAGGCACCAGGCCAGTCAAGAGCACAGAAAGCCCCACGCAGGAGTCCTGGGTGGGTGCAAGAGGGTAGTGTTGAACAATTTCTCACCAGGAAGGCCACCAAGATTGAATCTTAGATACTGAATAAGGCATCATTGCTGGGGAGAAAAATTATGAGTGTGTACTCTGGCAGAGATGCCTGGGTAATATGCTATGCCCTGGGGGTAGGAGGTTGCAAAAGGCTCAGTGTAACACATCACACAGGCGCCTTTTGGCTTTGGGCCTTGAGTACCATGTGACACTTGCATAACCCCAAAGAAACCCATTATTTTAACAGACTGTGGTAACAGCTGAACTTGACCTTGTTCCAGTCTGAACTCAAAAGCTTGATGAGTGGCAGTAGGCTGGCTTCAACAACTCCACCAGCTTCAACACGGCTGAGGCTTTCTGGCAAACATGGGATCTTCTCAGGGACCTGCCACCCCATACTGGGGATCTTCTGACCCAAAAGTGAGGAGCAGCAGAAAGACTAGTAGAAAGCTTCAAACCTTGTCTCTTTAGTTTCTTCCTTGGGCACTGTTTGCAGTTTGACTGGTGATGCTCAGGCCAACTTTCTCTCCACCATTTACCTTCCACTTTCCCAGCCACGTGGGAAATGCTGGTTAGATCCCACAGAAGAAATCTTTTTTTTTTTTCAAAATAACCCTTAAAGCAAAGAAACAATGGTAGATGGTGAGTTGTTTGATTGCTTGTAGTTCAGGACACTCATCAGTGCTATATACACATTCATCAGACCTTCTCTCTATATCATAAGCCAGTGCCCCTTAATCTCCAGCCACTTAATGCTACTCAACTCCACTTCAGTGTAACTGCCAGCAAGGGAAACCATAACCTGGCTCTGAGGAATCCCACAGAGTCCAACTATGGTTGCAGTGGAGGAGACAACCTTCTGCCTCGTGCCAGCAAGCGCATCTCCAATTGTCCTGCCCAAATACTACCATCTCAGGCTCCAGTGCATTCCCTGCAGCACCTCTATCTCTGAAAATATCTACAGTTGTCACTGGGGAGGAGACACTTGTCACGCTAGTTCAAGCACCATCCTTTTTAGTACTTAAATGCGCTCACATCCAGGGCTAACACAGTCTTTATTGTCCTGAAAAGAAATACAAAAATGATCCTACAAGGGGATGGAAATGCATACTTAAGGGGGAAAAAAGTAATCTTGAGCTTCACATCCAAGTTTTTTGTTGTACTGTGGAGTCCAAGCCACTGGCTACTGAGTTTATTAGACATGCACTATATGTCCTGGTGTGATGAGATCTGTAGTTTGATACCACAGTCAAAGGCCTTCATGCAAAAAAAATACTCAAACTGGTGGCACTGCAGTGCCTGAAGCAGTATAAGAAGGAACTGAGATCAAAATTTGGCTGAAAGAGGAGCTGTCTGCAAGCTCACATCTGCTATATTTTTTGCTCTTTTTCTTCATAACGTTTTTGTACTACAACAGCCTTCCATCCACACTCGTGAGGGGAAGAGTAATTGTTAACAGGAACCTTTCTTCACCTCATGCGTCTCTGTGATGATGCAAAGGTATCTCCCCTGCAGCTTTTACAGCCATAGTAGAAAACCAGTGTCAAAAGGGTTCGGTGAAATAGTCTTGAGAAGTTTGAATAGTATTGAAGACTGGCTGATGGAAAAGCCATCTCTCTTCCTGCAGCAGCCCAGGTGCTGCAAAGAAACCACTGTGGCTACATCCATCCTGCTAGTTCAAAGTGACCTTCAGCGCCCTGCAAGACCCGATTCCACCAGCCATCAACACAGGAACTCTCAACAGCAGAGAAAAACAGAGCAGCAGCAGTGACACCATGGAGCAGTTCTGTGAAAGAGAGCTAAACATCTCAGTGCCATGGTCAAGAAATACAGAGTACAACATAGAGGACTTTGGTGTTATCCTCATAGTGCAATAGACAGGGACTGGGATTCATGTGGCTTAGGCTGTTTGAGAACAGCATGTCTACCCTCCACGTCTGCATGGACAACTGCTTTAAGCTTATATAGGCAGCCCAGCTTTTTAGATTAAGTTTTTGCCTTCCAGTCTCATCTCTGAGGTTCTGTTTTGAGAAAATAACCTCTGAGATCTGTGAAGAGAAGCTGTGAAATATGAGCTCAATATAAGCAAGCATAGATGTGCCTTCTTGATAAGGCTGTGCTAATAACTCTGGGCCACATTGAACACAAACTGACATTGCACAGATGCACCCACCTGAATAAAAGATGCACAGTGGGGCAGTGACCTTACACAGCTGTAAACATCCTAGTTTATCATTACTAATTGCAAGCCTAATTGCTGTTCACTCCCAAACAGAAATCCCTGACGATGACAACCTTAAAGCTGAGAGGCCAAGTTTTTCTTTAAAAAAAAGACAACAGTTCATTTCTTTGCTGAAGGTCTCTCCTACAACTCCTTCTGCTCTCTCCCATGTCTCTCACGTTCCCACCACAGACCTTCCTTTGCCCAGGCTTATCTGACACTGTCAATGGGGATGTCCTATCTGCTCTTCAGTGGCTGCTCAGGGGCTGCCTCTCACCATTGCTTACCCATGTGCAATAAAGAGTCCACAAAAATAAACAGGCTTTTCTTTGTGAAAGCAAGATCTGCTTCTCCAGCAGCACACACGTGCACAACGAGGAGTGAATGGCTGAGCAGGTGGTGTGACCTGTTTTTCCCAAGAAGTTATGTGGGAACATGGAGGAGCATGTCCAGGTGACAGGTGATAGGACAAGGGGACATGGCATGAAGCTGTGCCAGGGCAGGTGATTCGACATTAGAAAAAAATTTTCACTGAAAAAGTTGTCAGGGCCTGGAACAGGCTGCCCAGGGAGGGGGTTGAGTCACCTTCCCTGGATGTGTTCAAAAAAAGGGTAGATGAGGTACTTAGGGATATGGTTTAGTTTAGGATGAGAATGGTTGGACTTGATGATCTTAAAGGTCTTTTCCAACCTTGTGATTCTGTGATACTGTGATTCTGTGAAATGCAGATGTGCAGGACAGTAAATAAGGAAACAGGAGGAAAGTCTGGGGGGAGTGGGGCAGGAGGTATCTCAAGGGGGTTGGTTCATGCAGCAGAGGATGTAGGTCAGTATGCGGACGATTCCCGAGTGTGTGATACTCACTTGATGAATCGCGACAGATCCCCTGGAGTCACGACAGGCTCTGCACAAACACGTGTGTTTCACACGAGATAAGGAACTCATGCAAGTCCTGGGGGGGTTAGAGCTGCCACTTTGAAACGGGGTGCCAGTGGGGAATTTGGAGACATCAGTGAGGAATACACTTCTGGATATTCCAGCTGGTGCTTGCAACAGGCTTATGCTATGAAAATATAGGCTGTTCATGCACAATAATTTTGAATAATACTCTGCAGTGTTTCTCACTTGCTATGGTGAAGGCTCTCAGAAATAATGACTTCCTAGATCAGAGATCTGTAGATAAAACATACAACTATTGTATTATCAATAATGACTTACGTTAGTTTAGAAACCTTTCCCTGTAGTCAATTGGCGCATCACAAGATACAGAGTTTCAAGACAGGGGTCATTTCAAAATGGCAAGAATGCAGCACAAGCTTAATTGTGAATGAAGGCTATGAAAGAGCTTTTGTGCCCTGGAATCTTGATATTTTAAAGTTTGTCCACAGAGATCTACTAAATATAATGATGGTGAATCATAAGGCCTCCCTAGTTAGGAGAGATGGAGCCAAGGCTGGATATTTTCCTATGTGTTGGAAATAACAGAGGTGAACCCACGCAAGTATGGGGCACATGATGCCTGCCATACTAGCTGACTGCTAGCAGAAAGCATCACTTTTCATACCATAGTCCCAGTTTTTACTCCATGCATGTATCTTACCTTACATGTTATTAATCCCTGGGTTAACTCTTGATTAATGGGCTGTGTCAGCATTGGGTAGGCCATGACAGCTTCCAGGCTTGGATTTCTGGCAGGAGTAACAAGCAGAATATGTTGCAATCTGTGAAAATACCTGAAATGTTGTGTGTGGTGGGGCAAAGGCATAAAGCAGACACCACAAGCAACAGAAAAAGGGCCAAGCAGGCCACCTTCAGCCAACTCCCATGGAAAGGGCTGGTGTTCACCCAAGTGGGAGTGCTGCAGGGGACAGGTGTGGTGAAGCAACACCATTGGGGAGCACCAGCTGTGTAGCCAAGGATCAGAAGAAGCTGTATGGGTGACTCGTTGCAACAGGGAAGTTCACATGAATTGCAGCCAACAAGCCCTGACATTGCCTAGCATGAGGTGGTGTCGAGAAGAGCCTCACATGGGGCTTGGTCTAACCTGAGGAAAACCACCTGTAGCTGTCTCATGTAATGGTAACTTGGCCACCTATTCTCCAAATCATCTCTCAGGTATTTTATGCTGCTCAGCCAGATATGGTGGAAGGTAGGCAGGTTCGGAAAGAAACACAACAAACCCCAGTCATGGTTCCCCTTTTGATTTGCAGGCTGAGCAGGCATCACTCCCAGGAGATGAAATTACTCTGTGACAGACATAAACAGGCTGGTGGCAGACTGCTACTTTGGAGGTGAGGGGAGTGCAGGCACTGACTGCTGCTATCCATAATGTGTGTATCGATCCTGAGTACTTGGGCCAGATGTGTCCAATACTCTTTCATTGCCATGGAGATTCCTCCTGGGAGAGAGGCTTTTATTCCCTCTTCTTCTTGGATCTGTCACATTACTGCCTGCAATTAGGATGATTAGTGATGCTTGGGTCCTTGTTTCCATTAGGAGGAAAATCCTGGCTATAGGATTCAGCTATCTTTCCAGCATACTACAGTTCATTAACATGTAACATGCCCTCACTCTCACGGTCCCACAAACAGCTGGAACAAGCAGAAGGAGAAGCTTTGGTTGACTGAACCATGGCCAAAGGAAGGGGCATTCAGTGGCTCCCTTGATTCAGCTTGGCCAGGGCTTTGGCTCCTCCCTGGCAAGGGCAGCATTTGCTAGTGGTCAGTGACTTGCTGGCATGACCACATGCTGACATAGCTTTTCTTCAAGGATCTTAATTCAAGACAGTCATGAACAAAAATAAGAAAAAACATCCTCTAAATTTGGACATGTCTGAAATTGCAGATAGGATCTCAGTTTCACCAAAGTGCTGTATCTTTAGCTGCCAGATCCCTGGATACAACCATATTTGAATTTCAGAGGGTCTTAAAGCACAAACAAAACTAGATTTCTGTGGCATGCAGTCCTGACATGGGGAGCTAAAGGTGGAAAGAGGCCTGAAGGAAGCAGGATGGGCCAGTGCAGCGAAGGGCAAAGGCAACAGGGGACATGGTATGAGGTGAGAAGGGAAGAAGTGGAGACATAGGAAAACAAAACAAGGGGTGGGAATAAAGGGGCACACATGGAGGAGGACCATGACACCAGCAGAGCAAACAATGTCCCTGCATTGGCCTGACACAAGGCAGGGAGCAGAGGGGTCACAAATATCCCAGAAATAGAAGCAGACAGGAGAGGGGCTGGCAGTGAGCCTGGAGGATGAACAGGGATGAGACACAGGAGTAGATGATGGCTTGACCCACGTGTAGGTGCACACAGGGCCTGTTGTCTCTCAGGCATTTTGAGCAGGTGGGGTGGAGCTTGAATGTACAAGCTGAGAAAGGATCTGGACACGTCTGTGAAATACAGCTTCCTGTGCTACAGCCAGCATCATCTGAGGACTCTTGGCAGGACTGTTCCCACCTCTGTCAGAGCTCAGTCATGGGCATACACAGAGATGCAGGACCTGTAACCGTGAGATACAATTCCCATGTAACTAGACCTTTTCTCATGAGTGTCCCACCAGGATTTGGAGAAACCTGAATGAATTAGGGTAGTCGCATAAATTTGCTTATCTTCATTTTCTTCTTTGAGAAAGGGAGAAGAGGAATTGCAGCATTTTCTAAGGGGTTCACCACACCACCACCCACCTGGCAGCATTAACTGGGAGGAGGGAATCTGACCATAATCTCTCTTTCCTTTCCCCTCACAGCTTAGTTATGTGTCCTGACACTGTGAGTGAAGCTCCATGTGTTGAATATAATCCTCATCAGTCTCTGCTTAGGGGCTGCTGCTGGGTGGGGGTGCACAGCTGGAGTACACAGTTTACCTTGGGCTTTGCCCTCTCAGACTGAGGAAATGCTGTTTTGTTGGGTTTGGGTTTTTTTTCTTTTTTCCTTTCCTTTTTTTTTTCTTGTTCCTTTGCTTTCTTTTTTCTTTTGCCTTTTTTTCCTTTTGCTTTTCCCTTTTATCTCCTTTCCCTTCATTTTTCTTTTTTGTTCTATTTTTTCCTCACTCTCTATTTTCCTTGCTCCCTTTTTACTCTCTCCCCCACCCTTTCCCCCTCTCTCTTTCCTCCACACCCTCCTCTTTTTTCTCCTTCCCCTCTCTGTTGTGTTTTTTTCCTTTTCCCCTCTGGCTAATGACCTGCTCTAGCACTGCTGTCCAAGATCGTTTGTTCAAAGACATAACGGAGATGGTCAGGCTGTCTCAGGAAGGAGGAGGTGGGAGGCAGCACGCAGAGCAGTACTGCTGCTTGGCAGAGGCCCTGGGGTGCAGGAAGGGTGGAGGGCTCAGCTGAGCCACCTTGGCCTCCCAGAGCGGAGCAGGGATAAAGCAGGCTGGTGGTGCCCCAGCCATTTGAATGGTCTCTGAGAAAGCTGAGAGGTGGTTTTCTGGGTCCCTGGGGAGGCAATGGTTTCCAAGGATGAAAAGTTTGGTTTGGCAGCAGGAAAGGCGCTGCCAGCTGCAATGGAGAGCTCACACAAGGGGCAGCCAAGCCCTGCTGAAGGGGGACATTGTGAAAGGCTCGTTGGACCCAAAGGGACCGAAATGACATTCTCAGAAGAGAGCAGAGGTCTTCTTTAGCCAGGCCAAACAGCCTTGCAGCCAAAGGAAGGTCACTCCTTCATGCTGCCAGCCGGTCTGGAGTGTCCCTGGTCATGCAGTCCTCAGCCCAGAGCATCCCTGGTGTTTCCAAGACACTAGCAATCCTCTTCATTCGCTGCTGCTGCTCTCATAGGTAACAGCCAGTGCCATTATTCAGTCCCCAAGTATCTCCTATTTCCAGTTCTGGGACTGGCACTTGTTATTTTCTATAAAACAAGGCTTGAAGGAAACACAAGGTTTCCAACAGCATTTGTGGCAATGTTATACATAAGATAGCATTATACCAGCAGTGACATAAATTTAAAAGTATAATATACCAGAGAAAAATAACTGCTGAGAACAGCATGATGGCTGGATTTCATGCTGTTTGCTATAATCTCCTCTTATAATGTGGCATACATATTTCAGAATGCAAACACTCCAACTTGCTTAAGTTTTGAATTGGTAATAAAAAACTTGACAACATGACAAAGACTAGGAAACAAGTGTTTGAGAAGCAGATTCATCTGTATCTGCTTGTTTGTCATGAGGAAAGGCAAATATAATGCAGAAAAAAAGGAATAATGGAAAGTAAAATAGAGAGGACATGAAATTAACCTTACCCAAAAGCCTTTACTTCATCAAATACAAAAGATCTGGGGCAAAATTTCCAATTTTGCTGCATTTATCTTGGACATGTCCTGTAAAAAAGTGTTTCTAACACAACTGCAGCAAATTTACAAAATTGTAGACAAAAACATGTTGCAGATTCTATGGAGTGTCTCCTGGGAACCTCTGGCAGTGAAACAACACAACAGTCATAGTGGTTCCACAGCTCAGCAAAAGCTCCTGGTGTGATGTGACAAAATTGAATTTTTACCCAAAGGACAAATAGACGTGATCAGGGAGGACATTTTGCTCCCCTATGTAGCCTTGATGAGGTTTAGCAGCAGCTCTGGGACCAGACAAACTGTTCTGCAGGGTGTGTTTCTTAAAAGATTTTGAAAAATTTGGAGAAGATAAGAAGATGGTCATGCAGTTACTCAAAATGCCTTTCAAGAACCTCTTCTTTCATCTCTTTATCACAAGGGAAGTGCACAGACTTTTGAAGATAAGGTCTAAATAAATTCATGGTCAGAAGATTGATGGTTGGACTTGATGATCTACAGGGTCCCTTCCAACCAAGACAATTCCATTTCTAAAACACGTAGCAAGAGTCAGCAGTTCAGCCCCACCAGCCTCTCAGTCACTCCCCTGCAGCCAGATGGGGAGAGAACTGGAATAGTGAAAGTGAGAAAACTCATGGGTTGGGATAAACAGAGCTGAATAGGTAAAGCAAAAGCTGCACACACAAGCAAAGCAAGACAAGGATTTAATTCCCCACTTCCCATGGGCAGGCAGGTGTTCAGCCATCCCCAGGAAAACTCCATTACACCCAATGGTGACTTGTAGCTCCAAGCATTTAAGCCAGCACAAGCCAGCAGCAAGGCAGCTTTTCAGGACAAGTTGGGTGGGCCCTTCTGTAGCCAATAGAGAAAGTAAATCAAGAAAAATAATTTATATAAATGTAGCTCAGTAACAACAGGTTTCTGTCTTTTAAACCCTGCTTTTTTTCCTGCAATTCAGACATTCTCAGCCCCTTGTGTCTTCCCACTGCCACTTGCATTTCTGCTTGGTGGGACCTGTTGCTGCTTTTCCCTTTCAGTGGCCCAAGCCCTCCACAGATGACTCTTTCTCACGTCCTCTGCTGACACAATCGCTCTAACCCCTGGTGCTGGCACTGCCTTGTAGCTGCTTTGTAGACTGCATGTATTTGTGATGGCTCAGGCTGCATCACAGGGCTTCGTGCCCCTGGTGTCGCTCTACAGGGTCCTGGCAGACAAGGCTGAGGGTCCAGAGAGTCCAGTGCACTCTGCAGTGCTGTGTTGTAAGCAGTAGTCTCAAACAGAAAGGGAAGACCTGGAAAATGGGGCTTAAGGAGCTGCTTCTGGGCAGTGCCACAAGACAGTGCTCCGTCTCCCTCTAGTGATGCCTGGGAGCAAGGAGGTGGGTGGCAGAGCTCCAGGGGGACCACGGCTGGCATTTGAGCGTGGCTCATGCCTTGTGGTCGAGCCCTGGGAGGGGTGCTCAACCCTCTGCAGACTTCTCCCTGATGGCCCCCTACCAGCGTCCCATAGCAGCTTCTTGCCCCAAAGAGAAGACCTTCACCATTGAAACCATGAGAAGGAGAAGCAGGCCCTGTTAATCATACAGGTCAGACTGAAATAAAGCAGTTTATTCCTCAGGTTGTGCCACAGATGTACCATACAAGGGGATACGTGGTGATACATGAATCCAACTCTGCATCCATGCCCAGAGAGGCTTTTCCTTCCCCCAGCACATGGTGGGAAGACCAAATGCATACCTGACCAGCGATTTTCATCTCTTTCTGCAGTACAGACCCCTGGTTCAGGCTAAATACGTCATTCACAATGGTGGGAAGCCATCCTATGGAAAAGCTGAAGTCTCTCAGAGAGCCTGATCTAGCAGAGGCCACGTCAGAGCTCATGTCAACCTGCTGCTGCCAGACCAGAGTGGTCCTTATCTCTGGACACAACCATCTACACAGGTATCTTGCAAAGCAAGAACGCAGGAGCTTGCAAACTGGTCTTGTGCCTCAAGGGAGTGTAACCCTTCCCCTTGGTGCAGGCATTGGCCCTGCTTCATGCACTGCTCAGAAAATGCCCTGGGTCACCTTTCCCTGAGCAAGAGGCGCCCCAAACTTGCTCTCTCTGCATAGCATCATGTGGCAGGGGATAAAATATAGTGTATTGGGTCATATGAGGAGAGGACACCTTGATGACAACATGCTGGCACAAGGGGTGAGTGTGCATCCTCCTAGGCTCCTCTGAACAGGTCCTGCTGTGCCCTGGGTCTCACTGGCCACCAGTCAGGGGCAGTAAGATGCAGCAGCAGCTCCACCTGCAAACTCCGGTGGGACAGAGCAAGGAGGAGCGCAGAGGAATTGGGACAGCACCTACCAGCCAGCCAGCGCAGTAAACGCCAGAGGGCACAGCCATGTGCAGCAAGAAGCTGCAGGCGGCACCGGCCGCGCTGGAGCCTGCACGAAGAGCAGAGCCCGCTAGATGGCAACCACAGGTCTGGGATGGCCACCGGCCCGCGGGCATCCTCGGCTCTGGCCCTGGGAGAGGGGGGGAAGCGCATTCCAGCGCCGGCACGGAGGGCACACCGGTATTTAGCGCTCCTGATGCTTGATGGGAGTCGCTTGGGGATAAAACTCCGGTGGACGTGAAGCTGCGTCGCCGGATGACGTGTGATGCTGAAACTCCACATGAAGCTGCCCGTTTTTGCGCGGTCTGCGCTGCGGCCAGACACCGAAGTGCGGCTGTATGCATCGGCCTGAGCCCATCAGACAGGCGGCCGCGGCTGGAAGGAAGGAGAAGGCTCCTTCCGTGTCACTGTCGTGGTTTTGCCCCAGCCGGGGGCCGCACCCCACACAGTCGCTTGTACTTTTAAAAGGAAGAGGGAAGGAAAGTTGGGAGAGGGGGGAAAGGGAAGGAAGAAAGGAGGAAAAGAAACCACAACCTAGAAACCAGAACCACGCAGGTTGGGATAAGGATAGTTTACTAAAAAAATAGCAGAAAACTAGATATAACAATAACAGGAGTTTATAACACAAAATAGATGAAACTGGTGATACACAATGCAGTTTCTCACCAAACCACACAACTCAGGCCGCACAGCCTAGAGCCATCCTGGAACCCGACCGTCCCCAGAAACTGCACGTCCTGGCGTTGTCTCCTCCTCTTCCCCCCAGTCCCCCTTTATACTGAGCATGACGTAACTGGCATGGAATATCCTCTTTGGCCAATTCGGGTCACCTGTCCTGGCTGCATCCCCTCCTTTCTCATTAGTAGGGAAGTATGAAGAACTGAGAAAGGTCCTTGATTGCCCGGCAACAACCAGAAACATCAGGGTGCTATCAGCACTGTTCTCATCCTAACTCCCAAACATGGCATTCCATCCACTGCTAAAAAAAATTAACTCCATCGTAGCTGAAACCAGGACAGTTACATCCCACCTGCTCCAGGCGTTGTGACCACCCTTGCTCTTCCAGACCTGGCTTGCCCGGAGCCTGCGCTCCCCCTTCATAGTGCTCTGACGGGCTAGGGGTCTGGGTGGCACCACAAATGGCCCAGCAAGTGCCAGAACAAACAAGAGGGAGAGGGCAAGACATGTCTGAGAGCAAAGAAGTGAGTGAGGAGGGCAGGACTGCACTTGTTCTTGGTGGGAAATGTCAGATGTTACCTGTAACTTCACCTTTAGAAGGGTTTCTATTTTCTGCAGGAACCTGCTTTTCATTGAGGGTTTCAGCTGGCCGCATCAATAAAATCATTAAAAATAATACTTTTGTGAAGGACAGACACCCAGAGCGGAGGTTGAGCAGTCCAAGACCCTGCTCCAAGCAGGTGAGATCATGTTGGCCTCCCATGTAATGAAGATTCTCTACGTCTTTGTCCCCTGGTTCAAGACTTGTTCACAATGAAAAACTGCCCTTTTATCTACTGCTCCAGCTTGTGTCTGTTGCCTCTTTTGCTACCACTGTACACCTTTAGGAGTTACCTGGCTTGGTGACACCCTCCCAGTAGATAACTCTAGAGAGCAATAACATTACCTTCAGCTTGCTCAGAACCCACTCCCAGAGCAATGTTACACCTACAGAGTTTTGTGATCAGAAATGGCCACATTTTGTCTAAAATTATATTTTTCTAGTACAAGACAGTTTGCAAAGCATCAGGCAGTGGCACAAACTCAACTGACACCAGGGTCCTGAAGCAAAGCTTTTTAAGTAGCTTCAGAAAAACCAGTGCCTGTGATTCCCCACGTGTGGTTCACTACACCCGTCCAAGGACACGTGGTTTGCAACACTCAGGGCTGACACCCACCTCTCCACTCTGCCTCTGACTGCTGGAGACCCAGGGAAGCTTTAATGACTTCAGCTGGGGTGAGGGCTCTGACTCACTAATGGGTTTATGACAAGCCTGGGAGAGCTGACCTGACCGCTTGACCCCTCTCTCCATCCCACCCTCTTTTGGAGGTTCCCACCCCAGCTGCAGGCACAGCTAAATGCCTCCTTGTACGCTCCTGAACTGAACAAACTACAACCTGGCATGTTAAGGTAAACCAGCACCAGTCCTGGTTCTCTTTCACACACCAGGGCTGTAATTTGTAATTTGTTAACTGCTTCTCCCATTCATTATCTGAAACTTGATGGACATGGAAAGCTTCGTTTCCAGACTCGGGGAGCTTTGATAGTCAAAGAGCTGAGTCGTACAGGCTATATTGTGCTCACAGATGATTTGAGCTACAAGGAAAAGGAGAGGTTATCTCAGCACTCACAGGCAATGAATCAACAAAAAGACATTAAAGGACTAAAGCTGAGGGAGGAGAGCAATGTGAGTTCAAAGTCACATGAACTCAGCGGCCGTGTTCATGCTAAGCCACCTGGGAGGTGGGAAATTCTGCATGACTTTGCATTAACTTTGACAGCATAACATCCCTTCAAAAAGCAGAGCACAAGAAGAACAGCATTGTCCTAAGGGCCACTGCTGTTGCCAAGTATCACATTCAGTGACTCAGATATTCAAGTTCCTATACACGAGTAGAGCAGATCTGCAGGAATCTCGGTCTAACTTTTAAACCCTTTATTCCTGATTAACACAAAACTGCCATTGAAATGTAAAGGTTTGGCAGACCATAACTTGTACTTAAATGTTTCCACAGGCAGTTTGCAAAATAAATATTCTCCAAACCAGGAAAGGGACAGGAAAGTCTCCCTTGACTCGGATGATTTTCTGTAACCCACACAATGACATCATGGTTCCAGGCACCAGCCCTTGTACTCGCTGTCATACGCTGGATGAGTGCTATGCTGCTTCACCATCCCTTCCCAATCCCATTGATCCTGGAAGACACATCAGCTGCAGCAGCTGCTGTCATACATCTGGAGGAAGAAAATTCTGTCCTGTGCAGGATTTAAAGATTCTTCCTGGTTAATTTATTTGAAGCCTATGAAGATTTAATTTTGACAAAATGGGAGTGTTTGTACTTTCTATTGTGTCATATAACACATCGTTTGAAATGTCCAAATGCTCAAAAAGATCAAAGCAGAAGCGGTCAAGGGCACAAACTGGGAACATATGTTCAAATGGGACTTTCTTCTCCATCTCGTGAGCTGAAACCTCAGCAAACTCAACTCTGCTCCTCAGAACATCTCAGATTCCTCAGATGGGCATAACCTAGCGGCCTTTTCCACCACGGCCTGTTTCACCACTTCCACTGCCGGTACCTACCCCAGCTTCAGAGCTGCTTTGCATCAACACCAGGAGCCCTGTCGCAGCATGTTTGTATGTGGGGCCACATTTTTGAGGGGCTGTTTTGAGCACAGCTGTGCAAATCTGCTTGAAAATGCAACCTAACCTAGCACAGGTCTGCTTGGGACACCAGCCAGCTCTGCCTGGCACGGAGTGGAACACAAATGGAGGTTTTTCTCAGCACTAATAATTGCAGCCAGACCTGGCACTGCTTAATTTAACAGCAAAGCTCGGAGGCCAAGATTTTCTGTTAGCAGAATCACATGGGAATTGTAAAAGGCTCAGAATGTCTGAAAATCAGACAGCTTACTTAGATGTCAGAGCAGCGGGCTGGGGACACAGCGTTAGGCAGGCAGTTTCAAAAGTCTTGGCTGTACCAGCTGTAGAGAGGAAGGTGATGAGCATCGTTCCCTTCTGTTGTGCAGAAATACAGGAATTCGAATAACTAGGAATTCAAATATTGCTAGGTTAAGAGATCCTGCCTTTAATCTAGTGTATACTGTATTATCCCCCTTTTATTTGGGTATTCATAACTTTATTATGCAAAAGTCAGTCAGTCTTTACTAGTGAATGGAAAACTGATCAGGTTTATCCTCATAATTGTCTTTTCCTTAGAAATGGGAAAAACATTTCACTGCTATATTTTTGCCTAGCAGAAACTGTATAGGATATGATATAAATGTGCTGGCATGGGAGACCTGGTGCTAAGACAGACCAGGATGCTGTTGCAGGGGAGACACAAGGAAGCAGATGCTGACATAAGCAGCAAGAGTGCCCTCCTTTGGACACATCAAAGTTAAGTCCAGAAAGTTACCTGTCCATGTCTTCCACCATCTTTTCCCAGGGCCTCTCTGAACTGTGCTGGCAGCCTACTTTCAGCTGCCCCCATTCTTCAGCCTCCCAGATGTGCAACCATGTGGCCTCAGACTCAAGTCCCTTCTCCTCTGATTACCTTTTGATTTGACACCCAGTCCTGTGACCCACGCTGGATGTGATGGACACATTCCAGCTGTCCAAGGGGACATGAAATGGCGTCTAGTCACAGATGACCTAGTCCTTCTCTGGAGCACATCTGATGAGGTACTGCAGGAGAGAACATGGAACATGTCCCTCAAACACCTCCTACAGAGCCTGTGCAGCCCATTGTAGCTAAGAGGTTGTCTCCTGTGTCTTCTGAATTCCACACTTCCATTTGATTCCCATGTTATCCAGGGAGGAAATGCCAGTGTCCTGGGAGCACCCATCATGAAAAGCTCATGTTCAGTTACTGTTCCTCAGAAAAAGGGTGTCCATGCACTTGGCCTAGCAAAACCTGTCCTTGGTTGATGGTACCCACTGATCCTGCAGTTCTCCCCGGGAGCGTGAGGTGTGAACTCATGGTGAGGCAGCTGGGAGAGGCTGTGCGAGCGCCTGCCCATTCTGCCTGGCACAGGCAGGTGTGTCCCAGGTGTGCACTCCCCCTGCACAAAGCCATCTCCTTCCACAAGTCGAGCAGCAAATTGTCCATTGTCCAGGGGCTGCTTGCAGTGACCCTCCATGCCCTTCACCGTGGTGTGAAGCATCATTGCCAGCAGCTTTTACTACAGAGTTCTTCTTCCCTGCCAGACACATTTCCCCTGAACATTACCTAGGTCTCTAGGACTTCACCAGATGTCAAATGCCTTTTAAAGCACTGAAACAACAACATCCCTGCAGAGTTTTCATCTACCTGTTAGGAAGCAGACTGAAACGACTGGTTACATGCCTATCACTGCCACACAGAGCCCAAGGAGCTTGTGGGAAGGAACTTGCTGGCAGTGAGCTTGCCTCTCAACACCGTGCGCTCTCTCCTCTCTGCCATATGAAACTGTAGCGACCCTTTGACCTTGATGGGTGGTATTGCCAATTAATTACAGCACAACTGTGAGCTTAGCTGAACCTGCAGGGAGAAATCACCTACCAAAGGGAAGGAGGAGTGTGGTGGTTCCAATGGTCTCAAGGGACTGGGTCCAGGTCACTAGAAAGACCTGACAGAGGACACAGGGTTTTGCTCTCTCCTGAACACCAAATCATTCCCACATCCAGGTGTAGCTCCAAAGACCTCCATCCCCTGTGAAGGGAGGGTGCCTCCAAGAAAGGGTGCTTGGGCAAGTCTTCAAGCAGCAGGTGTAAGAGGGTTTCCTTGGTAAGAGACAAATGCCATTGCCTCAGGGCATCCCACCTGTCCTGTTGCAAATGGACATTTCTCAAATCCACAGTAAAACCCAGAGCTGCTCAGGGCACCAACTTTTTCCTTTTTTTTTTTTCCAGCAGGATAGAATAATTTTGTTTTCTCTGGAGGAAAAAGATATTTCTCACTAGAGGAGAAGTTGAACTTTGAAATATTCACCTGAAAACCCAGAAGTTGGAATTCAGGTGTTTCCTAAATAGAAGCTTATCAAACTGTAAATACCACACCATCATCCATCACGATAAAGGGAGACAAGTGTATTGCAGGAATCATACCACAGGAGACACAGTTCAGCTGAGAAGCCTGACTACAGCTAGAAAATTACAGATGAAGAACCAAAATGCACTTTTTTTAAGAAAACTCAAATGCAATGTCCAAACTAAATATTCAGGAGAGATTTTTAAAAACACCTGCACTTAAACTCCACATTTTTCAACAGTAAAATAATTTAAATAAGACAATCCAACTAGTTTTATCAAACTTTCTATCAGATAATACAAAGAGGTAAAAATTGGTTAGGATGGGGTGAGAAGCCACACACCACCCTCAGGAGACACATTCCCAACAGGGAACAAAACAGTCTGCAGAGTCTGGGATGCAACTTCCCTAGTACAACCTAATGGATAATCTTGCACATGAACCTTGCCAATAACCCTGCTCAGTAGCAAGCACACAGCACAAACACTGGCTTCTCAGATGGAAGGAGTGACCTCTGGCTGCACAGGACCTGTTCCTCCACACATGGCTGGGGCTTCAGGCTTTGACCTCTGAACTCATCCACAGAGATGTGGTATTTGCCCTAGATAGAAAACATTTCAGCCCAAACAAGAGCACCTGAATGTCACCAGGATCCTTGTTATCCAAATTAGACTGCTACATAAGGTTTTCAAAGCTGTGCTCTTGCCTTGGTAATGTGCTATTAGGATTGTAAGATGTATTCACAGTTCATTCACTCTCCTTTGGAGAAGGAATATGTTTCCTGGGGGCTCTGGCAGGTTACAATCCTGCTATCTGTCAGCAGTGCCATACTGACGCAAAAATGTAAACACCACACTAAGAAGTAGTAAATAAGATGCAGAATGTAATAATTCACCTCAAATTTGCACCAGTAAAGCTTCACCTGAGGAACTCGAGTCTGTCTGGGGGAAATGTTCTCCACAAAAGATGTAGACCAAGAGGAATGCGGACGCCAAGAAGAATGATCAGCTGTCTAGAAGGTGCTATATTTCCAGAAAAATTGAAGCAATGGAGCAGGTTGCCTTGGGAAACTGAGGAGGTTTCTAAGAATAGGTCAGGGAACATCTGTCGGAAATGGTTAAATTATATTTGATCTTATCTTGTAACAGGGGAAGAGACTAACTGGCCCTTCAACATCCCTTCTAGAGATATTTTTATGTTTCCATGACAACTCTTTTGCACAGACACTTTTTCATTGTATCAAGGCACTGGGGTACTCTAAGGTGACTCACACAAGCAGTTTTTGGGAGTTGACATCAGCACATGTGAATTGCTAATAACATTCCCCCCACCCCTAGATTAAGCTTTATATTAATTATCTGAGGACACTTTTATATAAATCCATTGTGAAACCATTTTCACCATATTTGCATCCTATTGTAATTCAGCCAAGGATGGGATGACAGCAGTGAGATCGCACCCACTGTTGTTAGGACAGAGAGGGAAGAATAACATTTCCTGTAGTTCCTACCAAAGGAAGTTCTTTTAAGCAAGATTTTTCCAGCTGGAATTTTCCCAGGTATCCCAGAGCTCACATAGTTGCTCTTTTAAAAGCAGTATTAGAACAAATGGATGTAGACAATGTGAATTTGCATTGCCTGACTGAGATGGGACCTGTGGCTGTGCAGGACTGCAGAGGACTTTGCAGCTGCAGCCTGGGGAAGGGCTCTGGGGAGGGCTCGCACACAGTGCAGACCCAGGCTAGAAGGTGCCACCAGTCTGGGCATACTGGAAAGGAAACCAGTTGAGAGACTGCAAATCATCTAGGGGTGATAAAGAAATAATAAGCAAGAGTTCTTGGCTGTGGAGTGAGCTCTTACAAGAGGTTTCTACAACAGCACTAGCACAGAAGATGAAAACAGCTATCGAGTGACAGCGAGCTGGCGGTAGAAGAGTGGAGGGTGAGGTCAGATATAGCAGGTGAGATGGGGGAAATTCACTCCGTGTTTTAGAGACAAGCTTAAATTTTCCTCTTTAACTGGTGTTCTACACCCTTCTTATTTAACCATAGGAAAATGTTAGCTAAGCAGTCTCTGGGCTGCTACCCTGAGCAATCTCTTAACCGGCCTGGCGGGCGGTGTGGCAATTGCCTGGGATTCAAAAGCCCAGATGGAAAACTCTGAAACAGAAGCTCTTGCCACGTAGCACATTGGCATCCTGCGGAAAAGACCTTGGCCTGCGACCAGGTACTTCTGAGTAACAAAATCAACCCCTAGGACAAGCTGCCATGGATACTTTTTTATTGTAATTTACACACTGCTAAAGCAATTTCAGTCAGCAGCAGAAGTACACGAGTAGTAAGACCACACAAGTGCCAGCACAGACATCACGACAGCAGTGACAGAGCGATGTTACTCGCACGGTAAAAGAGCAACCACTTGCCTCTTCCCCCCTCCGAACTGTTCTTTTCCCTTCTGCTGCACAGCACCCCACTTCATTGCCACATGACGCTCCCACTCCAGGCCACACACCCAGCCCACTGGGGTTGGATCTGCTGGCCCCCCAATATATATCCAATGCCCCATCACAGACCTCCTCACTTGGATGTGTAGCCAGCCAGCCAGAGTGAAAGCTGGACCAGGCAAAGTATTTTACCCCACGGCCGCTCTTACCGAACCAGGAGGCAGCAGCAGCCGCGTGATCCACATCTCACATGGACTCGTATCTAGGTTGGGGACGCGCTGGTGTGCAGCTGCTGTGAGTGAGGTCAAAGCGAGTTCCCATGCACAGGACAGAGGCAGCTCTAGGTCAAAGTCATAGGAAAGGCGCTGTGAGGCTTAATTGCATTTATAGTTATGCTATACATTATAGCATACATTACGTTCTTCCTGCTCCCTCAGTCAGCCAGCAAGTCCAGGACTAAGTTGCTGAGGAAATGGCCTTTAGTTCCTCCACCTGTCCCCTGTGTGGCTTGTGGGACGGTGTCTTTTCGTCCCTACATGCTAGCATGAGGGACATGGGCTGTGACAGCTGTCATTGCTGCACTCAGTCAAACCACTTCACTGCTAAAATACTCCTCTGGCATCCAAGAGGAGTGAAGGTGCAAATGTAATAGGTTAAAGGGAACCACTGGGTTCTTCATAGCAGCATGTGGAAATGGGATAAAGATGCATCACTTATTTTTACGATCATGCAATCCTTTCACCACACAGGACAACATCCAGGCAGCAGAAAGGGTTCTTTGCCTTTGCCTGTCAGTATTACTAAGAGTGGGTGATTCTAGCTGTAACTCTAGCTACTTCAGATTAGGTATCTCTGGTCTAGGGATTTGTTTTGATTCCTTGTGTAGTCAACAGATAGAGAAAGGCAGCTGCAAAGGGGTGATTCACCCCACCCTAAAATAGATGGAATGAGTCATCCCCAGACAGGCTTATCTCCTCCCACTGGTTATAGAGAGAGACCAGACGAATGGCTTAGGTGAGATGCCATGGGTCTTAGATGACTAAAATTAAATGAGTGGTGTCCCACTCTGTAATCACAAAGATCTTTAGGTTTCCCAGACCAACAATGTTGCTAAGCCATAGATATTTTTCCATCTTTCCCTTGCAAAAAAAGTGATATCCAAGTGTTCTTGTGTATTTGGAAAAGCGTAGTCCAAACACTGGTCTCAGCTCTCAGCACAATTAGCAGAAATTCCAAGGACGATAAATAGGACTCCAGGCAGCTGGACCCAAAGAAAATCCAGCTAAGATATATGTGCTCCATAGTCACTTAGAAGAATGGGGAATGTTTACTATTAGAAAAATGCATTTTTTGGTCTCCCAGCACCACTTGCTGTCACAGTTAAACAAACAAACCATGAGACACTTTCTGCAGACACTGAAAGAGGAACCCAACTGAAATGCTGGAAAATGAGAATGTGCCTAAAACCAGGCCTCCCTCTGGAGGCATTTTGTGTAGGGTCTGCATCCTCTCCTCTCCTCCTGTGGAAGGTGCATGTGTCAAAGAATTTCTGACCTCCTGGCAGAGAGAGGAGCAAGGTTTGCCACAGCAAAGTAGACACGCAGTCATGTACCTTCTCTAAGTTTCAACATGTTTTACGGAATAGTAAGTAATGGCTCCCTGCATATCTCAGGGCAAAGCTCCTAAAACAAGTCAGCTTTTCTGGTAAGGTATAGAGCAGGGTGGTTACAAAGGCAAAATTCATGGCCCAGAAAAGACAGGGTCAGCGGGATGGAGGATGAGAGCAGAGCTGCTGGACTGAGGCAGTCAGCAGAACAGTGTCTTCGCACCACCAAACACATTTCCTGCAGCATCAGGATTTGCTTTGGTTGCAGTTCCCATGTGACATGTCAAGGTGGAAGAACTGTGGAAGGATAAAGCCTAGGGTGGCAGTTTCTCCAGAGCCTGTGGTGGGAATTGAAATGCCCAGCCCAGCCAAAAGGTGATGAGTGCTGCAAGGGACACTGTGTGGGTACCTGCTTGGAGTCCAAGAAACAGGGTGAGAGGCTGCTGGGGAGCGTCTGGAGCACAAACCAAAGCTATTTCAGCACAGCTGTATTGAAAGTGTGGAGATCATCTAGCTAAAATCTCTAACAGCTGTCAGGGCTCAATCACTTCTGGAACAGCTGCAGTGATTTAAGGTGTTACCTCCTGTGATGAGGGAGGTCTCCATCACTCATGAGAGAAGGAAGAGTTAAATAGCATCATCCCACAGTCACAGACCTCTCTGACTTAGGAGGCTGGGACCACCTGGTAGGTAGCTACATAAAGGAGCAATCCACTGACCAGTTGCAGTGGTAAGGAGTTAAAATCCTTGCTTCCCCTGTCTTTAGACAAATAAATCTTTCTGTGGTTGCCTTGAAGGGAAAGCAGGCTGTGGTATGTGGACCTCTGGGAGAGAGTCAGGCCACCCTTTGCCTGGTGGAGAGACCAGCGTGGCAACGCTGCTGCAGGCTGCCTCCTGCCCCATGCTTCTTGCTCAGGTTTGGCCACAGCTGCTCAGCTGCCTGCTCCCATTGTGGGCACCCTGGGGTGTGATTTTTTTCCCCCAGCAGCCCACGTGAGACAGCCTAGTCCATGCCATGTTCTTTTGTGTTCACCTTCCCATCCCCGGAGGCAGAACAGGAATGCAGGACCCATGAAAAAAACAGAATAGTGAAATGAGTTAGCAGCTCTTGGAGCTCCCTTTCCAGCAGTGCTGGGTGTGCCCTCCTACTTATATTTGACCTCTTTTCTCACACCATAAAGACAAGGGTAGTGGCCCAGGCTTTGCTGATCCCCACGGAAGCCCTGGGGAGCAGGCAGAGTCGTGACCTGTGGAGCTGCTCGCAGGAGATCGGGGTCCCTGTCGCGAGGTCCCCATCTGAATGTTTTCCCTCTGTGTCTCCTGCTGAGACTCCAGAGGCAGAGCAACAGAAAAACACTCTGTTTAACACTTCCATGCAGAGGGTTGTTTCGGAAACTGTTGTCCCTGCCAAGTGTAAAAAAAGGCATTTTACTAAAAGGAAATAACTCCTGCCAGACAACGAGCTGTCAGATCCCTTCCAGATGGAATTTGTACTTTGAAGCAACACTGTGCCCCAAGGAATCACAGTATGGAGCAGGAGGCACTGACCCTGGAGGAAGCAGAAAGGTTTGTGTGGCTCCTGCATGCCTGCTGCAGGTCTGACCTGAAGCTCCTTTTAATGGATGCACTAAGTTCTTTGTGGAGGGGGTCAATAGCAATACAACATTACATTTGAAAAGAGGCATGGGAGAAGGCACTGAAGGGTTCAGTGCATTTGAAGGTAATTTGGTTGCTCCCGAGACAAAACGGGTAGTTAAAAAAACTTATGGGCACAGGCAGGAGTCCCAGATGCAGGAAGCACATGTAATGGAGCAGCAGTTGTGAAATGGAATGAAACCCTGGAATATCCAAGTGATGTTGATATCAACTTTATGCATCATGCTGTGGCATTGTATGGCCTGATACAGCCATTTTGGGCACTGTCCCATCACCCTGCTGCTATGTGAGAGCTGGAGTCGTGCCTGACCCCTCTCGTCCCCGGGCTAGCAACACTCATCCACCCCTCATCCCTGTGAAGACCTAGAGTGGAGCAGGACTGCCTGCATCCGGTGGAGCCCAGAGTGTGTTTATGGCCTGTTTTCAAGAGGGATGTAGGAAAAAAGCCATCTTAGATGGTAAACTGTGCTGTGAAGCAATAGTCCTGGGGATGTGACTTCATTTCCTAGGTAAAACAAATCATAAGGCTAGCAGAAAGCTTGTGACTGTCCAAGAGGCATAGATGCTTGGCCAATCCTGACCGTCACTGCCTCTTTGTCCAAGACTGGTGGTATCATGCTATGAAGTGAATCATAGCACTGGTTTCCCTTGTTTTTATGAAAGATGTGAGTGGTATTGCCCATGGCTGTTACATGATCCACTTCCTCTTTAAAATGTTCTTCCAAGAACAACATTCCTTCTCTATTATCTTCTACTTTTTTTCCTCCTCTCCCCTTCTTCCTAATCCTTTCTCCGCAGACTGGTCATTTGTCACTGTTTTCTCAGACTAAATACCCCATCAAAACTCCTCCACCAGACATGGAGACAAGGAGCTGCAAGCATCCTGCATACCAGTCCTCCAGCCTTCTCAACCTCTTGCACAGAGCAGCTGCCCACTCCAAAACCCTCCACAGTCCCTCCTCTCCTGGAATGGATCTCTGGGTATTAGGTGTGCAATGCACTCACTGGCAAATGCCAGGGAAGCTCAGCGTGGGTGCTTAGGGAGCAGGGATGGGTCTTGTTCTGCTCTTCTCCCCTCACTGCTTACCTGGGCTTGCTGCACACTGAGCAGCTGGTAACTTTTTAATCAAAACAATCACCTCACAATTTCTATTTGGTTTCAGTTTTGTGGGACTGAAATTACCAGCAGGATAATAAGCAAACATAATTTTTTCTAGGGGTCATCTGTGTGGTCTACTAAGTTTGACAAATAGCATCACACAGACGTAACTCAAGTGCTTTACTACAGGTTTTTATAAAGGTGTTTTCAAACAGCTGGAGTCAGGGTGGGACAGGGGACACTTCTCTAGCTGACCTTCAGGTCAGCCTCAGACTAGGGCAGTTTGAGAAGAGGGCAGGGAGAGGAGGGAACCCAGACTGTACACAGTCTAGTCCTGCTCATGTTTTTGTCTCTTGGGGTTAATTAACTTCACTGAGAGCAGCTAGAAAACTCCAGTCTATGCTACAGCTGGAAGCAGTGTAGGTAGAGGATGAGGAACAAGGAACTGCCACCACTCCTTGGTAGTCACATGCCTGAAGCTAGTTGCCATTGCTCACAGCTAATGTCTAGAGTGAGTTTTCACTCATCGCCTGCTGAACAACCGCCACCAGCAGCTGAGAAATGTCCTCGGGCAGGGTATGGAGGATAAAAGCCAAAGGCTCTTGCTTAAACCAGTTCTGTGCTTACATTTCCTCAGAGGAGTCACCCCAACCATCCTGCACAAACCAGAGAACAAAGCTTTAGACCCTCAGGACTGGATCCTGTTTCCTGGCAAGTCAGTGACTAATCCCCCAGGAATGGCTGTGGTGGGAGACTTCTGCTGCACAGTCCTGCTGCCTCACAGCTCACCCCAATGGTGGCCTGAACAAGGTTCTGAGGAACAGCTGAGCACCTCCACAATAAGCTCGCTTCTTTGTATTGCCCAGTACCTGTGCAAACATCCTGTTCCTCACACTGATCCTTCCCATCCACCCTTGCCAGCCTGAGCACCTCATCTCTGGCTGAACTGATTAATATCGCTGAGATGCTGGATAGAGAGTGATCAGAGAGATGATGGGTGAAGTCTCCTGGCACTGAAGTTTCAAATTCCCTCTCCAGGAGAGCCCTAACTCTCTTTGTCCTAGGGAAAATGTAGCCATCAGGAGCAGCACATTTTCAGTGGTGGTCAAAGCTGAGACCCTGAACTGATCTGCTTTGAGGTATGAGACATGAAGCCAGTAAAGTGGTAAGATTTGTTTCATACCACCTTTGATACCCCTTATACATGAGGATCTGAATTAATCTAAAACTGGGAATTTAAAGCTCATTTTTCACCTCTTGAGGGACAGTCAGGCTAAAACACCCACCCCCTTTAGCTTTCCTTCTGAGTCAGTGTCGGAAAGTTGTCTACATGTTGGAAAGCCCCTTGTGCTCCAGCAGTGACAGCAAAGGCTGGAAAACTCCTCCATTCCTGGAATCTGGAAATCCCCTGGCAGCTCTAGCAGCCCAGGGTTCGGAAGGTGAGCCAGAAATGACCAGCATTACACCCCTGGAAAACCCACCAATGCTGTGGAGATGCGCAGGGGATGCAGAGAATGTCACAGTCAGCAGTGCAGAGCAGCATGTGCTGCAAAATGACAGGACCAGGAGCCACAGGACAGTGAAGGGCAGCAGGAGACAGAGGTGGAGGGGACCCTTGGATATTTCAGCAGGGAATAATGCAGGAAAATGAGGATGACTGAAGCAATTTTTCCTTCTTCCCCCTGCCTCCCATGTGGGACAGGAGTTACCAGGGGTCAGCTGAGACTTGTGGGGACCAGCATCTGCTTGCTCTGCATTTCACTTTGTTTATATAGGTATATTACTGTCTGGAAGAAATGTCTTCTGCATTCCAGACAGCGATAATGAAATCTATTCAGGGCAGAATGAACGGGGACAGTGGTAAGGCCACACATGTAGCCCAAGTCAAGGCCTTGGCTGTGTACTGGCAACACCTCAGCAATTACGTGCCATTGTCATATACCCTTCCATTCAGAAATCGGCTTCCTTCAGCCTCCTCCCTCTTCTTCCCACTGCCTCTTCCCTTCCCCTCCATCCAGTTCCCAAGGGAACCAAAGGGCACTTAGGAAGACGCGGCCCATAAGCCTGGGACTTGCTCAGAACATTCAAAATCCTTTTCTCATTAGGGTTTTTCACATCAAATTGGTCTGATAAACGTTTTGACCTCTGCATACCACTGATAAATTCTGAAGGCTGCTCCCCTCCTCCCTCTACCCTTACTGTAAATATCTTGCAGATGCTCTGCTCATTTTTCTTCTATTATAGCCAGCTGGCAACTTTTTTGGCATGCCAAGGAATTCCAGTCTTCATAGCAAAGCAACCTTTTACTCTTTAACTTTGGATGCTTTCTCACCGATACGCTAATCAGTTGATATTTCAAAGATTTCTATTTAATTTTGCCATTAAATCAGTGGACAGAAAGTGTAATCTGGAATAAACATCTTCAGAAAACTTTATCCATCAGAATGACAATGTTTAACAGATGCACCTGAGAAACCCTATGGAAAGGGTGAAGTGAATTTCACAGAAGGTTAGTGCCTTCATACAAACTATTTAAACCAGTTTAAAGCATTTTATATGGATAGAATTTTCTACTAAATTCCTTAGGTGGGGCTAAAAGTTCGCCTGGAAGGATCTCATTCAGGACTGCATTTTCATTTGTTGGTTATATCCCAGACTTTTCCAAATTTGTTTCCATATAACCCTGCTATTGCCATCCCTATTAAATGCTAAATGCTTTTCCATAGAAGCAGAAGTACTGCTACGTAGTACTGATGTAGGCACCAGCACGCACAAAGTGTCCTGGGTCCCTGAGGCTGACATCCAAGGAATGCACACAAAATCACAGGAAAAATGTGCAGGACACAGCTGTTTTGGAGCCCCCGTGGTGCTGTGCACTGTGTGACACAGAGAGCCGGAGAGACAGGAATTCAGCTTCGTCCATGTCAGAAGCAAGGCGGGTGGATGGAGCACTGGAGAGGGTGGTTTGAGACTGGTTCAATGTAACTAGTCTTTAATGGAGCTCATTAGTTCAGGCTCTGGGCCACACAAACATAGTCACCAAGCTTCCAGGCAGCCCCGAGCACAGGCAAGGCAAGACTGTTTCCACTCTCCATGCGCTGCACAGGCCGATGCCCAGAGCAATAGGCTTGTCTGAAGCAAGCCAAGGTAAGCCTGCGGTTTTCAAGTGCTCCCAGCACTCGTTCCTCTCCCATCGCCACCCCCATGTTATTCTCACACAGCAGCCTGAGGAGTGCTGAAGCAAGTTGCGATGGGCAATGCCTTTTCCCCTCCTCCATTTTTAGTGCAGAGGAGTTAATTGACCCGCTCCAACATGTAGCATTACATGTGGCACCACAAACAGTTGTTTTAGCGTGAGTAACAGGGAGGCGTGAAGATGACACAACCTGGAGTGTGGGTAGGAACTGGTTGGGCAGGTGTAGTCCTTGGGAAAAGCTTCTACAGAGTTTGGCTCAGAAATGGAGAGGTTGATCTGCAGATAAGCAGGGGAAAGACAGAAGTGGTGGTAGTGTAAAGATCAACCCAATGCAGTGGAGAGACAGGAACCCACAGAACTGGAGTGGAAAACTGAAGATGTCCGAGGAGTGCCAGGAGAGGACGGAGCAGCGAAAATGAGGAGGAACCGCACTTTGAGGAGTGTGTCTGGGAGTGGAATGTCAGTCTGTTCTGAGTAGACGAATCTGAGATGAAGTTACAGATTCTGTTTCTGGGCACAAGTGTCTGATTTATGCATCACCATTACTTTTATCCAGCCTACCAAATGAAATGTTGTTTGCTGTCACAGAATAATTCAAACATTTTCAAGGACCAGGTCTGTAAGACATAGTGAAATACATTGAGCATGTATCTTATGATGTCTGGAGAAGGAGTAGTCGGAGAAAAATACAACACAATGGCCTTTCTAACCAGGAAGGACAGGCAGTATGGCAATCAGGATCCCTGCAGGACTTGAATATGTTTGTCCTGATTAAGCTGTGGAGCTTTCCATGGGCATGAGAGGGACAGTACAGCTTGAGAGCTGTAACTGGGAGGAGAGAAGGGAAGCCTGAGTCCCATCAGATCTCCGGGTCACTGAGGCAGGGGATGCCAGGCACGGACGCATGCCCCAGCATCTGCAGTACAGAGCAGGCCAAAGGAATTACAGGTAAGGGACAGGCTAGCGAAACAGTGAAGAAGGAGACTTTCTCTTCTGTTTACTTATCATAACCTTGCTTCCAGCCTTGTAATACAAAGCCATATCCTGTTTCTTCCTGAGTAAACTCTTCAGCTGGAGGCGGTCCAATTGGGACACTTGTGTTGAGTGGCTTTTTTTCCTTTGAGATAACTAATGCAAAGAAAGGGCTGTATACCATCCCTGTCTGGGGTGCTTTCACCGTGACATCTGTTTAGCTTCATAAAATAGAAGGACCTTCCCTTGACTGCTTCAAGCTGAATGGAATGGGAAGTAACGTCACGGCAAACAAGCTAGAGAAAACCGTGACTGTATATACACAGATGTAGCCAGAGGCCTCGCACACGGAGAGCTGGCCCTTATCAGTCCGCAGGCACACAACCTCCGGCCTGCGGAGCTGCTGGGATCCAGACACACAGCCACAACTGCTGCTGAAGTTGTTTTGTGATTGCACAACTACGTGGAATTGCACCTGTAGTTACTGAAAACCTGACAAGGTTCAGCTTGGCATGGATCTACAATGAATGTATAAAAAAGCCAACAGCCTCCTGGCCTTCCTGCATATGTAACTCAGGCTCTCAGGTCATGTATAAATCTCCGATACAGGGTTTACTGTAAACAGCTTTAAACTTTTGACACCTTACTCCACACCTTTTGGGCCCACTGGAATTACATTTTACCGAAAGTAAGATTAATTACTTTGGTGAATGAGGGTTTGCCTGTCTCTTCACTTGCCCTGTCTCTTACTCCACCTCATCCTCAGAAGCCAATGACGCCTTTAACCTGCTCTGGCCAGGTGATGATCCCTATACAGACACTAAGGTAGTGGTGGATACCATCCACGCATGCCTGTTTCTCCTCAGTAAGGCAAAGTCCTGTGGAAGTTACTTTGTTCTCGTTTAGACAGCATTCTTCAGAAAGAAATCTGTCTCTCTTCTAGGTCCCTATAACTTATGACAGGGAAAAGGAAGCATAAAGCAAACATATATTAAAATGACCTGGATATGTGCCTCACTGGAAAAATCTAAAATGCTTTTGTGGTCACAAGAACAATTTTCACTCCATGTTTCTGGACTTCATAATACACCACCAAAAGCACTCAACATTGGGAAAGTAAGATCTTTTAATGGAAATATTATAGACTTTTAATTTGCTTAGGCAGCAGTTTCTGTAAAAAGATTTCTTACTATTCTAAGGAAATGAAAAACGTATGGTTTGTGTTCATATAAAAAGCACAGCCATTAACAGAGAAAAGCCAGTAAACAGCAATTACAGCAGAAGTCTCGGTACAGTGTTATTTTAAGGGCAGTTGGAAGAGAAGTATTAGACTGCTTTGCTGAAAGACTGTAACAGACTTTTATGGGCAAGATGTTTAGCTTGAAATTTAATGGACGGCATAATCAAGATTAAATAAGTACTAAAATTGGTTTAACTTTAAGATGGACTTCACTTTGGGCTTGAGTTCTTTTGCCGTTTACACAAGGGTAATTTCCTTGTCATCAGAGTTATAACTCAGAAGGCTCAAACCAGAAAAAAATTTGTCTTTGGCCACGCTTAATTATCAGACCAGCGAGCTCTGCAGGAGGACGTTACCTTTGGCTTACTCAGCTTGTCAGATGCTGTTGCACACTAAAGGAACATTTTACCTAAAATGGTAGCTGGCTTGTTTTTTCCAGGACACCCTCTGGATTACAAGCCAAAGGCTCAAGATGTATTTACTTGTGGTGCCAAAATGTGGGGACAGCTACACGCGTAAAGGATTTACTTAGTACATATTGAAGCGTAAAACCTCAGTGGACATCTCTGAGTGAATGATACAGATTGTGCTGCTGGCAAAATTGTAAAGCAGAAGCATAGACTTGTATGCATTGAATTCGATTTCCAAATACTTTGAAATGTGCCAGATGAGATAATATATATAGAATCGCCATTCCTCTGTTATTAAATCCATTAGTTATCCATGAAACAATGAATTCCAAGTAAGCCCTGGCCACCATTAAACAGTTCTATGGAGGATAAGTAACCTAAATAGTGATAAGTGATTTGAGGTATAAATCTCTCTAAAATAACTGGATGTTCAAAATGTTTCAAGCACCCACATTAAAAAAATCAAAATCCTTAATTTTATCTCACATCCAACACCCCAAAATGGAGTCACCCAAACTCATTATTTTGTAATGACAAATTTGTTTCCAGCTCTTTGCAAGCTCAAGCAGTGTTGTTTAGACCTGAAACTCAATCCTCCTGCAATTTCAGCATGTCCAGATAAAGGGTTTAGGTTTAGTCTTTTTGATAGAAAGTGGCTCAGCTGAAACACTTTGAAAATAATTGAAACATGCCCGAGGTCAGAGTGTTGGTGAGGATCCAGGTTTCTGATTCTGGCTCCTCTCTAACTGATGAATTTACTCAGAGTAACAAAGGCTGAAGGCTAAATGGGCCTGTGGTCATGCCTGGAAAGCAAAGTAACTTTTTTTTTTTTTAATGTGAAGAATTTATATTCAACATACTAAGAATTTAGACTGACTTCCATCATTTTTAAGTACCACCATGTCAAGAAAATGGGACAAGCCGACAGTTGTACTCTCTTTCTCATAAAGGATATTTGACAACTGAAAATCAGCTTAGGCAGGGATTATCTAACTGTAATATTCTCAGTTAATAGTGAGTACATTCATGTTAGACAGCAAGTGGTTTTGAACAGCACCTCACTTGCACACCCCACATCCCTAAGCAGTGTTTTGGCACACCTCCTGGCATGCCAGACGTCCTGCCAGGGCTGCGCTGGCCACCAGTCCCCCAGTTCATAAATGCCATGGAGCCTGGCTGGAACAATGCAGGACGAGCTGACCTGCCGTGTGAACTGCTCACCGCTGTTTCTGTGACGTCTGGACACTGTGGAATGTGAAAGTTTCCTGCCTCGTCAGTGTACCATGACTTGCATTTTGGGCAGAGAAACATGTAAACATAATTAGATGGCTGGCAGCTAGAATTCCTTTTGAGAACACAGTCAGGCTCTGGGCCTTTCAATTCTATTTTGTTTGGGATGGATTAATCTGATATAGCTTGAAACTAACTCACCTACTGCCTTAAGAATTTGGGAGTTTTCTAGAATGCCGTTGCGGGTTGTGCGTGCCTATCTGTCAGAGTAAAGGTGAGGGAAAACGCACTCTTCATTTTAAGTGATGGGACGATGAGGTGAATCATTTAGCTTATTTCTGGGTTTACTCCCAAATATCAAGATACACAGGGTATTTCTAAATACTCAGGGTATTCAAAAGCAGTGTCCAGGCTTTCATAACTCAAAAAACATGTTTACTTCCCAGTTGAGGCTGATGGGCTGAAAAACAGTTACTCTGTTCCCCAAGCAGCCACCTCCTCTATCAATGTTGCTGTTATCTGTGGCAATGCTGAACTGAATCAATGTAAGGCAAATACATTATTGATCACCATCTGGGTAGGTGTGACAAGATGCAGAGCCTCAGGGGCTGTAGGACAAGGAAAAAGGGATTGACAAAGGACAAGTCCGTAGCTGAAGGTCAGCAATTCCTTCCTGTAATTAGACAGACACACAAACATGCAGACACACTAAAAACTGCAGACAGAACTCCCTTTTCACCCACCTCCCCCATGGCTGTGTAGGAGATGCAGACTCCCAGTGTCACTGCCTTTTACATTTCTCGTAATATGAGGACACTGGAACTTGTAAGGAGTCTAAAAGCAGTTCTCCATGGCAGTTCTCTGGAACCAAATCAGGGTTTGCTGCACTGTCTGTGATGGGGGAGGAGTACCACAGGCAGATTGATTTCAGTGCATCAGGAATTTCTGTCTATGGAGTCTGTGATTGCATTGAATGGACAAGGAGTCTTTTCTAAATTGCTTTTCCAGAACGTCAAGGAAGGACTTTTAAAAACTAATACGCTCAATGAGGATATACAAATTTATCTCCAGTCTCTCGCAAAGCACTCGTAGGAGAGCTCTAGAAGGCAGCTTGCAGAACTGCTTCATGGCTGGTGCCAGGGATGTGCATCAACGCCCACAGAACAACATTCCCTTCTTTCTTATGCTTCTGCTGCATAACACTTTCCCTTTTTATGGCACCGTGTTCACTAGAAACTACACATCTACTGTTTTGTTCAATCTTTAAAATCCATTTTCTCCTTCCCATTTGTCAATTCTGCACACTTATTACATCTACACCCCTTTGTCTTTACACTGACTGTAGGCAATAGATCACCTCCAGCTCACTAGAAAAATAAGGGACTTTGCACAGTTACAGCCTTGGCCAAAGTTTTTTGCTCAAGCAATTACTGAACACCAAATACACTTATTGGTAAAAAAGCACTAAAATCTTTTTATCTCATTAGGTATACATTGCAGGAGTTCCCATAAGAAAAGAACAAACAAAACCAGGGCAGAAACTAGCTGGTGTGAAAGTCTGCAATGACTGAGGCTGCAACAGCTGCCGACTTCCCTCCAGACAATGGAGTTGTCCCTTGTGGCCTAACTTCTGGGATAATCCCCTGCACTCCCTCTGCACCCACTCCAGATATAAGGATCAGCTGGGGAAAACAGCAGCGAGCATTAACCACACCTTGAAAACAACTCCCTCTGGGCTCCTGCACTGTGGGGTATTTACGCTGGCACAATAACCACGGCAGAAGGGCAGACCTGAGCACCAGACCAAAATCTTTCCTTGTACTGCTGTGTTTGCATGGCTCCAGCTGGGTTAATGAAATTCTATGGCAGAAGGACCTGACCCTTACGGTGGTGTCAGCACTGACCAGCCACCACCTGAAGCAGGCAGCTCAATCCTGAGCCTTTTCAGGCACAGCTCGTTGGTACGTTGCTGTGTAAAGTCACAGACAGCCTGATGGAATGGAAGAAGGCAAAGGATGTGGAGCAGTGGTAGGGATGTGTGGTTATGCGGGTCTGACTAACCTTTCTTCTGTAGTGGTAGTACTATTTTAAGAAGAACATCTCTAGCAAGAAGGAATGAAGGAAATCAGAGGAGGAACAGGAGGAAATTGTACAGTGTGTGATAAAAATATATGAAGAAGGGACAAGGAGACATGAAGAAAAGCCATAAAACCTGAATAGGGAGAAAAGGAAGAAAAATTTTGGAAGGGACTATTTGGAAAGCAGTGCATCAACAAGAGAAAAAAAGAAAAAGGAAAAAGCTGAATCTCTGTTCAGTGCACACTTACGAACTCAGAGGTCATCTATATTCGAAAGAGAATTGTTTGTTTTTTCACATCCAGAAAACAATCTCCCACACCCACTTTGTAATACAGTCCCCATTTTAGCTGGATACAGTTATACTCACAGACAGGCTGCAATAAATCTTCATTCATGTATGCACATAAAAGAAAAATATTTGCTGTAAACTTCCTGGGTTTTTTTCCTGACCTGCTTAAATGTTAAGGAGGTTAGAAAGACGAACACACACCCCCACTCCCCACATTTTCAACCTACCTACTCCCCCGCCCTCCTCCTTTGTTCCAAAATTCGTGCTACAATTTTTCATTTCAAGTTCAGGCTGATGATGCTGTGTTCCTAAACCATACAAACAGCTCGAAACTGCACACCCAGCTCAATATTTAGTTACACTTCTTTCTTAGTTTTCCATGTCAGTAAGGCCAGCATAAAGACACTCCACCCCAGGACCTGGGCTCACAGCTTCCCCAGCTCCATTGGCAGAATTACTGGGGGGCACACACTGCACACATTTTTGCAGTATTTATATGGTAAAACCCTGCCTGCTTTTTAAAGGAAGAACACTTTCTGTCCAGCGTGGAAGTTTTGCTGGAGTATGACCTTTGTGTTTTCATAACTGATGCAGATCAGGGTTAACGTTAGCTTAAAGGGTTTCCAAACACTCACTCCCAACCCCTTTTACTCCTCCCAAGCCACTAACACACTGCAAAATCATGACTGCAAAGCACAGAGTTCTTTTATTTGGGGACGTGCAAGAGAATTTTCTGATGCTTCCCCTAGCGAATATCATACCCATCCTGCTTATCTACCCAGGATGAAAACCCTAGGAAACCCCAGCCTAGACCTTGTTTCCTAAGGAACTTGTTTCTGTTGACAGAAAAAGAAACCACATTTGAGCAGTATCTGTATAGCACTAAGAGAGGTTTTCCAGTATTATCTGTTGTTACTTGCACATTTTTATTATTGCTTTTAACAAAGCATTTATAGAGAATTCAGACCATAATCACGAGTTAACATGTATTCCTGTCTGCCAGATCGTTACTCCTCAGAGACAGAGAAGGAGGGACAAAGGCAGATCTCAGCCCAATGGAAAGGACAAGAAGCTGAACCCTCAGTTAATCAACGAACCTGAACAGCAGTGGTTTTTATCAGGGACCTGGGCATGAATATGAAGTTTCTGTTCAAAGCCTGCTTTGGAAACATTATAGTTTATAAATACGAAAAAAAGCAACCATGCTCGGATTGGCAGTCCCTCACAAAAAAATTCCTTGTATTAAAAAGCTTATTCATTGTTTTCCATATGAACCATGTGCAATAATAACAAGCAGAGCCCACAAAGAACATTACTCTATCTTTTTTCTCCTACTGTTGCAAAAATGCTGTATCTTGCATCGTTGTTTGCAAACAAACAAAGAGATAAAGATCAACAGAAAAAAAAAGTAAAGATGGATGGATTTTTATGTTATAAGAGATGACCATGAGCATTCAGTTTCATCACAGCCATAGCCAGAATCAAGGAATTTCACTCAATTAAAGTTTTATGCAGCCCAGTAACTTGAAACAGCTACAGCTCATCTCCTGGAAAGGCACCTATCTGCCCTTGAAAATTCTTTCCTGAACATGTGCTGAATTCCAAGGGCCAGCAACCACTTCGCTCAGACACTCCATTGCATCAGCCTGAGATCTCAATGTAATTTACAGCTACTCAGAGGTCCCCTTTCATTAGCAGAGCAATGTAAAGAAGTTTTAATATGAATGCAGCTGTGTTACAAATGTATAAATAACTAAAATTGCAAGTATACGTGAGATTATCTACAGCTATCTGATGAGCTGGCAGAGAAGACCAGTGGCAAACACTGTTATATTCAGCCCTGGAAATCTTGCTGACTTTGGCCTGATGTACAGTGGGAATTTATTGTCAGCCTTAGGATTTTGTTCACATTTGTTTGACCTTCAGGGCATGCTCAAGTGCCCTTCTGCCTTCCTAGGTAATTAATGGGGAGAAGCAAGGAGATCTGGGCTCTGGGAAGGTAGCACACTTTAAGAAGGTGGTATGTTTTGAGCAGTGGTATCTTGGATAATTAGTCAGATTAATTGACAGTTACTTTCTTCTTTCTGGTTGTCTGGTCTACACTGCAATGATTCTCATTGTAGATGTACTCAGGCTTAGGTATAAATCTAGATATATTAATTATAAAATAATCTTTAAAAAGAACAATCCACAATGAGCAGCCTTAGAAATACTGAGTCTCATGACTAAGGCTGCCCTGTCTGGCAGAGTGTCTGGGAAGAAAGGATGGGTGGAGGGAGAGAGCATGGGGGAAGAAAGAGACAGTGTTAAAACAAGAGCGGGAGAAACAAAGGCAACTAGAGGGGTGTGAACCACACAGGGAAAAGAAAGCAGAGGGCAAAGGGTTGAAGGGCAGTGTAAAGGAAAAAAATCTAGACAGAGAGCAAATGGGCTGGAGACTGAAAGACAAAAGGGGGAGGGGGGAGACGAAGAGAGAGAAGGAACTAGAGGAACCTATTTCATCTATTCCTGTCCTTACTAATGAAAACGTTTTTAAAAAATCCAGTGGATGCAGGGTCCTCTCCATGTAGCATGGGAAGGTTTTGAATGCAGGGCATTTCTTTACATGCAGGGCTATGAAACTCAAATTGTCCTCTGATCAGTGAAGGGAGCTGTCAGCATAAATGATGTTTAATGACTGGTCTTGACACTGGAAAGGGTTTCCCACACACTTGATTTATAGCTCCAAGAAGACAGTCTATGAAAGAATTTTATACACTGAATTTGCAGTTTAATAGGTACTGCACCGATATTCAATAGAAGCATTTCACGTTCTTCATATATTATTTTTTAATGGATTTCATCTCAACTCAGGGCAATGCAATCTTAGGATGTGTTCCTACTGATTAACATTTGAATTAAACATCAATTGATCTTACGGATCAGCTGATCTATAGAGTCTCAACCTTCCACTACCTGGAGGTTTGATGAGAAGCACGCACTCTCTTTTGCACATCTTCAGACCACTTTTGTGGCAGGGAAAGGAAGAGCTTAGACTGATAAATTTTTCGTGAAAGAAAAAGATTAAAGATTATGACTATGTGTTGGAATGCTTTCAACTAGACATAATGCACATACTGCTACAGGTTTTAGCTATTTTTCTGACATTTATGCATTTCATCCCTTTCTTATATCTGTAATCTGTTTTATTTTAATAGAACTATTTGCGTGAGAAGAAGCTATCTAAGTAAATGTTTCCAGAATTGGCCCCTAACTGCTTTTAGTATGGTTACCAACACTGGCCATCTGTGTTTTTTCATTTTAATTCCATAAATGAATGCTTTGCCCTTTGAGAAATTCAAGGACCAGGAAGTAGCAATAAACCTCTTCTGCAGCTCCAGACAGAATAGCCCAACAATTATTACTTGATGGGGTACGCAGTAAAAAGAATTCTTTTTGACAGTACAATTTATAACCATAATTTCCTTTTGCTAACAAGTATTATAACATTTCTGTGCAAAGATGTGGCTGGCTTAGCTGTGTGCTGAACTAGTTTTGAGCTGGTCTTTTTGTGATGCAACCGAACTCAAAGCGCAAGTACATAATCAGGTAAGTAGCTCTGTGTTAATGGTACATCCTGATTCTGGATTAATAGGGCTCCCGTTTAATTTTACTTTGTTTTAGAGACTCTAAATTCCAAGCCTGCATTTTGTAGTTGGTAAGTAAGGAGAATTAAAACCCCACAACCAATGAAAGGAAGCAGTCCAGTCTACCATGTATACTGGTATGGCTGGAATGCTGGTAAGGGATACAGTTGTGATCTCATGATTCAGAGCTTACTCAGTTTTTGTTAACTCTCACATAATTAGTTTTAATAATGAGATAATACCTAAAGAACCAATCTTTACACCAGTTTAATGTTACTGGAAACTCTAACCATGTAAATAGAAGCAGATCTGGCTCCAGATCCAGATATGTACTTATCAGCTGAAGGAAACAGTAGAACATATGGATAGGTTTGTATTTACACCACGGCAAGTAAAACAGTGAAAATGTAATCAGATCCACTGTAAAGGAGCTTTATATGAAATAAGCAACATTAATTGTCCTTATAAATGTAAATGAGAAGACAATCTCATTATTAAATTAGCACAAAATTAAGATCTATAATTTTTCACAAAGTTCTTGACTAATAAACATCCACATGAAATAAAAAAGTTGGTGTTAATAAATGCAGTTCCCACATACAGCATGAAGGCCACAAAGCAGAACTCTGTGCTCACGTTCTTACCCTGAGAATGAGTGTAAATTGACAATTAACTGAAGGGATCTGTTTTGTAACTGTCCAGGAGAGAAAAAAAGAGGGGGGGGGGGGGAGGGGCAACCGACAAACCAACCAAACAAAAAAAGCAAATGAAAGAAAGAAAGAAAAAGCACGAAGAATTATAAGTAATACCATTTTTCTTACTGACTTGAGCTATTAATTCCAGCACAGTTAAGGATTTTTTTAAACAAATGACCCTATTAGCTCAATTACACCTTTTATGATGAACATCACATTCTTTGCTAACCTTCTGTACTAGTGAAGCATGAAGCCATCCCTAATGGATTGATGCTTCTTTGGATACCAGTTGTGTAAGGCAATACATGCCACTTTGTAGATTAGATTCTGCTAAATACCGATGGCAATCTCACTCCATTGTGAATTGAACTGAGACTTAAAGGCCTACCACCATGGCATGGATTCAATTTAATTTGCTACAGCTTTCATACACGGATACACATTATGCAATCCTACCTTCTCACAGGCAGAGAGGGGATTTGGACAGGAATTCTCTATTGTGTAGCAAAATAAAAGGACTTTCTTACTTCTGGTTCCTAAATCAAGTTAAAGAAATTTAGTATGTTGGGAAACTTTGACTGTATCTACATTAACATTTTGGTTTGGTGTGTCTTGAGAATTTATCTCGCATAATTTTGGTTTGACTTGCAGAGCAGCTTTGGTGCTCTGTTGGGTTGACCCTGGCTGGAGGCCAGGCGCCCACCAAAGCAGTTGTGTCACTCCCCTCCTCAGCTGGACAGGGGAGAGAAAATATAACCAATCTTGGGCTGAGATAAGGATGGGGAGAGATCACACATCAGTTACCGTCACAGGCAAAACAGACTCAACTTAGAAAAATTAATCTAATTTATTACCAAGCAAACCAGAGTAGAGTAATGAGAAATAAAAATAAATCTTAAAACAACTCCCCCCACGCTTCCCTTCTTCCCAGGCTTAACTTCACTCCCCATTTCCCTGCCTCCTTGCCTGCAGCAGCACAGGGGGGGAAGGGGAAGGGGGGTTGCAGTCAGTTCATCACATGTTGTCTCTGCTGCTTCTTCTTCCTCAGGCGGAGGACTCCTCACACTCTGCCCGTGCTCCAATATGGGGTCCCTCCCATGGGAGACAGTCCTCCATGAACTTCCCCAATGTGAGTCCTTTTCATGGGCTGCACCATGGGGTGCCTCCATGTGCTGCCTGCCTCATCATGGTCTTTTCCATGGGCTGCAGGGGAATGTCTGCTTCAGTGACTGGAGCACCTCTTCCCCCTTCTTCTTCACTGACCTGGGTGTCTGCAGAGTTACTCCTCTTACAGAGTTGCTCCTCTACCATCACTGCTGAAGGGCTTAGCTTTTGTCAGCACTGGGCCCATCCTGGAACTGTCTGGCATTGGCTCTGTTGGACATGGGGGAAGCATCTAGCGGCTTCTTGCAGAAGCCAGCCCTGTAGCCCCCTCCCACTATCAAAACCTAGCCATGCAAACCCAATTCCGGTGCATATGAATTACATCAGAAGAAGCTCCATCCCAGACACCCATTACACATGCTCCAACTCCCTGGGGCAATCCAGGGGGGTATATGGGTCTAACATGATGATTTGCACTTTGGATGTCTTTGAACAATTTGTGTTGGCGGTGGGGGGGGGGGGGGGGCGGGGGGCAGGCTTTGCTCAGGGGACCTGTATGAAGGAAAAACCCCCAGCTGTGTGTAGTGTAAATAGGGAGGCCTAAGCTCCAAATGGCTTGATAACGGAGGCATAGCCTGTTACCATCCTGGCTTGGAAGATATCTCTCACTGAGCCTTCCTATTCACTCATATAATATTCATTCCTCACTGAGGAAAGAAGGCCTGATTTGATATGTTCTGAAGGACAGCAGGTGGGATGTTCAGGTTCCTGGAATTGACAGCAGACTGTTTGGAAGAAATGAGGCTGAAAGAGGTAAAGGAAAGCTCGAAAGCTGCATGAAAGCTGTCTTAGAAATAAAAAATGAAAGCGAAATTCTAAGGCAAGACTGCTATTCCCAAGGGAATTTCTTGTTCCATGAATGACATTAATAAAACTTTCAAAGCAAATGGGCCTATTTGCTTTCTTCAGAGAAAGCAGTGTTGCAAACAGCTCTCTCAAAGCACTGAACACATTGAAGGATGAAGTCAGTACCAGAGACTGTCTTCTTCACCAGTCAACATCTCATTGAAACCAGCTACCATCTCATAGCAACCTTTGAAGAATACAATTTCCAGACTTAATCCTTGTGAGTGTCATTGTAATTCCGTTCTGCATAAGACTTCATACACAATCTAGACTTAAAACATCCAGAAGAGCAGAGCTAAACATATGCAGGATTCTGGAATAAATACCAAGGCTGATATTTAAGAGTGACTTAATGAAATTGCAAGCAATGTTTTGACCTGAATTAAAACTTCAGTTGGAGATTTAATGAGATGAAAAGAGGCATATGGAAGTTGTTCCAAAAGTCAGAAAAGCGGAGACTAAGACTTTTGACCAAGAGGAATTAAATTCTGGATAAAGGACAGGTATGGACCCAACTAATGACAGAAAATACAGATAAGTATTTGCACATAAAAATATGAAAAGGTTTTAGCAACCTCATTGAAAATATTTACAATTAATAACTTAATAACATTTATGAGCCTGGTTCAATTTTAAGGCTATCCTCAGGAATCGCTCCATAGAGAAAATGATGCTGTTGTAGGGCTTGGAAGACAAAATTTGGCTTATTTGGTAAAATGGGGAAGATGACCTAGCTTTTTCTGATAAAATGACATTTACAAGCCCTTCTGCAAGCCTTCATGTGCACAAGACACCTACTTTGAATCTTCTAAAAAAAATCCTCTTGATTTCACGAAAGGTTGCAGAAACAAATGCTGGTAAAAGTCAATAAAATTATTTTAAGGTACTTGGTATTTACTTCATTCCAACAAGCACCAACTATCTGATGTTCATAGAGAAAATATTTGCAGTACCCACCTGTCTCCACTCTACAGTATCCAACTGCAGCTATACTTATGTTATTCAACTACTAAAAATGGAATTGACAACATCCTTACTGGTAATATGTGTGCACTGTTTATATACAAAACAGATATGTGTTTTAAAATTGCAAAGTAAAATAAAATGGCAAGCAAGTACCCAAGTAAACAATTACTATCTTAATTACTTTCTGTCCTTTGTTAGTATATTTTTTGTAAATAGTTCCATTCCTTCCAGTAATAATTTAAACCTGAGGCTATAGTTTCTTGACTTTTATTTTTAAAAGCACTTAAAAGTTTATTAATAAAGCCTATCCTTATCACTCAGTAGTTGTGTTCTTCCTTCCAAGGCAACAGAAGGAAATAACTAGCAACTGACTAGACACAAATGTTCATTTTTCATGTTTAATGATGTTTATTCAACCTGAAAGCTAAAGGAAATGGAAACAGCACCAGACTGTCAACTGGGCTCTCTCTGTCATAGCCTGCAAGGACAAACTCCAGTGCCCAGGGCAAAAGGTAACACTTTGCAGAGCTGAGCTCTATAATCCCTCAGAAGTGAATGCCACCAGGCCCCTCTGTAAGACCAGACCTTTCTGCATAAGCTGGCACTCTGTTCTCGCTTCCTGAACAGCAGCTCAAATGAAGGAAAAGTTTGAAACTGAAAGAACTGGTATGAACAAATGGAAATTTGTAGAGCTGTTTCCTGAAAGACAACAAAAAGACACTCCAATTTGCTGATCTCAAATAGAAGATGGAGAGAAGAGTCTTCTAGGAACTCTGCATGGCATTGGTTATAAGCAGCCCATGGTTTCAGGATAATTACTAGTGAATTTGTGCATGGCCAGTCACCTCTCAGTACAAATGTGGTCTGCCTTGTATCTGAGCACTTCTAACCTGGCTTAAGATCAGCACAACCACCCCATGGTGTGTACACTGATGTGCAGAGTACATTGCTTGGGTATACCTTGAATTCCAGTGTCTACTTGGCTGGCTAATACACTTTGGAAAGGGTCCAAGCCTGCAGTGGGCTGTTGGTCCCCTCCCACAGACATGAGCATTCATTTTGTCCAGTTCAATCACATTCTTTCAGCTCCCAAACTTTCACTGACTGTGAAAAAAATTATTATTGCCAGAGTGTCTTCACTCCTAAGTTCCATCTCTAAGCAAGAGAATAAAAGTCGTTCACATACCAGATCCTGGGAGACAAAACCCTCCTTCTTACTAAACAGAGTCTGTCTGGAGGACAGTGTTGATGATAGCTAAACCCATCTGTCCCAGATCTCCATCTGGAAGGGGAGGAGAGGCAGAAGAGCAAGTGCTAATGGTTCCTAGAAAATAAAGCAGCAGGTGGGCTTGTGGTAGGTTTGCAATGGGTTTGTAGTGAGAGCATGTTGGGACTTGTGTTGCATGTGTTTGGGAGAAAAGGGTGAGATTTGGCCTAGACTGTCACAGAATTGTGAATCCCCATGGTCATGTGAATCCTCAACCGGTCATAAAGGATGGAGGGGTATGCAGGAAGAAAGAAGGGAGCCCACCCAGCTGGTAACCACTGGCCTTCTGACACCACCCTCACACAGGATGATGTGATTTTCTGAGTTGTTCCACAGAAACAAAAATTATTCTTCCCTTGAGGCCAGAGGAGCTTCCTAACAGATCGATTGAGAGTACTTTGGCAACGAAATGTCTGAGACTGAACATTTAAGCAAAAAAAGCAAGTGCACAGTGCAAAACTGTGAGAATAGAGGACAGGTCACCCATGGCACTGTAGAGATACACAGTATTCTATGTGAGGAAATAATGTGAAATAAATTACTTTAAAAAGGTATGGCTGATTTCTATTGACTGAATTCATATTGGCTCAACCCTCTAGAGAATGTGGCTTTGGCTTTTTTAACCTTGATAATGCCAAACCCAGATCTCATTGCTCCATGAAACTCTGCCCTTGGGTCCATGTTTTTAATCATATAAATACAGTTGCATTCCTCTGTGATGTTTTGGTTTGTCACAGTCTCTAAGAACTGGTACAGCATATCAAAGATTTACTCTAACTCCTTTGTTTGCCACATATTTGTTGGTGATTAGGTGCTTCATTTGTAGAAGTCCCTATGCAAAGCCTCTCTGCTGGAGCAGGATTACATAAGATTTATATCTGTCCTTGTGTAAAGTGCAGAAATCTCCAAGGTCTCCACACTAAATCGCAGAGTCTCAACCTTGGATCCAATCCCACTTTCCAACCCTTTGATTTTTTTTCTCTTGTGATCCAGGATAAATGATATAACCATCTCTGAGAAGTGTGAAGGAAGGTCTGATGCTCCTTTACACGAGTCCCAGTAAAGGTGGAGGGCTTTGCATACAAATATAAATCACACCCAAACAAACTGTTAGTTTGGTTATAGTGATGCAGGGGAAAGAAATCTTGGATTTCCCTTTCTTTTTGAACAAGCATTGATTTATACATACAAAAGAAAGGTCCTAAAGCCTTACAATAAATTAAGACTCAAAGAAGAAAAAAAATATGTTCTGATAGTCTCTGTATCAGAGGAAGCATTTTAATAAACAAAGCATATGACTGACACAGTGAGATTTGGTTCTTCTGGAGATGGAAGGAAACTTATTTTTCAAAAGCTGGGAGAGTGACAGCAAAGATAGAACACATATGGGGGTTTGCACCTCCACAACAAAATCAGCAGCAGAAATTGTGTCATGGGAATACAGCGGGGGACTTAAGTCTCAGGTCGCTGATGCCAAATACATTAAGAAATCTTTATAAGGAGCAAAGACAAAAAAATAAGCAATTTGAAATGCCATTTGCAAGGTGCTTGGTTTCTCTGTAATGCAAATAGTCATATAAATTATGCAGGAATGTGGATTTCTTTGGTTTGAATGGGAAGAGGAAATTGATTTACAAATTCTGAATGGGATAGAAACCTTAGAGCAAGAGTAGAGAAAAAGCAACTCCCTGCATGGTGTGTAGTAAATACGGCATATAACTGCCTTTTCCTGTGGGAACTGCTTTGACTTTTGTGATGTTACAACATAATCAAGGTGCTCTCTAGTGTAATTGAATATGAGGGATTTTACTCTTTAGTGATCCTCAGATTAGTATAATCTTCTTGATTGTTCTTGGGCAACTGGCCTTTCAGGACTTTCAGCGGTTAGCCTTCAAAGAGCCCTTTATATTTACGGAGGGGTGGAAACCAGCTCTCCTCCAAGCCTGCTTTGCCTGGCCTCTTATCCTGGTGGCTTCACAGAGATGTTCCCATCAGGCTTTAGAGAGTCTCAACCCTTGAGCTTACAGGGAAGCCTCGAGGTTGTGCAGGGGCTGGGGAGTAAAGGTTTTTCTCCTGAGTGACCATGACCTCCAGCTCTATCTGCGGGGCCAAGAGGCTGTGCAGATGAGAATAAGGCACTGTTACAAAAAAACAAAGCAGAGGATGCTACACAAAACCAGTTCATTCGTGGTATAGAGACCTGAAATACGTCCTGTTGATTCTAGGATAGTTTTTAACAAAGCTTTGTTGTTTGCCTCCAAAGATCTTGTTGCATGTTTGGACAGTTGCCTTTCTACTTGCTGACCTTTTCTATAGAAAATGAAGGACTTTTTTCCTTTTTAAATTATTTGCATGGATGCACTACCACTTCAGGCAGAGTCTGTCTGTGTACGGGGTGCATAATTTTTTTCCATGGACTTGTACTTATAAAATTATTTAAAGAATTAAACATGTCATGTAACAATTCTGAGTATGAGTCTCTGTGGGAAAGCTGTATTTGATCATCAAGCCCACTGCCTTGCAGCTCCAAGGTGTGGTCCCCACAGGGAAGATGTACAAGACAAAATTATTTTACATTGGATGTTAGTGAAAAGGGGAAGGAATTACTTTTCTCCTAGTTCAACCAACAGAATGCATATTCATGTGAAAGGCACTAACATGGAAGTGGCAATTTCCATAATAATGTGAGAAAGTGAAAGGAAAAAGGAGTAGAATTTTTTACTCTTTGTAGTTTAGAAGAATTGTATTAATTCGGTTTGTATATCAGAATCACAGAATTATAGGGGTTTGAAGGGACCTCCCAGTGGCTACAAACAAATGAAAAATATATCCAGAGGTAGATAATGTCCTTCTTCTCGCAGAGAGAGAAGAATAAAGCTACATTTCTGGAGTACTACTCTTCCTCTTAACTGTAACTGATCCATTTGGTCCCACCCAAGTGAGGCTCCCCAAGGTCCAGCTGATGCCTGCTGTGAAATCCCTGAAAGGTTTAGCAACACTGATGCAGACAGCCTGACTTCCTCACTCTGCTCCTGATTTCTGCCCCTATGGCAGAGGATGAATATTCAGACTCACAGGGCCCAGTGGAGGGCAACCCAGCCTGTGGTGCCAATTGCACCCACCGCAAGGCACAGCCCTGCAGCACAGCAAGGATCTCATGGGCAAAACAACTCAAAGTCTCTGGAGCTTTCCCTGAAATGCTACCTGGGATGGTGAAGAGGTTGGATCGTAGACTGGGATTCTATGCAGGTGCAAGGAGAAGGTTGTAGCTGAGGGAGCTGGGGCTGTTCAGCCTGGAGGAGAGGAGGCTGAAGGAAGGCCTTATGGCCCTCTACAGCTACCTGAGGGGAAGCTGTAGTAAGGCAGGTATTGGTCTCTTCTCCCTAGTGACTACCTATAGGACAAGAGGAAATGGTCTCAAGTTGCCCTAGGGGAGGTTCAGATTGGATATTAGGAAAACTTTCTTCACTGAAAGAGAGGTGAAGCATCGGAAGAGGCTGCCCAAGGAGGTGGTGGAGTCACCATCCCTGCATGTGTTTAAAAAACTGGTAGAAGTGGCGCTTCAGGACATGGCTTAGAGGTTTCGTTGTGTAGGGCTGAGGGTTGGACTTGATGATCTTGAAGGTCTATCCCAGTCTTTATGATTCAGTGTAAAATTCATGAGGAAGGGCTGGGGTAGAAGCAGAGGAATCCATCTAGCAAGCACAAATTTAAACACTCTAGATAATGTCGTGCAATTGTTTCTGGGTATTTCCTTCATCTTTTGAAAGATCACTTCAAATTAAATAAAGTTCCCAGGTAGACTTTCCTCTCTCTCAAGATTTTGTCTCAGTTAAGAGCCCCGTCTGAGCAGCTCCAGCTGTGACATTTTAAATTTTTTTAGTATTTCCTTGTCTTGACCCTGTCAGGCCCATTGCTGGTGCTACACAAACAGCACAGAAACAGTAAAGGAGATAAATTCCCAAACAAGTTGTCTGAAACATACCATATTGTGAAGAGGCATAAAGTACCTCCCTTCTGTGAAAACAAGTTATTAAAAAAAGAAAGCGCTCTGGTGGGAGCAGATATAAATGATACTTTTTGACTCTGCCACTTGTTATCAGAGATTCCTACATTTATATCTGCCACAAAGAGTGGAAAAAAATACCTTAAGCAAAGATCGGCCCAAGTATGAAGTCATGTCTCAAAATGTAAAACTTTCTTTAAATTGTCCTTCAGCAAAAAATAACAGCCAGGATTAGCAAAACAAAACATATTCAAATTGGAAATAATCAGATCAGAACAAGTCTGATGAAGGAAAAGAACATGTGGCACTTAGAGCTCATCAAACAGGTTTAAGCTGCTTGAAGGATAGCAGGGAAGTGATCAACCAGCTCAGAAACATGATTTCCTTTGCAAATGATTTTTAACTGGAGATGTGACCAGTGCTTTGTGTTCTGCAGAAGGCAGTAGCCAGAAGCAGCGAAAAAAAATATAATAATTTAACAACTAGCTAGCAGCAGCAGAAAAAACCTTAACAATGCCAAGTAAGCTAATTAGCAGATGCTATCAAGACAGTGCAACAGCGTGAGAAGGTGTGATTAAAGACATCTTTAAGCCACTTCCAGGCCTCTCCCTTCTGGAGAAGTAGCTAGGAATGCATGGGTGGTTTCGTCACCTGGGCAGCCACTCAAAGAACTGGCTGCAACTTTCCCAGCTCTTCCAGGAGACTAAGCAGAAGAGGGTAGTTTCTTCCTCTCCCATCCTCGCCTCATGGCTGCTGTAGGCAGGGTGTCACACTGCCAGCATGCTAATGCTTAGATTTTGAGAGAAGCTGCTTGTGTAGGATGTATTCCACCTTCTGCCTCTTGCAGATTAGACTCTCTCTGCCTTACTGACAATTTACGGTAGCTCACGCTGAGCATTTGGTAGAAGTCTCAGAGAGTTGTTCTCACCCTGTTGATAGTAGAAACACAGGTGGGAAAACACATCTATGGCAGAGTCTTACAACACACTGAGGGCAACATTAGGAATAGAGGTGAAAGCTCCTGACTCCTGCTCTTGTGCTCTGCCTGCAGAGGCTTCAGCCACAAAATTGTATCATAGTGTTTTGATTGAGAGGCAATACTTTGCCCTTGGAGAGGGACCCAAAAGGGTGCTCAGAAAAAATGAAAGCACAGTCTTCCACTCAAGGAGACTAACCTAGAGGGCAGTCAGGTTCTGTCAAGACAGATCAGCTTGGTTTAACGCATTTAAACTAGCTGCCACTACAAAGCCCAAAGCCTTTATTCCCGGCCACATTTTACGAGACAATGAACAATACTCCTCTGGGAACTAGTAAATATGGTATTTCCCAGTTCTCAATAACTGAATATTCAATAGTACCGTAGCCAAAATGTACTATGTATTTTCATGCATCATTACATACGACCATCCCACACAAACATACCTAAACCCCATCTTCATGATACACTGGCATTTAGAGTGGGAAAAAAAATTCAACATGGTCAAACTGTTTAAAATGTAAGAGATTGTACTCGTATATTAAATAATTTCCATGTTAGTCACACATGTTTACATGGAATTTTGCTGGTGTTAGAAGCAGCAGGCAGGAGACTTTCTAACCATATTGTACACACGCATTTGGCTTTTAAAAATAAATGGAATAAAAAATAATTGCATAACAATTGCAACATGTTTTGTAGCTGCTGAGCTAGTATTGCTGGGGAAGTTTAATCTTCCTATTTTTATTGGTTTTGTGCAAATTAAATTTTCAGCATTAACTGTATTACAATAACATCGGTGTGAGTGTTTTTAATAAGAAAAAAAAAGAGGAAACGTTGCTGGCATGACTATGGCTGTTCTCAAAGGTAAAACACATGCAAAACAAATTGGCCAAGGTAAGGACTACAGATTAGCAGAGGAAAGTATGCTTCTGGTGATAATCAAGTGTATTTGTTTAATAACAATACTCGCCACTATTACAATAATGACCTAAAGTCTTGAAGTGCACATTTCCTCCCTGTACTGTTTGCCACTTCAGAAGGTGTGGATATGGTTGAGAACAGCGGAGATAAGAGCCATCATGGAGATTAAAGGAGACCTTCTCAGGTGGGAACACAGCTCCGGTGAGTGGGACCAGTCGGTAAGCATGATGTGATGGGAAGATGACTAGCCACTCTGGCAGGGCTGTCGTGGTGGGATTGGTAGGCTGAGGTTCACCAACTCACTTAACAGGGCAATTTGTAGACAAGATGCCCAAAGTTTCTTGCACAGGTGAAAGCAGCTGTGGTCTTTTGGTGAGATTGAGGTGGTTTGCCATCGGGTTGCCAGAAGACTTGAGAGAGGGCGCTCCGGAGGTTAAACTTTGAGAAGAGGGGATTGTCCTCCTGGGCTTCTGGAGCACATACAGCGAAGCAGTGCCTTGGCACAGCCATACAGCCCACTTTTGATTTTCTAACCTCTAAATTCCTGTGTAAACAAACACTACGCCAGTCATTAATTTTAATATTAAACGAGAAGTGCCCCACTTCTCTTTCTTCTGAATCAGTCCTTCCTGCCGAGGGGTGTGAGAAAGGGGAATTTCACACACGGGGAAGCTTTGGGGGGAACCGAGGCGCAGCACTCCACTCGTGTGCCAAAGTACTTAACGTGCCTTTAACGACGTGTTCTTTTACCCCCACAGCCACCAGACCACCCCCTGAGGCAGAAGGGACTTGACACCCACCTCCCCCCACACGCCTCCGGCCCTGGGCGAGCAGAAGGGCTGCTTGAAGCGCCGGCCACTCGCCCCACACCGGTGACATCCCCCCACCCCCCATCCCTTTCCCCAGGGCGGGAACTCCGCGCAGCCGCCACGTGACCCTCCTCCGCGAGCGCGGGGCTCAGGCCCCCCGTGGAGGCCGTGAAGGGCGGGGGAGGTGCGGGGAGGCTTCGCCCCCTCCCTTTCCCCGCGGGGGGCCGGAGCCCCGCGATCACGTGGCCGCGGAGTGATGTCACGCCCGCCCCCCCCCACCTCTCGCCCTATCGGCGCGGAGCGGCCGAGTGTCCCGGGGCGCGCGGCGGCGCGGGTCGGTGCGCGGCTCCCAGCTGCGGTGGTAGCGGGACGCGGCTCTTCCATGAGGTGAGCGCGGCTCGGCGTGAGATGGCGGGATAGGGATGGGGATGGGGAGGGGGGGAGGCTGCGTGTACGCACGCAGGCTCGGCGGCGGGCGTTGTGAATAGGGGCTTTGTGTGCGGCGCCCACCTGCCCCCGCCGCCGGCCGCGGGGGGCTGCCGCCGGCCGGCGTTTCCCCGGTGGCGGCTGAGGGAGGGAAGCCGTCTGCGCGGCGCAACAGGAGGAAACTTCTCCCTTCTCTTCCCCCGGCGCTGCCGCTGCTCCCCTCTTCCCCTGCGTGGGGGAGCGGGGAGTGCCGGTGCGTGTGGCCCGGGACTCGCCGCCTCTTGACTGTTTATTTGTTTGTTTATCATTTCTTCTCGCCCCCCGGTGCGCGGCGGGGGTGACAGCTGCCTGCGGGGGTGAGCGGTAGCACCTCGGTGCGGCCGGCCCGGCGCCGGTTCAGCCGCCCCCTGCCCCCGGGGCGGAGGGGTTGTGTGTCTCCGCGGGACCTCAGCCCTGAGCAGAGCTGCGCGGCTGCCGTCGCCGCCCCAGGGAAGGGGTCTCCCGATCTCTGACGGTGCGGGTCTTGCCGAGCCCCGGGGGAGCAGTGCCGCCTCCTCGCTCCCTCTCCCGGGGGGCCCTGACAGCAGTTGAGCCGCCCCCAGGGGAAGGGGGACCCTCGGGTTGCCCCCTTCCAGTAAAAAAAGAGGCATCGAGGACAGCCTTGTCCCGGTGCTCTTGGGGCGGTTTCTCTCCGGGGTTTTAGCGAGAGCCGGGCTAGCTGCCGGACTCCCTGAGGGGCGGTGGTTGTGCCGGGCTCCGCCTGGTGCCCCCGCATCTCCCGTCCCGCGGCCACGCAAGGGGGAGATGTGGATACGCCTTCCCCTGGCAGCGGGGGCTAAAGGGATCGAGGTTTTCTGTAGCTGCTGGAAAGGTATTAAAAAAAAGAAAGAAAAAGTGTTCTGCCCTACGAATCGCACGGAGTTTAACCGGGAACCTGTGCCTAACTTCCAAAAGAGCAGGCGGAGGAACTGCTTTCCGTTGCTCAGCGCTCGGCAGTGCGAGAGCCTCCTGCAGCCTGCCGTTCCCGCTTGTGGCATTCTTAAGTTTCTCCCTGTGAAAAGACTAGTTAAATTCTGCTTTATCAGCATTGCAGGTTCTTAATAGATTCCCCCATTTGTTCCTGTAGTGAGTGTGAGCGTGCTTATTACGGAGCTGATGCAAAACACTTGCAGTCTGCTGGGGTGAGGGCTGCTTTGGTAGAAGCCTTAGTATCTTTTTTTTTTTTTTTTTAAATCCCAGCAGGTTGCAGATCAGTTATTGAAAAAAGGTCAAAAACTGCACATGCATCGTTTTAGAAAGGTCTTCTGATGTCCTAGATTAGCTGGGAGCAAATTAATTTAGTAAACATCTGTCAGTGACCTGCTTAGCTCTTGTCTTGGGATGCTCATGGAAAGCTGTCAATGAGATTTTATTTACTAATAGAAGAATTGCATAATAGCCATATGAATGAGAGTGAAAGAGCATTTGAGTAGAACAAGGCTTGATATGAGCTCAGCGTTCACTTGAGTTGAAGCCAAGCTTAGTGCCAATAAGTCATTATGCAGTAGCAGATGTCTGTCCTTCCAATCTCTAAAAATATTGGCCCTGTGCTATTCTCTTCCCTCTTCCAAGAGTGCATCTGCTAGCAAAGCAGTAAAATGCTATCTCCTCCCCTCTTCTTCCCTGATCCAAGAGATGTATAACTTCAAGAAGAGACTAGGCGGGAGGCTGCTGGTCTCATGAAGAGATAGAAGCATTTCACAAGGGGATTCACTTGCCTCATCTCTGTATTGTTTTTCCTTTGTGTATGTCCCCACTATGTTACTTTTCTTCTCCCCCTTCTCAGATAAGGAGTTTGTGCCTCATTTTGAGGAAGAAGCGGTGCCTGGAGAAACATAAAAGCTTCTTGTGTGAGATGTTAGCAATTTCTAAATCGTACTGCAACAATACCCTAATCGCATTCCTTTTGATTGTGGGCTAGTCTTTTGGTTGGTGGGTTGTGGTTTTTATTGCACAAAGTTAATTCTTAAAATAACTACAGAGAAAAAGCAAGCAAAACCTAGAACAAATCAATTTGAAGCTTTAGTGCCTTGCTTAGTAGCAGAGATAGTAGACTACTGAAAATCCCAAGGTGGGATCATACCAATCTGTAACATCTTTGGGGGCTGTAGGGTTGGGTAACTTGCTCTCCTGCTGTGTACATACTTCCTGTGTGTTTGAGAAGCCTGTTCCCTTACCTGCATTCCTTGGAGTTGCTGTCTAGGTGCCTGTGAATTTGCACAGGTGATAGCTCTGTGTTTGAGGTAGCTTGGGATTTTTTTTCAGAGTTGTCAGTCCTTGCTGCTCCTTACATTTTGAGGGTCATCCAATAATGCACTTTTAGGGTACAGAGGAAGTAGTGAGAAGCTGTAATTCAGGTAATACATTACAGCAGAGCTTATCCTTGTTTGAACTACTGGAGACAAATGTGAGTCTGGTGAAGTGTGGAAGCAACTGAAGATCTCCACTGGCACTTAGGACTAACTGCCTGCCAAGGACTGCTCAAGTGGAAGCACACAGCAGTGAAAGAAAGCATTCTTCCTGTGGTGTTGAGATCCATAATGGGATGGCCTGTAATGCCTGGAGGTGGCAGCCATCAGTCAAGTGCTGAACTTGAGACCACCTCTGGAGGAGAGAGCCTCTGGCCTAACAGTTGGTGCACTTGGTCTGGGAAGCGTTAGGTCTTGACTGAAGTCCTTCCTTTGCACATCTTGCCTGCTAAATGAAGGCTGTAAGAGCTTGCACATATTTTTTAAGGGTGCCATAGTCCCCTTTTGGTTTTGTGCCTGAAAGCTGTTGCTGGCATTCAAAATACTATAAAGCAAGATGCATGTTTCTTCACCTGAACCTGGGGGATGGGGGAGGGAGGAGGAAATATGTAAAGTGGAGAGCCAGGTTTGTTCAGTCGTTACAATGGAAAACTAATTCGTACACTGGTCTGTCTATGACTCTAACTTCAGTAGGTGAGGACGTTCCACATCTTTCCTCGTAACTGCAGTCAGTGAGCTACTGTTATTGCAGATGTCTGGATTCCCAAAGTCACTGGGACACCCTGAAATGTCTCTGGGGAATTTGAGGCTTGAGTGCTTTCTGAGACCTTGTTTACAAGAACTTGCCTGAGACACCAACACAGTAATTCTGAGAGATCTAGAGATTAGAGTTTTGTATGTTTCTGAAGACTGGGAGAAGCATCTTGAAGACTAGATCTTCTCCAATATTTGTACAGCACTTAATGCTGTTACTGGTGAATGTAAGTTTCAACAACCTGAATAAAAGCAGATAAAAATCATGTGATTACCACCATGTTGTAGGTGTTGATCTTGCTGGTATTCTGCTCGTTAGTAGCTTTTATAGTCGTCTTGGGTAGAAAATACATTAATTCCTAGTACTTTTTTTTGAGGGGTGGAAATGCATCCAACCCGCCATATTTTGAGTAATATCCAACAAGATACTGCATTTTCATAAGCTAAAATGTCTTCTGTACCTGAGAACTTGGAAGCTAAATAGTTACCAACACTGTCTCCAAAGGTGACTGTGAAACTCCAGACTACCAGAGTTTTCAGTAGGATACCCTTCCAAGGCCTTTCAAAAATATAAGGACAGAGTTTATGGGAGTAAAGCTTTCTGAGTGTCTTGGGTAAATTAAAATGATGTTCCTGACGCTCTAACTCCTGCCCCAGTAAGTAACTGTTCAGCTTTAGGCTATTTCAGAATATTCATCCACAAAGTCGTGGATAGTTCTTCGTAGACTTAATGTTGCATCTGTACAGATTGTCATGTTTGCCCATTCCGAAGCACAGCTAGTTGAGAGGTTGTTACAGAATATTAGGAAGGGAGCAAGTATAAGGAAGTACTAGCTGTTGTTATCCATGTGGGTTTCTCATTTAAGAGCTGACATTTCACAAGTGGGACTTTGCGTCATTTTTCTCTGTTTCTAGTTGTAGCTGGGTGTTTCAATTTCAATCTAGCCCTGTTGGACTAAGTGTTGAGCATGGAAAAGTCTTCAGGACTGCAACGTGTCTTACGTACGGTCAAACCAGAGAATATGGGCTTAATTGAGGGGCATGCAAGGAGGGGGGCTTTTTGTTTTAGAGACAGGGAAATTGAAAGCAGAGAAAGACAGCAGTATGTCCCAGTTGATGAAGCAAGGCTTGTCTTTTTTACTGTACTCTTCAGTGAGCTGAATGTGTGTTGACAGATACTTCCAGACAAAAGAACTGGAGTAAGAACAGAGTAAAGTTGTACGTAATGAGTGAATGACAAATTTGCCTGGACTTCTCTTGGGCTAGGATTTTGTCTGGCATGTTGTCTAATATGCCAAGTAAACAAATCAGGGCAATGTCATATTTTGATTTTTCTCTAGTCTCCTTCTGTGATTCACTGTGTTGAAGGCCTTGTTGAGGCAAGCTTTCTCCTAGTTCTCCTAGAACTGAATTGAAAACAGTTTAACAAACTGCATATACATATTCCCCCCCATTGACAGTTTGCCTGGGTTTATATTGGTTGTATAACATCCATGGAGGCTGGTACTGCTTCAGCTGAATCCATTAAAAATTAAGTTTAACACATGCAAATTCTGGTTTCCAAAAGGACGTGCAAGAGTGGATGGAAAGCATTCTGGAGGGGAGAGTGATAGCTATAGATTTGTTAGTGATGCAGTATCTATGGAGCTCTAACTTTTGGGCTCAAATGCTTAAATTTGTACAGTTCAACACATCCCTGCAAGTGATTTGTGAACATATTGTACTAAGTTGCTCAAGGCTCTTGCTATCTCTGATGTCTGATTCTGTTTAGAGTGGGATTAACTGTATATAAATCACTCCCGTTCTTGTGTAGTGCTTGGGCTTCTCAGTGCATTTTTCAGTGTGTTTTCATTAGTAAGTAGTAGTAGATTAACCAAGCCAAGAATTATTTGTCTTTATAGGTGACATTAAGTTTTAAAAAAAATTCTGTTCCCTTTGACTCTTCCTGTGATGGGAGGATGGGTTGCTCAAGATGGAAAAACTGAGCTGTGCAGATAAACAGTGGGAAACTGTTACCATTGCTTTTGGTCACATCATACATGCTGTCTGCTTTGGCCTGAGAAATAGGGGGAAAGATATGCTCAGCTGGGTGGAAGTGAGAAGGTAGTCAGAGAAGTGTTGAGTAGATTTTTTTAGGACAGCAGGGGCTTGCTCCATTTAGGTGCGAACAACCATGTGAATGGCTGGGTGATGATGGCTGGTGCTTCCAGGTGAGCCTGTGGCTTTAGCAAAGCTATGGAGAAATTGGGGCTTGGGTGTGTTGTTGGTATTGGATCGTAGGTCAGGGGAACTCAGGCTTGTGGAGCCTTTGAGAAGTTGGGTGGGCAGCAGAAGAGGTGCTGGTAGCTCAGATGCGTCTGTCTACTCTGCGGTGCTGGCTGCAGCAAAGGCTTGTGCTTCTGAGTCAGAGCAGGGGTTGTGATTTAGAAAGTGATCATCCAGAGCATAAATGGTGGGGGTGTGCGTTGGGATAAGATGCTTTTGGAGCATCTTGTTTTGTCCTGTGAGCATGGGCATGATCAAAGGAAATAGATGTAAGTGCATGGTGACAATGGTATCCTTACGGGCAAATTTTTTTCTTTAAGTTGCCAGAACTTGCATGAAGTCTCTAGTTCTTTTCTGTAACTTCACAAGGTTTAAAAAAAAGGAAGCATTTTTGTGAAGGGAATGGAAAATTAGCTGATGAAGGTTTCTCAAGGTGTTCTGAAAGATGTGCAAGATTTTTGACACCTAAATTAGTTGAATTTAGCACTTATCAGTAAAGGGTAACAATCATTGGCATGAACAGTGTGTGTCCTGTACAGTTTTACTGTGAAGTTTTACTTAGCAAAACAAAGACTGTTCTACTGTTGCATCATTGGATCTGTGGCCATTGGAGGAGATAGTTGTAACGTTGTTTGAAAGGCCTTGAACTGATTTTAATGCAGTTTAATGAAAGGAAAAACTTTGTATGTCAGTATTGTTGTTTACTGTGGTTTGCATGAATCTCACTGTAAATCAGTGGGGAAGATTATCCTAATCTGTTTCTTATGTTTAAACCTAAAGATTGTATTGTGTATTAAAACAGCTTAAATGAAATTGAGGCCAAAGATTACCACCACTTTAATGTCTCTTGCTTTGGCTAGATAGGTTTACCACTAACCTAAAGATGTTTTTGTGACTTGTATTCCTGAAAGCTGTTTCTTAACATTAAGCTGATGGAAGATGAGATAGAGGACTAGATACTTAATTTGGGGGCTAATGGTTAAAAGCATGTGATCAGCATTAGCTGTTGAGAATCCCTGGAGTTAAGCACTTCTCTACTACTAACTCAATGCCCCTACAAAATGACAGCGCTAAGTATTTATTATCACATTTGTTCTGAAAGCAGAGAAATGCTGCTATTAGTAGAGATTCTGTCTTGTTAATACCTGTGATTCATTGTAGAAATAATCTTCTGAAGTGTCTTGATGCTCCCTAGTGAATTTCTAGTAGTCGTTTTCTATCTTGTAAAACAGGAGTGCATTAATGGTGCTTCCTTTATCCCCCCTCTGGCGAAAGAATAGTTGTCATAAAGCTCTGCTGAATCAGGATGCTGACCTCTTTTTGCATCAATTCCAATAATTACACCCTTTGAGAGATGACTTCCTTCTTTAGATATTGCCAAGAACAGGCAAGCCTCTCTGCTTCACGGGTTTTTATCTCTACAACTGAAGGATTATGGGCAGTATGATGCACAAGCTGTAATCTTAATGTTTGTGTTTATCTCTTATGGAAAAAACTACATGTGACACACACTAAACTTGGGAATGCTGGTTTTGTGTGCTTGTGCATGCTTTTTTAATTATGCTGAAGTCTTGAGTTTCACATTCAACATATAAAATGCACTTACGCAAGAGGTGAAATATCCTGTGGGAAAAATAAGTTGGCTTCTAATAGAAACACAGCTCACCTCCCTTCTTCCTTCCTCAAAAGGGGGAAGAGTAACATATGAGGAGTCCTTGCAAAGCTTGTTAATTAGACCCTGTTACAGGTTCGTCACATTAGAGATTCCAGCTTTGCAGCTGTTTTGTGCATATACCTACAAGGAGTTGTCTCCCCCGTAGTCCTGTAGTTGAGTACTTTATCTTCCGTGGGAGCTATAACAAATCTTTTGTTCATGGGAGCCAAGAAGGCTGAGGGGGTGGAAGGGGAAAAGGCAGCCTATAGCAGGCAATTCTTTGGCAATCTGTATGTGAGGAAAGATTTCTTGTTCTCAATTCCCTATGCAGAGGATTTCTTTACATTTTATTAACTGGTCTGATTAAATGGCTTGCGCTTTTTTTTAAGTCAAATATGTTTATGTTTTAAAATACAAAGTCCTGTTAAGTTTTGGATTTTATGGAATACTGTGTAATGTTTCTCAGCTTTAAAAGTTCCTTTAAATTGTGTTTTTGTCCTCTATTTTCTTTTCCTTTCTTTTTTTTCTCTCTTTTTTTTTTTTCTTTCCCCTCCTGGCATGGTATGTAAATGAGGCCAGATAAGTGCAATGGCATTTGCCTTGTCTGTACCCTGGCATTTCTGGTCTTTGCAATGCTCATTATCCTTGGTCTTGCTCGAGAATGATTTAGGAGATTATGGGCTCTTGCTGAGGTTTAGGCTCCTTTCCAGTGCAGGTTATGACAGCTGTTGTGCAATTTAAACAATTTCTCAAAAGTTTGAGTAGGTGGAGTTCAAATACAGAGTTGTGCTTCTCTCAGAGCAACCTAAAATAATTCCTTCTTTTGGATTGTCAAAACTTGCCTCTTCTAAATTATTTTTTGTTACTGTCTTACAAATACTCCCTTCAGCCCAGGACAAAGCTAAGAAATTTTTACTTATGCTAGGGAGTGAAAAAAATCAAGCACCTTTTTTTTCCTTTCCTTTTGCATGCTGAAGAACTTAATAAAATGCCACAAGTCCATTCTCCTTGAGATGAAAAGCAAGAACTTTCAATGAAACCCCTCATTTGTATACCTGAAAGCAGACAGGAATCTGATATGACTTCAAAATGACTGTTTAATTAGACTTAGAGTAATTTAATTAGATTTAATGATATTTTAACAGCCTACAAAATTATCCTGTCCATATTACATACTGTGGAGGTGTGTGTTCTGTGGGAAATGTATCAGTGTGTATGTAATCTATGGGATTTTTTCATCATGGAACAGTTTGGGTTGGAAGGGCCCTCGAAGACTACCTAGTCACACCCGTCTGCCATGGGCAGGGACACCCTCCACTAGCCCAGGTTACCCAAAGCCCCATCCACCCTGGCCTTGAGCACTGCCAGGGAGGGCGCAGCCACAGCTTCTCTGGGCAGCCTGTGCCAGGGCCTCACCACTCTCACAGCAAAGAATTTCTTCCTTATATCTAATGTAAACATACCCTCTTCTAGTTTAAAGTAGTTACCTCTTGTCCTATCACAACACTGGAGTCCCTCTCCAGCTTTCCTGTAGGCGTTACCAGATACTGGAAGGCTGCAGTAAGGTCATTCTGGAGCTTTCTACAAGCCTGACTCTCTCAGCCTGTCTTCACAGGAGAGGTGCTCCAGCCCTCTGATCATCTTTCTGGCCCTCTTCTGAATTCACTCCACAAGGTCCATGTCTGTCTTGTACTGGGGACCCCAGAGCAGGACACAGTACTCCACATGAGGTCTCATGGGAGTAGAGTAGAGGGGCAGAATCACCTCCCTTGACCTGCTGGTCATGGTCCTCTTGATGCAGCCCAGGATATGGTTGGCTTTCTGGGCTGCAGGCACACATTACACTGTCATGTAGAGCTTTTGATCAGTCAACACCCCCAAGTCCTCCTCAGGGCTGGTCACAATCCACTCTCTGCCCCGCTTGTCATTTTGCTTGGGATTGTGCCGACCCACGTGCAGGACCTTGCACTTGGCCTTGTTGAACTTCATGCAGTTCACACAGGCCCACTTCTCAAGCCTGTTTGTTTTTTGTTTGAAGTTTTTTTTGAAGAAATGTACTTGTGTTTGTCTTAAATGGCTGTCAGATAAATATGGGGTTGAACATGTAAATAACATGTTTACTTAACACTAATTGCTATTCCTGAATGGTTCCTTTCTGGAAGCATTTATATATATTCTACAAAGGGTATATGGTGTACTTGTATTTTAAAAATCACGGTAGTGTGATCCCATAGAACATAATAATGATACTTTCTTTTGTGAAATAATTGAATCTCACTTTACATATTAAACTGTAATCTATTGTTTCTGAAGGGTGATGTGAAACATGAGTGACCCTGCATGACCTATTTGAATTTATGCTCTAGTCCTCATTTCGGTTATTTATTTATCTGGCTAGACTCGTAATATTTTTTCTCCTTTTTTTCTAGTGTGGAGGGAGGAAGTTTATACAGCTGAACATCCTTTACTTTAAACTGTTCCTTCAGAAGGAATTTGTATAGCAGCTAATACTTGTTGATGAGAGTGACTGGCTGTTCCAGTGAGCATACTGTAAAACTAGAAATTTGGAACATTTTGCATATATGGCTTTGTCCAGACCAGGCGTATGTTGCTCTTCCATTAAGTTTTTCTGGTGTGCTCTAGGAAGAAGCACATTGCTGTCTAATTTAATGTGCTGTTTGCCATCACATTTATCTTGGATTAGTAATATCTGGTATATTGAAGTTTCCTGCAGGAAAGTTTGCTCTAGACACTGTCTCCCTGTTCCCTCGTGAGAGCTTGCAGGTTGTCTGTAATGTTATTTGTATATGTTTCTGGAACTGCTGCTTTTCTTTGCTTGAAAGAGAAGATGGGGGAAACATGACTGTGATGGTGCACTGCCAAATTAACCAGCTGTGATTCCAAGAATACACATATGGTTTCTTATGAGGAAGAGTATAAAACAATTCTTCTAGTGATAACCTCTGTTCTTGCTCAGATGGTTCTATCTCCTACACTCTTGAGCTCCCCTAGTATGGGACATGCATGGTTTAAGTATAATTTTGAATACGGTTAGTGGTTAGACTTGTACATACAATATTGGTGGTAGTTCTGCTACTGTGTGGAGACCCATGGTTTTAATGAATGACTTGACATATTTATTTATGCTTTTCTCACTTTACAAATGTCTGCCCTCATGATAATGTTAAAATAGGCAGTATGAACATGTTGGTGATGTAATTGTGTTGGGTGGTAGCTACTATAACATGATACACACTTAAGGTTTGGTACAGATTTGCTCTATTCTTCTCTGGTCAGACTTAGGCTTGCTTTTAAGTTTGGAGAAGCAGAACGTTTTCCTTAGCTGGCTGTTAATCTTTTTTAGAGCTTGAGGGCTAAACCCTCTAAGAGTGATATAGGTATGCAAATTCAATTCAGACTTAGCTGCCAATGAACTGAATGGTATCAAGTTGGAATCTTATTTTTTTTCTTTTCTTTTTTTGTTTAGATATTGAAGAAGGATAAAAAGCTCCTCAGAGGTTTGGAAGGTTGAATGTGATCAGCATGAAGAGATTAAAAGCAAAGTTCAGGAACAGTGACGTAAGTATTTCTACTCGGTTTGACTGCTGGTTTCCATGCTGGAAACAAGTTCTTCACTCCCACCTTGATAAGGTTGTAGGTTAATGAATTACAGAGAGGAAAACCTTTTTCCAAGCACAAAGGCAACAGCTGAGTACAGTATGGAGTAGGCTGTTTCTGTTCAGGTGGCAATTCTCCGATATGCAAACTAATAGTATTTCATTGCCTTCCTCTCCATTACTGTATCCTGCTCATATGTGTGGGGTCTGCAGAACTAATGTAAGATTGTGCTGGTGCCCAGATTGAAACTTTGTTCCAGGTGTGTAGGATTAAGCCTAGTAGGACTTTACTACCCAATCATATTTCTGTCTAAGCATAATACCATTCTTATCAGTGTGGTATTTGAGCACTTAAAAAAATGTCTTCTCAGTCTGTGGCAGGGTTTCTTTGTCAGCAGGAATACAGGAACCAGCTGTGGCTTATCAGTTCCAGTGCAACAGCAGAGGTGGATGTGGGGCTTGAGCAGTGAGGATGACAGATGTAAATATGGAGGGCCTACAGGAGACACTTCTGAACTTCATTTAGAGAGACATTACGCTGTGTATCATACATTACCTCTTGCCAGTAGAGTAGTATCAGTGGAGACCCTGAGATTCAACTTGTATAGTAAGCATACTTGGAGCAGTGGAATTGCTGCAGTCCAGTCCTGTCTTCTTGTCTGTCTTTTCCTACTGCTCTTCCAGTTTTTTGTCATGCACTAATATTAATGCTTACTTGATAGTTAAGTGAGCAGTCAGTGAAATAGGTGACTTTGTGTTTAATTGACTTTCCAGATTTTGTGTGGAATTTCTAACAAATGTCTGTGATCTGTGAAGAATGTAATGTTCTATCCTTCATCCTAGATTTGTGTGCTGCTTTGAAAGAAGTGATGCATTGCTGTTTGTCATGATCACATTCGCAGCCATGTTTGGTGTACTTGGGACGAGTACAGGCTGTGCTTTGATAGAAAGATGGTCTCATGGCACACTGTTAGTGGTGCCTTTAGCTGGCTTGTAATGCACTTCAGTAGCTGTGAAGAAGTAGAGATGCCTTTGTGGTAAAATCTGTAGATGTGCTGGTTACTAGAAGGTGTTTTGAGCTACAGGTTAGCATTTGGTGGAGCTGCTGTGTTGGCTTCCTGTTGCAAGAAGTAGCAGTATTGTTATTTTGTGTTCATCTGCACCAGTAAAACTTTCTACAGAATTTGCCTGAGTAATGAGAACAGTTCTTTGGCTAGTATATGAACACTGTTGGTATCATGGAAGTTAGGTGTGCTTGTGTGTTAAGATGACTTCACTTTTATGCTGGTTGACTGGGCTGCTGCTCTAGAGCAAAGGCTAAGTGTCATGTGTGACGCAACTAGATCTTGCTGTGGCTAGTGCACTCACTGCTATAAATTGTACTGGTTCACTTATTCCTTACTTATCTATCCTTGATAACTTGCTCATGCCTCTCCCCAAAACCAAGTGAAGTCTGAAAGTAATTGCTGTTTTGATACTGCTGCTGTCTACTGGCTGGAGACAAAGTTGACCACAAAGGATTTTTCAGATACCTAAAATTTAGATATGCAGCTCTAAAAGCACAGCAGCCTAAATCCGTGACAGTCCAGTTTTCTCTGTTTTGAAGCCAAACCTTAAGGGCATAATTCAAAATGGCCAACAGGAGCTGTTCTATATTTTGTGCAAGATAAGCAAGGAAAATTATCTTTCTCTTTAGTTTCCAGAAGCTGCCCTTAGCTATAATTTGTGAGGTGGAGGAAGAGGAGGTGGTTTTAATTGGAATTAGTCGTATTTATATGTCAGTTTATAAGATGTGGTAACTGCTTTTGGACTAGGGATAAGGGTAAAGAGGGTAAAGTCAGTAGGGATGGAGAGAATTTTTTTTTAATCCCACCTCTCTTGAGTTTCTTCCTGGAGGAAATCTTTAACGACTTATTTTGTAGAGCTGGAAGGTGTCTTGTGGGAAAGAACAGTACCCTTCTCTTTAGCCTGACTGCTAGCATTAAAAAAATAAGAATAGGCAGAGGAGTAGGAACAGGTCTTCAAGATGTGTGTGTGAGAAACAGGAATTACACAAACACTTCTCCAGCAGTAAGATTGGTAAGATAAAGCAGTGTTTTGGAATGAAGACCATGTGGAAAACTTTATGTATTGAAGTTCTCTAGGCTGTTCTGGAGTGGCTCAATAGAAAGCAGGCACAACTGCTAGTATTTATGCATATGTGTCTCTGTCGCTACTGTAGGGCTTTGCTTTGGTGCTGCAGTCTTGCAGCTTGCAAAAGAAATGTCCTCACTCCCTCTTCTTTCATCTCTGACTGTTTGATTTTGAGGGTATTTGACTCTCCAGTGACCCAGTTCAGGGACTAGTGATGGAAAATTACTTTGTCAGGTGAGTTTTAGCTGGTTAAGTCCCTGCTCTGTCTTGCTGTAGGGTCTGCCCTGAGATGAATGGTGAATGTAGGATGGGTGGTAGGACATCCCATTCTGCAGTTGTTTCTTGGCTGAGCTGCACTGTCAAATTGCACCCTGAGATTATTGGCCCAAAGAGCATGAGGGTTGGGCGTGCCAGCAAAGGAGTTGCAGGAAAACACAAGTAAAATGGGCAGATAATTCTGATAGTTTGCAGAATTGATATATTTCATAGCTGAGATAGGAGTGTGACTTTTTAGATGGGAGAGTGACTCTTCACTTTGTGCTTTTGCTGTTCAGCTTCTCTGTACCTCACCTGATTCACTCTGTGTGCGTGTGCAGGCTGCTCCATTAACTGGAGAATCTTTTTTCCTTGACACACTTAATCACTGTGAAATCCTTCATGGAGGCGACTGTTGCCATGTGAACATGTATATTTGGAGTGGAAGAATAAGATTTATCACGCTGTCACAAGTGAGTCTTATCAAAGCGTGATGTGGTTACAGGAGGATGCTTGTAGTCTAGAAAGCTGTGAGCGGGATGCCGAGGTTGGACTGAATGCTGAGCCTGGAAGCTGAGTAGTGGATATGCATACTTCAAGAGTCTAGACAAAACAACAGAAACTGCATTTGGGTCTTGACAAACCTGCTACTCTCTTCTGTCTGACAAGCTGTATTTTCTTTACTCACTTCTTGCTCTTTATTATCAAGCTCAAAAACTACATAATTTAAAAGATGACCATTTTAATTGTTGCAAGAGACTAATAAATGTAATACTTGAAAAAGTTGGTGTGGTAATATCACTTCAGAGCTGTCCTTCCACTTAAGAACTTGAATTTGTTTGTAGACTGTAGTTTATTCACACAAGAGAATAAACATCTTAATGCAGTAAGACAGAAGTACTTTGCTGTTTCTGCTTGGAAAAATCAGAGTTTGAAGTAATCAAACTAAAATAAAACCAGTGCCACTGATGTCTTGTTAGGCCTCTTATATTAACATTTGAGATTGGAGTGTTTTCTGTAGTAACTAATGTTTGTGGCCTGACTTCAAAGGCATCTAGAATCTTAAAACAGCCGTATGAGGGCTGAGTAGATTTTCAAACGTGCAAAGCTATTAAGCCTGTGTAAACACGTTTTGTTGTCAACTTAAATGTGACAGAATGCTCATCAACGTTTTTAGGCACCTATAAGCTTTTAAATACCTAGCTCTTTGATACGAAGATGTGGCAGGAACTTGGGTGATCTGTTTGCATAGATTTGTTTTTAACTGTGTACTTGATCACTCTAGAAAAGTCATATTGTGTAAAACCTGTGATGAGTTGTGTTGTTTATACTCTGTCATATGTGTGAGTGATATGTTGAAGTGTTAAGGACCATTTTCTGCAAGTACTGAAGATCAGCTGAAAGACATGTCTTGCAATTTGACAACAACCGATTTTCTTCTAACTGTTAGATTGTTGACTGGACAAGAGGGAAGATTAGAATTGGGGTTTGTTTCCAGGTATCCTCACTACTGAATAGTTAAGCAGTAGGGTGTCTTATTTTAAAATGGAAAAAGGACTCTGCACAGAAAAAGTAGCTATTGTCAGAAACAAAGCCAAGACAGGCTGGGATTTCCCAGTGCTAATTGCCAGTTCTATCTTCTGGTATTTCTGGAAATGCCTATTGGGGGTTGAAAAGTTTGCAGCTCTTACAAAAATTTCTGCTTTTTGGCTTGTGGTGTAGTCATTGTTCTGTAAATCTCAAAATGATGAGGCAGCTGTAGTATAAAATCTCAGTCTTAATCTAGATGCTATCCCAATTAAGTCTTGGCACTTCTTTTTAATGCCCAGTGTCCTAAGTAGTATGCTCCCATTCAACAGTTTTTAAAGTATAAAATGCTACGTGGGGGTCTGTAATGAAAGGTTGCTGGGATACATTCCATTGAAATCACTGTGTTCCCATGTGCTCTGGACTGAATGTGTGGGAGAACAAAACTTGGGTGGGGCAACCTTAAAAATAATAAACCATGATCTCCTTTAAACAGCCCTTAAATTCTTTTATCCACTGAAAGCTACAATTAACTTTAAAAGGAGCATGGGATTGTTGAAAATTGCACTATCCACTCTGTGTACATGCACTGCTTTTGTTCAGGGTAATTGTGACAAAAGACCCAAATTCATAGAGTTCACGCTGGCTAAAAAGGGAAATAACAAAGTTGTCTGACCACTTTACTCAGAAAATGAACTGCTGAAAACTGATTTTTATTTAGGTGTCGTTTTATTGGATGTTGAATTAAATAAGCCTTAAACATGTGACTGTGATTGTAGCTTTCCCTGACTTTTGAGTTCTTCAGTAACTTTTGATTCCACTATAGAATGTGTAGGGGAAGACTAGATCTCTGGAATGTATATATTGTTCTCAACCACTTTGTGTTGGGAAGGAAGGGTTTAGCTTTCTCTTCCTCTTGAAAGCAGTACCATGGCTCGGCTCCTGCTTCTGCTTTCCTTCTGTTAGTAGTCAAGGGGTCAACCTTCCACCCCATTTTCTGCTCTGGAGATTTTGGGCTTCATGCCTCTAGTTCTGGACGGTGGAAGTCTCTGCTCCAGTCAGCTTGCTCTCCCACCAAAGCTTACTTGTGTTATGCAAGAAAAGGTAAATGAGTCCTACAGTATATAGACCAAGACCTGCTGCCTGGTGCAGTCAGTTCAATGTGGACCTCTTGCCATCAGGTAGTGCTTTTTCTTCATTATTGATAGTAGGATTGTGCTCAGAATATTTCTAAAATGACTTTATTCAGGTGAATGGTATTCCTGGTGCACTTGAACTCTCCTTGAGGGGGCCAGTATCAGCCCATAAGTTTTGTAGCATCTCTTTTAATTGTGGAAGGAAAACATAATGGACTGGGGGAACAAAGACTGATAGGTAAGGGTAGGGGAAAGCAGAAGGGAAAAAGAAAAGATCTGAAAGGGATAGGAAGGGAGGGACTTGAAGCTGTAGGGTCAGAGTTAGTGTTTTGGTAACTGTTCCATGGGAAGGAATAACCGTGCTCTTGTGGGATGCCTCCTGATCAGCTATCTCTGGACAGGGAACAGACACAGCTTTCGCAGAGTGTTTGAGGCTAGATAACTTGCAGATATTCTAGAAACAATCTGCAGCATCACAAAATGGTTGAGGCAGAAAGGAAATGGAATAGATTAAATAAGAACTGTGCTGGGGTGTTTGGAATTACAGTAGAACCACCTGGGTTGCAGTTGGTGTAGTTTGAATAAACACATAGTTATTTCCTAAAATAGGATTATAGTTTGGAGTAGCAGAGAACATCTTTGTTGTGTTCCCAGACAGTCTTTGTCAGTCTGTAATAAAATGTTATTGTCAGTTAAAAAGTCACGATTCCTTTGTCTGGTGCTAGTCCCGTGTCTGTGAAGTGTGCACTGTTCATCCACAGACTGGGTTGATCATCGACAGTTGCAGTCCTAATCAACCATTCTTACGCTGTGGCTGCATATCAAGTGCAACTCTGCTAAACCCCATGTTCAAAGTCAGAAGCAGCTTTGGGGTTGACCTCGCTCACCCACTTGCAGTTTCTGTGTCCTGTTGGTAGCACGTTGTCTCTCTCCATGCTTTGCTTTCCACACCTGTCTGTCACAGAAGCACTACCCTAAGGAAAGGACACACAGCTCCTGCACTGCTTTCATTTTGATTTCTACCTCCACCCGTGCTTGTGGCCCAAATTAGGTGAGGAATAATATCTCCCATTATTATTGGCCCTAGAGTCATATTCTTACTAGCACAGCATGACATGGGGCTAATGACTGTTCTGTAAATATAGATTGGGGAAAGGTGTCTCCTTTTCCCAGGTGCTGCCTGCCTAGGCCTGTCAACTTTGTTATCCCAGACTCCTTGTTTGCTTACTTACCTAGAGCTGGAGGAAGGGTTGGAGGCTGCATGAAAGGAAACATTGATTAGTCACTGGTTGGCCACAATCACTGGTCTGCCCTGCCAGCTCGAGCAGTGTCTGGCAAGCCAAACACTTTGCACCTGTGATCTGATCATGCCAGGATAGCTGGTTTGGCCATTCTCATGTGATTCCCTCATTAAAAGGAATATATGTAAAATGTTTGCAGAGATTAAAAAGAATCCTCCCATTATAAAATTGTTTTAAATGGAGTTCAACCCTGTGGAGTTCTAAGCAGCAATATACAAAATTGTAGTAGTTAAGTATGGAAAAACCACAATGTGAAGCCAGCCAGTTTGTTGACAGTTCATTACTAAATATCAAAGTTAAGCAGCATGAAGTGGGGGAGAGTAGGAAGAAGAAAGGCAAATGGGCATATACAAACTGGAAAAAGTTAGTATTTTTAAATATATTGGTAACAAGAAAGGAATCTTTCTTGTATGGAAACTTGTCTTTTGTGTCCCTTTAAACAGAGTACAAAAGTTCAAAGGCCTGAGTTTGGAAGAGTTGGAAAATGGCAATTGTGGGATTTTTTTTTTGCTTATTAGGGTTTAAATTTAAATGAAAATATGTTAAAAATATTATAAATGAGCAGTTGTGTTCTTACTGTGATATACTATATCCTTTCTCCTTTTTGGTGTTACTCCAGTCTCATCTGACTTTAAGAAAACCCCCAACGAAACAAACAAAAAACAAATTCTGCCCAGCTGTCAAAGCTGTCAGTTAAAACTTGTGTAAAGGAGAAGTTTTAATGAAGGTTCAGTCTCTGTGTTTTATGTCTGTTGTCTTACTAAGAACAAAAATCAATTTGCTATGAATAGGTGCTGTAGTATTATCTGAAGAATATAACACCCCAAATGTTTTATTCTATTGGAGTTCTGAGCCTTTTCATCTTATGCTTACATTTTGGGCACCTATGGATGGTACGGACAACAAATACTAAGGAGCTAATCAAGCCCAAATGGATGTATTAATTGCCTTTTCCCAGCGATATTTGATAGTCCTATTCTTCAAGAAGCTGTTCTGATGTTGTATAGTCCAGGCAAATGCCCAGCGTTAGGGGCATGTCAAACCCTTTTCTGTTCCCTTGCTTGCCACACTTGCATCTCCTTGACGTTCATTCCACGCATGTTGTGAATGTCTGTGAAGCTTAAGCTTAGAGGAGAATGAGGTGTCAGTGACCATTCTTCCCAGGAAATACCATGTAGTGTTCAGGGAGAGCTGTGATGGTTGAACTTTAAGCACTCGATTGAAGGAACTTTCCCCTTGTTCAAAGGTCCAGTTCCTGAAGCACTGCATGGGGCAGGCAGGTAGAAGGAATGAGGATGAAGAGGTCTTCCTCTGTTGTAGCTGTGTAAGAGTGTTTATCTGTGTTTCTTCAAACATAGTTCTGACCAGGTGCTTTCTGTGGCTGAGGGCAGGTTTGTTGGGCAAGGCTGATGAGTGATTCTTCGTGTTAGCTACAGTGATTAATGAAGTGTTTAAAAACTGTAGATCTGTGTAGAGGAAAAACACAAAGGTGGGATGGATAAAAGGCTGAAAGCTAACTGTTTTTACTTGTGACAAAAAGCGATATGGTATCAGAGTTTGTCTTGCTGTAGTTGACAGGGGAGATGTACTGGACCATCTTCCAAATTTGACCATTCTGTGATTTCATACAAAGATCAATGCCTTAAAACACATCATATAGGAAGATTGCAATCGTACTGAAAGATACAGAGCACTCAAAAAAAATCAGAGGTCTGAAAAACCTCAAGGCCTACCCCCAGGAAAAGCTATGGTATCCTTGTCCTTATGTTTATTAGTATTTGGTGCCTACACTTGTGTAGTTATTCTGGCATATGAAAAGCTATTTAATGAGCTATTTTTCCTACTTCTAGACCTAATATATCTAGAAGTAACTGCAGCCTTAAGCTTTTAAAAGCAGTATTGTCTTTGGCAAAACCTGTAGTGGTTGAATGTCTTTTAACTGGGGCTGCAAGACATCTTGATCTTAGTTTCACAGTTTGTATTCACATGTATTCTTACCACAGGTACTCTTCTCTCCCTGTACTTTATCTTGAAGCATTTTGAGCTAGGAGCCTCCTTTGGTGCTGTTCTAGCATAAGGCCTAACACTAGTGCTTTGAGACTTCGGCAGCCTGGAAAGATGGGCAGTAAGAAACCAAATGAGGTTCAACAAAAAAGCAAGTGTAGAGTCTTGCACCTGGGAAGAAATAACAGCTTGAATCAGTACAGGCTGGGGGATGACCTGCTGGAGAAGAGCTCTGTGGAGAAGGACCTGGGGGTCCTGGTAGATGACAAGTTGGCCATGAGCCAGCAGTGTGCCCTGGTGGCTAAGAGGGCCAGTGGGATCCTGGGATGCATCAGAAGAGTGTGGCCAGCAGGTGTAAGGAGGTGATCCTCCCCCTCTACTCTGCCCTGGTCAGGCCCCACCTGGAGTAGTGTGTCCAGTTCTGGGCTCCCTGGTATAAAAAAGACAGGTATGTCCTGGAAAGAGTCCAGAGGACGGCTACAAAGATGATTAAGGGCCTGGAACATCTCCCCTGTGAGGAAAGGCTGAGTGAGCTGTTCAGCCTAGAGAAAAGAAGGCTAAGGGAGGACCTAATTAATGTTCATAAATATCTTAAGTATGGGATGCAGGGGGAATTGGCCAACCCCTTTTCAGTAGTCTGTGGAGACAGGACAAGGGGCAATGGCTGCAAATTGGAGCACAGGAAGTTCCGCACCAACATGTGGAGGAACTTTTACACAGTGAGGGTGACAGAGCCCTGGGACAGGCTGCCCAGGGAGGTGGTGGAGTCTCCTTCTCTGGAGATATTCAAGACTCGTCTGGACGCCTATCTGTGCAATATGAGCTAGGGAGCTGCTTTGGCAGGGGGTTGGACCCGATGATCTCTCGAGGTCCCTTCCAACCCCTATAATTCTGTGATTCTGTTTATAAATATCTGTGATTCTGTGATTGATGCTACTTGGATTTTGAAAGGTTACATAATACAGCTAGTGAAACATAACCTGAAACTACAGCTGTCTGAGAAGCCTCATTCCCCAGATATGCTGTGTGCATGTATCTCAGATGAAATACACACTTAACTGTCCAGAACATTTGCATTGACTTGATGATGGTAGAAGCAAAGGTATTTTAATAACTTTGCAAATAATGTGGTTACAAATGCGTATGTATGTCTGACATACCTACTTTGCTCTGTTCACAGGTGCATGCCTCTTTTCTTTCATCTTTGCTTCTTTGCTGTGTGTGGTGGAAACGTCTTAAGAATCTTGTAAACTTGGGTAACCTGTCTGCTTATCCAGAGACTGAAACAGTGCCCTTTGAAGTCAGAAGAAAGACTTTAGCCTGCTTGACTGAGCTTTGAATCATGAACCAAAGTGCTGGCTCCATGGAAGCCTATGGGAAGGCTTCAGTGAGGCACAGACTTACTCTGGATCTAGCATAGAAATACACGGGCCTCTTGAGGATGCTCAGATTGGCAGGTTATCAAACAGTGGCTTCTTTTTAAGGTCAACAGTGTGCTGGGTTTTTGTTGTAGATTTTCTCCCTTTTTTACCTTTCGGGGATGATTGCTTATGATAGGACAAGATACTGTTCACTAGGAAAAATGGCATCCCCTCAGTGACCTTACCTTTTCGATGTGTATTTCAGATCTATAATTTACAGATGTGTAGGAAGTCTAAATGAAATATACCACTTGAGAGGTGGTGGAACTTGTAGATCTTCCAGGAAGTAAGCAACACTGTGAGCTTATGGAGCGTTAGTCAGCACACTGCTTGTGAACAGTTTTATTGCATGCCACAGTTGTGGACAGATTGCTGCATTTTCTGAGTAGAGGAAGCTGCATCATGTACAGGCACCTATTAATCATTAAGAAAAGCTACGTGCTAGGTCAATGAGGAAAAGCTAGTGCACTGTCAGCTTGATATCTTCAGTTGATTTTCCTTTATTGCTTCTTGTAAACATGCACATACCAGGGAAAGATACTGTGTAGTAATGCAATCAGATTTGAAATTAAAAACTGACAGTGTATATTGCAAAATTATCAATGTATACAACCCTCTTAAAAGGAGATGAGGGGATTTGCTTGAAGATTGCAATTATGACTACAAGTGTGGAAGCTAATCTGTAAATGTGTACTTGAGAAGAGGTTGATTCTTAAAGGCCTTTGTAATGACATAGAATCATAGAATGATGACTTTTAAAGGTCATCTTGTCCAGCCGCTCTGCAGTGGGCAAGTTTGTCTTCAACTAGACCAAGTTGCCCCATCCAACCTGACCATACCCATTTCCAGGGATGAGGCATCCACAACTTCTTTGGGCAACCTGTGCTAGTGTTTCACTACCCTCATTGTAAAAAAAAAAAAAGGTCTTCTATCTAGTGTAAATCCTTCAGCATAAATCAAATACACTCCATGCCCTTGTAAAAAGTCCCTCTCCAGCTTTCCTGTACGCCCCTTCAGGTACTAGAAGCCTGCAATAAGGTTTCCCTGGAGCCTTCTAGGCTGAACAAGCCCAACTCTCAGGCTATCTTCTTAAGAGAGGTGCTCCAGGGTCATCTTTGTGGCCTCCTCTGGACCCTCTCCAACAGGTCCCCAGTGGTACTGGGAACCCAGAGCTGTAGAAGTGGAGAATTTCCTCCCTTGACCTGCTGATCATGTTACTTTTGATGTGTTGTCACAGGATACTGTTGTCTTTCTGGGCTGCAGGCTGCATTTCTGGCTTGTGTTCCTGCTTTTCATCCACCAGTACCCCCACATCCTCCTCCTCACAGCTTCTCTCAATCCCTTCATCCCCCAGCCTGGATTGATACTGGGGGATTGCACCAGTTCAGGACCTTGAATTTGGCCTTGTTGAACCTCATGAGGTTCACATGGGTCTACTTCTTGAGCTTGTCCAGGTCCCTGTGAATAGCATCCTGTGCCTTAAACCTTGTGTGGTGTCAACCACACCACTCAGTTTGGTGTTGTCTGCAAATTTGTTGAGGATGCACTTTATCCCACTGTCTGTGTCACTGATGAATACGCTGAACAGAACTCAGATACAGACTGATGAGGGACACCACTTGTCACTGATCTCTCTGAGCATTGCACCGCTGATCACTAGTCTCTGGATATGACCATCCAGCTGATTCCTTAGCCCATCCATCAAATCCATATCTCTCTGCTTTAGAGAGGGGGATGTTGTGGGGGACTGCTTTATTTTTATGTGTTTATCAGGGGAAGAAACTGGATGCTTCAGTTCTCCTGGCTGTGGCTAAGGGAACCTGAACAGCATGTCATGTGCTTATGCCTTATGTAGCCTTACGTTGGACTGCAAACTTCAGTTGTCTCAAACTGCTACCTGCATTTACTGACACAGTAATAACATACGTAAAGGGAGGATTTTTGTGGCCCACCTAATTATGTTCCAGTTCCACTTTTCTTAGTACAAGCAGCCTGTTGCTTTCTGTTTTTACTGGATTTGTCTTATAAATGTCTTCCAACATGTATCAATGCGTGATAAGTACAAGAAGTAGCAGTTGTGCATATTTTCAGTTAATCTGGAAAAAGTGTTTTAAACAAGGCTATGCATATGAAGTGTGCTGTATGGCAAGAACCTGCCCTAGGCTTGGAGTTGGGCAGCAATTTTTTTCCAGTAGTGTATACCACTTCTTAATATGTATGTTGTTTGCTTGTAAACTTGAAGTTGCTCAGGGTGTTTTGGTTTTGTTATTCTGAGTGTAGGTTCCCTGTTTGCAAGCCAGGTCTCGCTTCAGCTGGGTTATTTAGCATGTTGTGCTCTGAAGAGGAAGGTTGTGTTATCCATGTGTTTGTGAGGACCATCAGCTCAGATTAATGTTACAGCAAAAAAGTTCTTGAAAATCTCCTGTTGTGGTGCACTTCAGCTGTATCCGTTTACTCAGATGATGGTAAGATGCATGACATCAGATGAAGGCTGGAATTTTTTTGTGAGTAACGTTGCTTTCCTTAGAGGATCATCTGAGGTAGAAAATAATTTATATATTGCATGCTAAACAGTGATGTAGCAAATAGGACATGGCAAACATGAGCCATGTGTGGGGAGGGTGGCTGCAAGTAAGTTTCTTCAGGCCTGTTGATGGGTGACAGTCAGTTTCTGTTAGGTTGACTAGGGCTTTTGCATAAAGTATAGTATGGGTTTTCTCTTTTTTTTTTTTTTTTTTAAATGTGGATGCTTTCTCAGTCATTACATATTAGGTGGAAACAAGCAAACTAGCAAGCTCTTTTGTGGTTTTTTTCCTTTCTTCCTTTTAATTTAGGCTAGCTGGGGGAACATGGGACTATCCCCTGGCTATGGAACCTTCTTTCCAGGTTGTTCTTGTCTGCTAATTCATTGCAGAGGGGTTTTTTTAAAAAAAACCAAACAACTGTGGCTGTTGTTTCAGCCTGTGAAATACATACCTGCTTTGTGTGGCTGTGCGAGTTGTTGAAGGGAAGGTACCAAGACCAGTCTTCTGAGATTTTCGGATATGAGATGGAAGAACATGAGGTAAGTGTTCTTCAGGGACCAGGAAGGCAAGCTCAGTAAGTTAACATGTAGCTGTAATGTACTCTGCATTTTTTAGAGTTTCTCTTCTAGTAGCATAAGAATGTAATTGTTCTGCCATGGTGTATTTTTCCCAATCTCTGCAAGGGAGTTTCCATGCCTGGAATTTAGATTTATAACATCATTTTTGTTTCTGATATATCCTGATACTTTTAGATTAAGGTCAATCACTTTATTCTTCAAATGCTAAGTTGCCTGTTTCCTGCAGTGGTGACTTGGGTCACCACTGCAAATAAGCTAACAGAAAAAGCCTGCTATCTAGAAATGATGCATTAATATTATTTAATGATGTATTTCTTCCTAATCTTCTGCAGCATTGCATTCATTCCGCTCTCCTGTCTCTTGGATAATTCTCATGGGTTTAATTACTGTGTTCAAGGCAGCATTTTCATTTTAGTAGACTTATGTTTCTGGTTTTAACACTAATAGTTGTTCTGCTTTTTCACTGGCCTGTAAATAACCTATGTAATGCTTCATAGCTTCAGTTTTGTGAATGTAGGATTGTTTCTGCTTTCTATGTACAGCAAACACAATTATTAAATTGCATTCTTTGACATAAGAAAAAGTACATGCACTGAAGGTAGCTGTAAAGAAACGTAGTACAGTCTTATTTAGAGGGAGGGGAACAGACACTGTAAATTTTGCCATTGGAATTGGCTTAAGCTCCTAGTCGAACAGCATGAAAGCTGCCAAGGTAGTGCAGTAAGGTTAGAAGCTTGGAAGAAGGGCTCAACACCTTATCTTTCAATGTGAGTTACTGTCACCTTGTGCTGGAGCTTTGTTACCCGCTTCCACATCTTTAAAATAAGGAGGAGTTTGTAAGAATATTTATACGGGGTAATTGTGGTGGGTATAAAAATAATTCTGCCATGCCCAAGCGCTGTGGGAACATGGGAGCTGTGTAAATTCTCTAATGGAGCCTAACTTCTTTCTCAGCTCTACACAGCTTGAGACTCCTCAGACTGTTCTAGTCTTGGTATGTCTGCTGGCTGTTGTTGTAAACTTCTGTCTCTTGAGTTTCCTGCTGTTCAAAATCCGTGGGTAGTTAGTTGAGGTGCTGCTGCTGCATGCTGTTGGAGATCTGACCTTCCCTTGCAGAGCACTTGAGTTCATCCCAAATATGTGTAGTAGGACTGCATGACACTTGCATCAGTAAGATTCAGAAGGGTGATTTTAAATATGGAAGGCATAAATGGCCTTGATGATAGTCTCCTTTAATTACCTTTTCTGAAAAGTAGAGGCCTGTGCTCCTGGTGACAGGGTGCTTAGGACCTTGTAGGACCAGATATTTTACATTTTATTAGCCCAGTTGTTTTCAGTAGGATTGCTCCAACTTTTTGTCACTGTGTGATCACAGTCTGACCTAGACCATGTCTCCTCCTCCTGTTTCCAGTGTGTGTGTGGGATTTTGGATGAATTGTCAGTTTTCACACACAGCTGAAATGCATCTTCTTTTCAAGTATGTTTGAGTAATCCATAGTGATTAAGCAAAACAAGTAGGACAGAATGTGATCTTGCTATATGCCATGATTGCAAGGACTCTGTCTTTGAAATAAATCAGTTGTTTGTCGGAAGACTGATGTCTGAATAAGCACACAGCATTGCTGCAGACAGGAAGTGCCCTAGTCTGTTGACCTCGTCTTCCAGGGAAAAAATCAAAGCTCTCAATTTAAAAAAAAAAAAGAGAAACTAACTTGTCTTAGTGGAAGACAAAGGCAATAATATGTATAACCTTTTTTTCAAAGTTTATGAATGTGCAATCTGATACTTAAATTGCTTTTAAAACTTTTTTTTAATGCAGCTGAAAAGAGTGAGGTCAGACGTATTTTGTTAGGGCTATATTATACTCCACAAGGGTGAACAGGAAATGGTTTAAAGGAATGCCAAGAAGCCCCTATTCCCCAACCAATTCCCTTGTCTTCTTTTAACCAGCTTTATTTCAAATTGCATGCTTCAGCTGCTGTGAGCATTTCTGGGTTGAGAATAGGGGAAGGTTTCAGTGTGTTCTTAAGTTACATCATCCAAGTTCCTTGGCCTGCAATTGAAAGAAGAAAACTGACTGGATTTTAAATACAACTATATACAGACCAGGTGTGGGGAAACTGAGGTTTTGCTGTATGCATCTCTGATCCGTTAGGAAGAAACCAGATAGGGAATGAACCTTATTAAGACAATTATATTCAGTAATGCTCATCAGTTTCCAATCATTATCACTATATTCAGAAATTTGCAATTTGAATTTTTGCAGTACAATCCCTATTTCTTCACTTTATTCCATGAATTCTAATTTTCTTTTTCTAGCTATGTTTTTTCTTTAAAGCAGCCTTTTTATTTTTCAAGTCTCCTGCTGAAAAACGAAATCTAGAAAATAAAAAAACCCATGTAAATATCACCAAATCCATTCACTTACAAGCTATGAAAAACCCAATAAAAATTAACAAAAACCCCAACTGCTTCTGTACAGTACACTCACAGAAATATTTAAGACTATGTTTATATCTTCTTACTGATTTTTGCTTCTCATCTTGCATATCCAGTTAAGAAACACAAAGGAACATCTCCTTGTAGAAAAGAGAAATTGGAAGTAGATATTCCAAAGAGCTGCAGGCGGAATAGCTTGCTTTCTGGAGGTGCAGTGACCTGTATGCAGCGTGATCTTGGACTTCTTGGTATTCATGGGTGAGGCAAGTCCCTTCTTCTATGGGGAAAGTGACTTGCTAGAGCAAGTCACCTCTTTCTGAGGCTTTGAACAGATGTAAAGTATGTTGCCTTAACACTTGGCTTCTAGTCTAAAATGCTCATAAATCTTTTCATACCAGATCTGGCTGTTAACTATGGCTGTATGTAATGGTTGTACCTATTGGTTGGTTAATAGGGCAGATCTTGTGAGTACTCGTGTTTGCCAGAGGGCTGCCACATTGAACATGCAAAGCTAAATCAGAAATGTACTAAACTCCGTCACAGTGTGATGTGAATTTTTATAGTCATCTCTTCATGAGTCATTTCAAACACACAGATGTGTAAGTTCCAAAACTAACCTACTGCTTATCTTAAAATACCCTTAAATAGTCACATTAGACATTACACCCTGTGCTTTCAAACTTGGATATCAACCCAGGATGTCTAAAGCATGACAAAGCTAGATAAGCTGACTAGTAGTATTGGTATACACTCCGGAGTTTAAACTTAATGTTTGGCTCCGGCTGTATTCAGAAGACACAGTTGTAACTTCCTCTCTAGCTTTTGAACGCAGAGATTTGGCTTTCCAGAGTTCAGCAGCTTTGCTGACTGCCTGGCTTAGATGATCTCTCATAACTGTTTACAGAAGTCAGAAATATTTGCACAACAGTAATTATTAAAGAGGACTAGGAGCTCTGGTTATGAAATCCAACACCTATAACAATAATTAACACTGAACTATTGGGTGGAAGACTGCTAAGAATCTACAATTGGGACTGAGTGCCTGCTACATGACATTAAAATCTTGGTTATTGAATGCTGTAATTCATCAGGCATGTGGGCAGGACCATATAGTGAAATTAGAGGGTCTTCTCCAGTCTTTCTGGCACTCCTAATTCTAGACTCAATTGGTTTTCCATGCAAATAATCCTTATAAAATCTGTGATTTGTTGCAGCTTTGAGTTGTATGGGGAGACTCAAAATTATAGAACTTCTGATATTAGCCTCCTTCGTCCCCCTGCAATTCTCTCCAGTTTTCTGTTTGTTCCTTGGCTGTTATGGTAGGGGAGGACATTGAGGGAGGAGGTAGGCTACCATTTATCTTTCTACTTTAGGACTATTTAAGGCAAAGTCCGTTTGAGACCTCAGCTGGATCTTTAACACTTCTTGCCTCCTGTAGAGGTGGGGTAGTCGCTTTTGTCTCTGGAAATTGGTTGGGACATTTGAGATTGCCTAGGACTGGTGAGCCCTGGAGAAAAGTTCTGTGTTGGAAGCAAAACAAACAAAAAAACCAAAGGAAAGGAAAATATGTCTATTGACATAAAGCCTGTGTTTTAGTTGAAATAGAAAAATAGGAGCTTGTACTGACATGAATCATCATCCATATTCTGTTCCTTGTTTTCTCTGTAGCTGATAGTGGGTGGAGTTCTGAAGTATTTCAAGCTAAACTAACTTCAGAAGGCACTAACATGGGAGAGAGTTGCCATCAGCCTGGGCCTCCATTGTCCTACTGCAGCTTTGAGGATGTTTTGGCATTTCTTCATGTGGCTTTTTCACACAGCCCCAGAGGCATTGTGTTTACCAATAGATCTTAGCTGTTACTGCTACAATGAAAAGCATCATTGCTAAGCTCTGCCAACCTCCCTCTTTCCAGATCCCTTTGCTCTTCACCGGCAAGCTTACTATGTATCTCTATCACAGAAAGCTAGTACCAGTGCTGCTGTTGTTGTTCATTGTCTTGCCCTTGCAGTTTGAAGGGTTCTTCTCCTAGAGTCTCATTCTAAAATGAAGGCTGTGTTTCTCTCCCATAGAATTTGAAATACAGTTGATCATACCTAAAGGAGAAAAATGCAGTTGATCATACCTAAAAGAGATGCCGTGCTTGTTTGTGGAGCAGCGGGTAAACATAATTTGTGCTGTGCAGACTTGCCAAACATTAATAAATTCCAATCACCCAAGTTGATGAAAGACACACATTATCTGTTTCTGGCAAGAATTATATTGCATCTAATTAGGCCCAACTTTAGAACATAGCATTTCATGAGCAAAGTTAATTACAATGTTCTTAGTCTTTGTTACAGGAAAGCCTAGTGGTGGGGAAAATAAGCAGTTGACGTTAATTTGTGTTCTCTTACTTAATGCTTAACTGTCTCAGTCTTTTAGTATGTAAGCTTGCCAGACCTGCTATGCACTGCAGTTGCTGGGAGAACAAAATTTCAGCTGATGAGAGTGACAGGGAGAGAATCTTATTTTCAGTAGTGGCAAGCAGAGTGGTTAACTCTGTAGTGTTCATGCAGCTCTCTATTTTCAGTGACTCAGTAGAGTGAAGAATGTTTTTCAAGTGAGTTAATTGATTGCATAAAAACCTAAATAAGGTGATGGGGTAGAGTGGCTGCTATTTGTGTTAAACACGTTATTTTGAGATCTCCCTTACCTTCTTCCCTGACCCTCTCAATTCAAACCCTTTCCTTGTAAAATGTCTACCTGATTTATGCTGTAAATATTACTAAATATTCTGTAAAACTTGTGAGAAAATGAAGTGATACTTTTAAGATACATCATGACTATTTTGTGGTGTTTCTTGAGACTGAACAGTCAGTCTTTGATTTCACAACGTCCTTTGTGAGCAGCAGAGCTAGAAGCCTGGTCTCCCTGCATGGTAGCTTTGGATTCCTCTCCACCTCATCACAGTACCGGTGGTTTTTCCACTCTGGCCTTCCGTGTCTGTCCTTTTTGCTCTCTCTCTGACATACATGTAGAGACAGCTCTCTTCCATGTCCCCCATGTGCCTGCCAGGCATCAGGCAGTGTGTCTGCTGGGACTGTTCCAAATTACAAAACAGGTAGTGCAGTTAGGTGTTTGGCATCGGACAGATCAAACAAAATGGCTAAGCTCATGCTGCAGCATTTGGTGGAAGCACTGTATTATTCTTGTCAACATAATCATTGTTTTTTCATGAAACTGGCATGGGTTTATTTATCTTGGAGAGTGCTTACTAGCTTTCAGTAATCTTGGAGTAGGTGTACTGCTATAGAATGATTGCATAAACCTCTTGGTGGGGTACGGGGAGGAACTGACACCAAATTAAATGCTATTTCAAAAGAAATAATTCTGGAACAAGAACAGGACCCTCAGACCTGTATTGCTGAGTTTGCTAAACCTAGACTTTCAAGGGCCATAGGTTTCTGTGATACTTGGTCGTGAATACCAGCAGTGCTAACAGAAAACTGCTGGCTGGGAGCAGTTCTTAAAGCTGACAATTTCTGTTCAAGGATAGGGTTGTGGTTTCTGCCTATGCTAAATAAACTTGCTGGAGATCTGATTCCACTTTATAAAATAGACGGGACTCTAAAAGTAATGTGGTATTGAACTTGTTTAATAAGCTACTTAACATGGCTGTTCTGGAGGCTGTCTTTATTTCGGCAAGCATCTGGCTACAGTTGCAATCTGAGAATAGGCAAGATTAGATTGTTTTCTCTAGTGCTTTGTGCAATGGCACTTTCAACCATGACTGGGGCCCTGAAGTGTTAGGATAATTTGAACTCTGACTGCACAGTTTCTTGTAAAATGAATAGATCTCAAACTTTTGCTACACTGCAATTTTTTTTTTTACCAGACATCGTGTGTGTTATGTTGATGGGAACAACCTCTGTTCAAAGGGTACAGTCAAATTTTCTCACTGCTCCTGTTTTGAGAACTTAAATGGTGAACCTTGCATTCTGTTTCTTGCCACTTTTATGCTGTTGATGCAGGCAAGAAGTGAAAGAGTTGGAATAGGATATTTTGTCATTATCATAATCCTGCTTCGTTGTATGATGTAAATTTTCCTGCTTCACCCTCCACAGATGGAGATTACAGGCTATGAAGCCTGAAGTTACAAGTATGTCTCATCTTCATCAATCTGGGTGGATTTCAGGAATGCTGTTTGCCTGGTGTCTGTTGTGTCCAGGTTGCTCTCTCCTCCAACCTGTAAGAGCAGTAGAGGTGTTGGGGTAAAAATGTATCAAGGTGCCTTGTTTTGGGACATTTTGTCTAAAACTAGGCAGTGATTAGATAATTTACATGAAAAATGTGCATGTTCTGTATGGGAGATGTGTAGCATTCTTGCTGGCTTCCCCAGGAGCTTTATCTGTGAGTCTGTTACCTACACAAGATGCTTTAATATGGAGAACAGTCAAGATCTGCTGCTCTGTTAGCAAATCTGTCAGCCTGATTCCCACAACTCAGACCAATACGAGTGAGGGATGGATAAATTCTGCAATGCAAATTCTGCTGAAGAGCTTGGAAGATGGTCTGTGAGAATGAACTTCTCTTGGTCTTGTTTCCCTTTCCTGGGCTTCCCATCCATCCATCTTCTGCGTAAACCAGAAAGAAAGATGCTCCATCCACTACAGGGTATTGACATTGATATTGTACAGATGTAGTGACTTCCATAATCTTCCTTTCTCAAGCACATGCATGAATCTAAATGCAAAAAAAAGGGATTGTTTAGAGTAGATGAACCAAAAGAGTTATGGGACTAGGCACAAACATATATCCCACTTTTCTCTGAGGAGATGTTGGGACATGTAGCAAAATGCATCAAACCACAGTCTGCATAGCTTTGAGAAATAGAATACATACTTGTGATACCATCTAATTTGAGCAGTACTGTTTCTATTTGTGGCTTTTCAATGGTACAGTTGTTTTGTGAGCCTGGGATGCTTTCTGGAATGATATAGAGGACGTGATTGCCCATTGAGTCATCTGTGGCATTGCAAAGACTGGAGCTGGAACGTGTGTTCTAAAGCAAATGCTGAAAACTTGCATTCAGTGGTAAAAACAGTACTTTGCAATGCTGCCATTTGTAAAACACAAGCAGTCAGTGACCTCTTCATTAGTATACTTGAATGCCATATGCAGACCATTACAAAGACCTTACTGCATGGACCTCTTTTTCCTTCGTTACTGGAAAGCTGAGTTGGGCTTGCAAGGAAAAGTCCTGGTTCCCATTTTCATCTGAAATATGAACTCTGCTTTACATTCCTGACCCGTAACAGAGCTATTCCTAAAACATGCTTTTTCTCCACCAAAGCAGCATGTGTTGAATTATAATGATGCATCCTGCAATGCAGACATTTTAATTTTCAACAGGCATGAACTTCTGAAAGGGGGTGAAAGTTTGGGGAGGGGCGAGGGAGGAGGCTAACTCAGAAAATATGAACAGAAAAGTACTCCTTTCCCAACCCTCTGTTCTCTAGAGCATGCTCACTAAAGAAATTAAACCCAGAAACAATTTTAAAATTATTTTTATCTTAAGAACTTTATGCCTGTTTGAGGTTTTGGAAGATCGGTCATGAATTAAAAACTATCTTATGTTTATGCACAACTTCATAGTATTAGGTGGTGGGGAAAATGAACCTTTGAGGGCTAAAAATAGGTCTATAATTATGTATAATAGGCAGAGATAGCTGCCTGTCTTGCTTAGCCTTGGCATTTAGGCCTAGAGGAAGGGGAGCCTTCTGCAATCAGTGCTTTCCACTGAAAACACGGAAATTCTTCACGCCTTGTAAAGCATGTTGTCTGCTAGTTGTGTGCATGTTGCTGAGCTGGTTAATTGTGGCTCCTGCTATATCTGTCGCTCACTACTCATCTGGCTCTGTTCCAAGCAGAAGCTGAGCTGTTTGCCTAGTGGGATATAGAGTTCTTCCTGGTGCCTTTTGGTTGCAGCTTTCTGTAGCTCAGGGATTGAGGAGCCTGAGTTAGTTGCTGTATGAACTGTGTTGTACTTCTGAAAAATAACTCCAGGGCGGAGAATTTGAGGGAGTCGTTGGGTGTGAGTAGCTAATGATCTTAAATTGTGGTGATGGATTGACTGTTCTAGAGTGCTAGAAATTTCTACTTGACTTTCCTAAAGAGGAGAATCATACATTTTTTTTTTTTTCCAAAATCATATTGACCTTGATACACATTACAGGAAGAATGCTGTGTGTCATCAGGGCAGTAGAAATGGCATGTGTTACTTCTTATGAAGGCAGTCTTATGGAGCCGGTGGATGTTAGATATACTAGCATAATAGGGAACACATCCCTGTTGAAAGGATCTAGAAGTCTTTTTTGACAGTGTTGTGAACAAAATTAAAGCAAGGCAGCAGGGCTGTCTGTTTTCCTGGAGCCTGATTTATGCAAGAGTTTGCTTCTGACAGAATTTGGTGGTAAAGATTCGTTTGCTTTAGGGGAAAAAAAAAAAATACAAGTATGTCATATGTTTTGATTTGTGAGTAGGTGAGCTGCACAGATGCAATAAGAAAAGGCAGAAGCTTAAATTTGGATCAGTGTTTGTGTCTGTTCAGCAAAAATGTTGAAATAGGAGGAAACTGTAAAATCAATGCAATGAATTCTAAAGAAATGATGCTTTCCTTGTCCTAACCAGCATGTAGCTCCTCTTGACCTTGTTACTCCTGCTTATTGATCTTCCCCGAGATGTACAGGGATGCATGTACCTTAATATTGAATGGAATTTCTCCTCAGTCTCCCTGTGGCAGTTTCAAAATCTGTATATGGAAGCATGTGCTTTTTTGTTTTAATTGAGCAGGTATAATTTTTCCCTTTCTTCTATCTGTGTTCATAGAGTGACTGTGAAGTGAATGTTTTAGAAAAGAGTTAAAGCTTTTTCACCTTTTTGAAGACTTTTTGGTTAACCCAGCATAGAGTTAAGTCTAGCTGATTGTGGAACAGGTTGCCATCCTCCCACATGTACAGTTAAGGAAACTGGAATGCTTTAACCATGCAGATCAGTTATAATAGTTCTCTTTGAATGGATTCTTTGCCTTTTTTCACCTGCTGATGCAAGAAACACCCTTTTGTGCTGTCTTCAGAAACAGAACAGAAGTATTCTTGAATACTGTGCAGCATCGTAGATGTGTTGAGCTCCTTTTTCATAGCTCTTTCCAGTTTTCATGTGCCTCTGTTTACTGCAGGGCTGCGCACTGTATTTTCCAGATACAAATGATTTCAGGCTCAGTTTAGAAGGATCAATTTCAAGATGAGTCTGCTGTACTGTTCTGTTAAATATAAGCATGAGACATTCCAGCACATGTCCCTGAATATCAGCTCTCTCTCTTGTCCAGAGACTGTATTAAACCAGTGAAATAATCATGGTGTTTTCTGCATTTGACTGGGGGAAAGCCTACTTTAGAGTAACGTTTTCAGTACGATACCGACTCATTATCGTTACAATCTCCAGCAAAAGCAAAGAAACAAAAACCTTTGTGTAGCAGGCTCCTATTACACTGCAGTGTTAATACTCCTGTACTTGGTGGGATCTGGACGCAATTACTTTCTCCTTTATGTTGAAATTCTAGCTGTGCTGGGAGAGTAGTTTACATACTAACTATTTTGATGGTTGTTTTCATTTGTGTCCTTGTGCTCTGCTCAAGCACATTAGAAATTGACTGACTGTATCCAAACAGGAGAGAGATTTTTGGTAAAATTTCATCTCCTAATTTCTGCCAGAGATGTCTGGGAGTGGTCTCCAAGGTAACCAGGCTTTTCCTGGCATAACTCAATAGCTCTCTCTAAAATAAGCGCTGGTAGCAACTGCCTTGGTGCAGTAGCAAGAAATGTGTCAATTTTTGAGACATGAGTAATTACTGCTCTGCCTAGGAACTGATGTTTTATTTAGAGACCATCCGTGTGAGTTGGGTTCCGTCACCTCTCTCTGACAGGGTTGAGAGTTCAGTCCCAGGCTCACAGGCTTGGAAGAGACCATGTGTTGAAACATGTTCAACTTCTGGGGCTGAGAATAAATCTTTTTTTGTGCTCATCTTCCTAGTAATTTCTCCTTTGGCCAGCTAAAAACCAGTAGAAACAGTACTGACTTGCTCTGGTGGGAGGTGCGTATGCAACCAGTGAAATATGCAGTGAAACCTCAGATCTTACATACTTTTTTTTTTTCCCCTGGTCTGTCTAAATAAATACTACTTAACATAATTTTGGCGGCTTAAAAATAATTTGCACTACAACGCCTAATTTTTCTAGGTCTGTTGACATGCAAACAACATATGGATCATAAACAACACAGTATGTTATTTTGGACTTTACATTGAAATTCTGTAATTTCTGCTTGCAAAATGTGATGTCTCTTAAAATAGCAGTAGCATGACTGGTTATAGTGCTTGTGGTAACTCAGAGCATGTAGTGTGTCAGGATGTATGGAGTGTGTTGATAAAGCTCAGTTAGACTGGCTGTCATCCACTTTCCACTTCAGTTTTCCTGTTTAACATTAAATGTTTGGAAAACTTTTTGCATAGGCATAGAAATAAAAGAATGACGCATTCTGAAATAAAACAAAGCTAAGGAAGTGCCTGGCTACCCGGGAAGCTCAATATTAATCTAAAACTTCTAATTTATTTCCAAATAATGTAGTAGTCTCAAAAAAAGTTAGTTGCCTTCATTTAAAGCAAACAAACTCCACACCAAAACAAAACCAAAACTCAACTGTAACGTTTGACTACCCTTTCCTTTCATCCATACCTGGCCTTGATTCTTTGTTGTAATTTACAGTGTGAAAAGCTTGTGCATAAAAGCCTCCCAGCTCTTTTTAACACTAGAGGCTGCAGGTAGCCTTCCAGTACTCATGAAGCCTTGGCCTTGTGTTTGATGTCTTGTGCCATCGACAGCGTTTGGGCTAAAAGAAAGTGGCATGGGAAGTGGCCAGGCTGTGGTGCCCATACATAACAGTTCTACAGAGGGGAGCATAGTAAAACCAGTCCCGTGGCTGGGCAGGCATTCAGCAAGCAGCCTGAGGCAACCCGTTGTGTCAGGGACACGGTACAAAGCCTTGGACAGCTGCAGCACAGAGGTTTAATTTATAGTGACGTTGCGAAGTGCGTGCCAGTGTGCGTGCCAAAACTTTCCTCACTCCTAAGGAAACACTTTCCAGTGCGTAATCATTCAGCCTTGTAGAGTTTTTGGAGATGCTGAAGAGCACTTTGGTTTGGTGGTTTTTGTGTAGGTTTTGTGGGTTTTTTCCTTTTCCTCAAGCAGATAGTAATGTTCTGCAGTAAGATTATGGGAGACTTGCCTTTTCACACATCACTGTAATATCTGTAGTCACCACAGTAATATTACTCCCATATTTTGCTAATAGCAGTATCTTCATTGTAACCTTTCCTGGAAAAGTAACAGGAGGTTGATTTCACTGCCTGAACTTTGTCGGTATCTTCTCATTCTAACAGCATACCAGACCAAAATCTTTAAAATTTGGTTTCTCAGGAGTAATTGCAGGCTCGTTGTGAAATACTATGTGGAGTTTTCCAAATAGAAGTCCTTGATTATTTTTTCTAAGTGATGAAGTTGAGGGGGTTTTTTTAGAAGAAGAAAGCAAAACTGATGCATGGTAATAGGTACTTCAGCAGTTTTAAATAGTTTTTTTTTTTTTTGCTAATATGTAGGCCAAGTTCTTGAGAGCTTCCCTTTCAAATCAATGTATAGATACATAAACAAGATATTTAACTTTAAAAATAATGGGTTCAACAAATAGTTCAATATTTCTACAGTGGGATATCCATGGCATAAATTATACTTAATGTACAAGATGATAATCCACTGAACGTGTAAAGATGTATCCTCAGCCTCTGTCAGAATGACTGTTTTATCCATACTTAGTTTTTTACTCAAACCCTTAATTAAAGTCTGGCTGTAGTCTGTCTTTAGTTTAGACGTCAACCATTGATGCAAGTTATCATTAAAAGCTCTTGCCAGAACATAATAGGAATTGGTGGCTGGGGTATGAGAAGAGCATACAGTCAAAAACATTCCAGCTTTCTGCCTGAGTGGTTAAGGCAGTACAGCTAAATCTGGGATATTTAAACCATTTTTGTTCTGCAGTCATCTAAAAAATGTTGGGCTGGTGATACAGAGCTGGCCTGCTGAATTAGAGATTACTGCCTTTCTTTACTTGAGAGGAAGCTAAAAGACTGCTCAAAAGCTGTAGCACAAAGGTTGCTTGAGCGCAGGAGTTCCTTTCTGAAGAACATGCTTGTTGGTGAGGGGGAGCAATTCTGTTGTTGTTTTTCTTTCTGCTTTCCATCTGAATGCTGAAGGAAAGCAGTGCATCACAAGTGGTTAGCTGCTGCTTTAGGACAGTGTTTCTAGTGTGACCTAGACCTGGTGTCTATCAGGCTGTGTCTGCACCAGCATGTCATTTTATTTTTCTGCAGAGAAGGAGAGGGAGTAGGAGCTGTGGTGTGAAAAGCGGTAGGGCTGAACAGGTTTCTGAACAGAACGAAGATTACTGCTTCAGATTGAGGATCTCTAGTCTTGTTTCCAGTAGTGCCTGTCAGTGCATGTCTAGGGAAGACCAAGCACTGAGGAAGTGACTATGACATTTCTCCATACTTTCCTAGCTACTATTTCCAACTCAGGCAATTTCCTGAATGTTGAAATTCATTGTGGTTTGAATGAATCATTTTTCCAAAGCTGTAGAGAATCTATCTGCCTAATATATGATCAGTCCCTCCTTGAACCCATGGAAACTTAACTGTGTCTGCAACATGCTTTGGAAGGAGTTCCACAAGTCTACCATTGACTTTGATTTGTTTGGTTTTGATTAGGTTCCACTTCTGTGTGAAGGTCCCCACTGTGCTGGAACAGTGTCCCCATCCACCTTCCCCATATTACTGATTTTTATTGATTTTGTGTCCCCCTTAATTTGCCTCTTTTGGGGCTGGGGCACGCTAGCCTAGTTCTTCATACAGATGCTGTCTTGGATCATCTTTGCACTACTGAAACTTTTCCAGCTCTGATGCCATTTAGAGAGAGGGACCAATACTGCATGTTGAACAGCTTGACTGTGCAGTTGGTGCACAGACAGTAGTAACTCACTTTCTTCTTTATGCCTTACCTGGTGATTCCTAATACTTTGATTTCATAAGGATTGAACTTTGAGTCAGGAAAAATGGATACTTTTTCTGGTTTACTTGTGTAGCCACTTGGCTTCTTGGTTTCTCCTGCTTCTCTAAACTCTTTTGTTGATGTGGTTTAAGTGTGTACACTCCTATGGAAAAGGATACTCAGTGTATGCTCTTTTAGTGGCTGCCAGGGCCCTGTCTCTCTTGCAGAGCAAGGTCTTATTATGTAGGGGGGATTTGTAACATGGTGGTTTAGAAGGGCTTTAGAGTAATTATACCCTAGTCAGTCCCCAGTAATTTCCCCTTGCTTGTTTTGTCACTATGAGAAATTAAACTATTGCTGCTTGTGATTTTTCCTTACTTTTCTTGCTGGAATCAGTCTATTTTTCTGGTAGTCTGACTTGAGTTGTGGGTGGATTCAAACTGCCTACAATAAAAAGTATATTTTAATAGGACAGTTAGACACTACATGCTTAGTTAAGGTATCTGTGCATATGTTCTTAAATGGCACCCTGAATATGGTGAGGAACAGAATGGTAACAATGTACTGAATGGCTCTCTAATTCCAAGTGATTATGTGAAATAACTGAAGTATTGATCACTTCTGTTCTGCATATTTGGGTAATTAATAATTGAAAAGTCACAGTTGATGGCTCCAGTTTTCTTCTCAACAGGTTTTTTCATTCAATCTTTGCATAAAGCAGAAAATAAGATACTTTGCCACTTAGTGTATGTGTATTCTTAATTGTTGTGCAATATTTTCTTTAGGGAAGCTTCTTTTGATTTGCAGGTAGTCCTTTAAATGCTTTTTTAGCACTTTCATGGTAAGTGTGAAGCAGTAATAAACCACAGATTGCTTTCAAAGTTTATAAAGGCAAACTTTTTAAAGCTGCATTGCTGCAGAAAAGTGAAGCAAGTAGTTTGTTATACATACTTAGTTGAGCAGTGTTTTTAATAGTAATGGTTGATACAGTAATGTAGATTTTAAAAGCTATACCTATTTCTTTTCCAAGAGAAGGCTTAAGAATATTTATCTTGGAGACTTCTAAAAAACCCTGCTTATTTGTGTAATACCTTTTTAAAATAGCTAGCCAGATGGATCCAGGGAATGCTTGTGCATGTCACATATGTCTAACGCCTTTCCTTCTCCTGGGACCAAGCTACATTACATCATATTTTATGATTACAAGACAGAATTCTAGTGGAACTTAGCCATATGGTTGAGTCATCTGTTCTCTTCAGTTTTGGAAGGATTATACTAGCATCTTCAAAAGACTGTTAAATTTATTGGCTTTTTTAACCCATAAAATTTGGAAACCTCCTGCCAGCTCTGGCAGTGAAAACTACCCCATTTTCAGCTTATCATTTATATAATCATCTTCAGTTATTAACTGAATGCTAAAGATGCTGTTGCAGGATGCATAAAAGATGCTTGTATGTTATTTTGGGTTTCTGATCTCATGAGATGGAAGGGAACCCCAAAGATATGTGACCTAGATTCCTAAAAGAAACAAAAAAAAAAAACCCAAAAGCCCACATTCTTTGAGTTTTTACCATGACTCACAGAGCTCCTAGGCGTTTTCTCTTCTTCCTTGAAGACTTAACCTGTTACAAATCCTTGCTCTCCCTCTCTCACTCCACCCTTTCACATAAATGATTGAATTGCATCTTTTGAAAAGGATGAGAATTACCTTGCCACTGACTGGCCATTTGCTCTTGGGAATGGTCTGAATTTAGCAGTGACTCATTCATAGCTGTTGCATTAGATGTACTCCACAGAATCCTGTATAGCCTTGGTGTGCAATCTCCCTCTTTGAAATGCATGTAGAGTACGCAGAACATGATGGGCAGTGTGACAGCCTAGGGATAGGCTGTCTTGTAGGCTCCACTTGTAAGCATCAAAGAGGTAGAAAGGCTTTAGAGAAAGGTTTTATTAAGACTTGTATTATTATTAGGCATTTCTCTCCTGTCGGCCTCTCCATAGACCCTGACAAAGGGGTTATGGCTGTAACAGATATTTTTCATGATGGGAAAGGGGCTGGTAGCACAGCAGGCCCACCCTACATGGGATTGAGTGCTCTGTCTCCAGAGAGGCTCTGGGCACTGTATCCTTCAGGTTTTTGCGTTTTGTCCATTTTTTCATTGTAGATTTTTAATTCACAGCAGCTTTGAACTGCAAAAGTGGCAATCTCTAGGTTGCAGAGCTGCTCAGCTCTCCTTACAGAAATTGTATGTGGATCTTGTGAAGAAATTGGAAAACAAGCTAGGCAACTCAAAGCAGTGTTTCTTAATATAGCAGAAACAGTATTACTCACTGTAGGAGGGGGTGAAGACTACAACAGATTAACCATTGGCATCACTTATCTCTTACCAGAAAAGAGTAACTTGTTGATTGTGGCATGCAAATGCAATCCAGCCTAGAAGTAATTAATAGGAGGCAAGTGGATCTTTAATTTAAAAAAAATTTTTAAAAGCCTGTTTGTGACTTCTGTCATCTTGTGTGATAATCCCAGCACGTTTGTTGAGCTGGGGTGGTTGTACCAGGCAACAGCTCAATAGCTGTTCAAACAGCTAAGAGCTAAACCCCAGCACTAGATTGAGGAAGCCAAAGCTGAGGCTGCCTGGAGCATGGTGTGCCAGCTGTGGCCCCATTATGATGAAAGGTGAAGCCATCCATGCCTGCTGAACAGAAAATCTGTGTAAAGGCTGTGCCTGTTGTTGTTTATCTCTGGAGAAATGGAGCTCCATCTGCAGAGGAGGCCTAGGGGAAGGAACCAGGGTGAGTGCCTGCTTGTTCTTTCCTTTTATTTAAGGCCTGCCACGTGTGGGCAGTTGATATTCTGCATACAGAGAGACTGACGCATGAAAGACTTGTCTGATTCTCAGTGCATGTGATGTGGAGGATAAACAACGTGGGAAGATGTGGTGGTATGAAATCTCACATGCTCTTCTCTGGCTGCTGAAGTGGATTTTATTTTCATGCAGAACAATTGCTTGCTTTCCCAATTTCTGAAGTCCAACTGAGAATGTATTTTAGGCATAACTTTCCTATGACTTGGATTATCTTTCATTGCACCCATGGAAGTAAAAGCAGCTTAGCTTAGTTTGCTGCTTTAATACTTGATTTTGGAGACAGACAAATAGTAGATCTGGAGGTCAACCCATGACACAAATACCTATCAGTGGCCTCATGAAGATCAGACAGATAATGAAACTTTTTTGCCTTCTTTTGTAGTCATGAAGTACTTTTGGAGATCAAGTTGAGCCAGTGAAGACTCCAAACAAAATAACTTCTTGGAATAGGGATTTATCTCTATGTATGCACTGTTTTGTTTGGCTTTGTCATGGGTTTCAGAATAGAAGGCAACAACCCAGTAACAGTGGATATGTCCTGTACAAGAATGACAAATTAAACTATAAATAGACTATTTTTATACTCTGAATAGTTTCGAGATTTTAATACCTATTTGGTTACAAATTTTTAAATTGTATTGCTTCCCACAATGACATTCCAGTAGGTATAAAAAAAATAATGTGAAGTTGTAAAAGCAACAAAGCTGATGTCTGGCACTTGTGGAGAATAATAAGATGGTGGAGTTTTGTCAAGTAATCTACTTTAATCTTGCTGATAGAGAAAAAGAAAAAAAGCTTTCATTGTAAGCTATGATATCATGTAGGCATTTGTATTAAAAAAATAAGGTGCCGTGGTTGTTGGTAGCTTATGAGTACATCTTAATGGCAGTAGTAACCCTGATCAATTAGTGTAATTCTGGACTGTGTGCAGTTCTGCTTGGTGTTGAACTTTTTTTGGTCTACAGACTTCATAATTAGCCTTTGTGTCTCTGTTACCCATTGCAGAATAGTGGGGAGGAAAAAAGCAGCAACTCTAAACTTAATGCACACCAGCTTACTATGCAGAAGTGGCAGGACAACCAATGTTTGGAGAAGTTCAGTAGTAGATGAGAAGAAAGATGGAGCCATGGGTCTATGAACTGTCAGCTCTAGTAATTGAGGTAGTGTTGCAGCTGAGTGGGTTCCAGCAGGATGGATGTCCATTTACCCATCTGGAAGTAAGATCCATCCAGTACCCATGTTCTCTCACTAAATCTACTACACAACAGAAACTGGAGGGTGTTGCTAAATCTAGGTAGATGTCGTTGCTCAGATACACCAAGAAGTAAGTGGTGCTGAATTGAAAAACAATCCACTATGTGGTATGTGTATGGTAGTGAATGTTGAAAGATAACAGGCTGTTTCTGTCGCTGTCTGTAGCAGAGAGTTCAGATGTATGCCCTGTTCTTTAGACACACTGATCCTCACAGACCATCATGTCTAACACAGTATTGAGGAATGCAAGATAGTCAACACAATAGCTGAATAAACAAATGTTTCTTGCATAGTTGGCATAGTCCTTGTATCTTGTGGCCTGCTTATCACTGAAATGTATTTTCCAGTTAAAAGGTGAGCTTAGAGTGTTCGGCCAATTTCAGTTCAAATCTCAGGACTCCTCTTTTCCCTGAATGACTGTGAAGCAGTTGTGCAGCAGAAATCTTGAAAACTAGGAAGACCTTATGTGAGTTGCAGTTTGGCCTTGGTACATAGCTAAAATCTGTTGATTTGGTAGTTCTTAGTCTTAAACCTTGGTTAGAAAGCAGAAGCAGTCTTTTCCATGCATCCCATGCTGACAATCACTTTACTGCTTATGTATTTTTAAGTTTAAGGAAAACCTGAGGGGGTTTGTGGTGGTCCTTGGATAGCTGTTTGAGAAGTGTGGGGTTTTTAAAGTCTGTGTTTTGATACCCCATGGATTTTTTTGAAGGGAAGAGTTGACGTGTGTCCAGCAGTAAACAGTAGTTCATTAGATGTATTTTAGTTTACAGAGTTATTTCAAGATGAGAACAACAGTCATCTGAGTTCATTGTAACTCAAATCTTTAGAATGAAGAGAAGAGGCAGAACAAGCGGAGATGGTCACCTCAAACAGGATTGACATGGCTTTTTTCTTTTCAGAAAAGTCCTTTGTGCTCTTTTCCTGTGTTAAGATAAACACTGTTTTATTTATACAAATATACACAATTAATTCTTGGCTTTACTTCTGTCTTACTGAAAATGATTGGTGGTGTGTGTGGTTACTGCTACTTCCTTTGCTATCTGAAAGTAAAGATAAATCTCCAGTTGCTGTATTGGTGATGTGTGAGATGATCAACAATGGGCAGTGTCTGGCTTACTGCCAGTGCTCTGGCCCTATATTACTAATGATTTAGGTGTTGTTTTCTTGCTTTATATCTACTAGAATTAAATTGGTTACTTGAAAATAACAGCAATTGCCTGAAAGAAACAGCTCTGATGTATTAGTATCACCTAGATGTGATATTAATAACAAATCTCACTGTTCCTCAAATGCAAAGGATTGATTCTTTTATCTTGTTGAAAGACTTAAGTTACCTGAAGGAAAAAGTACATCATGGCCTTTACTAGGAAGTGAAAAGAGAAGTATGTATGAGCTGTATGCTTCCTACCCCACACAGAACTCCACCATACGCCTCTAAGCTTAATAGATGTGAGCCAACTGTATTCCTTGGTCTGCATGGACTGTGTCACACTCTCTTGGCCTCCTTGCAGATTTCCTGGGCTCAGCCTCTTGACTTTATTACCCTTACAGAAACAAAATCTTACAATGGAGGTAAAAAGAGGCCGCTTACCTATGCTTTTTAACTCTGCAGATTCCCTGTGCAGAACTTTGGGCTACTCTGGATTTCAAACCTGATTGAAATTGTGAAAGCAAACACGGGTCTGGAAAAAAAACACCACAAACAAAACAATACGAAGACAAAGTTACTACCAAGAAACACAGTCATCTCAAGAAAACAGCAAACTCTTACTTGCATTTCTTTCTATTTTCATTTCTCTCTTGGGTGTTCTTGGGAGTACAGCTCACAGCGTGCTACAAATTCTGGTCGTTATTTAAGCAAAGACTACACTAACTTATTTCTTACAGCTTCCCTCTCCCCCTCCCCCCAAACTTGCAGTCCCAGATGACCATTTCAGTCAGGTCATCTTCCCCTTCTAGACTGGTGAAAGACCCTTTCATTTCACAGCTTGGAGTCCCCTTTTGCCAGGAAAGTTTCCGGGCAGCCTCACTGGCTGATGGAAGCATCCTGCTGAGTGACTTGCTGTTCAGTTGCTTATTCTGGGGTTCAGCATGAAACAGTGGTTTGCTTGGATAATAATCACTTCTTTATCTGCAGAAGCTACCCAATGAATGGGTAATTATCAAGGTTTACTGAAATCTACGTTAGTCTTTTGTTACTGTTCCTTGTTCATTCACTCCAACTGCTTCCTGCCTGCCCCATGGTGCTTTTTATGTCTGATTCAAATGGAATTCATGGTCTGACACAAATACAGTTTCCAATGTCAAACAGACCTCGTGCACTTTGGGCATACAGTTATCCCTACTGGGCATAGTCGCTAAAGAAGCAAGGGGAGGTACAATGGAAAAACACTTTAAGTTGCAAAACGTTCACAGGTTACATGCATTGCTGCTGCTATTTCCACCTTTAAACAAAAGCATGTGTCAGCTATGTGAGCTGCAAATGCTTTGCCTTCTTATGTAAATATAACTAATATTACCTGTCGGTCACCTAAAGTAGGGAACATGGATGGCCAACTGAAGCTGGATAAGACTCTTTCAGTTGTAGCAATTAGGACACTTAGATAGTATCACTATAAATTACTTTCAAACCCATTGTCACACTTTGCCTTTTTTGACAACTTAATTAAAGGTCAAGACCTTACTTGTGGTGAAGTTAATGAACATGGTGTCTTTTGGCAGGGCTTTCAGGGTGCTGCCTCAGTGGAGTGCTGTGCCACAGAGGTCAGCCTGCAATGCTACTGGTGCCATCTACATATGCACCACGGGCAGACTTTGAAAGGCACGGGGTAGAGCTAGAGCCACAGTAATTGAAAAGGGCCTGGGGAGGCAGCAGACTCTGGTACCTCCCCAGTTCTGGTTGTCCTGGGAGCTGCTGCCACAGACTTGGGTAAGCCATTGTTAAATTCAGCAATAGCCAGCTGCCTCAGGAGATTTCTACTCCCACCACACCAGTTTGCTACTGGCAAATGGAATCTCTAAATTGTGGATGGAGGAGAGGGAAAGGTAAAGGCTGCTTACCCACATATTACTGACTCCTAGGTTATTACATTTTCAAATAAGCCATTCTTCTCAGAAAAGCCACCATCTGCTGTTTGAACTTTTGAGGGATGTTTTGTCTAGCTAATACATTCCCTACAAAAGGATTGTTCTTGTTTTTAAGACTCTCTTGGCAAGTCCAGCACGCGTGGACTTTCGTGGATGACCTTGTGATGCAGTAGTGTTCAGTGTCTTTGCCATGCGATTGTTTGTGACGCCAGTCTTTAAGTATTCCTTTCCTTTTCAGACAGCGAGTTGCTGAGTTTGAAATTATCAGGAATTTCAATTTGCTACTCAGCTTCCCTGCAGTTCTGATTTCAGCAAAGATAACATAACTCTGTCTCCAGTGGGTTTGCAACAATGCAAGGTCACTTAAATCATCTCCTGTAGGCTTCCTGCCAAAGATAAAGAAACAAAGTTGTTGTCCAGTTATGTTTGCACATGGAAAACACCCTGTACAAGTGCTAAGTGAAGCTATCACCTCTTTTTAGGGGTTATTTCTTGCATGATATTTACTGGTGATCTCAAACGCAAGTGAGTCTTAATATTCTGATGTGGCCTTGGTGAAAAAAGGAGTGCCTTTTTAAAACATACTTTTAAATTCTTGAGCTTTTCTTCCTAGAAAGGAAAATGCTGACTTTGTGGCAGAGTAAGCTGTGTGTAAGATAGGTAGTGCAAGTTTTAACTGAAAAATACATAAAAATGCTTTGGTATGAAGTTTCTCTTTAGGCTCAAAACAGTCTGTCAACTTGTCAGCACACTGTGTGTGTGATCCCAATGGTAAAAGATTTTTCATGTGTGGTTTCATCCCCAAGAGTATAGGAACTACTTTATTGGTACCTTCCAACCATAGAATTATCTTTAGGTTTGCAGGGGAAATAACCTGTGTATAGGGGAAGCCTAGAGGAGAGACACAGTCAACAAACCTATCTGTACAATTACTGCCGCTGACTGCTCCTGAAGTGTGTGCCTGTGGCTGATGGAGCTGTGGTTTTGAGAGTTCATCCTATCCTGATGACGATCACCGAAGGTGTTGTGAGCACTCTGCATTTGGCTAGAGTATCACTCCCTTTTTAATTCCAAATCATAAACTGATGGTGTCAGTCTTGTGAATCTGTTCTCTCCTGCCCTCTGCCGCACTCCATTAACCTTGACCAGATGGTGCTTTGTGCAGGAGTGGCTTTTCCATCCCAAGCATGGTTAGCTCTTTCCTGCCAACTTCTTTCTCAGGTTCCTAAATGTTTAAATATGGAAAACACCTAACTGTAACCAGAGAGATGCTTCTGACTGAGGACAATCAGCAGAGTCTCCTATCTGAAAAATAAAAATTAAGACAGAAGAGCATGCTTGAGAGGGATGTTATTTTTCAGTTAGAAATTTCAACCCAGCTCTGCTAAGCTACCCAAAGTTTAGATTTTGGCTTATCCTCTCAGCTGTCACTGTGCTGTATTTGTGTTTCCTTGCTTCAGCATGGCAGGTGATTGTTCCAGTTAGGGTTCATTAGGGATGATGGATTATCAGATCTCCTGCATAATTATAGTACTGTTAATAGGAAAAAATTGACTGATTTTAGTCATGACTGAAAATTCCTCAGTTTATCTGAAAACTTGCAGTTCTTGAGCTCTGCTCAGTTTTACTTTTTCTATTCATACATAATGCTCACTATCACTACCTAAACTGAATAGTGTAGGTCTGTTTAAAGAAAAACATAACCAAAAGTCCAAGTCCCTTCTCGCTTCCCCAACAAAAAAGTCACCCTAACCTCAAAGAGGTATTGAGTATTGCTTTTGTTACATGAAGCTGAAGCATGTGTTTCATCAGCTAAGTTTTGCATGTGTTCACAAACCATTGTTGCAGAATGTTAATTGTTGGAAGGCTGTTGATAACTGTTTGGCATGTGGCCTGCAGAAGGGGGTGACTGTGGAGATAAAGAAAGCCCACAATGTGCAGTCTTTTCCAGAATCAAATTCTTTGAATTCATTGCATGTGTGTCTTCCTTTATACTGAGCTGCCTAGGTTTTTTATTTGCATGCTACATGTGTAGTGCCATGTGTCATGCTGTAGTATGCAGCTATCTAATTTGCATATTTCACAGAATCCCACTATGGTAGGACTTGGAAGGGACCTCTGGAGATCATCTAGTTCAAAGCCCTGCTATGTAGGATCAGCTAGAGGGGGTTGCACAGGGTTGTATCCAGGCAAGTTTGGAGTCTCTCCAGATCAGGAGACTCCACAGCCCTTGGACAGCCTGTCCCAGAGCTCCATCACCTTCAGAGAAGTTTTTAGCTGTATTAAGCTGGAACTCCCTGTGTTCCATTTTGTGCCTGTTGCTCCTTGTCTTGGGCACTGCTGAGAAGAGTCTGGCCCCATCCTCTAGACCCATTAGATATTTGTAAGCATTTGTAAGATCCTCTCTGTCTTCCTTTCTCCAGGATGAATAGACCCAGCTCTCTCAGCCTTTCTTTACGTGTGAAATGATCCAGTCCCCTCATCTCTGTAGGCCTCCTCTGGACTCTATCCAGCAGTTCCCGATCTGCCCTGAACTGGGGAGCCCAGAACTGGACACAGCACTCCAGATGTGGCCTCACCAGGGCAGAGCAGAGGGGGAGGACAACCTCCCTTGACCTGCTGGCCATGTTCTTCCTAATACACCCCGGGTACCATTGTCCTTGGCCATGAAGGATGCTGCTGGTCATGGAGAGCTTGTTGTCCGCCAGGACTCCTGGGTCCTTCTCTGCAGAGCTGCTTCCCAGCAAGTCAATCCCTAACCTGTACTAGTGCCTGGGTTTTTTTGTCTCTAGGTGCTGGACCCAACACTTGCTTTTGTACAATTTCATTAGGTTCATGTTTGCCCTGTTCTCCAGCCTGTCCAAGTCTCACTGAATGACAGAACCTTCTGGTGGGTCAGCCCCTCCTCCCAGTTTGTATTATCATCCAGCTTGCTGGTGGTACGCTCTGTCCCTTTGCCCAGGTCATAGATGAATGTTTGCAACACTCTTAAAACCAGCAAAAAGCTAAAAGCTTCAGCGTTATTGCTGACAAAAAAATACTGGGTATGAGGTTTTCTGAAGACCCTGCTGCAACTCTGTATTAACCTTCAGTTAGTGGCTGTGAAAGTTTTTATTGGTGAGGCGCTGAGACCTGCTGACTTAAATGCTCCCTACTTGCTTGCAACATCCTGGGTGTACAGTGTTTTTGGGGTGTTGTGTTCTCTTCCATATTTTTTTTGTTTGTTTTTCCTGAGGAGGACCAGTAGTAGTGCTGGAATTCCCTACTGTAATGGATATTTTAAAGAGTCCATTACATGCCAATTATTTTATTAGCTGTACCTTTAACTTCTGGAATGCACTGTACAATGCTGAACACAGCAGTGAAGAAAGAAACCGTTCAGTCCTATCAGAGGAATAGTTGAGCCTGGGTAGTTATTTCTTCTGTGTGGACAGATTTATCCCTGATTTTGTTTGGAAAACAAAATTATATCTGTAAGCAGATTTATATAAAATATTTTATAGCTAAATGTTATAGATAAATGTTTATAGTTTTGAGACAGCTTAAGTACCAAATAGACATTTCATCTACAATAATGACACATCTATTTACACCTGAGAATGGAATCTTTGTTGCTTTAATGAAAAGTTGTGTAACTTTTATATGGGCAACACAACATGATAATTTTGAAGCATCTTATGTAGAACACAGACATGGTTTATAAATAAGCATAACTGCTGCACATTGATGCAGGGAAACTATGTCTATCCTTTTGTTTCCAGGAGCAAAACAAAACTGCCGGTGCGGTAGTGTTAAAGATGTAGCATCAGTGAGGAAATCTGAAAGCATGCAATTAGAGGAACTAATGTAAGCGGATTGGGTATGTGGCAGTCTCTAAAATTATTTATTCCTTTAACAACTCCAAGTCACAGTGCTTAGAAAAGGAGACAGTTAGATATGGAACTGAAAAGAGGGGTTTAAAATGACTATTAAATACAAATCTTATTATTCTAGCCTTCAACCTCTACCACTTTAAGCAGGAAAAAGAATTAACCAATTTTGTGTGAAAAGCAAGGAGATGTACACTGATAGCCTTTCCTTGACACTAAGATGAATCTGATAGAACTGAGGCTTTTCAGGGTCCCTGTGAGAGACCACATTATTCAGCGGTTTGCCCAAGTTTGGTTCTTATTTGGTTCTTATTTTTTAAATGAGGGAATCTGTACAGCTGTACAGGTAGGTAGGAAGCATTTTTTTTCATGAGGCATTGTTAAATCTTTGTTTAATTTTGTTTGTGTGGGTGTGACTCTGTAATTTTTTTGTTACCAGAAAGGTATAAAGGTATGGCTGCAAGCTATAGAGATGAATTAAAGTCTCTGTTCTTGTAAACATGAGGCATCAGAATCACTTTCAGAACACTTTAGGCTTCCCATTCAGTATCTGTGTATCTTCTGGGTGCAGCTTCCACATGAGATAAATACTGAATGGTATTTTGGGACCCAGCTGTGTGTGTTTCCCTTGGGTCTGAGATGATGATAACAGTGTAATTATAGACAGGGATATAGTTATCACAGCAGCTTCTCAAAGGGGAACCTGACTCTTGATCTCAGTTCTTTCTGTGGGGCTTGTTAGTGGTGCTTATACTATAACTCTGAATATTGGATTATGTGTCAATAGTGTTTCAATTTGATAGCTGAATATTGACAGAATATTCGTGAAATTGCTGCTTGAAGATGTGGCCATTTTAGTACTAAAAAGCTGAATGTTCTTCTGAAAGCCATTTTGCCAAGGATTTTCAGCTGGCCTTAATCTTAACATTTTCCTGTAGCTTATTCTGTTTTATGCTTTGGAAGGAAACTGGTAATTTCGGGTCATGAAAAAAATCTTAAGTGTTCTTTTTCAAAGTATGGGTTAGTCTTAGATTAGATATGTAATGTGGTGGTGGTGTAGATGATTGTGTTATCTGCCATCTCCTTTATTTTCTAAGATTTAAAAAAAACCCAACCCAAAACAGGGGGGAAAAAAAAACCACCAAAAAAGCAGAAGTTAGGTGCTACGAATACGTTATAGTCATCTTGGCGATTTTTGGGTATGGGTGAATCATCAAATATATCCTATATTTAAATATCTTACATGAATGAATAATAAAAACCACACAGGACAAATGCCAGAACAAAAGGCATAATGTGCTGTCAAACAAACAGCATTTACTTTAAAGGTCTGTATTTACTAGTGAGACATTTTTTAACATCTGCTTTTAATGCTAGGCTCCCTTTAGACCATGAAATTCCCCATATGTAGAATATGCAATGAGTTGCATTTTAGGTGGAGCCCGCTGCTTAGCTAGCGACTCATTGTCATGGAGTCTAAATATTGCCAGGTGAAACTTCTTTTTGCTGATGTAATTAATGCTTTGGAGGCTACAGAGGTTTACTCCAGTGCTATAAGAATAATGAATATAAGCTACTTGATGTGTGTTTACCCACCAGTCATACCACTGCCATAACAGACTGAAATTGCTCTTTGTCTTCTGTATGCTGCTTTCTTGGACAGAGCTGCCTTTCATACTTTTGGTTGTGGTGTTCTTTCAGCTCATATCTGCTCTCCTATTTGGACTGCACATTCCCTATCTTTTTTTTTTTTTTAATTTGTGTTTTAAACAGTTAGCAACCTGAAATACTTTTCTCCTCAGGGTGTACATGGACTGTGGAGTTTGTGTGTGCTTTGTACACTCTTCCTCACAAGTCCTGACAGAAAAATGTCGAGTTTTTTGTTCCGCTAAGGGCAAAAAAGTCCGTGTTAAGCATCAGGACAAAGTGGGTTTTTAAGTTGAGTATTTCTCAAGAAGGTATCAAGGTGATGAATTTAGTTATTGTGAAAGTTTTGTAGAAGCTGAGTACTAATGAATAGGTAATAATGCAGGACACTGCCTGACTGATGTCAAAAAGCAGTTGAAGATAAGTCTCCTGAGCATAGTGAGGTGCTAACACTAATCCAAATGCAGCCTTGCACTGCGCCAGACTGCTTCTCCTGAAGACTGAGCCCTGTTGCCAGTTCAGACTAGGAGTGGATGCAACTTTCACTCATTTTCCAGAGCTTATTTTATTGTGAACACATGGAAGCCTTCTTTAGAAGGCTAACTGTTCTCTGTTTTCTATAGTCCTAGTCTTCCTAGATGCAGCTGGGAGGTCTGGTAGAGGAAGTAGTCTATATCTTGAGAGTTCAGAAAGGGTGGAGGAATCAGCATGTTAGGAAGCAGTGTCCTTTCACTGGTTCAGCTGCTAGAATCAATAGAATCATTTAGGTTGGAAAAGACCTTTAAGATCAAGTCTAACTTTTAACCCAGCACTGCCAAGTCCACCACTAAACCATGTCCCTAAGCACCACTACATGTATTCTAAATACCTCTGGGGATGGTGACCCTACCGCTTCCCTGGGCAGCCTGCTTAGTTCTTTGACAACCCTTTTGGTTAAGACTTTTTTCCTGCTATTCAATATAGACTGCCCCTGGCACAACTTGAGGTCTTTTCCTTATCTGCTATCGCTTGTTACTAGTGTCCTTGCAGGTAGTCTCTTTTCTCCAGGCTAAACAACCTCTGTTCCCTCAGCTGCTTCTAATCAGACTTGTGCTCTAGACCCTTTACCAGCTTTGCTCTTCTTTGGAAGTTTTCTTCTTCTTCCAGCTGCTTATAGGGTATTTTGTCTATCTCTTGTCCTGGTTGAGTGATGTATAACAGACTCCTGCCACGGTATCTGCCTTGTTGGCTTTGCCCCCTATTCTTACCCATAAATACTGAACCCTGTCATCACCGTCATCAAGATCTTGACAGTCAAAGCACTCTCTAACGTACAGGACTCTCCCACCACCTTTCCTTTCTTGCCTGTCCCATCTAGAGTTTATAGCCATCCACTGCAGCACTCCAGTTGTGTGAGTCATCTCTCAGTGTTTCTGTGATTACAACTATATCACTGTTTTCCCACTGCATATAGGCTTCCAGCTCCTCCTGTGTATTGCCCATGCTGTGTGCAGTGGTGTAGATGCATTTCAGTTGGGCTGCTGATCCTGATGCCTTTTTGAGGGGAGAAGCTTTAATTGCAATGTTACCATTTTCAGGTGTTTCCATAGTTTCTAACACATCAATAACCCTTCTGTATTTGCTGCTGTATGGATCTCCATCCCCTACCTCCACTGAGACAGAAGATGGAAGTAGCACATTGTCCTTCAAACAGTGGTGTACTGATATTTATCCCCTTCAAATCTAGTTTAAAGCTCCTTCAGTGAGCCCTGCTAACTCCTGTGCAAAGATCCTTTTTCTTCTTTGAGAGGTGTACCCCTGTCTGTTTGCAGCAGGCCTGCTGTCATGCAGACTGACCCATGATAGAAACACCCCAATATTCTGCTGGTGACACCAGGCTTGGAGCCAAGTATTGAAGTGCTGGCTTTTCTTTCTTCCTTCATCATTCCCTGCAACTGAAAGGATGGATAGAAGAGAACTGTTTGTGCTCCTGATCTCTTAATCAGTCATCTCAAAGCCCCAGAGTGTTTCTTGATTTCCCTTGGACTTCTTGTTGCAACTACATCGCTGCCTGTCTGAAAAACCAGTAACCGATACCTGAGTGACACACCAGAGCAGGAAGCTTTCTCTTCACATCTTTAACCCTCCCCCCCCTTTTTTTTTTTTAATGGAAGGAGTTTTCACACAGGTCATAGGCCAACTATAATCTCATTTTAATCTCACTGACACCTCCAAGCTAGGTGAACCACTGCCTTTGGTATTGTTTGGTTCCACTTGGTTGTACCTGTACCTATTATGCTAGGGCACCAGGAAAGTGAGGTAGTCACAGAGATGTGTCTGCTGTACTGGTCAGGAACTTGTCACCATTGCCCCCTGTCCCTTAAGCACTGTGTTCAACCAGGTGTATCATGTGTCCTTCTGTTGGGCCTGTCCCAGTGAAGGTGTAGTGTGGTTCCAGTAGTTTATCTCTCTCTTGAACTCCCTGGTACTCTTCAGCCTCCTCATTGCCTTCCAGAGCTCTGCCACTAAGCTGAGGAGTTCCCTTAGTCCTGAGAAGGAGTAAAAAGATTTAGTGGATTAAGTAAGATTTAAATGTAGGGTGGTTGTCTTTTCTTCCCCAGTACTAGGTATGTGGCAACTGAGTGGTTGATTTGTTTGTTTTAAAGGCAATCGTGGGGGATAAAAGCTCAGCAAAGCTACTTACAATCTGCAAAGCTCAGTCTTTTAACCAGTTAATCTGTACAGAATGTGAGGTGGGAAAAGCCTTAAACAGGGTAAAGTTTTGTTGTGCGGGTGGAGTGTGAATCATCTGAGACACCTCATTGCTTATCCACATGAAGTATGCGATAAAGATCCTCTGGGGCCAGTGCAACTTCAGAAACAAGGACTAGACAAATGAAGGAGAACTCTTTAAATGGATTAAGAACAAAAGGATTTTTTCCTGCACTACTCTCCTACAGAGTTTTTGTGTTGGAGATCATGTCCAGCGATCACTTAGGCTCTGGCCTGAGCCATTGAGTGCTTGGGAACCTGTGCCGCGCAGGCTGCAAATTACTTTTATGTGGCCTTGTCCCGTTCCCCCCCTTTTTTTGACCTGGGCTTTTATTTCAGCTTTCAGTGGTGATAAATGTGTGCAGGATCATTCAGAGACCCTAGACAGAGTGCTGGTAGTAATAATATTTCTCCCTTTTTCTTTCATTCCAGACCAATGAGTGGAATAAGAACGATGATCGGCTGCTGCAGGCGGTGGAGAATGGTGATCCTGAGAAGGTGGCTTCATTGCTGGGTAAAAAGGGAGCCAGTGCCACCAAACAAGATAGTGAGGGCAAGACGGCGTAAGTCCAACTTAAACTTGTTATTTAAGCACAAAGGAAAGAGGGAAAAACTAGCATTAGATGTGTGTGCCACTTACAGGAATTAATGAATCTAGTTCATTAATGATTAATGATGATCCTGAAAATGAAATTTTGATCTGAAGAATGTTACATTTGGGAAAGTGCATTCTGGTAGCCTATGTTTGTAATTCCACATTTAGACTTCCATTTCAGAACCACAAACACACTGAGGTAACTAGAAGCTGGATTGCTGGGTAGATTGGGGCCATTTTAGGATAGGGTATTTTGGGACTCAGGAATTTCATGGCACACTGCAAAAGAGCACACTCCAAAAGGCATTAATCTTTGGGGCTATTTTTTTCCCATGGACATTAGTTTAATGACATAGCAATGAAGATAAAATGTTTCTTTCTTATAGGCTAGTTTGAACTGAAACTATGGTGATTGAGTTTTTTTCTTGAAGATGCTAATGATTCACACAACTGTTCCCTGTTTTGGTTGAAGTTTGGCCATGAGAGTTTTGTGTGAACGAGAATTCTTTTGTAGTCTCAATATATTATTTATATAATATTTTCTTTTATTCTTCCTCTTGTTCTCCTGTGAACATTCTGAATTGCAGAAAAGAAAAGATTTCAGTAAGAAAATTACAGTGAAGAGATTGCTATCCTTAAAATTTCTCTTATGACCTAGAAAGATGGTTAAATGGATGAAGGAGAAAGAGATATCCCATGATAGAAACAAAGCTTTCTTAAAATTCTGGATAGATGAGGGGAAAGGATAACAGTTTCTAGTCTTGGGAGAGGCGGCACAAGTTAGTTTATGCCAAATAGTAAGTTCTAATGAATTACCTCTGGGCTACATTTATTGTGTCATGCTGTGCTTTTTGCTTGGTCTGTTTCAGTTTCCTACATCTGCTCTATTTCTGTTTTGCATCTGAGAAAATTGAATGATAGCCATGACTCATAATGACCTGCACCTTCTTACTACAGCAGTCCAAATCCTCTAATTATTTCAAGTGGGCTTTGTCCACACTTTAATATGTTTTTAATTTAAAAAGTTGCAGACACATGCTTTTTCTTTTGAACATAGTCAAAGCATGGCTTCCATTGAATCTTCTGAATTACAGCTATATTCAGTGTCCCATGATTTTACAGTCAACATAACTTCAGAGATAGATTCTTAAGCAGTGCTGGATCCAGTGTAACACGTAGTCTACAAGTTTAATATGTAATCTGATACTATTAATCTTTCTAGCGAGCTAACAAAGACTGAAATTAGCAATGAGTATGCACAAGCCTCTTAACTCTAAGAAATTGTAATGTTGTAACTGTAGGGATATGGGGTACCATGACTTTCAGCTTACAGGGATACACTACAAAATTCCCCTTTTTTGTGCTTTTTGCAACTACAAGTAAATTGATGACAAGATATTTATACTAATTATGCTGTTACTAATATTGCAGATAAAAGTACTTCTTTTAATTAGTTGGACCCAATATGAATTAATGCTGTGAAGAACTCTGCTGCTCTTTGTTCTGTATGCTCATTTAATTGTCATGTACTCATGACCCAGCAATTCTCTCCAGTGTGGCTTATTTTATTGATAATGGGCAGCATCTTGTTTGTGTTTTTCCCCTTTCAGACTTTTTAGTGTGTGCAAAATGAAGTGCAGCCATCATTTCTGTACAGGTAGGCTTGTTTCTCTGGTACGTGCAGTGTGCTGCCAGTGCTTTGTTCCCGTGCAGTGGTTTTGGGTGACCGAAGTAGCTGTTTTGCCCCATCTCAGAAGCTCAGTGCAAGAGGCACAGACCCTGCTGCAGCCCAGCACTGAGGTTTGTCTGTGTACCATGTAAACATGGTACTAGTTGCTCAGCTACCTCATCTGGAACACAGGAGGCTTTCATGCCGTAAAAGAGCGATCTGGAGAGGTCTTTTTGGGACAACTGGCCACCAGCATGCTCAGATCTCACTTGTTATTTCAGAAAGTGGTCTGCAGTTTGATGTGGGAAGGGAGGTCTTTAGATGAGTGGCCTATTGATCCCTGTGAATACATATTGATGCATTTGTTTACATAATTAGGCTGAAGGTGACTAACTAGAAGAACATGATGGATTCAGTTAATTATGTAACAACTTGCATAATGTGATTACAGACTTTGGAATGTGCTTGAAAACAAAAAAAGGAAAAACAATTACATGTTGCAGTACAGGTCTGTTAGGCCTGTGATTGTCCGTTCCCTTAAGGTGTGACCTTAAGGTTTCTTTTAAGATCATTTCTTTTTCACTCTTCTTCTTGTTAACCCTTCAGACCAAACTCTCTATACTGCCTAGGTGTTTGTTTGAGGCGCAGTAGTATAGTATGTTATTTTAAACAGGACGTGGAGAGGATTCTTAAATGCTTAAAAGAGGCACTTCTAGGTTTTTGTTTTATAATCAGATAGCTTCTTAATATAAAATGCTTGCACTGAGAGGAATAGAGATCAGCCCCAGGATTTTCTGGTTTTGTCCTGTTGAGTACTGTATGCATCATGCTACTGAGTCCTCCAGTGCGCTCCAGCTCTGGCACACTTTTTACACATAACTGCTTAAATTTCAGTTGCATCCTCTCTTCTCTCTCCTATAGGTCCCTTTCTTTGTGGTTTGTCCACAGGCAATAAAACAGCGGTGCTTAAATTAATGAGGTCTAGGTATGGTAAATTACTTATAGGTAGTACTTACAGATTTTCATCGGGATATTTTACTCTCTTAAATCTGAAAAATATTGTCAAAGTAGTGAAATTATTACATGACTTCCCATATTACCACCTTGCCTCTGACTGAGTAATTTCTATAAACAATAAATCAATTTTAATGCCATGGAGCAAATCCACTTTTGGCATAAGTTGACACAGCCCCATTGTTGCTCCCACTTAAACAGCACAGCCTATTGCCAAGCACACTTGTAATAGAACCTATCTGGAAATCTGATTCTGCCATTGTAGCCTTATTCTGCCAGATATTTTTGTGTGGTGGTGGTTTTTGGGTGGGTTTTTTCTTTTTCTTTTTTGTCCAGCTTCCTTAAATAACAATGCAGTGCTTTCCAGTTTGGAATTTGATAATTTAAATCCCCCTTAAACTAACAGAACTTCCTTGTCCTAAAGTTAATTTGTCTGCGTGCCAATCCATCACTGCTGTGTTTGCGTGTTTCTGCAAGGTACTGAACTAGAATTAAATGCTTATAGCTATTAAATGAAACAATAGGTCTCCTAATTTTTTAAGTGCAGTTAATTCAAATGTGTTTAATAAAATGAATCTGACAATGGTACAAAAAAGCTTTAGAAAAGTCTACAAATGCACCTTCCTAATGACTCTTTTACTTGCTATTGACAGTAGTTTTGTAATAGAAATTATATGTTTTTATTTGAAACAATGTCCATGCCTTGGAGGCTGAAATGAAAACTTTTGGCTCATATTCCGACCCCAAATTGTTTTATTTTATCAGGTACATCGTATAATTTTCTTTCTTTTGGATCTTATTGTTTATAAGGAGTTGGGGCAAGTAGCATCACTGTCCAAAAAGTAAATCAGCTTTTAATTACTTTTTAAGAGAGAGGCTTCCCTTGTACATAGTATTTATCTTACTGGAAGCTGTTGGAACAATACAGACTGACTGCAGTCATTATGCTGTTCCAGTTGAGAAAAACATAGAAGATGGTTTAGACAGCTTATCTTCAAATTTAGAGAAAACCCATGTACCCACTGCCCATGAAATGGAAGAATTGCGTCATCCTCTCTTTCTTGATCCCAAATTGCTATAAACTGTGTAGTATACTCAGTCTGTGCATTATTTTCTTGTGCACATGTTGGGGGTACCTAGTTTAATACCATATTCTACAAGACATTTATTTTGGCTCGTTGTCATCTCTTAAATGTTCAGGCAGAAGCATACTAGCATACTGTCTTTTGAAAATTGTACAAGGGTGGGGGCTACAAGAAAGGTCTAGTGCTTAAGGATCATTACCTCTCTGGGAATGGAGTTCATTGGTGTTCCAGTGACCTGATGTGGTCCCTGACAGAAAATATATTTTTACTTACTGTTAACATGATATTTAATTTATGGTGGTCCAGATGGTCACAACAATGTCTAGGTTTCAGAGCAGGGACAAAATAATGAAGACTACAATAATCCCCACCTATGTTTTATCTCTACTTAACAGATGGCCAAAATCTGGTTCTCATTCCAAAATTTCTTGTAAAGTGTATTTCTGGGGGAGTGCTGGGTGTAAAAGCTTTGTGTCTAAAACTTTCCTGAAATGCTTTTCATGTTCAGATCCAAATTGCTCCTTCGTGTTCACCATCTCCCCTTCAGCATATATTGTTATGAATATAATTCAATTAAGATGTTGATAGTAAGATTTCTGAAGAATTACTTTCTACTTAAGATTCTTAGAAATGTTAATGGAGCTGGGTGAAGCCATCCTCTGCCAGGATAGTAAGTTGGGCTAATTAACTTACTATTACATTCAGTATGAGCCAATTGTTAATGTATAGTGACAAGAAATTCTTATGTCTCTATAATGGAAGAGTAATACTTAACTTTGATTTTATAATAAACAAAAAAATCCATGTTCCATACAAATTGTACTGTATTTACAGTTTTTTAGTTTTGAGGTCCATGGGGTGGAATTAATGTCAGTGGTTTGTTTTGCCTCTTGACTGAAATTCTGCGTAGAGCATTTCTGATGGTTTTGAGTACCACTCCTCCTTAGAATCAGGGACCCACTGCGATCCAGTTTTTAGTTCTTAGCTGTATTTTTGACAGGACTTAAAATCAACAGCATTCAAGTTCTGCTATATGCATTTTGAAGCACTTTAGTATTTCTATATATTCATGTTATTTAAAAAAATGAAGAGGCCATCTTCTGAAGAGACAGAAATTAAGGCTCTTTAGTTTGATTTCAGTTATAAAGATCCTAAACTTCTGAAAAACTGAAGCTTTTACTTTCTCTCTTTAGTGATTTCCTGTATTGTAAAACAAACAATTTCCACTTAAATAACAAACTCCCTATTTCATATAAAACTCTTTGAGCATTGAGAAGCATCCCATGGGTTTTTCATCTTGTACGCATAGGTCTTCCTGCAGATAGATGATAGCTAGAGTTCAAAGGGGAAACAGTCTGTATTTGTTCTAGGAGCCTGCTTTTCTTCTGTTTTGTACTTGCTTCTTCACACAGCTTGATAGGATGGCTATTCTTAAATAAACCACTGCATTTCCGTATTTATTAGACTGTCATTTCAGGGTAAATGAAGTTGTCTTCTGAAGGGCCTCTGTAAACATGATTGGATAGACTGTGAGCCTCCTGGTCACAACTAGGACAGCCAAACCTGTAACGCAGCATCAGCCAGCTGCTGGAATTCTCTATAAAGCAACTCCATTCAGAGTTACCAAATACCCAGCTTTTACCAGGCCTGGCTGGGTTTCAAGAAGTTTGCCAGCTGCTTGGATCAGAGCCTAAGTGGTTGGAAGTTTTTGTGTATATGGCTTAAAATAGCTGCAGCTTGGCTCACGTGGAGGTAGAGCCCGGAGTCCCACTTCCACGTGAGGAACATTGGGGCTGCTCCTTGCATTTGTCTTGTCTGAGCTGGCGGGGAGCACAAGGCAAGTGGGTTGGGTCAGGACAGAACCAGACTCACAAAGGCTGGAGGGGACAGGGCTAAGGCTGCAGTTGTTTTTCAGATTTATATCTACATAATGGGCTGCAGTTGTATTACATGTTTTTCAAAGAGTTAGGTAACCAAATGAGCTGTATGTGTAGCATTTAATTAGCCCAACTTGCTGCTGCTGGCTTAAAAATGTACTCTGATCTAGGAAGGGAAAGGGAACAGAGTGCCAAAACAGTGCTATGTGCAAATGTGGGAATTTTTTTTTTGTTGTGTTTTGTGTTGGATGGGGTTTTCTGGGGTTTTGTTTCAAAGTGAGGTCTTGGGCAATAGACTGTGCTGGTGATTGCTCATTTATCAGGCTTATATATCACTCTGCATTTTCTCCTACCTGCTTTACAGGTGCATTCTGTGTTAGGAAAGTTCTAAATGGAAAATGCAGGAAAGCGCTGAAGTTGCCTTTATCCTGCACGTGTCTATGTTCCAGTCCCTGCTTCTCTTCAAAAATGTGAACCTTAAAAAATTTAGTAGCCTAGTTATTCTGAAATGCAAAATAATTACAGTAATATATTTTTATTTAAAGAGTTTATAAAACCAGTAGATTAATTACTGTAGGTATCTATTATTGCACTTGGTCTGTAATTCCCTATGAAGTGAGAGAAGTTCACTATAGAGTTTGTTTAAACACCACCCCCAATACCTCTGTTGCTTCAATTCTGAAGAGGTCTGAAGTATTATAAGCCTAAAAGGCACAGAAACTTCAAATACATCACATAACTGAGCCATCCTTTGTCAACATATGTCATGTTGTGTAAGGGTATCCAAGGGTATCTCTTCAGAGCTTGGAGGACTAGATGCAGTTTGTAAGCCTTGTTGGATTTTCACTAAAATATTTTCTTTACATATTAACTTTTAGTTGTTCTAAACCTTTCCAGGCTTTTCTTGGCCTATTGTCATGCTAACATGGCTCTAAATTTCCTTGTTCTAATTTGATGACTTTTCATGTCTGAGGTGGTTATTTGCATTTGCTGGTCCATAAGGCAGCCATACCAGGAGGCTTGTGTTGGAGGATGACTTTAAAGGAAGGTGCTAGTCGTTGTTCCCATTTCTGGGCATAATTTTTAACTTTGAACTCCATTGTGGTCTTGCAAGACAGCATAGTAGGTAGCTAGCTAATTACATCTAACTTGGGGAGCAAGTTATATTGATTTGGGTACATCCATGGCATCCTCAGGCATTTCACCTTCTGCTAAAAGGATGTTTTGCCATAAGGCATGTATATTGAGAAGCTAACTGTGCACCCCTTCAAGCTTAGATGTGGGATCTGTTTTTAAAGAAGCTGTCAGAAGGAACCTTCCCTGCTCTTCTGCTTTCCTACAACCTCTGAACTTGGCTTTAGAAGCACAGGTGACACTGCTTTCATTTCTAGCCTCTTCAAGCTTTTTGAGACTTCCTGAGTGTTGTACTTTGTCTGTTTTCCTACCTTACAACACCAAAAATAAAAGTAGTATTTCAAAACTTCAGGTTTTCTGTCAACACCTAAGTGCCCTGCAGCTTGCCCTTGGCGTGATCTCTGTTGCAATTTGCTGACGTTGGTTATTGAGGGACATTAAAAATGGACACTCTGCAGGAAACTTCATATGATAAATCTAAATTGTGAGCACTTATGTTTACAATTAATGGTACATGGAAGAAAAGTCTCTATGTTTCAGACTTGAAGTGGGAGTTTGTGGTAATGTGGTAATGGAGTTTGCCAAAGAAAACTGTGTATGAAAATGGAACTGCTGGAACACAACCTGAGAATAAAAAATATAAAGCTTCTGGGGATCCCAGAAATCTCTCTGAAGAGCAGCTGGGTGGATATTTTGCTGAGTTTGAAGGCTAAAATCAGGAGTCTGTAGCTTGCCAGCTCCTGTGCTGCATGGTGCAATTGCTTCTTTCCTGTTAAGAAAACAGCCTTTCGGCAGGCTTGCCTTTTATTAATGTCCTGTACCTCGAGGTGTGTGTGATTGAAACAAGGCTTCTTACGCTATGAGGCAATGCTGTGAACTGTATATGAAAACTACATTGTTTGTTTGGCTGTTTTGAAAGTTGTCCCAGAGTGTATGCTAATGCTGAACTGGCGTGTAGGGTTTTGGCCAGAGGGTTTTGTGTGTTTTGGGGGAGGGCAGATGCCATCTCGTGTTTAAGTAGAAGATAAGAGAACATTGGCTGTGTGCATCACTTCACTTTTGCAGTGGCTGGTGGTAAGGGGGAGAGAAGGGGGAAAAATCTCCCACAGCTGCTTGTAAATCTGTACCTGCCTATGTCAGATTCTTAAAATCTTAACCTGCCTGCACTCAGATGATGTTAGCAGCAACTCATTGATTAAATATCTTAAAACTCAGAATAATTAACTTTCTCAGTTTGTAATGGTGGCAACTCAGACTTCAACAGAATGTATTTCCTTGCCACTGCATGTGTGTGACAGGATCATGACACAGACTGCCAGCATTTAACAAAAAGCCACGTTTATTACACTTAGTCTTAGGAGGAGATTAAGGGGGTTCAGTGCAAAGTGATGGCTTTTATTTAAAAACAAAACAAAACCTCTGAAAAAAGACCAACACCCACCCAAACACAAAAAGACCCACAAAAACCCCCACACCTAAAGAACTAAGAAGTATTGATAGTGGTACGTGTAGATATTTGATTTTCCTTTAAGGAGTCTGATTTGCCAAGTGTCTGGATGCTTCCTCTGTAATAAAATGACTGGTTGCTCCTAAAAACATGTATCTTCTCAAATAAGTGACTGTCTCTTAATACTCTATTGGGTTGACCCTGAGTGGAGGCCAGGCACCCACCAAAGCAGCTGTGGCACTCCCCTCCTCAGCTGGACAGGGGAGAAAAAATATAACCAGTTGTGGGCTGAGATAAGGATGGGGAGAGATCACACATCAATTACCATCTCAGGCAAAACAGACTCAACTTAGAAAAATTAATCTAATTTATTACCAAGTAAAACAGGGTAATGAGAAATAAAACTAACAACTCCCCCTACGCTTCCCTTCTTCCCAGGCTTAACTTCACTCCCTATTTCCCTGCCTCCTCCCCCACTGTGGCATGGGGATGAGAAATGGGGGTTGCAGTCAGTTCATCACATGTTGTCTCTGCTGCTTCTTCCTCCTCTGGGGGAGGACTTTAACACTCTTCCCCTGCCCCAACATGGGTCCCTGCCATGGGGTGCAGACCTTCAGGACCAGACTGCTCCAACGTGGGTCCCCCACGAGGTCACACAAGTCCTGACAGCAAACCTGCTTTGGCGGGGGCTTATTTCTCCATGGGGCCACAGATCCTGCCAGGATCATGCTCCAAGGTGGGCATCCCACAGGGTCACAGCCTCTACGTGTTCCAGCATGGGGTCTTCCATGGGCTGTAGATGGGTATTTCCTCCATGTGCTGCAAGGGAACAGCCTGCCTGATCATGGTCTTTTCCAGGGACTGCAGGGGAATATCTGCTTCAGTGCCTGGAGTACCTCTTCCCCCTTCTTCACTGACCTGGGTGTCTGCAGAGTTGTTCCTCTCACATTTTCTCAGTCTCTGGATGCAAAAACTGCTGCTGGGTTTATTTTAGTCCTCCTTAACTCTGTTATGCCAGAGGCGCTATCGCCATCACTGATGGGCTTGGCTTTGGCCAGCAGCAGTGGGTCCATCTTGGAACTGGCTGGCATTGGCTCTGTTGTACATGGGGGAAGCTTCTAGCAGCTTCCTGCAGAAGCCAGCCCTGACTACACTGTCCCACCCCTGCCCTGCTACTAAAACTTTGCCATGCAAACCCAATACAAATGCAGCCAGTGAAAAACAACATTCTTTGGCTTTCATGGGGAAACAATTCATACTTTAATCTTAGTTTTCAGGTTTATGGTGAAATTCTACATGCTCCTGATAGTGTGCGTGCCCTTTGGCTGTGTGATGAAACAGTGGAAGATACCTTTGGTGTTCAGCTGGTTTCGTTCCCTGTATCAGCTCACCTGCTGCACAAGTACCTACCTATGTCTGCTGATGCAAGGAAGAAGCAGAACTGGCCAGGTGCTGCTCACAGAAGCATAATCCTTGCTGGAACATACAGTTGCTTCTTTGCTGAGAACCCAGTCTGGATTGGCAGAGGAAGGCAGAAAACACCTCCAGTTCCAAGAACCATTCTGGGACTTTTCCAGTCTTTAAGTCTCAAGGCAATAATTTTTCTTTGAATTAGATTCAGAACATGTGAAAACTGTGTTTTGTTTAAAAGGCTTACTTTCATCATTGTTTTTATGTTGATAAAAATCTCAAACCATTCACAGAAAAGTTAACTGTGTTCCCTGATTGCTTACTGGCTACATGTGAGAGGAGACCACATTGGAGTTTGTTCTGAGTGACAGCAGGCACTTCCTTCATGGGGAATATGCTGCTCGAGTGGTGCTCACCACCCTTTCTCCTCCAGGTCAGGTCTTGGGCACTCTAGCACTGTGGAGGAAAAAAATCAAAAGCCAGATATCATCTAATGTATTTTTGCTGTTGTTATTGAGGTGAGAGTTGAGGCTTTGAGAAATAACAGACTCTGTAAGCTAGGTGCTGCCTCTAAAATGTTTAAAAACTCGAGTCGGTGCAGAAATTCAGTCAGGTTATCAGTGGATCTCTTTGACTGAGCTAGAGAATTGTTGCCTGTCTGATCTGGTAGCAGCAAAGCTTGAGTATCTTCCATTCCTATTTATTTTTTTAGTTGTCATGATGCCTTGTACAGCCAGAACAGAAACTCAGTAGCCTTGGTGACTATTAAGCAGGTGTCCTTTACTGCAGCGCTGGGCACACAGGGGATCGCTCCTCCAATGTGTGCCTCCATTATTGACAAATTTCTCATTTATACAGGTTACCTCTACATATTCATTATAATTTCTAGGAAAAGGCAGAGTTACGCGAATTATTTCTAAGTCATTTACATTAACCCCTCCCAGACACAGCATGCTCAGTGAGACTCAGGGGGTCTTCCGGTGGTCTTCAGGGATGAAGGCTGGCCGCCTTCCTCCCTCTCAGCACAAGCTCTTTGTTTCTTCTCCGTGTTTATCTGGGCTCTCAACACCTGCACCGACTAGTTAGTGCTTCACTGAAAACAAGATATACTCTGTCTCCTAATTGGTGGTTAGTCTCATTATTTATGACTCCTCTGTCTCCTGCTTCCTCTAGTTTCAAGGCTGTTGCGCTATTATAGTTAAGTTTTGTAGCTGCTTTCATGAAACAGCTTATGTGATTATAGCCAAATTCTGCTAAAATCCAAAACCAATGTATTCCTAAAAACACACAAATTCTTACTTCTTTATCTTCAAAGCTGTTACTGTTGCATTGTTATGGTTAATGTTTGCAGCTGCTCTTAGAAAGAGCTTACACAGTTACAGCTTTCTCCTAAACTAATTATTCTTAAAACCATGAAAATTCTTATATTAAAGTTATATTAGTTGTCTCTTAAGCTACACCTATATCAGTCTATTCATCATGATTACATTTCATTGAATCAGTCATTACAAAGACACCAAGAAGCTCAGTATCTTTATCAATCTTGTTTGCTTATTTGAAGGTATTGGTTGGTTGGGAACTGTAGATCAATAGTTGGCTGACAAGACAGACTTTAAAAAGTTAATTGCACTAGAAGATGGAGAAGAATGGTCTGACTTGAGGAGGGATGTTTTTACTCAAAATAAACCTTGACAATGAGTGTATGTGGGTTCATAGTGTATTTCAAACATTCTTGCACTTAAAATATTTTCAGAGCACTCAGATTGAAATGGTAGAGAACATTAGTATTATTAGTTTGCATATAAGTTTGACTTTGTTCCATGTTTGTCATAATAGAAATTAGCAAATACAATATTCACTTAGCATCCATAATTCAACCATGTTCTTTATTTGCCTTGGATTTTGGTAAGTAATGTGTCAGACTCCTTTCAAGCCCTGGAGAAAATCCATGTTAGAGAGAATGCTAATTCTGCCCTTTGGACCATGACCTTGCCAAACAGGGATGGAGCCCCTTGGCTGGGTATAATTTTTCTGCTTGTGTTTTTTTATGTTTTTCTTTTCACAGTTGAAAATTTCCTAGTCAGAAGGTTACTGTCTTAAGACTTAATATTTATTTTATCTTATTTTATCATGTTCCACTCTACTTCTGTGGTATTTTCCCCAGATATATGGACCACCCAGTTGTTTTAAGCCAGCTGTCAAAATAATACTTAGTAAGATGATTGTGCTCGGTTTTGCAGGATACAGTTGTGCAAATGGTTAAGCAGAGAACCTGGGTATGGCAGACCCTTGTCTTACTGTGAATTTCACTTTAGCAAGCTCAACTAGCTCTGCTTTTACAAGCCTAACCTCTAAATGTGGATTAATTCTCTTCTACCTTTCTGCATAAGCAGCCCCTGGAGAAACACCCCCCTGCCCACCCCTCCAACGGTGCCACACAAACCACAACAAAATATTTTATGTGAGCTAAGTTGTAAGAATTACATCCCTTTTCTGTTTGAGTTAAGCTGCCTGACATTTAAATAATTTCTGGAAACACTCATACTTGGCCTCTGGGCAAAGACCAGCTTTATCTGATCTCGTGCTCTGTCAGACACTGATGGAAGAAGTTTCCATTCCCTTGCTAGCTTGACTTCATAACCAAAACATGGAAAAGGTCCATTGCCTGAACAAGAGGTGGGCTTCTTTTAGGAGAGTTATAAATGAGCTGTTGAAAACCATTTCAGGTATGTCATATGCAGCTGTCCACTCTGTTCAGTTACGAAGCATTTGTAAAAAGCATCTCTTGCTGTGCTTGAAAATTTAATTTGAGTAAATTTTCTGGTCAGGAAGTCTGAGGTAGTGGTAGAACTTTGAGGTAATAGTCTTGTAGCTGTTCTGCAGTAAACCCTGAATCTTGATGAAATTTTGCTGCCTGTCCAGCTTTAGTCTCAAGGCCTGCTCACTACAACTGGTTTTTCTGTTCCTCCCAAGGAACATAATGTTTTCCTTTATCTTGTTAAGGGCTGAGTACTTATGAGACCTGTATCTTCCCAGTAAGAAAAAGCAGGTGTCAGCCAACGGATATTTATCAGCTGCTGCTGAGGTGGGTCTTGAATGCTGACTTGCTTCATTTCTGCATCCAGTAAGAAAGTCATGGGGAAGGGTAGCTGCTGCTCGACTGTCCTGAAAGGTCTGGAGACAATAATGAAAGAACATCCCACCCCTCAGGAAGAATATAAATGTTTTACAGCAGTAAAATCTATTTCAAATCAGTTCAGGCTGGGGTATCAAGATGTGGCTGTAAGTGGTAGTAACAGGCTTATCTACTGGGCTCGGAAAATGAACTGTGGTATAACTAGATTTTTAACCTGAGTGAGAATCTAACTCTCAGTGTGGCCCTTGCTCTAAATCAAGCCTTACATGTTTGTTTTTGTTTGCCTAAGTCATTGCACAACCAGGAAGTGGGAGGAAAAGTTGTTTGCTTTCATATGCAAGGGAAGTTTATTCGTGAAAGATGCAAGTAAAAGGCATCACTGCTTAAGGCTTCCAGATGGTGAAAATTCCAGCATTTGGAAACCTGCAGCTTTTGCCTCAAATATTTTTGAAAAGTTTATGTAGCTTGTAAAGAATTATTCTGTACTGAATGGAATGTCTACAGGCTCCGCTGTGTCAGGAACCTCCCCTGCTTCACAGGAGCCCTCTGTATCTACTATGAAAATTCGAAAACTTTTTTCTTCTGCTTTTTTTAAAGTGGGTGCTATTAACTTTAAAATCAGTTAGCATTACTCCTCAAGCGTAAGTTTTTGCCCAGCACTGTGTAAACACTCTGATTTAAATATGACTGTAATAGGTTTATCCCAGTCTGGAGTCATTCTCTCTTGAATAGGGCTGATTTCCTGGTAAGCCCATTCAGTTTACTAAACCAGGAGCTAACTAGCCATATTCACCATTCCACTCCCAATCACTTTTAGATTCTTAAGTCAAAACATCTCACTACAGGGTTATCTGAGAGATGGTAGCAGTACAAGGGCATAGAGAAGGGATGCACAGCAAGCAATTGGGAGACAACTGTAGTAGCCCCATGGTATTTGTGTTAGGTCACTGTATACATTACCAAGAGTTAAACCTTATCTTCTTTTTCTGTAGGACTCTCTAGATGGCTTCTGGTTTTTTTTCTCATTAGATCTTTACATCCTTCATACATGTTCTCAAATCTTTTCACACCACCTGTATGTCTTATGGATGATGTTTCTTTCACCCTATCATTTGGAGAGAAGCAATATTTTTAATTAATTGAAAATAGGTTTTGACCACACAAAAAGAAGTGTTTGGGTGCTTGATGACTTGGTGAGAATTGCCATGGGAATCGTTTGCATTGCTAGGACTTACCTGTTGTTCAGTGTGTAGCCTGAAAGGGGTTAAGTTCTTGTTCTCTCTTTGATGCTTTCTCTGCAGACTGATTTTACCAAAATAAAGCTTCTTTTGCACTTGCATATTCGTGTTGCATTTGGCACCATCCTACACAGTCTGCCTATAAAGCCTCAGTGTCTCAGATTAAGCCAAACTATTACTATTCAGGTATTTATTATTCTTAAGAATATTGTTAGATGTAAGTGAGCCAAGCACATGCTCCACAGCCTTCTCAGTACTTAGGTGACTTTGTATTGTGTCTACAGAAATGCATCTGAACGTGTTTCGGTATTTGCTGGGTATGTTGTGCTGGCTAAATTAGAAGTGTTGGAATTTGTCAGACTCCTTTTGCATCCCTCCCCCAACCGTTTTCCCAGAGCCTGAGAAACCTCTTCTTCTTTAGAAGAATGTTTACACAACTTCGCACTGGTCACCAAGTACACAGAGTGTTCATTTTGAATGACTAGAGAAGAGCCAGAAGCAGTGATTTTTATGCTTTTGGAAGTGTTAACTCTTCAGTTTGTTTATGGCAGCAGTAAGCATGAGGATGAGCACACAGGATATTTTTATATTTGCAGAGAATAGTGCAAATCTTAAGCTTTGCCTGTCTGTCATTTGCAATCAGCAGCAGCCCGTGTGGAAGGACTCCTTGTAGGAAGCGAGGTAGTTGCTGTACTTGATAGAAGACTCTGTTCCAGGACTTTTCCTGTTTTGATTAATTCTCTCTGCCCTCTGCCAGATCTTGTCTCTAGGTCTTTTTCTCTGCTGAGTTTTCAGGAAGGCTGCACAAAAGTCTATGGCTTAGAGAACCACAGAGTTGCAGTTCACATACTATGTGCCAGAAATATCTGTTTCATTCCTGCCTGTTATTCCCAGTTTCCCTGGTTAGCAAGCTGAACTTTCAATGTTAGCTTTAAAATTTAAAGGAAGCACTTGTTCAAAATATAAACTCTTAAATACAGTAGTTGGTGTGGCTACATGATTTGTGACATTCCCTTTAGATTCCAGGAGAAAATTCCCTTAGCACGGATGCATGATGTTAAAAATTCTTATCTCCTTGAAAAGACATTATAAAATAACCCAGGACTACTGGCTTTTTCTGTTTGAGGCATGCTGATGAAGATGCAATTTTCACATGCAGTTTAATATTAATTGGAAGTGGTTTGTCTTTAATTTTTTTACATTACTCCTACTGGAAAACAGTGCTGTATATCAAGCGGATATTAGTAGGACCCACAGAGAAGCAGTGTGTCTGTCTGAACTGTGCCTGTATATTGAGAATTGCTGTTGGTGGCACAATAGGCATCAAGAGGATATAAACTTACCATTTTTCAGAAGCTTTTCCTTCATTTTTGCTTCTCAGAAAAATTAAGTCAGCAGCATGCGTATAGGATGACTGCTGTGACTCTACACGTGCCAAGAATGCCACACGAACCTTTAGTTTTAAAAAGGCTTGAATTCAGTATAACTTCTTTTGTTTGTTCCATAATTATATCTTTGGTAACTGATGTTAAGTGTATCCTGTCATGGTGTGGTGGGTGACCTCTGCTGTTTCCCACAGCTCAAACAAGCAGGGTGCTCGAGGTGAAACGCAGAAACAAAAATTGAAAAAATAAATGTCTACCAGTCTCACAAATACCCATAGCTATGATTTCTCCAGGGACTATTCACAAACACTACCGTGTTCCCTCCTTCCCCAAGCCCCCAATCATAGAAGAAAGATAAGCTATGGAAAGGACAGTGCACAAGCACAACTTGATTTAGTTTCATTTAGGAGCTGAATCACCTTTTAGAAGAACTGAATTTTGTCCACTGCAAAGGGAAAATAAAGATTGGCTCGAATGACTAGAGCAAAGTCAGCGGGAATGTTTTCTTTGCTGCTTCGCTGAGCCCAGGCTTTCTGTGGGGATATATTACATCACTAGGGATGTTAGTTCAGAAATTGGGTGGGACTAAATGCACATAAGGTATATGGCATGGGTTAATGAGACAGCAAGCAGCCTGTGTAAAAGTATGACTACATAAACTTTTTGATGTGCCCTCTCACTTTCACTGCTATTATCTTCTTGGGAGGCAGTGGAGGGATGCCAGTAGATCTAAGGACAAGGAGGGGAGAACTTGCTAGTACTTGGTTGGTGAATGAAAGAGAAAGGGGGTCTTAATAGAAGTGACGTGTAAATATTCTCTTCCAGTTTTCACCTGGCAGCCACAAAAGGGCATGCAGAGTGCCTCAGGATCATGGTGACACATGGTGCAGATGTGACAGCCCAAGATGGTGCAGGTATGCCTCTGTGAAACCACAGGTGTAGCCTAATACACTCCTTTTGCTTATGTAGCTCTTGATGTGCAGAGTACAACTACAAATTTACAACACTGTTTTTCTCCACACACCCTGTAGCATTTGTAACACTTGCAGGTTTAGACATACTTGCTTCTCTGCACACAGAATACAGACTCTAAAGCCCTTTAAATTTTTCCCCCAATACTGTAAATGCCAGCATTTATAGTGGACTCCAGATGAAAAATAGTGGCTCAATGTTTATTTTATTTTTAAATAAGTAAAAAAAAATCCCCTCCCCCAACTCTTTTGCTAACTTCGTTTGAGGCTCTCTGTAAGTTAAATCAAAATCTTCAGTGTTGCTTTTATGCATATCCAAGCTATTAGCCCCATTAACAGTACAGGAGTTGCACCAAGACATTTCCTCAGGATCATGACATAGTGGAGAGCTGATACAGGCCGAAACAGATCTGAGCGCTATTAAGTGTGCTGTTTTAGCCCTCAAAAGTCCTATACCATAATTACAGTTCCACTAGATAATGATGGGAGTTGAATTTGAAACTGGCAAACTCTTCTTAATAGATTTCAGTTGACATATGTGTGGAATCTGTGCCCAACATTTTCTCTGGCAAGCGGAGTCACATGAATGAGCTCTCAGCATTCTGTCTCTCCAGTAACGATCTGTAAATGCTGGGCTCTGAGGTTCTCTCCCGGCCATTGATTGCAGCTTAAGGGAATTTGTCATACACAGAAATCATTTGCCTTATGTAAGAAGTGCCTGTGATACTGGAAGAAACAGTCAGATTATACATAATGCTAATAAAATACACGTACCTGATACAGACTATTACTCAGAATTCATACTTCATCTTGTCTCAGGATTTATTAGTTGTTTGGATAATAAGAGGATGCCTGCTCTTACCTGAGAGTGTCAACTCAGTATTATTAGGGAAAGCCTTGTCTGTAATAGTCACATTATTTACAGTGGGATTCTACTGTCACAAGTGGCTCTCTATTGAGTATTAAATCTTGGCTACTTTTTTCTTAGTTACATGGGTAATTTATTCTTTTGCCATCTTGGCCTCTAATTTTTCAGATGCTCTATAAGGTGAGGCTAGAGGAGACTGTAGTCTTTCACTGTAAATCCTTACCCATCATGTGTCATGATAGAAACAAGATAATCCAAAATTTTGCCTTTGTCATGGAAGAGTTTATATCTGTGCTTTGTCAAGGTTGAATTCTTAATTTGCTTTTATTCTTTTAGGACACAGTGCTTTACATCTTGCAGCAAAGAACAGCCATCCTGATTGCATTAAGAGATTACTTCAGGTAAAGTAAAAATTAAATGAATCTTGATGTTTGAGGATTTAATTTTGTTTCCTTTAGACGGGTTTTACCAAATACTGACACATTTCCTACCAATGATCTGCATCACATTCCTATGCTGTTGTCCTGCCTCCTTGCAGTCAAGGGAGGTACTTGAATCTAAAGACCTGTTGATAAAAGCCAGAGTGGTATCTTCCCTCAGTGGTGCACAAATACAGTTCCCCATGTGCAGCTGATCTGACATCACAGGGTTGGGTTTCAGCCAGGTCACAGCTTCTGTCTAACTTCCTGTGTTTTGGACGGCTTGGAAGTAGATAAGAGGTTGGCAGAAAAGGATTTTTCACTTCTGGAGAGATTTTGATACTGTTCCACTGGAATGCTTTCTGTTTGTTGTTGACCATAGAGATGTCTGTTGAGCTTAAAGTAAAAAGGAGAGGCAATCGAAGTAGTTAAGAAGCTAAAATGTGGACATCTCAAATCCTCAGTGAAGTGAGGCAAAGGACAGTGAAGGGTTGGGAAGGAAGGATGAAGAATGGGGAAAGAAAATAAAAACAGAAGTGAAGATGAAAAGAACGTTCTTGTGGTGTTGAGGCTGAAGATGTGAGTTAGTAGGCAAGGAGAGACATCGTCTCTGTTTTGGAATCGTGCTCCAGGTGAGTATTTGGTGGAGGTGATCAGAGGAATGGGACAGATTTTTTTAGGAGTTTGAAGTTATCAGTAAGACTGTGGCTCAGACTACAGATAAAATGATGAATAACTTTGCTCAAGTGCAGTGATACAGAAAGAATGGATCCTGTATCCCAAACTCGTAATTGGTTTTCCCTCATTACCTCAGGGCTTTCTGGTTGTCCTGTGACTGACCCCTGTTAATGTCTCTGACGATATCGGGTCCAGTTGCACGGATTCTGCCTCCGTACTCGTTGCAAGCCGACTCCTCTGTTCTTCCACCCCTGGAAAGGGTTACCATTACCTACTGAAGCTCCTTTCTCCGGGATGTCACTGTGAATATCTGCGAGGGCTGACACAAACCCCTTTGCAGTATAAACAGTGACATCCAGCCGTCACTGATGGTATTGCATGCAGCAGCATGGCAAACACATCTCGTGGTGTTAATACATACCAATTGTCTGCTGACCATTCACTTGCCAGCTACAACCAGAGCGTTTTTGTGGATGTTTTGCTAACTTTCTTAAATTATGCCGATTTCTAAATATGTTCCTAAGAGCAACCTCGTTGGTAACATTCTCCAATAATTAATTCTTTGGATTGCTTTCTTGCTTCTGTGGACCAGCTTGTTGATATAAACTGTATGTGTGAGGAATGTCTAATCTTGACATGCTGGAGTTGAATTAAAACAGACTAAAAAGTTCTTTACATGGGCAGAATCTTGGCATTTTTGTTGTAATCTGTGTGAACCTGTTTTCCTAGAAAGCCGTTGAAATGTTGAAGGCAGTGCTACATTTGAACTTCAAAAGCTCTAATGCTTGTTTTTGAGAAGCCTGTTATTAGAGTCATATCTTCTTGTGTCCAAAGAGCAGCAACAAAGCTGGTGAAGGGTCCAGAGCACAGCTCTGATGAGGAGTGGCTGAGGGAACTGGGTTTTTTAGCTTGAAGAAAAAGAGGCTTAGGGGAGAACTTACGGCTCTTTCTAACTACCTGAAAGCTGGTACCAAGAAAGGAGAGCCCATATTGGTAGGGAGGAAAGCTGTGCCTTTCTGCAGTATTCTATCTTTGGAGTAGCTCATAAAACTTTGAGAAAAGATGTTCAGCATCAAATGTTTTATTTTCTTGGTGTTCCTCTAATTGCTTCTTTTCTCCTTCTCCTTATCGAACTGTGCAGAGTAAATGTCCAGCAGACAGCACTGACAATTCTGGGAAAACAGCTTTACATTATGCAGGTAACTTACTTGTCAAGAGCTTGTACTGTCTGTTTTGTTGTGCTTGATATTCCCAGCTCTTCAGCCTGATGGGTCTTTTTAGGTTCTAAATACATAAATCTAACAACTCCACCTGATAGTTCACAAATTCCAGGTATTTTTTTTTGATAAATACTGTGAATACTGAATTTCAGTTAAATTGTAGTTAACAAGCTTAACTTGCACACTTTCAAGTGCAGAGTCATTGCAATACTTAAGATTAGGTTGATTTTATTTCAATTTTTTAAAGATTATATCTTTTATTAATTTGGATGTTGAATATTTGTATTTCTGCATGCAAGTTGCTGTTCATTATTTTAGTCTTTCTGTCCTTGCCTCTTAAAACAGAGAAGCATAATTTGTTTTTCTTGAACATGATTGTAATGCTGCTTTACTGAAAGTGGAAGCACTAAATAGAAATTGTGAAAATGGGGTTTAATGGACTTTCATGCTTGCCCTTTATTTTTTTTTAGCTGCATGTGGCTGTCTTCAGGCAGTTCAACTTCTGTGTGAATACAAATGTCCAATAAATGTCAAAGATTTGGTAAGTACCTCTTCTCCCATTGTGTGCTTCAGATATTTCAGAGCTTTTACCAGCTTCTACTCCAGTCAGTCTCAAGTGAAGCAGTTCAAAGTGCTGCTGTGCTTTCTGCTTGAACTTCCCTGGAGGAGGAAGTTTCCTCTGCAGCTTGCCATAACAGAGGTGGGGAAGTACTTCTCAATCTAGTACAGTAGTGGCAGGATTTGGTGCTGCTTAAATTGAGGCATTGGTACAACTAGTGACAATCTATTTGGATATATTCAAAACATGATTAAAAGTCTTCACATTGACACCGGTGGGCTTTGGAGAAGGCCCATATGTGGCTAAGTCCTGTGAAATGCTGACAAAGCCCAACCAGGATATGATAAAGCTGAGAGGAAAAAATATAGTTGATGTAGTCTGAAGGCTCAGGGAACACTACATTCACTATGGTGAAATGTTGACAAACAGGCAGGTCTGTTTTTGGGAATGATGCAACTGCCTGATAGAAAACACTCTGATGATAAAGGGAGGAGATCTGACAGAAGTAAAGCAAAAAAAGAAAGAAAGGGGGAAAAAAAGGCATAAAAATATTTAAACTTGTTTTCTTTGTTTCTGACTTGGATCTATCTCCTCCTTATCTGGTCTTGCTAATAAAAAAAAAAAAGTATCACAGAGATTAGACCTGAACTTTCAGCAGATGCATTTTAAAAGCAGAAAAGTTTTGTTCAGTCTTGAGAAGGCTGTAAGAGTATCTTAAAAATGTCCTCGGCTATACCATGGCTCATTATAGGGAGAGGGGGCCAGACCAACCCCAAATGTGCATGAAAAAAAGATGACAATCAACAGTCATAATATGGACAGTGCATCTAATGGGGAAATTCCAGGAAAAAAATAATCTTCCCATGAAGGTGGTCAAACACAGGAACTGGTGCCCAGAGACATCGTGGTGTCTCTGCCTTTGGAGATGTGTAAAACTTGATGCCACAAGTCTGCGAGGAGTGTACTGTACCTTGGGGTTTGCCTAGATTTGGATTGAGAGCAAAGAGGGAGAAACCCCACATGACCTCTAAAGGTGTCTTCCAATGAAGCTATTCTGTGATTATATGAGATGTTGCATTTTTGCCTTGTACTTTCCTAAAATAATACTTCTGTTGTGGAGCTACATTGTGTAATACTGTGTAGTTCCAAAATAATGGTAGCATTAAGCAAACAGCAAAGGGAGTATAAACTGCAAAAAGCATTCCTGCTGCTAATGCTTTACATCCCCAGTGGTCTAGAGAGGAACTGAGATAAACTCAGCTTCATTTAAGGTACATGAGAAGTGTGTACTGATAGTGCCTTGCATGTGCTGTGTAGAAACTAAGTTTCTAGGTGAACTTTAAGTTTCATAATGATAATTGTAAATAGATGGATTATTGTTGATAGTTTTGGTTTGTTTTTTTTCAAATGCATTCCTAGGATGGGAATATACCTCTGCTGCTTGCAGTTCAAAGTGGTCATACAGAAGTCTGCAAATACCTTCTGGATCATGGAGCAGACATCAACACCAGGGATAAAAATGGAAGGTACAGCAGGTTAACGTGTTAATTCTTCTCCAAGGCTGGCTGAAAAATGAAGCTTTGTTCTCAAATTCTTCCTTGAATAGTTGTTGTTAGGTGAAATAATGCCTTTTGTACTAGACAGTAACTACTGATTGCTGAGAAGGCTTATGGAATTCTCCCTGAAGGGAAAGGTGAAACAGAAACTGTGCAACTATAAAAAAAACTAGATGTGCCTATAAAATTTCCCTTGGGCTATAAGAGCAATGAATCCCATTTTAAAATGGTTTCTGCAAGAATATGATTGATAGCACTTACCCACACATCATTTTGTACATCTCCCAGTTTTAAATGCTGTTCTTGTCTTGGTATGAGTTAGTTTCTCCAGCTTAAATCCCAAAACTGTTACTTGGAGCGACATCTGTGCAGGGCTCTTTTTTCTACCATGATGTAGCCACAGCAGCAAGAGAAAAATACAATAAAGCCATTTAGTGTAAATGCTGTCATCTTACAAGGAGCCATTTAGAGATTTATTGCATTAATGGATAGTGTGTGTGTCAAAAAACGTTTTTTAAAAAGCAACATTCTTGTAGTGAAAATTGCACTTGTTTTGGTGGTGCTGATGAGGATCAAGAGGCTTTGAAATTTATGGGCTGATGTTGGTTAAACTGTGAACATAAAGAATGATGCTGAGAAGACTTGGCACATAGACCTGATAGCAATCTTAATTATTGCATGTGCTACAATGCTCATATTGTTCTTTGGCAGCACCTGGGAGAATAAAACTGTGCCCTAACTTGTTTTTTATCAGTTCAAAGTTTATTAGTGCTCTCTGTTTTAAGCTGTCTAAAGAAAACCCCATTGTTGCCGTGGTTGGTTTGAATGGCCTCATCGGCACTTTGAACTGGAGGTGCTGCCCACTCTGTGAGCTCTGACTTCTCCTTCGCTCTTACTGTTTAATTAGCTGGCAATGTTAGGGGGTTTCTAGTTTAGTTGGATGAAGGCGTTCCTGTCTTAAATAGGAATGACTCGCGTTTTTACATTTTCTGTTTTTTAAGAAGGTATTGTTTGTAGAAGCAGGAAAATTATATAACATGGCATGTACCATTTTACTTCTCACTTTCCTTCTGGTAAGCAGAGTGATTACTCCTGCATCCTGTGTTCATAAAAACGGTCAAGGCTTTACTGGAAAAGGAGAAGCCTTAATAGGAGAGGAAGGAGGTGAACTTTGAAAATGGCATCTCCAATTTCCTATCTTGTCCAGGCTAAGTGAATTATTTTGGTAATCTAAAATTGCGCCGATGACACTGGAGGTACCCTAGTTGCCACTCAGCACTGCATTTTAAGGTGCAGCACTGCAATAGCCATCAGTTCTCTGGGGCTTACCCATTACAGGGAGTATGTTTAATTTATCAGTGAAATGATTGTCTTAATATCTAACAAATATCACTGTAGTACCTTGTAGTTTCATACCTACAAGTATCATACCTCATACCACTGAATGTGTTTGACAGTGAACTGGGTCCACCTATTAGGCATGCTTTCATATTGATGTGGGAGAGTTATGCCCAAGAAGGAAAGCAATATTAGAGCACGCTTGAAAGATGAGGATTCCTGTGCGCTTGTAATTATTCTGTACATCTGTTATGACCTCTTCAGGTAATTGAGAAAAACAGATATAACCCATTGGGAAAACACTCCTCCTGTATGTGACCCTGACTCTAGGATCTGGCACTGCCTCGCTGCCCCGTGAGGGAGAGGGAATTGTGTTCTGCTTGAAATTTTTTTTTTTTTTTAAGTGAGAGTAGGTCAGGATTTGAAGTCAAACCCACATCTTAGTCTTACTGAAGAGCTTTGCTGTTTGTTTGCCTTTTTGGTTGAAATCTGTTTCTTTTGTCTGAAAAGCAAGGTGAGAAGAGCAGCAATGAAATAAATGATTTCATGTTATACAACCACTTACTGAGCTGTAATTGGAGTGTGGCAGTGGGATTTGAGAGTCATGACTTCATTTGCTGCATCTTTTCCTACCTATGATTGTCCTCTCAGCCTCAGGAACGCATCTTTAGAAATGTCTGGAGACCTGTGCAAAGCATGCCATGTCTTTGCAGAAGGCCTGCCTGGGGAGTTTGAGGACAAGGAGGCAAGCCAGGCAGGTGTTTGTAAGAAGGAGCAGTTAATGTGTACGTGTCGGTACAGGTTGATAAAATCTTGGACTTTATTGCACAATAACTGTCACACTTTTTTCCCTGAAAAAAAAGATGATCATCTGCTTAAAATTATGCTTCTGACTTTACTCTCTGTGTCTTTTGGGTTTTTTGTCCAGAACTGCTTTGATGATAGCTTGTGAAGCTGGTAACCTTAACATGGTGGAAGCCTTCCTTAAGAAAGGTGCAGATGCCAGTTTAGTAGATGTCTTTGGACAGAATGCCCTGCATTACTCCAAGCACTCCGAGAATACAGGGATCCAGACTCTCCTGTCATCAAAGTTGTCTCAGGATGTGGGTATGTAAAAGAGGCTCACCTTCAGTTTTTCACTTCTTGAACTGGCTACTTGTATGTTCAGCAAGGAACAAATTTACTTCATAAGGTCACATGAGAAGTCTGAAAAGCCAGCTTCAGGACGGTCTGAGAGGCTTCCAAAACCACAAAAATTTGCCATAGATGGTAATATTTATCATGGGATAAAGCACTGAGCAGGCCAAAAAGAGGTGTTTTGGAGAAAGAAAAGGTAAGCCAATGTAGCTGCATTGTGAAGTCCTGCTTTAGAGTAGATCCTGGTTTTGTTACATGGAAGAATAAGTGGAAGATGGAGACCCTCAGTAGAGGGATTGAGGAAGAAACTAATTCAAGTAGAGGGTTTTATGGTCAAATCAGGACAGATTTCTAAAGTAGAAAACTAATTTGCAAGAATTATAAGAGACTTATAGAATAACAGTTGTCACAGTTCTTTCAATTTTACCTTAATCTGAAACCTGAAAAGCATCAGAGGAAGGCAAATGGTTCAAATGGAATTTGAATATTAAAGTGTATTTCTCAGATTTGAGACAGAAATTTGAAAACCAAGTACAGTTATTGTGGTGTGGGAATTAGAGCTGAGAGATGGGTTAGGAATGGCAAATAACTTTTTCTTTTATAGCTGTTCTTAATTCCACTTCTTTCCTGCTTCACAGATACAAAGTCACCAACAAAAGCGAAGCAGGTATTTGTTCTTTTCATTTTAAAAATACTTGAAATGTTTATATTTAAAGTGATTGGGATGACTAGAGACACTAGTAAATGTCACTGAGATTTGCTATCATTGACTGCTCTGTAGAGGGAACGGTTTTTGTCACTTATTTAAGACGTGTTTCAGTAACATGGCTTTTAGATGTAGCTTCTCTCTTTAATAGCAGCCAGCACCCTCTGTGGGAAAGGGAAAGGGGGATGTGTGTGTGTGCATGTGTGCTGGGAAGATGTGCCACTCTTCTCATGTGTAATGCAGGAGCCTGGCTTTTGGACTCCCTGCCTCTATAAAGAGTAGAGAAGATGACCTAGAAAGGTTCCCTGTTTCCAACACATAAATGAAGGTTTTCCTTACTTTCATCTTACTTGAGACCCCCACCTTGTGACAATCCCATCAGATTTAGTAAAATTAAATTAGTTTTTTACCCTCTATTTATGTCGTATCTTGAAGTGCAGGTAGACCTTGTAGACCTGCTGGTGGCTGGAAAGGGGAGAAGGGGGCAATGCATTGATTCATTCCTTCTCTGAGTGGAGAGGTGGGTTTTTCAGGGAGCTCAGGCAGAAGTTGGAGGAGAGAAAAGATGGTAGCTATTAAGAATGGCATAACTGGTCCACATATTTATAGAAGTATTTAAGATCACTAGTGCTAAACCTATTGTCAGCTTTTGCTTTTTCACTAAATCTTGTTTGTTTTCACTGAAGCATGGATTACAAGGGGGCAGATTCTTATTGTCAGGCATGTTTAATATCTCTGTGTTAGTATAGATGTACCCTTCACATAGGAAAAAAAAAGGCACTGCATGGGCTGCTAAAGTTTATATTAATGTGGGATTTTATTGTTATTTCTCTCTCTTTTTTTTTTTTCTTTTTTTTTTTTAAATAAAACAACTTGCTCGGACTTTACTAACCAAACTAACAAACCTACTTTTTCTGGCTGGTGAAACTTTCAGCATGATCAAGGCTCTAAATTAAGTTCAGAAAGAAGTGGAACTCCAAAAAAACGCAAAGCCCCACCTCCTCCTATCAGTCCTATTCAGGTAAAGAAAAGACCAATTTTGAGATGCTTATAGAGGATGAAAAGCATTTAGAACTTTATGAATGATGCGGGCTGAATTCCTGTGTCACTTTTACTTTGTCAGCCTGTGTTTCCACGACTGCTTTTCCTGGCATTAGAATGACACCAAGAAAACACATGTGGGTTAGGTTACCTAAGCAAAATTTCTTGAAATACCACATGGTCTGATAAAACTGTACAAATTTTACTGTACAACTGCTTCTTCCACCTGAAGTTGAAGGTCTCCTGTTTTTGCCAACTTCCATAAGTAAATAACAACATATATTTTAATTATATGTATATATATGTACACATTGTTATATGCACATATACATATGAAAGTGAAGTACTTGAATAGATTTATATAGGATCAAAATGCAGTTTCACTGTTAGGTTTTTGTTAAATTGTAATGTTGCTTGTATGGCAGTTACACTGTGTATGTAATTCTGAATCAGAAGAGCATTGAATAATTAGATCTGTTCATTGAAGCTAACCTAGAGTAGTGAGTTTTGTTAGTGTAGGGAAGAGTCCTCTTTAATGTGTGTGTGTATGTGTGAGAGTATGTACAGCTACACATACATAACCATTTATGTGAAATCTTTGCAGCTTAGTGATTTGTCCTCTCCACTCTCATCAACTTCAACTCCTGTGACTGGAAAAGGACAGGCTTTCTTTGCTGATCAGGTCTGCAAGGTATCAGTTTCCTGTTCCTGTGAAACTTAGGGAATGAAAGTATAGTACCTTAAAAATCTGTTCTGCTTAATAATCTCTCTTGTTGACTGTGGTACCTCCCATGAATTAATTAGCTGACTTCTAGTAACAAAAAGGAAACCAAGTCTATTTCAATGTCACTTATAAAGGAAGTGTGGATTACTTTACAATAGAATTAGTCATACATTAGTTGGCATTTACGAATATGGTTATGAGAGTAAGTAATGAGCTCTCTCAGCATCAGTACCTGATACCAGTGAAGAGCATTGCATTTCACAATGCCAAAAGTAGAGACTCTTTCACCAAAAGACATAAAGACATTAGGGAAATAGCTGTGTTCTGTCTGATCTTTACCTTATGATATTGAAGATGTTTTTTTTAAATACATTACAATATATTGATGTGTTTTATCACAGGGGCTTCAGCCTTCCAAACTGGCTATAAGCTAGTTGTCTGTATTTCATTAATCTATAATGAGAACTGGGCAGTGGAACTTGAATGGCTATAGCAGTTTTTGAAATACTGGTGACATGCTACAATAAAACAAGACCCCAGAAATAAGAGAAACCCGTTTTGCTAGGCTTGATCCAGCAAGACTGATAATGTCTGTATTTCTCTTTGGTGAACTGTCCAACTATACATCTGCTTTCTGAGAAAACATTTTCTTTTGCTGTCTCAGCAGGAAGAATTCAGCTCCTTTCATCGAGATAATAAAGACAGACTGAGTGACAGCACAACAGGTACACCATAACAAGTCCTTATTTTTGTCTTTGTTCATGTGTTCTAGGTGGTGTAAAATGTTGAAACTTGGTCAGAAATGCTCTATGCCTTTCTTCTTAGAATGTGAGGCACAATAACTCTTAAGAGTAATGTTTTGTAATTTCACTAGTAGCTACCCACCGAAACTTTCTGCTCCTATTGGTTGATCTAACATATTTTCGGGGAAGGAGTTTCTTGGAACAGTTTGCTTGTTCACCATACTTTTTGTGGTCATGGGAATGAATTGTTTAATTTGAAAGGTTAAAACAACTAACTAGACAGCATTTCAGCTTTTTGAAAGCCTCTGAATCCTTTTTTTTTTCTTTCCCCCTCCAAAGGTGCTGATAGTTTATTGGATGTGAGTTCTGAAGCTGACCAGCAAGATCTACTTCTGTTGATGCAAGCAAAAATTGCTTCTTTGACATTGCACAATAAGGAGCTGCAGGACAAATTACAGGTGGCATATCATTGTGCTGTTATAGTGCTCTCTTAATCTGCTAGCAGAACAAAGAGCTGCTTGCTTTCTTTTTAAGAAATGTGCTGTGAAGATCAATTAACAAGCTGCTTAGTGGTAAGATCATGGAAACACTTCGCCCCAAAGGATTAAATCAGTGTTTTGATCTCACTTTTCCCATAAATTACTGAATAACTTTGTTTATTATGATAACCACATTCTAAAAGATGTTGTTAACAGTTGTGTTAGCAGAATTTTAATTTGCATAGCCTGGATTATTAGCTTATGGAGATCAGCCCAGACTTTCAGAGGAGCTTGGCACTTGCTGCCTTCTCTTGCTGTAGATGACTAAATGGGAGCAGCTGGGATTTGAGTTTTTTCTAAATGTCTCTTCCATGGTGCATTAATTGTCTGTCTCTGTAGGAAGTAGTAACATTTCCTTGCCTAGCTGGCTAAAAATATATATATATATATATAAAAATGTACTTGTGTTTATTGTGCAATTGTGGGGATTTCTTTTTGCATAGGAAAGAACACCTAAAGAAGTGGATTCAACTGTAGACTCTTACCATTCAACCCAAACAGAGTTTGAGCAGGTGACTGATAAACAAAATGAGCTCTCGGCTCAGGAGCTGAAGTCTACATTAAATGCCACCCAAATTCAAGAAAAGTTGGGAAGCCCCAGTGAAGGAAAAATGAAATACCTCCAGGAAGACTTAAAGGATGTACAGAGGAAATTAGATAATTCTGAAGCCAAAATAAAGCATATAGAAGCTCAGGTCCAGCCTAGAGTCCCAGAAACAGATCACTTAAATAGCACAAATGTTTCAGAAAATGGTTCTGATCTTAACGTGAAGCTCCAAGAAACTCAAAACAGGCATGAGGAAACTGTGAAGGAGGTTTTAAATGCACAAAGGCAAATGAAGCTGGGTCTCATTTCCTCTGAAAGTGAAGAAACAAGTTCTGATCTGAGTAGATTGAAGGTTACATGTGGAGAAGTTGAAATGCTTAAGCAAGAATTGAAGAGAGCATTGGAGGAAAGTGAAAGGCAAAAAGAGAAAGTGAGAGAGCTACAGAAAAAGTTTGAAGAAAGAAAGCAGAATGTGTCTGTGGAAGAGTGTGAGGAAATGAAGAATTCATACTGCTCAGTCATTGATAACATTAATCAAGAGAAAGCATTGTTGATTGAGAGATATAAAGAAGGGCAGGAGGAAATTAAAAGGCTACAGGACAAGCTGACAAATCAGACACAGTTGGAATCTAGTGCTGAAGCTGGAGAAATGAAAGATGCTATGCACAGAATGATAGATGAGCTCAACAGGCAACTTAGTGAATTGTCTCATTTGTACAAAGAAGCACAAGCAGAGCTTGAAGACTATAAGAGAAAAACTCTAGATGATATAGCTTTGGACTACATTCCTAGAGATGAACATGAGAAATTGATGCAGGTAACAAATTCTTTGAAATGCAAAGCAGAGAATGAGTTATCAGAAGTGAAATCCCAGTACACAAAAGTGTTAGATGAAGCAGAAGAACTGAAGCAACTGTTAGATGCTCAGAAACAAAACTCTCTGCCAATTACTGAACACCATCAGGTGATGAATGCACTCAGAAATACTGTAAAGGAGATGGAGGAAGAAATAAATGGGCTCAGAGGACTGCTTACCAACAAGGAGAGTGAAATAAGAAACTTGCAGAAGGAATTACTGGAAGAAAAAGCTGCAATTAATGAAGTAATGGTACCCAAGGCCACATACGAGAAGCTCCAGTCCTCACTAGAGGGTGAAGTTAGTGTTTTGTCATCCAAACTGAAAGATGTAATCCAAGAGAAGGAAAATGTGTCCTTAGATGCTATGCAACTGAGAAATGAAGTTTTGCACTTGAAAGAAGAGAAAGAAGGTATGCATACTCTGCTTGAAGCAAAGGAACAGGAGGTGACTGGTCTTCAACAGAAGTACCATCAAGCTCAAGAAGATCTTCTTGAAATGAAAAGATATTCTGAAAGCTCATCAAAACTAGAAGAGGATAAAGATAAAAAGGTTAGTAATTCACTGCAGTGAAAGCTTAGTACCTGAGTTCAGACTGCAAAAGATGTTAGGTGGTAACTTAATACACAATGTTATGTCAAGTGTTAGAGCTGAGTAATTTTTCAGTGCATTTGCCCATCTAAAAATTCAATTACCAGTGTCAAACAAATTTTGGGTATACCTAATTGTACTGTTGGTTTACTTCCTCTGTGGAGAGATGTGCATGATTTTTCATTTACCTCTCAAGTTCACACTCTTCAGGCAAAGTGAATACTTCAAGTCAAAGGAGTTGGCTTTATAGCAGGAAGAGATTCCAGGGGAGATAAAACAAGAGATGGAGGTTGGTGGCCCTGCCTGTGGCAGGGGGTTGGAACTCTGTGGACCTTGGGGTCCCTTCCAACCCAGACCATTCTATGACAAAGGAGCAAACTAGTCTGTTCTTCTGCAGCTACTGTATCTGTCACTACAGATTTCTTTATAAACAGCTATGTATTCTCTAGCTGTGAATAACTGGCATACATTTGGTATGTTTCTGTCTTGTGTTCACCAGCAGTATTTGTGAAGGTGGTAAATGCAGTCCTTGTTTAGAAATATTGCTGGCTTTCAGACCAACAACTACAGTTTTAATTGACTGGGCTAGGAGGAGGGAATAGAGCTTTGCTTATGTGTCTCTATCTGGCTACTGAGTTTATTAACATCTTGTTTTTTCCCATGTCTTAAATTCAAGTAACAGATAACCCAGGATACAGTATGCCTTGCAGCTTTTCATGAGAACCTGTTTGGTTTTTTTTCCTCTCCAGATCAGTGAAATGTCCAAGGAAGTTAGCAAACTAAAAGAAGCATTGAACAGCCTTTCTCAGCTTTCCTACTCAGCCAGTGTCCCCAAAAGACAAAGCCAGCAGCTGGAGGCATTGCAGCAACAAGTGAAGCAGTTGCAAAACCAACTGACTGTAAGTGTGGTAATTTAAATCCTCCATTATCCCCAGTTCTCTGAAGATATGCATGCCATTCTTCACTCTGCCTCATTTAAAATGGAGCACAGTCAATGAGGAATTTTCATCTAGAAATTCTGTAATCTTTAGAAATCTGCAAGTCACGAATTGCTCTTTAGAAATATTCTAAGGAAAGCTCTTTTCCCCAATATATTTCCTCAGATCAATAGCAGAGCAAAGTTCCTGTGCTTGTATGGGAATGTAGCAGCCAAACCTGCTGCTGAGACTCTGATTTGTGAAAAATATGGCCAGTGTGCAGTGGATTTCTGTGTTTCCTCAACTACATTCATCACCTGAAGTATTTTTGGGTTTTTTAAAGCTAAAATAAGTTTGACTTTCTGGAAGAAAGTCTGCATTTGCTGAAGGCATGAAGCTTGAGGTCAAGCAGATCCATCTGGTTATAGGGAGCTTAGGTTGTTCTCTGAAATTCCAAACTGCTTAAAGATTATTTTTGTTAATGTATTTGTGCATGAAAGGTCCAGTCTTCTAAGCTGGGTTGAGTCAGAATTGCTATTTTGGAGAGCTTGCCTGTCCAAAGGAGCACTTTAATTAATCGCTGAGGGTGAGAAGGTGCCACTGCCCACCAGAGGCCTTTGCTGAGAGCTCTGGACTAAGCCTGAGTGGGGAACTCGCAGCCTGACAGGGTAGATGACTTAACCTGGTGTCTGCTTTCCTACCTTCCCCAGCAGGCAGCAGGAGTTATCAGTATGGATGTGGGACAGGAAAATTCCCTTGCTGTGGAGAGAAATAGGTAGGCAGACAGTTAAGCAGTGCACCCTGTCACTGTAATGGCCCAGGCTGTTTCTTATCCCAGGGCATCAAGTCCAAAAGGACCTTTTATGTCTCCTGCTGCGTAAGTACCAGCAAAGTAGTCTGAGGTGCAAAGGTGTGTGACACCTCAGGAAAGAGGGTAGCATTTAAAACAGGACAGAAGCATTTTTTCCTCCTTGTAGGCTAACTTTCCTAACAGCTTCATCTTAATTTGGAAGGGTGGCTTTTGGGATGTGGCAGTCTGTGATGGTGAAAAAGGAGGTTGACTTTCCTTGCTCTAATGTGTAGCAGTTAACTGAGGGTTTCATGGGTTAAGACCTTCGTAAGCACCTCCTCTCCCTGGGAAGGCATGAGCTGACAGACAGCTCACCAGCTTCAGGGAAGAGCTCAGTTGCAGTTGAGGGTTGATTTGTCACAATATTGTTGGTTTTCCTCGTTCCACATATTTGCAGCTCAGTGCTGCCTACAACTGCTGTCATCTCACCACCTTTTTTACTGGGCTGGGTAGAATTACACTGTTTCTATGGAAGATGCTCCCAAGCAATTTATGTTTTGGGTGGCTAATGGCACAGTACTGTCTAAGCTGTTTTTTCATGCATATCTAAGACTGCTTTTTAATTCCCCACAGCTCTCTAAATCTAGTTGGGGAGTTCTGAATTCAGCAGTTCTGAATGATCCCTGACTTTCTGCTTAACTATTTTCTAGGAAGCAAAGAAACAACATCAGGAAATTGTCTCTGTTTACAGGATGCATCTTCTCTATGCTGTGCAGGTATGGTTGCACATTGTCAGTTACACAGTGTTGGTATATTAATGGGAGATGTTTCTCCTGTAGATCCAGTAAGAACTTTGTAAGTTTTATCTAAAACGGTATGACTGTTTAAGCACAGATTTAACACTTGATTCCTTTTGGGAAATCGATCTAATTACCATACCTCAAAAATAATTTGCACATCATCTTAAAGACCTGAAAGATGCTTGAATTCAGTCATCTTCTTTCTCCCACTGTCTAGGGTCAAATGGATGAAGATGTCCAGAAGGTGCTTAAACAAATCCTGTCGATGTGTAAAAGCCAATCGCAGAAGAAGTAAACAAAAAGCCAAGAAAAACTCCCTGTTCTTATTAATTCTCTTATGGGTATTTAGGTTTGCCTTAACGTAAGATTTAAAATTGGCAATTTGCTGCTTTTGTGTTTTTGTGCTGTTTGTGAGGTGGATCTGTCTGTCTCTACCACTTCCCACGTGCATCTGCGTGTGCAGTAACTAAACACATGCCTGCTTTCCATATCCAAAATGCAAGTATGTTCCTCAGACTCTTACTTAGGCCACTCCATGTCATGTTTACCCTGAAAGTACTTTCTAGCTTCCTCTTGCAGAGGGAGGTTAACCTAGAGAAGTAACTCTCATTGCCTGGTTATAGGTGAAATTCTCCATAGGGTGTTTTGTACTGTTTATAAGCTGCATCTTGTTACTGGGGAGTAACTTAACTTCTTGATGTTGTAGCACTCTGATTCCTGACATTTTGCCATATGCAGTCTTTGGCAGAGCAGAAGTGAGCCTTGCAGCAGTGAGCAGAAGTAGGTATTTATGCTAAGCCAGAACATCAGCAGCTACACTTCTTTGTGTGGTGTTACTGAAGATGAACACACCGTAAGGTAGCTGTCCCGACCTGTCCAATGCACTGAGTACACAGAAGATCACACCATGCTTCATAGTTTCCTTGAACTGCCTGGTAGTGGAACGAAACTATTTCACAAGGTAAAATCATTAGTTTCTTGAAGCTCTGTACAAAGCGGTACAGAAACTTCTATCTAAGCAGCCCTTTATGATAGGTTTAGCAATCTATGCAAGTGTTGGCTATGAAGCTCAGGAACAAAACCAGAACATAAACTTTTTGGGGATTATAGTGAACACAAGATGTTTACAGTAAATGTCAATGCCTCATACTTCCTAACCTCACTTTTGTAAAGATCTTCTCTTCAGTATATTTTTATTGGCCCTTTAATGGATTTTTTGTAACTAAAGCATTTTTTCTACATAATGTTTGCATTAAGCTTATTAACAAATATTTTTAGGTAATCGTCTTTTAGAGAGTTTCTTGTTATACCCCCAAGTATTCAGTAATAGTGAAGCATAGTGTGAGGTGTCTCCAGTTCGTACGAGGTCCTTGCAGAGTAACAGACCTGTCTGTCAGTGTGGTCCAGAGCAGCGAAGTTTAAAATACAACTGAGCCTGCTCTTCCTAAAGCAGTAAAAATGATGGGTGGAGAACATCAAAAGGTGTCAGAAACTTCCACGTGTTGTTTCTAGGGGATAGGTCACCCATACAGCCTGTATCAGCACTTTTACATTTAAAATCAAATAAAAATGCCTGATGTATAGTACAAAACTATGGAAAAACGTTTGTAAGCACACACTGCCTTTGAGGGTACAACCATTCTGAGTAGCTTGCAACTTCACTATGGTATTTGTCTTATTCCTGTTAGTGGGTATATCTCTAATAGAGAAATCTTCTAGAGCTGTTTGATCTATGATGTTATATAGAGTTATAATGTGACAAGAGTCAGCAGTGCCTCAGGCTGACTGGACACATAGTGCACTTACATGACATAATTCCTAACCCTGGCAAAACTAAAATGGATTTTAAAAGGAAAAATTAAAATCACACCTTTGCATCAGTTAGGCAGTGGTGTTACCTTTTTTTGGGTAGTTTAACTAATCCCTGCTAATTTTGAACAGTATTGTATTGTTAGGTGGTTTTGAAAATGCTCCAAAGAAATGTGAAAAGAATTTTCCTGCAGCACTTCAAAATGAACAACAAGATTTGAAGCATGCTGATGCTGCAAAGTATAAAACTTGATGAACCATTTGTGGGTTGCCTGATGGATTTAGTCTTCTACTTTGTTTTGGTTGGTATATTTATTACAATTATTCTTGTGGAATATTGGAAATTATATACTACAGCATAGCAAGTTTCTTTATATGTAATTTACAAGAAGTTTCCTTATGCAGCAAATAAACTATTTCATTTTTTTTCATCTTTGTTCTTCCTGTGCCTTCATTCACTTTTTATGTTGGAATTGCACCACACTGTTTTTGTGTAGTGCAAATGTGTCCTACACTTCATGTTAGGTACCTGCAGAGGTACCAAGTTTTCCTCCTAAAAACTGCAAAGGAATCACTGACTTCTCAGCCCATCAGGTTGGGTAGAATCCACTCTGAACCCCACACCACCAGTTCTGGACTGTGACTCCCTCTGATGGGTAGTTCAGAGCCGTGTCTCACGTGGACATCCCACTGGAGCTTTCCCACTCGCCCCATGGGATGGATTCCAGCTGGGTTTAAGGCGATGTCAGAGTAGTAGCACAGATGGGTGAGGCCCCACAGTCTTCAACACTGGTTGCCCATCCCTTAGCACTTCACACACAGAGCTACAGTGGAAGTATATATATTTGTGGATAGGCATATGGATATATGGGTATGTGTACTCCCCTTTAAAGTTAGTAATAGTTACGGTCAGCCCCGTTGCCTTTCTTCATCTCTCCCTCTCCTGGGTTTTATTTGAGAAAATGTTTTTCAGTAACTTACTTGCTAACAACATCTTCCTGCCTGAGGACGGAGCACGCAAGTGGCAGGAAGAACATCTGTTTTGTAACATCCTGGAGGGTCAATTTTTCTGCAAGAGCTTAGATCTTAGGCTCTTGCAGAAAAATCTCTGTAAGCATCTCAGTACCAGGTTTGCTTTGAATAAGGCTGCTGAAAAACTGGTATGCAGAACCTGTTCTGTGCCAGATCAGCCTGCAATGAAGATAACATCGGCTTTGATGGCTTTCGAGCTGTCACCAGCAACAGGCCTCCCACTTCTGCCAACCCAAGTGGGCATGAGAAGATGGAGAGGGAAGCAGTTCAGGAGATTTTTGTCAGCAATTGGGCAAAAACATCTTGGGAGTGTTCTGTGTCTCCTTGATGGACAGGTCTTTTGGCTCCAGTGACGTGCAATGGTACATAGCCAATACTTGTGCTCAAGGGCAGTTGACCCTCTTAGATGAACCCAGCTACCTGAGCACACTCCACACCAGGAGGACAGCAGCGTCCTCTTGTTCTGTTCCTCACCAGAGCATGTGCATGCTTCCAGTGTGGCTTGTGGCTAGAAAAAGGGAAGTGTTTGTTAGACCCCTGCTGTACCTGGTTTTAGTACATTTGGGGTATTTTCCCTGTGCTGCCCTGCTTCTGGAATGCTGAGAACACCAGTAAGTGCTGTTCTCACGAAGCTGGTGCTTCAGAGGAACAGGACATTGAGAGTAAACAGCTGCCAGATGGTTTGTTCATGTACCTCATGGATGGAGGTACAAGGTAAGAAGCTGGTACAAGGTAAGAAGCTGGTACCTCCTCTTGCTGGCTGAGCACAGGGCTCAGTGATGGCAGAAAGCCCGGATGGTTCCTCAGGTCAACTAAATGATGACTCATACCATTAACTCATACCATTCTATGACTTACTATGTGTCAGCACAGGACAGCAAAAGCCAAGGAAGCCAGGCTGCTGTGTGCTGCAGCAAACAGCAGCACAGTGCCCTAGGAGAAGCAACCAAGAGAAGGCCAGTGCAAAGGCTGGCTGGAAATCACTTGGCAGATGCCAGATCACTACACGGAACTGCAAATCGGTTCTAAAGCTCACTTCATGTTATGTGAGTTTTCCCAAGCAGTGGCTGGCTGGTGAGAGGATGAGGTGTGTGACCTCACATCTCTGGGTTCAGAGCTAAATAAATGACCATCACTATTAATTTGCTGCATTTAGGCCATAACAGCTGCTCTTAGGGGGGCTTTAGCAGTGTGGGGTACCAGCCGAGGCTGTGCTGGAGGCTAAGCCAAGAGGCTGGAGTCCATGTGGGTCACAGGAAGAAAGCTGCCCAGTGGCAGAGCAGGGGTGTTCGTGTGAGCCTCTGCCCATCTGCCCTGCCCCTGGGGAGGCGCTGGCTTGGACCAACCAAAGAGTCCTGGGGATTTTTGTGCACTGGTGCTGGCCTTGCAGACACCAAAGACTGAGGCAATCTGCCCATCAACATGGTGAGGCCCGTGTCCTGCAGGGAGAGTCGCTGGCTCAGGCAGTGTGGTCAGGCCTCCCAGCATGGGCCAGGCCCTTGAGAAGGAGGCAGCATCTTGTGGCTTCAGTTGTCTGTGAGGCCTCAGCTGTGGGAGGTCTTACGATCCAGGCTGCAAAGCAGCTGTGGTGTGGGTCATGGTGCTGCATGGGAAAGCTCCTGGAGGAATGGAGTGTTGAGATTTCGGAGTGGCAGTGTAGGCAGATGTGATGTAACCCAGCATGAATGCTGCAGGCACAAGCACAAACCAGCATATTTTTTCTAACAAATGGCTCCAAGGCTTTTAGGAAAAATCAGTTGGTTTAAATCCTCTATTCAGTGTGGTTTTGGTCTGCCACAGGGAAGGCTAAAAGTGCTCCGAATTAAATGTCAAGCCACAGTTCAAGAGTTTGAGTACCTTGAAACCTTCATCCATAGCAACACTGTCCAGTTCTGCACACTGGATCACAGGGGATGCCGTGGGTTCAAGCCAACTCTCAGGGAAATAGTTCTTAGGAGTTTCAAAATCCTTGCCTCCTACTCCCCCTCTACTTAGAGCCTTCACCCATCCTTTTGAAAGTAAGACAGATACTAAGTACACACTAGAACCCTACTTTATTTTGGTTTTGTAACTGTTCTTCTCAGGACAGTAACAAAATTCTCCTCCTGTTAACAGTCATTTCCATAATCACTGTCTTAGAATTACATACAGTGGTGAACTGTGACTGAAGCAAATTTAAAATCTGTGATTTACTAAGTTCCCACTTGAAGAAACCAGAGATTCAATTTTTTTGTAGCTAGAGAATAGTCCTACCCTGTTAAGAGAGCTGCACGCTTTGCCTGACACATGCAGGTGATGGGTTCCCCAGGTTACACTAGCATGTGACAAAGCATTCCCTAGGAGAAATGCTGGCCTCTGTCTCCTTGGACCTGACAGTGAATCCTGGGGTCAGTTTTGCCCCTTCGCACAGGCAGTAGAGGTTCCCAGTCCCACCGGTGGCTGCAGGAGGAGCTGTTCTGTGATACAATTTCTGGTTCCTGAGGCATTTTGTGGCAACGTATCTGTCCCTGTTTACAAACCTTTGGCTGCTCCGAAGGACTCTTATTTGATGAGTTTAACACAGGTATTTACACAATCATCAGTTTTTCAGTCTGTTTTTTAAAAGCCTGCCTGCATACTGATCTGTCCAGCTCTGCACTGTTGGCTGTCCTTGTATTTTCCAACAGCCTGAAATGCTCAGACGGTTGGTAATGGGGCCTCCTACCAGCAGCTGGAGATTGGAAACAGGCATATCTAGGTGACATCATCGCCCGCAGGAGCTCAGGGCTGGAGCCCATCTCCCCTCATCCCAGCGGGCAGCTGTCTGCTCCTGCCTGTCCGACCCGGCTCCACGCTACAGCGTGCTGCTACCCCTGCCTGGGGTAATGCCACAGCTGGTACCCTGTGCTTGGCAGCTCTTGGGAGACAAAGCATCACCTGCATCAAAACACAAGTGTGCTCATGGGAAGCTGTCACTCCTCTGTGGTCACTCTTCCCTTCAGGATTAGCTGACACGCTCTCCGTGGACAGCTAGACTTGGCCCTAGCACTCTTCCTGCATCCCCTGTCCTAAAGCAGCAACACTCCTATGCCCGGCTGCACGTTCAAAAGCCCTGTCCAAAAAATGTTCAGCTGCATTTGCTTTTCCAGAAGCAGTTTGCTGCCCACCATGAGCCATCCCTCGAAGAAGAGGAGCTGCATTTTCCAGAACCCCACAAAAAGCAGGGGAGGGACAGAGAGCTAGGCCTGGGGTTCTTTCCCTGCTGAGCCACCCTTGCAGCTGGGAAACAGTGTGGGGAGTGAAGGCACAAAGTTCTGCATTGCCCCATCCCTAGAAAAAGCTCCTTGGGCTCTTGCTATTCAAAGTGTAGCTCCCAAAAAAGCAGTGGTGCGTTCATCAGCTACTGGGGCCACAGCTGGGTGTGAGCACAGTTGGCCAGATGTTGCAAAGCCAGGTGCAGTCATGCCTGTGCAGATGTTGACAGCTGGGTGACTCAGAAGGTGTCAGGGGGTGGGGGAAAGGCGTGTGGGTGCAGCAGGGTACCTGTGCCAGTGGAGAGGGCAGCTTGCACCCCAGCAGTGCTCATCCTGCCTTGTCCCCCACAGCACACGTGCAGGGGTGTGGGAGCCCTGCGCTGCCCGAGGGTGGCCGGCTGGTATCCGCATTTCTCACAGTCCTGCCCTTGCTCCTGGGTGAAGAAATCCCACCACTGCTCATGGCTGGCAGAGGCAGAGCTTCCTCTGGGGATGCTTCGCTAACTAACGTGCCTCTGGCAGTACATTCCCTTGCAAGCATCTGCATAACAAAAGCCACGCGTGATCACCCGGTCCTGGCTGTAGCAGGAGGGCGCACAGCCAGCCAGCGGCCCTTGAGCAGCTCAGTGCACTGCTGCCTCTCTGGGAGCCCTTCCCATAGCAGTCTGGGTTTGCCCAGCAGGAGCTCCTCCAGGACCTGCTTCCTGCCTCTCCTTAGCTTGTTAGAAGGGGGAATGTCTCCTACTTATTTGAAAACTGTGGGAAGAAGAAACATGCTCTCAGTGATTCATTAGGCCATGCCTGTAGAAGCAGCCAGAGTGTTCTCAGATGATGGAGTGAGACCACCCCCTCACTGCACTGCTTGGGATGGGCCCAGCCATGGTGGTATCCCAGGCCAACCTGCAGTTGTGGCAAAGAACTACCCAGCACAGGTCTGGATCAGCCCACTGCTCGCTGCAGGTGGCCCTTGTGAGGTGAGGTTTCTGCAGTGCAATCCTTGGCTGTGCAATGCCCCAACTCCTCCATGTCCAGGAGTATCTCCTGCAGCACCTGCACAAGCACACACAGCCTGGAGCCCTCAACTTGTGCTGCTGGGGGCTGTGGGAGCAGCTTTCATGGAATGTGTTAGGTTGGAAGGGACCTTTGAAGGTCCCCATGTCCAACCACCTCATTTGTACCTATGTGCCAGCTCCTCCAGTTTCATTTTGGAGCGGTGCTGAGCTGTGTACATACCAGTCTGTCTCCTTGGACAGCTGTCTAGTTCTCAAGCAGACAGAGAGGCACTGCAGGTTGGTGCTGATGTGACTGGGTTGAGTGCCTTCCCCCCTCCCTTAGTGCTGCAATCTGCATATATGGGGTAAAAAAAGGGTAGATGAGGTACTTAGGGATATGGTTTAGTTTAGGATGAGAATGGTTGAACTTGATGATCTTAAAGGTCTTTTCCAACCTTGTGATTCTGTGAAAACCTGTATGTGCAAGGCAGATTCGTTACCTGATTAGATAAATATAGGCAATACAATGAGGGAAGCTCTGTCCTACCCCTGTCCTTCTGTGATACTGCAGCTCCAGCTTTCTGTTGGCTTTTTGGTAAACCCCATGGTCCCACCTGAGCCAGAAGGGTAGAAGGCTGCTACATTCTCCATGGAGAGCTATCATCACCCCCTCCCTCAGCCTCCTGCCAGAAGACCCAACCCCTTCCCCAGGCATCTGCAAGAGCCAGCCAACAACAAAGCAAGTTTAATGCCAGTTTTTTTCCTGGGACTTTGATCTGCAAAACAAATGATGGAGCTCAGGGGACTTCCAAAGCACTGACCTGAGCTCACCCCATGCCACTGCACACCGTGCTCCAGAGGGAGTGAAATTCCCAGCCAATCTCTGCCCTCCCTGGGGACACATTTCAGTGGTACAGAAAAAGGGGAACCTTTTCCTGGGTTTCTTTGTTGCACAGTTCAGTCTTTGTAGGCCTGCTTTGCGTGCATTTCTCCACAGCAGTCCAGGATACTTGCATAGAATTACATTCACAGTTGTGGTACATATTCAAGCCCATGTCTCCCTGTCTACCAACTCCAGAAAGAGATTAGAGTTGTGAGGCACCCGATTACATTTCCCTGCAACACTTGCCCCCTTCCAGCACTTCCCTGTTAGTTGCTAGAGCTGGGCTAAAAAGAGCAGCAGGTAGAGAGCAGCTGGAGCAGCCTGTTGTGATCCTTAGCTTCCACTTCCACCCAAGCTGACCCGCACCCACTCAAAAATAGATTCATATAAAAATGAGTTTCTGTCTCAACAAGAAGGCATCAAGCCTCTATTCTGTAACAGCTCTGGTTTTAAAATAATTACATATTTGTTCAGTTTAATGTTAGTGTTCTATCAGAAAAAGCACTGATTACTGTTACTATAGTTATTTATACAACTCATGCATATTTTTCTGGCAAGACCCACCTGCTGGACTCTTAGGGGGTTACATTCTGCTACAAAATTAAGTTCAAAACAGAGACCTACAGAAAAACAGCATATGGCTTATCTCAACTTTTCCAGCTCCTCTGCTAACCTCACTAAAGACCCATCTAGTGAAGAATGTAAGAGTATTTTCCTTATAAATCCATATGTACTTAAAGAACAGATTCTTTCCCATGACTGAGAGGTACAGCACTCAAATCCTTTGGGGGAATTTTGTGCAACATCAGCGCCCACATGACTCGTCTTTCATTGCATGAAAATTGTTAGAATCAAGAGCCAAAGTCATTGCTTTGGTTTCTGGTAACTTGGCAGCACAGCCAGCGGTCTGCAGGCAGAGTAAGAGGTGCCTTCTTGAAGACTTGAGGTCAGTTCTCACTCTGAAAAGCCCATGTCAAAATAATTGAAGGAAAAGTCATTTGTTAGTTTTGTCGCCTCTGGGTTGCCCAGAGCCCCACGTGCTGTCAATCAGAGCAGCCACAGAGCACCCACTACAGCTACAGTGAACCTGGGTGGAAAATGCTGGTTCCAGTTCCCACCTCCAGGAGCTATTTATAGGTTACACCACTGGTAAGGCCGAGTCCTTGCACGTCCTGTTCTGTAAGAAAGCAGCTGGGCATAATGTGAGTTATGACAAGTCTGGCCTGTGATACTACTAAAGAAAACAAACAAACAAACTAAACGTTTCTCCTGCTGCAAGTTTCCCATTGTCTGCAAGGGGAGAAGACTTCCCAAGCACAAGAGGTAACATACCAAAGGTACAGTCACCAGAGTTCTGGATCTCCTGCGAAGTGTGGCAGGAAATTAAATCTAGTCCAAGAGTGGGGGTAAGCAGAGTTCAATCAACTTGCCAGGTCAAGTGCTCAGTGGCTCTCCAGTCTTTCCCTTCTTCAGCCTTTTCACCTTACTGTGCCTGATGGCAGAGATGTAGCAGAAGCCATTGTAGGTGGATCCTAAATCCACTCTGCAGCCCAGACTTCCCATGTTTTAGTCTGCCCACAAAGCAGAAGGTGCACAGCACCTCCCCACCCTGTGAGCCCAGGCCTCACTCACTCCAGCTGGGTACAGACATTAAGGCCTTGCACAAATCACACATCTGCACAAGCCAGCATTTGCAAAATGCAACAGTTACTTTCTGGTATTTTGTGGTGGCCTAACTTCTCAGGATACTATTTCATGATTGCTGTTGGTGTATTATAGAAGAAGTTGTCAGAAGTAGTATTTTAAGAAGTAATGCAGTACATCTGTAGCCAATTACATAGAAGTACAAATGTTAAGCCACAGTAATGTCCTTGAACACAACACAAGGAACTTTGATACTCTAAAATAGATCACATTAAAAAAGTGATGTATTCTGTTTCATTTTTATCCTGTCCCTCAGAGATTATGTAAATAATTAACATTTATTAGTCAGGGATAACATTAGTAATTCCCAATGGGATATAATACTGGCTTTTTCACCAAAGAAATTTAAACAGGAAGCCTAAATTCACCTATACTGAATACTTAAAGTTTGGGAAAAAAAACCCCAAACCCGAAAACAGTGAGTAAGAGTAATTTACACTATCTGGTATCTTTCCCACTCCTGCAGTAAAGATTTGTAATTATTTTTCAAATGTAAAATGTACTGCAATAAATGGATGATCTGGACAGAAGACAACAAACCTCAACAGCTGACACTGCACTCTGAAAGTTTACTCCTGCTGACCTACGCAAAGGATGTAAAATGGTCAAGAAAAGCATTCTAAACTTAAAATAAACCCAAAGGACTTGGATTCCGTTGAATTGTGGAGCAATCAACTTGGTAACATACGAAGATACTGGTTTCCACATGTGCAAAGCAGGACCTCATCTTCTGGCAAACAACACCACCCAGCGACGGGCTGAAGCTGTGGAAGCTACGGGCAGATCCCCGACTGCTGGATCACACCCCGCAGCAAGGCAGGAGGGCTGCCGTCTGTCAGCGCCATCGGCGGCCTCTGCATCGCGCTCAGTGCCCAGCTGGGCGGGGGGACCCCTCTTCTGAGCAGGTTGTTCACATCAGGGAAGTGCAACTGCACTGAGGACAGGCCACCTCACTGTTTAGGGTAAACTGGCATCAGACATAATTCTAAGGAACTGAGTTGTATTAAGAATTAATCAAGATGCGGAGAAGCCCAGTGGATTCACCAGCAAAACATGTCATCATTTGGCAGAAAGAAACCACCTGCTGCTGTTAAGAAATCAGTTTGAAAATGTCATCCTCTTTAAAGACAGACTTGGTTTTATTTATAAGTCATTGAAAGTTGAAAGGCTAGCATACAGCCAGTATTCAGATTTTCCCTTGTGTAATCACTTAGAAGAAGCCAAAGACAAAAAAACCAAAACACAAACAAAAATTCTTGGGTAAGACTGCAAAAAGCAGCAACACATTACACCAACACCACTTTAACATCTGTGCTGGAATCAGCTATAGGAGATCAACTCCCCTTTCTCCTTTTTTAGTTCAGTTTGAGCCAAGGCTAAGAAATGTCTGCAAGGGAGTAAAGAAGAAGTCTGTATTTCTAATTCCAGTGTAAAACAAAAAATATATATATTTAAAGCTTTTGTATTTTTTATAAAAAAAATATAGCATTTTACATATCCATAAATACAATACAGACACAAAAACGTACACCTACAGTTCTCCTTCAGCAACATCCTCATCGGGGCAACAGTAGTATTCCACAAAACAGATCTGTCCATCTTCATTCCTGATCATATACTGCAGTGAGAGAAACCCCTGCACGTCTGTTCGAATGGACACTTTACAGGACAAAGCCAGTGCCTTTGTAGATGGTTTAAGCAAAGAAATCTTGTACCTGAGGGGGGGGAAAAAATAATCTGAAAAAATGCACTGTGCAAAGAGATGAGACATTGCTTGCTCTCAGTTAAAAACCACAGAATAACTAAAAAACAACTAGTAACAAGCTAATCTTTCCCTGGTAACAACCCTGGCCACTGTTACCACCCAGTTTTTGATCACAGACAGACTTTTATCAGATGGTAAGCATCTTTTCTTCTCCTATCCTAGTTAGTGCAACAGGTTTTTATAACTTTCCAGCAAGATCAGGTGGCTGGCCACAGAGGGCAGGGACTGCTGATCCTAACCTGTTTGTCTGGGTCTGGTTACAGTGGAATGCTTCAATCAGGTCAGAGTCCCTAGGGTAGTCCACATGTGTGCTGCCTGCATTTCCAAAGGTGGATAACCTGCAAGACAAAAAGGTGGCATGTCTCACAGTACCTGGTCACAGCTCTCTCAAAGTTTATCAGAATCACTCATCTTGCATATCTTGATGGCTGCTTCACAAAACACTGCTGTTTGTTTTGCTTTATTTAATTAAAAACGCTAAAAACTGTCCCCATGAGTGTCACATTTACTAGAATGCAAATACATGCATTACTATGTTAATTAGGTCACCCACTCTGATATTCATTGCAATTCTTCCCAAAATAAAGAGTGTTCTAAAATAGCTGCCCTTTCTTCACCCTGAAAAGTCCTCACAAACGGAGGCCACGCACAAACATGGAGTTGAAAGCAGAGTTTCCAGTACCTGAAGTAGGGTTTATCTGGGGACATGGTAATCTGCAGAACTTCGCTGGTCATATCCAGTTCTGCAAATGCTTCTCGTAGACCCTCTGACTGCAGGATAATTTTATTAATGACATTTGTGCTGCAGAAATCAAAGTCTAACAACTCATCAGGTTCTTGAGTGTTAATTTTGCACACTGTCACTACTCCTCCTTCCTCCAAGAAGAGCATCAAGGGATAGCCATAACCACGGTAACACATCCTAAGGGCCGTCGATACTCCTGAGAAAGAGAATGAAATACACACTCTTCAGAGACCTCAGCAGCACGTCTGCTCACTTCAGAAAACTCACATTTTACTGGCACATGGGGCACAGATCAATTGGATTTAGCATGTTTTGTACAGGCTCCAATATACTAATGTAGAAAGCTTAGTGCAGCCTCCTAAACACCCTGTGAAGTGCTAATGGATATGCAGCAAAATGAAACAACCTGGAGCCCCTGCAGACTTCTTCAGGCCCAGTTAATCTGCACCAGAACATCTCCTAACTCATGCCTACACTTGCCCATGTTTCTGAGAGAGATGGATGTTCCAGGGTTGCATGAATCACAGCATATTAGGAAAGAAATCACATTCACTACAGAGCTGACACAAAGCTTTTTGTTAGTAAGACAAATTCCAAGCAATGTCTATCATATCAGCATGCTGATTTCTGCTACAGTTCACAGGCATTAGTCAGCCTGAGCCCTTCGTAAGCCCAGCACGGGTCCCCTGGGGCCTCAAGTTGTACTGACAGGCTCTGTGCATATTCAGCTGACAGTGGGTGTGACCAGAGGCTGCCCAGCTTGCCCAAGCAGTGCTGTGCACTAAGGGTATGTGCAGCCTGTCCTCCTGCCCCCCTGAAAGCCTGTGACAGTGTGAAGTGCCATCCTAAGCAGAGGGAACCCTGGCACTCCCTACATCCATACTGACTATGCAGAGGAATTATTCAGCCAGCTGTGTGCAGGTTTTCCCCTTAAGTGAACTGCTCTTGGGCACAAATCTGCATGTGTGATGTGGGTGATCTGGGGCCCTGGGCTGAAGACAGGTCGACAGGAAATGCAGTCATGGCACGCGTCAGTCCTAGGGGACAGCACTGGCCTCAGAGTCAGAACTCCAGCCTAAACATCACACGACTTGCCAGAGATGCCTGAACAACGTACCTGACGTGTTTGCTTAAGATTACAGAAATCATTTGAGATGTTCAGCCCCAGAACATAGCACATGTATAAGCTGCGGCCATTCACTGGACCTCATGCCAGAAAAGAGTTCTCTCCCAAAGTCAGTGGTTCTTTTGTGCCTTACACAGATCCAGGAAACATTAACATCCCTCTCTTTCTCAGTTACCCCTATAATATTGCACAGGCATATACCTTTATTGAATCTTTCAATCTGAGTCAGCCTCTTTCAGCCTCTCCTGCTGCAGTGGTCTGTGATACCAGACAGTCTCACAGCCATCAGCTCCCTTCCTCTCTCCATCGACCGCTATCACAGAACACACTGGTATTATCTTAGGTAAACAGGATGGATCCTGCTTCACAGCGACAGCTGCCATGCTCAGAGGGACTTCAAGTGTGGAAGTCGTAAGTTCTGCCAAAATCTCTCTATAGCTACGTACAGGTCTCACTGTGTGATTGTGTGTGACACACATGCCCTGTCGAGGTAAACATGCACCATACCTGGGGAGGAACTAGTACCAAAAATGGTCAAGCAGTCGAGGAGGACAGACAAATTGATCCGGAGCGTCACCGATTCCTCCAGAAGAGTAAATTCCTGAAAAATTTCTGCCTGTAAGAGAAAGAAAAGACCTGAACACAGTGACAAAGGACAACCTACAGTTACTTCCTTAAATTCAGCGCTTTCAGAGATCAGCAAAAGTCCTGAACCATGCCACCTCCTGGCCAACCCCCCAGCTGTGAGGTCCTGATGAGCAGGACATCACATGGTACGGAATATCATGACAGTGGGTCAGCTGTCGTCCCCCCCAGCATCTTGGGCATTCCCCTGTCTTTTTGTTGTCAGGGCAGTAGGAGAAACTGAAAAGCCTTGACTGCTTGGCAACAACTAAAACATCAGTGTGTTATCAGCACTGCTCTCATCCTAAATGGTGCACTAGCCAGGTGCTAGGGCAAAAATCAATTCTATGCCAGCAATACAAAGGGATTCCTACAAGTAACACAATATTAATTAGAGAGTAATAGGTCTTCATCCTCAAAACTAGTAAAGCAAAATCAGGTCACAGTTGAAACACGGTAGGATGGCATAAGCATGAAACCCTAAGCACTGCTCTTTCATAGTTTAGAAACAAGATACAAAAATTTAAGGCTGAGGCTGCCTCCTTCTGGAGCTGGGAACATTCAAAGAACTACACAATATGACAGCTTTTGACAGCCTTCTCCAGAAGCAGTATTTCCCCCCACACACACCCTGGAGCATGAATAAAACACTTCAAATAATAAAAATACGTAAGAACAGAATAGTGAGTTCACTACACTGAAACATGCCTTTGATTAGTCTGATGTGGGTAAACTACACCAGGCTGCCCCATCTGTCACTGGTCCATAGCTGCTTTCTGGTAATTGCCAGAACAGAGTATCTCAGAAATAAAGCAGGGTGATTTGAGCTGCTTTTGAAAGAGCAGTTATTTTTACTGGCACCCCAGAGGGCAAACCCCATTGTGGGGGCATCAAACACAGCAGGACCAGCTGGCCAAAAGTGGGGATTGTCCCACTGTATTCAGCAGTGGTGCTGCCTCACCTGGAGTGATGGGGGCAGTGCTGGACCCCACCCTTCAAGAAGGACGTGAAGGTCCTTGAATGTGTCCAGAGGAGAGAACAAAGCTGTGAGGGGGTGGAAGGAATGACCTGTGGGGAGCGGCTGAGGACTCTGGGCTTGTCTAGCTGGGAGAGAAGGAGGCTGAGGGGTGACCTTGTGGCTCTCTGCAGCTTTCTGAGGGGGGGATATGGAGAGGGAGGTGCTGGGCTTTCTCCCTGGGATCCAGCGATAGGACACATGGAAATGGTTCAGAGCTGCACCAGGGGAGGTTCAGATGGGACCTGAGGAAGCATTTCTTTACCCAGAGGGTGTCACACACTGGAGCAGGCTTCCCAGAGAGGTGATCGATGCCCCAAGGCTGTCGGTGTGTGAGGCATCTGGACAATGCCCTTAGCCACACGTTTAACTTTTGTCCAGTGCTGAGGTGGTCAGGCAGTTGGCCTAGGTGATCATTGTAGGTCCCTTCCAGATGAACTATACAATTCTGTTCTATACTTAACAGCTCAAAACTCTCCAAGGAACCCCCACTCACTGCTTTCCTGCTCCTGTCCACACGTGCCCACTGCTTAGCCTGCACTAGCACACGCTGCCCATTTAATGAGGCAGCTTAACTCAAATACCAGGAAAAGAAATAAAGCACTAGCATCTGGAAGGACCGAGCAGCAAGGAGCAGGGGAAGAACACACAGCTCAGGCTGCAGTTTCACAGGTAGCAGACAGTCTCTGAAGGACAGAAGAACGGTAAATTGGGTTTGAATTACTAACATAGAATAGTCCTTACCCCTTTCATTTACATCCCCAGTATCATAAATGCTTTCAAAACCAGGAATGAGCAATGTTCTTCTAATCAGAAATCACTGTTCTTCTGATCAGAAATGCTGGTTCTTAGGAACAAAGCACTTACAAGCTGGATATGTGTTAAATAAAATCAAACAAAAACATACAAAAGGTAAACCACTGTTAAAGGAAGTTTTAAAAGTTCGCCTTAAAAAATGGAAATGAAGCAAAGCAGTTACAGCTATGAAAGAGATAGCAGAAAAGTGAGCAAAGCTGTTTCTGATATTACATCAAATACACTTTAAAGATAATTCAGATTGCTATTTAAAGCCGCCTACACTGACATCTTAGGGTAGCTGAGGTCCTCCATGTGAAAGCCCTCAGGCACCCTTCCCGGGTACAGTCGAACCCAGGCAGATCAGAGCGTAAGAGACAGGCTGCCACTCCTGCCCCGTGGCTGGAAGCTCTCAGCTCAGCCCTAACAACAAGCCGCAGATGAGCGCCTGTGAACGTGCACTCTCTTTCAGAGTAAATTCCCCCTTTTCGGCTTCGGGGCGAAGCGCAACAGAAGCACTTCGCCAGAGGCCTCATTACTGCCCCAGGCAGGAGCCGCGGGCCCAGCAGGGGCTGAGCGCGGAGGCCCGCGCAGCGGCACGGACGCCCCGTAAGCCCTCACGGCGCTCCCCGCGCCCGCTCCCAGGCCGCGACTTCACCGCAGTGTCCCCCCCCTCTACCACGTAACTGGGGCCTTGCTGAGGCCTCGAGCAGCGGCCCCGGCCCCTCCGCAGCGCCAGCGCCTCCCCGCAGCAGCCGTGCCGGCGGGGACCGCGGTCCCCACCTGAATGAAGGCGTTGGCCTGGACGCATTTGGCATCCTCCACCGTCACCCTGATGCCGTTGGCCGTGGCGAAGCAGGTGGCGTGGTCCCGGAAGCGTACGGCCCTGAGGAGGCTGGAAAGGTGGCGGGCGTTGTCCAGGCTGGCGGCCAGCACGTAGCGCTCGCCGCTGGCGGGCGGCTGCGCGGAGAACGGCATCGCGGCCTCCCGCCGCGGCCTCGGCAGTTCCGGGAGGAGACGGAAGTGGGAGACACGGAAGTGGGAGGTGTTCCGGAAGAGAAGCGACCGGAAGTGCGAGCGACCGCGGCGTGGTGTGGGCCAAGATGGCGGCAACGAAGAGGAAGCGTGACGGCCCGTCGGCGCGGCCGAAGAAGCGAGCGAGGAGGGCACCGGGCGCGCCTGAGTCGGGAGCGACGCCGGGCTCGAAGCCGGGCTCGAAGCCGGGCTCGGACGGAGCGGGCCCGGAGGAGTACAGCATCCCGCCGCCGGTCTCCCAGGTACCTCTCAGCCCCGCAGCTCAGTGTGGAGCGGGCCGGGCCGGGCCGGGTGTCCCCGCTCAGCTCCCCGCCGGGGATGTCCTTAGGGGGGTTACTCCGCCTGCGTGGGGAAGGCGGTGCTGTCTGCGGCGGGCCGCGGAGGCGCGGGTGAGCCACAGCTTTTCGCTGCGGGATGGGAACGACTTGTGCTGCCGCTTGTGCCGCCGGGCTCAGGGTGTCGGGAGAACCCGGCTGCGGAGCGAGGATGGGGGGATGCCTCCTGGGTTCTTGTAATCCCGGTAGAAGTGACGCGTAGCGGTACGTTATTCCTATCAACATGTGAAGAGTGTTACTCTGGTCGGTGTAAATAAGGTGTGTTACTTCAATCAAAGGTGTTTAGCAGGAGTTGGGTAATTCTGTTACATACAAAAGATACATGCAAATTATGCTTGTTTTGTTTAGGCAATATCCAGAGAATTCGCCAGTAGTTGTTGTGTAGCGTGCTTAAAAGGACAACAGAAAGGAGCACGGTGAAACGTGAGGTTTCTTCACATGCCTGTCCGCAGGAAAAGCTAAATTGTGCCCTGAGACTGTGGGGCAGGGAGGCAGGGGTGCCTTTCGGAAATAAGTATTGCAGGTGGCCTTCTTGGTACACGTTTTGTATGAGTGGAAGGTTTTATGTAGGAACATACAGACATGGGATGGGTGGCAGCTCTTGGTGTGAGATCTCATGCCCCCATGTTCCTTAGGGAGGTCATCGCTTTTGCCAGGAGTTACTCCGTGTGGGTGGGGAGAGAATAGGCAAATGTTCTTACTGTGCTTTTTGTAATTACAGTTCAAACGTTTGTTATAGCTGTGCTATAGTAGTTTTAAGGCTAGAAATTTCCTTTTTCTGCTTAACTTCTGTGGTTTTTTTTTTCCCTAGGGTAAATGGAAAAACAAAGAGCGTGTCCTTATTTTCTCTTCTCGTGGAATTAATTTCAGAACAAGACACCTCATGCAAGACTTAAGAACGTTAATGCCTCACTCTAAAGCAGGTAGGGTTTACGCATCTTCCCTAATGTATATTTTCAGTGTAGTTTTAAACTGAGAATTTATAACAACCTGCTCTTTTTAAAAATGTGGTGTGCTGCTGCTTAGATTAAACTTTTCTCTTAAACAAACAAACATAAACCCCTTTTTGAGCCAACAAATGCAGTGGTTATCATTGTATCTTAATATTCTCTGAGGAGGAACTCCTGTGGCCACAGTCCTGTAAGTGCCCAGATACTCTGCACTGTTTGTTTACTGCATAACATGGCTGAAACAACTTGATGGTTATTCTTCATCTTTTCATTTATAGCCAGTAATTTTTTTGCAAAAGGACCAACTGATATAAAAACTCCCTGTGTTAGTGTGCTTTTATAACCTTCTAAATGTTGTTCTTGTCTTCCAGATACTAAAATGGACCGCAAAGACCAGTTGTTTGTAATTAATGAGGTAATCCAGGATTTAACTAGTGCTTCTTTTTTGTTTTCTTTCAAAATTCAATGTGCAAGATAAAAGGGCAACCAGGTTTAAAGGATCTCATACCAGGAGTTGTATAACTTCACAGAGGAAAATGACTAATATTCAAAGAATGCTTTTGTTAAAAGAGGAAGTTGATTTTTGATTAATATAAAAAAATCAGACTTTCATTAAACATAGGTTACTGTCACAAAGAAAGAAAACTGAATGTGCCTTTCTGTATAGGTGAAAGGGGAATGACAGTTTATACTGGAAGAAAGCAGGGAACGAGGCTGCACCCTACTTCTGTAGTTCTGAAACCAGAACCTAATGTCACAGCTCCTGCTCTGACGTTTGTATCCTGGAAAGCTTGTCAGATTGCTTGTAATTTAGTGACGTTATTAACCCTGGTAATAAACACATGGGATTTTTCAGCACAGCAAGTGCTTCAGTTTAAGTTTGTGTATCAGCAGGTATAATTCATTAAGACAAGACCTTTGCTTTTAAGCTTAGTATTTTGAAGAAGGGAAGGTATTGGAGATTAAGGTGGAAAGTTTTTGAGTGCTTTGTAGACAGCTGATTTCTCTGTCTTATGTAGGTGTGTGAGATGAAAAACTGCAATAAATGCATCTTTTTTGAAGCCAAAAAGAAACAGGATCTCTACATGTGGTAAAGAAATGTTATGTTTTTTTACGTTACCATATATCTCTTGGGGATGCTTCTATTCTGTATAGGTTTCTTACTGCAATAATGAAGAAGCAGGAAATGGTGCTGCTCAGTTAAACCTGTACTAATCCTACGTGTTGGTAGTGCAAGGTGATGATGCATGATCAGCTTCTGTAGACTTTTTTTTATGTTACAAAATAATTTAGGAAGCAAGTATTTGTATGTCTGTTAAAGGAATTCAATAATGCTGTACAAGCAACTTAAATTACATTGAGACATGAATAACTGCTTGGAGTGTACTACAGAAATGCAGCATACCTTTGGCTGCTACCATTTTTGTTTTATCTCTTCCCCACTACCTGTCCTCTGCAGGCTTTCAAACACACCACATGGACCCTCAGCTAAATTCTTAGTGCAGAATGGTAAGCTGCTTGATGCTGTTCCAGTTGCAGTTTTGCTTTCTTGTCTGTAACAGTTTGCTCTAAGTACTAAATTATCTTTTTTAAAAAAATCACTGTAGTTCACACACTGGCTGAACTGAAGATGACAGGAAACTGTCTGAGGGGCTCACGGCCCCTTTTGTCTTTTGATCCAGTAAGTACGGGTTTTATTTCAAGTATGCTTTTGCTTTCTTTACATAACTATTGCATTTAGCTTTGTATGTAATACTAAATTTTTCCTTTGTAGACATTCGACAAGGAGCCACACTATGCCCTGCTAAAAGAATTGTTTATTCAGGTCAGTCTGTAGTTCTGCTCTCTAGTCTGTCTTCCTCATTGAAAATGGGGGTTTTTTTGCTTAGTTTGAACTTGCAAAAAATCTTCAAGGGATTAAGGTCATGTGATTAGAATTACTGAGACACTTCTTAAGTTTCAGGTTTTGAATCATCACCAGGGATCAGGATCTTAGTAAATGAAAGTAAATTAAAAGTGAGCCGTTTATGTTTGGCCTGTTACAGCTAATTACAAATACTGCCTTTTATTACAGATATTTAGCACACCACAGTATCACCCCAAAAGCCAGCCTTTCGTGGATCATGTTTTCACCTTCACTGTCACAGACGAGAGGATCTGGTTTCGGAATTACCAGGTGAGTGATCTGAGTTGTTCACGGGGTGCTTGGTTGAGTAATTTTGTATTGAATCCATTAACTGCAATACAAATGAGAAGAATAATTATTAATCAGGATATGCCAACACCTTGTGATTGCACAAAGTAATTTTCGTGTTCTAAAATGACTTGCCTTTTCCCATGCCTCTGGAGAGAGCTGGTTTAAGTTTCACATGCTTCAACTGACATTGTTGGTTGTGGTTCTGTGAAGGTTGCCTTGGTTGTAGCAGTAGTAGCTAAAGCTGAAGCTTTGCCTGTCTTTAAACCTTGCTTGGTGACTTGCTAGCAAGCTGGAGTTTGCTAGGTATTTGTGAATTCTTCCTTTAGAAGGCAAAGGTGCCTATGAGGTCAGACACTGTGGTTCAATCCATAATGGAGTATTCTCTTCATTGCAGATAATAGAAGAAGATGCATCTCTAGTAGAAATTGGGCCTCGTTTTGTCCTGAACCTCATAAAAATCTTCCAAGGTAGCTTTGGAGGACCAACTCTGTATGAAAATCCACATTATCAGTCTCCAAATATGGTAACCAGCTTTGTCTTTTGTCTTCACTTTCCCTTATCAGTTAATTCAGAGACCGGCCTTGCAAGCTCTCAGTGCAGAATGGTGTGTGCCTTTCCCCTTGTAGGAAAGATTGCCCAAACTGGTCACAATTTGAGAACAGACTAAACGTGTAAGCGTGCAGTGAATGCAAAACTTAGGTCACTGAAAAGATGACATTACACTAAGAATTTTTACAGTTAGGCAGAGAAAATACCACTCTTTAATAACCCGTTTCTTCCATCTTGTGTATTTGAAACCTGATGTAATTTAAATTCTTATTTTTGTAGCATCGGCGGCTGATCAGATTGTCCGTGGCAGCTAAGTTTAGAGAGAAACAGCAAGTGAAGGAAGTACAAATGATTAAGAAGAAAGGCAGTAAGGTGCTTATTGAAGCAGATCCCACTGAAGTGGTCTTTGAAACTCCAGCAGAAGAAAAGCCAGTGGAAATACAGCTTGTGAAACCAGAATCAAAGCCAATTGTTAAAGATAAAAAGAAGCCACGCAAAATCCAGAGGAAGAAGCAAAAAAAGCTTTTCAGAACAGAAGCATCAGCCTAAGTGTTAGAAGTGAAGAAACTAAGCAGGCTCCAAACTCATCTGTTGGTCTGGTATAGGTATACTTAGCTGTATTGAACAAAAAATAATAAAAACTGTAAATACGTGCTTTTATAGTCAAAACTAACAGGACTTCAGTTTTAAGTAAACAGAATATCAATTTCTTTATTACATTTGAGTTTGCACTCTTTTATTGTCTTCCTCTTTTGAGATATTTCTGGGTTTTTTAAAAACATGTCAGCAGGGAAGGGGGATTAAGACACTTCAGATATTCCTGCTTTTGATATTCTACACTTCAGTACCTCTGGGAAACAACTCATTCAACATGTAAAGGGAATAAAAATAACTGTGTTATTTTGATTGATCATTCCATTAACTGGAATTTGAAAGTCCAGCTCTCAGTCTTCAGCAGTAGAAAATCTTTTTACAAGTTTTAACTTTATAGGAATTCCCTCTTGGGGAAGTGGTGGTACTTTCTTTTCTCCTTGGATACCTAGGGAATGCAAAGGGTTATGCCCTTTTTGATTATTTTTTGTATTAACATTAAAAGAGCTGCTGCTTTTGCCTGTGGTAGCTCCAGTTGGCTTCTCAGGACTTGAAACATAGCTGTGGGAGTGAGACAGGATAACAGCGCTCTAGCCCTTAATACCAAATTCAGTGCAAGTTCCCCTAAAGGCAAGAGGTACATGCTACCCATGATACCCATGGTGTACCTAAACCATACACCCAGAGTTGTCTGAAATCAAATTGTCTGTGATTCTGTTCTACAGCAGCAGTGCTTAAAAGCAATAAATGTGTTCTACAGAATCCTATGCTTTTACACACATACACATGTAAGCAGTTGTGTTTGTTTTGGGTTTTCCCCCCCACACACACACCCGCCCTAAAAACTGTCCTGGCAGCTTAATTATGTATTGTTCAGGTCATGTTTTTTCAAAGTAGAATGAGTCCGTGTACACTTCTCCCCATAAAGTTTGCAAATAGGCTTCCAGTACTGCTTAACCAAAAGCCTTGATTTTGCTTGTAGATAATGTTTGTACCTCAAATGCAGCAGCAAGTGTTGCACACTGATGAACAGTAGAAAGTGCAGAGTTTGGTTCACTGGAGTTCTTACTCCCTCTCTGATAGTTGGCATTGTCTCAGAGCTACAGCACTAAGTTAGCTTTAATTCAGGGCTGTATTTTCATGATGGTTTTAAGAAATTGCTGTCTGTAACTCTGCCCTTTTGTCAGATCTAGTTACATGAGTCACTGTAAATTATTACCTGGGTAAAGTAGCGTACAACTTCTCTCACAGAAAGTGCAAAGGCATCAGCCTCAAATTCCAACTGTAATTGGGCAAGCATCTCTCTAGTACTCAGCAAAAGTCTGATTCCAATGAACTTTTCTCTATGAGACTGTTTCTTCATTACCTTTACTTTAATTTGCTTTCCAGCTCTAGACCTCGTAACCTGGTTCTTCACTGACTCTTCTGCTGTGTCCCCATTCACTCTTTCAGCCTCATTGTCTTTCAAGGTCTTGCTAATCCCCTCAGCTGTTTCCAGCTCCTAGTGCCTTGGTGCTGAACAGATGCTGCTGGCACAAGAAGGAGCTGACGTATTAAGTGTTAAACTTTACCCTACCTGGTAGGGAAGCTCAGTGTTACCTCTGTAACAAGGTAGTCTCTCCACTGTCTGATTAGAAAGACTGATGAATACAGGTACCTGCTCCATTCATGTAGTCTAATACATACAATTACACATAAGGATCATTAAGTGCTCCTCCCAGGATGACCTGAAACTAAACCATGTGACTAACAGCCTCTTCATGATGCTCCTCAATGTCTGACAGCCTTTAGGCCATGATCATATCCCTGGGGACCCTGTTCTAGGGACTAGCCACCTTCTCAATGGAACGTTTTAAAGTCCAGCCTGAACTTCCTCTGGCACAGCTTCATCCCATTTCCTGGTGTCCTGTCGCTGGTCAGCAGAGAGATCAGCACCTCCCCTTAACTGCCTGCTGTGAGGGAGGTGCAGACTGCCATGAGAATCACAGAATCGTAGGGGTTGGAAGGGACCTCGAGAGATCATTGGGTCCAACCCCCCTGCCAAAGCAGCTCCCTAGCTCATATTGGACAGATAGGTGTCCAGACAAGTCTTGAATAGCTCCAGAGAAGGAGACTCCACCACCTCCCTGGGCAGCCTGTCCCAGGGCTCTGTCACCCTCACTGGGTAAAAGTTCTTCCCCATGCTGGTGCGGAACTTCCTGTGCTCCAATTTGCAGCCATTGCCCCTTGTCCTGTCTCCACAGACCACTGAAAAGGGGCTGGCCAATTCCCCCTGCATCCTGATGCCTCGGAAAGCCGGAATCAAAACTCAGTAGCCTTGGTGACTGTGAAGCAGGGATCCTTTATTGCAGTGCTGGACACACTGGGGATCACTCCTCCGAATGTGTGCGCCTATTGAAGCCAAATTTCTCATATTTATACAGATTAACTATGCATATTCATTATAACTTCTAAGAAAAGGCAGTTATGCTAATTATTTCTAAGAAGTCATTTACATTAACTCCTCCCAGACACAGCATGCTCAGTGACACTCAGGGGGTCTTCCGGTGGTCTTCAGGGATGAAGGCTGGCCGCCTTCCTCCCTCTCAGCACAAGCTCTTTACGTTTCTCCTCCATGCTTATCTGGGCTCCCAACACCTGCACCGACTAGTTAGTGCTTCAGTGAAAACAAGATATACTCTGTCTCCTAATTGGTCGTTAGTCTCATTATTTATGACTCCTCTGTCTCCTGCTTCCTCTAGTTTCAAGGCTGTTGCACTGTTATGGCTGAGTTTTGTAGCTGCTTTCATGAAACAGCTTATGCGATGACTGCTTAAAATCCTAATCTACTCCTAAAACCACACAAATTCTTACTTCTTTATCTTCAAGGCTGTTACTGTTACATTGTTATGGCTAAGTTTTGTAGGTGCTCTCACAAGTAGCCTACACAGTTGCAGCTTTCTCCTAAACCAATCTATTTTTAAAACCATGAAAATTCTTATATTAATTGTCTCTTAAGCTACACCTATATCAATCTATTCAGCATGATTACATTTCTTTGAATCATTCCCATACTTTAGATATTTATAAACATTAATAAGGTCCCCCCTTATTCTTCTTTTCCCCAGACTGAACAGTCCCAGCTCACTCAGCCTTTCCTCATAGGGGAGATGCTCCAGGCCCTTAATCATCTTCATAGCCCTTCTCTGGACTCTCTCCAGGAGATCCCTGTCTTTTTTATACCAGGGAGCCCAGAACTGGACACAATACTCCAGGTGGGGCCTGACCAGGGCAGAGTAGAGGGGGAGGATCACCTCCTTAGACCTGCTGGCCACACTCTTCCTGATGCATCCCAGGATCCCATTGGCCCTCTTAGCCACCAGGGCACACTGCTGGCTCACAGCCAACCTGTCATCCACCAGGACCCCCAGGTCCTTCTCCACAGAGCTCTTCTCCAGCAGGTCATCCCCCAGCCTGTACTGATACAGATGGTTATTCCTCCCCAGGTGCAAGACTTTACACTTGCTTTTATTAAACCTCATCTGGTTTCTCCCTGCCCAGCTCTCCAGCCTGTCCAGGTCTCGCTGGATGGCAGCGCAGTGTTCCTGCGTGTCAGCCACCCCTCCCAGCTTTGTATCATGGGCACTTGCTGAGGGTGGATGCTATTCCCTCATCAAGGTCGTTGATGAAGATATTAAACAGGACTGGACCCAACACCGAGCCCTGGGGAACACCACTAGTCACAGGCCTCCATTCAGATTTTGTTCCACTGATCACGACCCTCTGAGCCCGGTCCGACAGCCAGTTCTCAACCCACCTCACTGTCCACTCATCTATCCCATGATCTCTCAGCTTTTCTATCAGGATGTCATGGGAGACAGTATGGAAAGCCTTGCTGCAGTCAAGGTAGATGACATCCACTGCTCTCCCTCCATCCACCCAGCCAGTGATGAGATCATAGAAGGCTATGAGATTGGTCGAGCACGATCTCCCCTTGGTGAATCCATGCTGACTACTCCTCATGACCTTCTTCTCTTCCAATTGCTTGGTGATGGCATGCAGAACAAGCTGTTCCATCACCTTTCCAGGGACAGAAGTGAGGCTGACTGGCCTATAATTGTTAGGGTCCTCCTTCTTGCCCTTTTTGAAGACTGGAGTGATATTGGCTATCCTCCAATCCTCAGGTACTTCTCCTGTTCTCCAAGAGCTGTCGAAGATGATAGCAAGCGGCTCCGCAATCACTTCCGCCAGCTCCCTCAGCACACATGGATGTATCCCATCTGGGCCCATGGATCTGTTTGCATTAATCCCTTTGAGCTGCTCCTAGGACCACCCCTACCTCAACTAGAGGGAAGCTCTTCATTCCCCAAACACTCCTACTTTCATCCAGGATCTGCAGGTCCCGAGGGGCCTTTGGAGTGAAGACCGAGGCAAAGAAGGCATTCAGTATTTCCACCTTCTCATCATCACCCAATACCAGGACACCCGCTTCATTCAGCAAGGGCCCCCTCACACTTCTCCAAGCTGAACAAGCCAAGTGGCCTCAGCCCCGCCACCCTGCAAAGTCCTGCCCTCGAGGCCTTTCACCACCTTTGGGCACCCTCCTCTGGACACACTGGAACAGTTTGATGGCCTTACAACGAGGTGCCCAAACCTGAACCCAGTCCTTGAAATGGGGCGGCACCAGTGTGTGGCAGAGTGGGACAGTCACCTCCTTCGACAGCACGCTGTGCTGAGCTTGATGCATTCCAGGCACAGTCAGCCCTCTTGGCTGCCAGGGCACACGGGTGACTTGTATTCAACTTGAATTCAGCACATCTTGCCTCTTCCAGAGCTCAGTTCACGCGGTGCCAAATGACACACATCTAACCCAAGGTGTCTCGAGCCAAGCCTGAGATCTCTGGAAGAGCAGGGTGTCAGAAAAGTGAGCGCGGTACCCGGGCACACGGGAGCTGTGTCGCTGTACCTCCCCCGAGCGCTCACAGCTCCAGCAGAGGGTGCGTGACAGCGGGTGGCTGTGCGCTCGAAGCGCTACGGCCTGGGACAGCAGCAGTCCCGGGCTTCTTGCCCGGCACAGGGCGGGCGGCCAAGCCCTCTCGAGCGGCGGCTGAGGTCGGGAGGGGAGGCGGAGCCCTACCGCCATCCTCCCGCCGGCCTGCGGGGCTCGCCCCGCCTCCCTCCCGCTTAACTCCTCCTGGCGGGGAGCGGCGGCGCAGCCATACGGAGTTGGGGCCGCCTCCGCCTTGGCCGCGCTGCCGGCCGGCACTTTCCTCCACGCGGAGCCGCCACCCCGCCGCCATGAAGTGTCACTACGAGGTGCTGGGCGTGAAACGTGATGCCGCCGACGAGGAGCTGAAGCGGGCGTACCGCCGGCTGGCGCTGCGCTGGCACCCGGGTACGGCTGCGACGCTCGTCTTCTGCGGGGCTCGGCCCGGCCGCAGGCCTGAGGGGAGGGCCCGGCCTGCCTCCACCTTGCTCGGCCCCGCGGGCCCCCATCTTCGGGGGGCGAAAAAGCCCCTTTACCCCGCGGACGGCTGCGGTCGGTGCTCCGACGGTGTTGCCGCGCCGGCTGGGCCGCCCCGTGTCTTCGGCGGGGGCCTGCGGGGAGCGGGGCCGGGCGGCCGCGGCCGGGCAGCGTGTCGGCGCTTGTGGCAGCGCGGGGTTCGGCGGGGGCTGTGGCGGGCGCTGCCGCCGCGCGTCCAGTGCCTGCAATTCCATTTCGCTGTTTTACAGATAAAAACCTAGAGAACGCCGAGGAGGCGGCCGAGCAGTTCAAGCTCATCCAAGCAGCGTATGACGTTCTGAGTGACCCCCAGGAGAGAGCCTGGTGAGCAGCGCGGTGTTGGGAGAGGCCGGGGGACCTCCGCCTCAGCCAGCGCTTCGGGCTTGCGCCTTGCTGGCCCGGCTCCAGGGCGGGCGCGGGCCTCTGAGGCAGGAGCAGCCACCGCGCTTCGGGCCGCGCCGCGGCTGGGGCCCACGCCGTGACCCGGGGAGGCACAGCGGCGCACCCGCGCCTGCCCCGCAGCGCTCGGGGGGTGGTGCTGCGCTGAAGGGACGCACCGGTGCTCGAGGTAGCACAGGTGTACGTCGGGTCGCAGCCCTCGGGGTGTCAGCAGACAGAGGCAGCACGGCGCTGAGAGTGTGTGCAGGCGTTCGGTGCGCTGATGGTGGCTGCAGGTGGCCAGCCTCAGCCACAGGCGCAGCGTTTTCTTCTTGTAACAGGCATAACTTGAAATACACACACCCCATCTCTATTTTTTAAGAGATAGCGCTACTTCAAATGTTTTGTGTAACTTGTTTTTCACACCGGCTGAGGAATCTGCTGGAGTATGCAACCAGAGCTGCCTGGACTAAATTGGCCCTCCTGTAAAGGAAAATACTGCTTCTCAGCTTTTATATGCTAATGGAGGACTTGGGTTTGGGTTTTTTTTGTGTGTTTATGTAAGCATTGGGTGATTTCAATCATCCTACCCGTTTCTGAAAGTTTATTGAAGCATCTTGCTCAAGTGTGGTACCTTCCCATTAGGACATTGATGATACAGATACTGCAGATTGTCATAGTTTTGCGTGGCTGGGTTCTGGTGGAGAGTGGGGGGGCTGCAGAGTTCAGTAAAGTAAGCTGAAGTAAGTAAACTAAAGGACAATAGAGAATACTTGCTAGGCCTGTCTTTATCTGAAGACTTGGGTTATGAGAGAGACAAACTCTAGGCACTGGACTAATCTGTACCTTGAGGTGATACATGTATTGTGGTAGCTGTCTCTTAACCAGCACTGGGGATTGCTCTTGTCTTGATTGTCACCAAATCCTTGACACTGTGAATTTTTGGTAGGTATGATAATCACAGGGAGGCTTTGCTGAAAGGAGGAGTTGATGGCGACTATCAAGATGATAGCTTAGATCTGCTGCACTACTTCACTGTTAGCTGTTACTCTGGATACGGAGATGATGAAAAGGTAATGAATTAATTAATCTTTAATGAATTAATTTGAATTTCATGAAAAGTGTCAGCAGTTGCTTCATGTTGAAAAGCTGTGCATGGAATTGTTGGGCACAGGTGGTAACAATGCTTACATGGATCTTTCTAAGGCAAAATGTAACTCCAGATATTCTGACGAGCTTTTTAATTCCTGCTTATTGTCCAACAATTACTTCATCATGGTTGCTAACTATGCCATACAACTACAGAGTGTGTGTATATAATTTATCCACATTACATAGTGTAGCATTCTGTGCTTTGCAATACCATCTGTCTATTCAGAAATATCTTTAACAAGCTGGAATACCTCAAGGTGGAGAAAAGCAATATAATAGCAGTGCCTGGGGGAAATGTACTTCCTGTAATTTAATTCCCTGTTAGATTTTAAGACAGTCATTGAAACTTCAGGTGATAAGAAAAACCTCTACCAGAGAAAACTCATACTTGTCTTTTGGTTACTATAGTAAGCAACATCTTAATTTAAAAAAGAAACAATTAGGATACTTAATAATTAGTTCTATATTTGAAACTCCCTCAAAACTTGGTCCTGTGTAACCATGAAACTTAGCAATGTCTCCAGCATACTGAAATATTTTTTATTTGGATTTGAATGTAAGAGTTTGTGTGAGAGAGAGTATACAGAAAGGAGATGGAAATAGAAAGAACTGAGGAATGTGAGAGAATGGCGACTTGGTTAAACAGAAGAGCCTTGCTATCTAGGGCAAGCACTTACAAGGCCTTGCCCTGTGTTGGGCAAGGATAGAGTTAATTTTCTTCCTAGCAGCTGATGCAGCTCTGTGTTTGGGAGTTAGGATGAGAGCAGTGCTGATAACACGCTGATGGTTTAGTTGTTGCCAAGTAGTCAAGGGCTTCACAGCTGCTTCTACTGCCCTGATAACCAGAAAGTGGGAAGCTGGGGGGACACATCCAGGAAGCTGGGAGGGGGCACAGCCAGGAGAGGTGACCCAAACTGGCCAAAGGGATATTCCATGCCATGACATCATTCTCAGTGTGCAGGGGCCTGGTGGGGTAGGGGTGTGTGGCTCCAGGACACTCAGCTTTGGGACAGGTCTGAGCTGTACAGACAGAGTTGTGCAGCTCGGTGAGGAACTGCATTGTGCATCACCAGGGTCGTGTGTTTTGTTACAAAATTCTGTTGCTATTTCTCCCATTGCTGTACCAGTGAACTGTCCTCATCCCACCCCATGAGGTTTGCCTTTGTCTTCCCTTCTTTTCTCCCTCCACCTTTTTTTTCCCTGTGGGGGAAGAAGCAAGCAGTTGGCTGTGTGGCGGTCAGCTGCTGGCTGGGGCTAAACCACTTACAGGCCTTTACCCTCACTTTGAGTTGCTGTTGCAGAACTCTAATATTTCTATAAAATACACTACTGTAGCTGAGCATTTGTACATCTATTATCAAGTCACACAAAATGAATCACTTCTGGGTTTTTTTCATTAAATTTCAGGGATTCTTTACAGTCTATCGACAAGTTTTTGAAAAGATTGCCAAAGAAGAGGTGGAGTATATGACCCAGGAAGATACTGAAGAACTCCCTACGTTTGGATATTCCCAAAGTGACTATGATACGGTAAGAGCAAGTGTAAATCTGAATTGAAAGTAGCATGTTAAGTCACTACTTGTCCCACACTGAAATCAAAGGAGAGGCCTCTGCTGCTCTCCAAGCCCATGTATCAACTGTCTTTCATAGAATCACAAGGGTGGAAAAGACCTTTAAGATCATCAAGTCCAACTGTTCCCATTTTATGTTAAACCATATCCCTAAGTACCTGATCTGCCCTTTTTTTAAACACTCAACCCCCTCCCTGGGCAGCCTTTTCCAGACCCCAATGACTTTTTCAGTGAAAAATTTTTTCCTAACATCCAATCTGACCCTGCGCTGGTGCAGCTTTGTGCCATTTCCCCATGTCCTATCTCCTGTCACCCGGCTGCAGAGACTATCACCCACCTCTCTGCACCCTCCTGTCAGGTAGTGGTAGGTGGTGATAAGGTCTCCCCTCAGCCTCCTCTTCTCCAAGCTAAACAGCCCCAGCTCCCTCAGCCACCTCTCATAGGATTTGCCCCCCTTTGCTACTACTGTAGATCATTACTATAAAGGAAGTGCTGTTGTCCTGATTCATAACATTTAGGTGAATTAAGATTGGTATTTCCTGTTGGATTCAATTATTAGCCATGCTTTTGGTGTAAGTTGTCAGACAAACATTTCACAGGGATAACCATCAATTACTGCAATTAAACTTGACATCTAGTGCCTTGACTCCTTTATGAAAACTTCATAGGGCTTATGGCATAGCACAGCCTATAGCAAGTGGGAGGTGGGCTGGTTGAACTGTCACGTGAGCTCACGCTATGATACTCGTCATCTGCAGTTATTCTGTAGTAAGACTAAACTTCCAAAATACCATGTACTGCTTACTTTCTTTTATAGATTCAAAAAAAAAGAAAAGCTGGGGTGACAGAGTTGAATTCTTGTTGTCTGGTTTGCTATTTGTTGTATTCTATTAGACTTAAAATTTTTTGTTAAGGTTACCGGTAGTCCTGTGTTGAAATTAAATAGTAAAGTAACATGTTCTCCAGTGAGTAACAGCACAGTGTCAGTGTACTCAAACGTTGCTCACTCTCCGCTACTTCTCCCTGTCAACTTCAGTAGAATTGTACTATATGACTACTTATTTATGAAATTTAAATTGATAAATACCTTGAAAATTAGTAACTTCAATGGTACAAAACATAACTGGAGTAGGAAGTAAAGTTGTAAATCGAACGAAGAAGTGTCAGAATAGGTGTTTGCATGTCAGATAAAATTACAGGATAGCTTAACAGATGGAAATTGTTCCCAGGGAGAGAACATTCAGTTTCTTTGAAACTGCTAAAATCTATTTTTTAATGGAGTTATGTTGAAACATCTCTTGAAAACTGCTTGTTTTGAGGCCATGGGATAGAAATTATTATAGACCCAAAATAGCTTTTACACTGTCAATTAATAACTGCAAAAATGGTTGGAATTCTAGCAGTGGAGCTTTGACATCTCCCATGTTCTCACTGTTCAGAAGCAGAATGCATACCACCTTCTTGTGGGTTTGCTTTTTGGTTTTGTTTAGTTTAGGTTTTCGTTTGTTTTGGGTGTGATGGTTTAGCCCTGGCTGGAAGCCAGATGCCCACCAAAGCCACTCTTATCACCCCCTTTTTCGATTGAACAGGAGAAAAAATATATATTGAGAGGCCTAGGAGTCAAGGTAAGGACAGGGAGAGATCATTCCACAATCAGCATCACAGGCAGAACAGACTCAGGACAGAATAAAGGAAAGAAACTCTCTAATTAATGACACTGCCCTGCACCCCCAGTGACACCAGAGTTGGGTGATGAGAAGTGCCACCATATGTTAAAGCACCTCCCTCCACCCCTCCCTTCTTAGCAGACTTCACTGTAGTAATGATTTTGCTCCCTTCTTCCCCCCATTGTGGCACAGGGAGGGGCAAGGACTGGTGGAATGGGGGTTTGGTCAGTTCCTCATGAGATGTTCTCCTTCTTAGCCAATGGGCGGGGGGGGACATTCCTTACCCCCTTCCCCTGCTGCACCGTGGGGTCCCACCCACAGCAGACAGTCCTCCATGAACATCTCCAATGTGAGTCCTTTCCCATGGGGCTTCAGCTCTTCCCCAGCTGCCCCAGCCTGGGTCACTGCTGTGGGTGCAGTCATAAATCATAGAATGTCTCTCAGGCCCAGACTGCTCCAGCCTGGTCCCCCACGAGGTCACAAGCTCCCCAGCAAATCTGCTCCGGTGTGGGTCTCTCTCCCGCTCATCTCTGTGTCTCTGTCTCTCTCCACGGGCTGCAAGTGTTGGCAGGGGCTTGTTCCAATGTGGGTCACAGCATCTTCTCTGTGTCTCCCCCTGCTCTAGCATGGGGCCTCTCCACGGGCTGCAGGTGGGATCTCTGCCTTTTCCATGGGCTGCGGGGGGACACCCGCTCCACCATGGGTTTCTCCAGGGGCTGCAGGGTCATCTTTCTCTCTGGCAGCTGGGGCACCTCCCCCCACCCTTCTCTGGCCTTGGTGCCTGCACAGTGATGCCTTGGAAAGCTGGAATCAAAACTCAGTAGCCTTGGTGACTGTTAAGCAGGGATCCTTTATTGCAGTGCTGGGCACACTGGGGATCGCTCCTCCAATGTGTGCACCTATTGAAGCCAAATTTCTTATATTTATACAGATTAACTATGCATATTCATTATAACTTCTAAGAAAAGGCAGAGTTATGCTAATTATTTCTAAGAAGTCATTTACATTAACCCCTCCCAGACACAGCATGCTCAGTGACACTCAGGGGGTCTTCCGGTGGTCATCAGGGATGAAGGCTGGCCGCCTTCCTCCCTCTCAGCACAAGCTCTTTACGTTTCTCCTCCATGCTTATCTGGGCTCCCAACACCTGCACCAAGTAGTTAGTGCTTCACTGAAAACAAGATATACTCTGTCTCCTAATTGGTTGTTAGTCTCATTATTTATGACTCCTCTGTCTCCTGCTCCCTCTAGTTTCAAGGCTGTTGCACTGTTATGGCTGAGTTTTGTAGCTGCTTTCATGAAACAGCTTATGTGATGACTGCTAAAATCCTAAACTAATCTACTCCTAAAAACACACAAATTCTTACTTCTTTATCTTCAAGGCTGTTACTGTTGCATTGTTATGGCTAAGTTTTGTAGGTGCTCTCACAAGCAGCTTACAAAGTTGCAGCTTTCTCCTAAACTAATCTATTCCTAAAACCATGAAAATTCTTATATAAAAGTTATATTAATTGTCTCTTAAGCTACACCTATATCAATCTATTCAGTATAATTACATTTCATTGAATCATTCCCCCCTTTTCATTATCCTTACAAATTCTTTTGTAATTCCAAATTATACTACTCTATTGTAATGCTTTGAAAAATATTCACCTGTCTTTACTTGATGTCTTATTTCTTCCTCCAATCCCTGTATGTTATAGTGGTCTGTTTACAGCATCACAAAGAACACTGAATCACCACACAAGAAATTAAAACTAAAATACTTATCAAAATAACAAATGTAAAAAGTTTTTTGAGCCAGGCAAAGTTTGGGAGCCAGGGAGTAAGCTTATTCCAAACCTCTTTAAATCCCCACGATGTATCATCATGAGCTACTTGGTGAAGAATCTTTGTTTGCTTCCATATGTTATTTAAATCTGTTTCAACTTCTTTTTCTGATTTATGTATGCACAACAGCTTTGATTTATTATGATTCAGAAAGCATCAATTACCATGCACACACCTCCTTCTTTGGCCAGTAGCAGATCTAAGGCCATCTGATTGTGTCTAACTATGTTACTCAAGGAGAAAACTTTTAATTGCAATCTATGGATAACATCACTTGTGTCCCTTTGGAATAACTCATGCTAGCAGATATGTTAAGTATAGCTTTTTTACTTACTCTGTGCCATGGGAAGAACTATCTTGCAAAATTGTGAAAAGCAGTTGGCTTTTCACAAACTAGGGGGGGCCCTTTTTATCTGTTGTCCTCTGGGGGTTCATAGAATTCCTGCTGGAGGGTGTGAGTGATTAAATATCCGGTCTCCAGGAATTAGATATCCTAAAGTACGTGTTGTGCTCCATTCATGTGGTAAAGCTTTTCGGGCTCTTCCATCTCCACATAGCCACCATAATCCTTTAGGAATACAGTTAAATGAAAAATCTCTCCTTAATCCCTGAATTACAGGGAGTGGACACCCACTTGGTATGGAAGTGTTTTGGCAAGAAGCTTTTCCTTTACATTGTTCAAAACACAAACTCCAATTTCGGGCTGTGAAAGTTGGTAAGAGCACCTGGTATGGTTCGTCTCACTTTTCCCGAAGTGGATCACCTGAGTTACCTCTCTTGCCAGTTAGTTCTGCAAGGAAGTGCCTCTGGCCATCCAGAAAAGGTGTCACACACTCAAAGAAGAGATCAATCTGCCAGAGCAGGTTCCTTAGGACAGAAAAGTACCAGTAAGTGTCAGTAAGTACCAATCAGTATCTGTACCCCCCTTTTCTTGGGAGCTCAGAGAAATCAACTTGCCAGTAGTTCTGTTTTCCAGTGTTCCCTAATTGCACCTGGTTATCTGTTATCTGTGTTGGGGTTATTTTTCAAACATTACTGAGTCACTGTCAAAGTGTAATATATATATATATATATATATATATACACAGAGATTCTTCCCTATTAATTTTGATTTAAAATTTATACAGGGAGTATAAATAGGACACACACTCCCCCATGGTGGTCTTTGACGGTTCCCTTTACCTGTTATTCTAGTAATTCTTTATCAGCCCAAAAGTATTCCATATTTTCCTGCTCATTCAAAACTCCTATTTCTATTTTCCAGAATTAATGTTAAAATTAATGTTAGAATCTCCTGTAATCTTTCTGCTGCCTGTTTAGCCTCATGATTGGCCAATCTATTACCTTTTTCTGGTCAGTGTTACCTTTCAGGTGTCCTTAGTAGAGCATAATGGTGATCTTGGTTGGCACTTGAACTGCTTCTAATAAGTGAAGTATTTTTCCTGCATGCTTAATGCTTCCCTTGACTTGTTAAAAGTCAATGCTGCTTCCAAATTGCTCCATGGGCATGCACAACTCCAAAATATATAGTTATCCTTTTTACTGCTGCAAGTTCTGATGCTTTGGTTAAGGCAATAATTTCTGCCTTTTGGGCTGAAGTTCCAATAAGTAAAGGATTTGATTCTATTTTCTGGTCAGGAGTGGTCACTGCCTATCCAGCCTTGCCAGACGAAACTACTACTGTCTGCAAACCAGGAATCTTGAGCATCTTCCAAAGGTGGTTCTTTTAAATCAGGTCTGCTAGAATTGCTAGCTTCTGTTGTCTCCAAGCTATCATGTGTTAGTGGTTCAATTGTAGTTTCACTGAGGAAGGAAGCTGGATTCACAGTGTTAGTTACTTCAATCACAAGATCGTCAGGCTCCACAAGAATAGCATGGTATTTCAGAAATCTGGATGGGGAAAGCCAATGACTTCCCTTTTGTTCCAGAACAGCAGACACAGTATGAGAGACCATTACTGTTACCTTCCGGGCTTCTTCAATGTTAAGAATCACAGCAGCTACTGCTTGTAAACACCCTGGCCGTCCTCTGCTCTCTGTCATCCTTCAGCTGTTTAGAGAAGTACGCCACTGCTCTTTTTTAGGGTCCTAAATGTTGAGCCAGGACTCCCAGGTTTACTCCTGGTTTTTCATGTAAAAAGAGCAAGTCTAGAGCTCTCATAAGTTCCTTTTTAAGTGTATTAAAAGTTTTCTTAGGTGTCTTTTGCCCAGTTGAGCAGGGTTAATTTTCAAGAGTCCATAAAGAGGCTTCGTTATTATTCCACAAGTGACACCAGCTCACAATTCCAAAAAAAGTTCTGAGTTCTCTTACCATCTGAGGGTCTTACAGATGGCTTCTTTTGTTCAGTATCCAATTCTCCTTGTCCTCCAGAAATTTCACATCCCAGATAGGTTACTCATTGTTGTACCATTTCAGCTTTCTGTTGAGAGACTCAATATCCATTTAGCCCCCCAAAATTCAACAAACTTGTCCCTTCAATCCAGTCAGGTTTTGTTTCAGTTACTATTAATAGGCTGTTCACAAACTGCAGAAAGAGTTCGTCTCGGGAGGGAGGGTCCCATGCTTCAAGTTCTCCTACAAACTGATTCCTGAAGATTGATGGATTTATTTTTAAAATCTTGGGGTAACACTGTCAGATAAACTGGGTTCTCCTACCAGTGGTAGGATTTAAAATGCAAATAACTTTTCATTTTCTTTGGCTAATGGCAGGCAGAAGAGAGCATCTTTTAAGGCTAAGACTGTAAACCAAACCTGTGTGTTCTTAAGCTTTGTTAGCAGTGTTGTTGCAGTTTTGTGTAGCTGTGCTTTTAAGATGGCTTTTGCAGGCAGCAGAGCTACAGCTCGCTGCAAGCCTCAGACAGTAAACACCAGCCAACCCAAGGCCAAAGGGTAGATGAAGTACTTAGGGATATGGTTTAGTTTAGAATGTGAATGGTTGGACTCGATGATCTTAAAGGTCTTTTCCAACCTTGTTATTCTGTGATTCTGTGAAAGTCGCTGCCAAGGCTGCACCAGTGCATAGGGATTAGCTACCACCGGGTGCAAGTCTTTAACAATATTATTTATTGCCCTGAGGTATTGTACTATTCGATATGTTCCATTGGCTTTTAATTGGTAAAATAGGAGCATTATATTCTGATTCACATTCCCTCTAGAAGAAAAGGGAGGGGATCCGAATTCATCCGGTTCTAGTATTTAATCCCCCCTTTTCTTCCAGAAGCCCCTTTCGTGTACCAGGCTTCCCTATTTTACAAGCAGAGCAGCATCTCTTCAGTTGTTTCTCTTTCTCTCTGTTTTTATCTTTTCCTAAATCCAATACTAAGGGATCCAGTGGTATCGTAAGCCCACACTCCCTCTGCCATTCCGAATCATCTCGGAGGGTGGAAAAAAACCAAACATATCAGCCTAGCCAATTTCCCTTTTCTCTTAAAAAAAGCATTAATTGCAATACCTCAGGAAATTCTCTTTACTCACACTCTCACCGGCTTCTCCTCCGATATCTTCCCAATCCAAAATCTCACAATCCAGAGGGCTTTTCTTAGGGATTTTGCTACTTTGTCTCCCTCTCATCGTTAGTCAGATTTACCTCTTGATTTCCATTCTTAGTTATAACTCAACTCCCGTCTGTCTGTCCAGCAACAGTAACAAGAATGATAGGGTTTCTCTAACACATTCACAGTTCCACACTGATTACAATAAAAAAATAAAAACAAACTGTAAATTTCTAGCAGGTAAGTTTCTCTCTCACAGATACACTGTGGCTCAGTCACTCACCACTCACACCAGAGTTAACTCATTTCACTCACACCAATTGTTTGTCAAATCTAAATAATTTTCCAAAAGTCAGTTCCTTGTACCAATATCCAAAGTCAAGAGAATCAATCAGTGCCATCAGAGCAGCGACTCCCGTTGGGAATCAAAGCCCGGTCTCCTGCGTGACAGGCAGGAGCTCTCTCCCACTGCCCCCAGAGCAGCACGCTGTTACAGATGTTTGCAGCAGGGCTCCACACTCACTTTGTGCTTACTTAAACTTCTCGGTCACACCTGCACAAGATCTTTATATGATAGATCCAAACCAGAACAATACTCACTCGATACAGTTATCGAGATTCCGATTATTAGCAGCATTTACATGCTACTAACCAGGTGTATACAATCAGGCACTAGTCACCTGGGATATGACACTCGCGTGGGATGTCTCCCAATGGCTTACAGTATCCCCGAAAGACCGGTCCAGAAACCAAATACCAAAATACCCAAGTATACCAGATACAGCCGGGCATCCACCAAACTAGGAGCTCAAATCACAGAATTGTAGGGGTTGGAAGGGACCTCGAGAGATCATCGGGTCCAACCCCCCTGCCAAAGCAGCTCCCTAGCACATATTGCACAGATAGGCGTCCAGACGAGTCTTGAATATCTCCAGTGAAGGAGACTCCACCACCTCCCTGGGCAGCCTGTCCCAGGGCTCTGTCACCCTCACTGTGTAAAAGTTCTTCCGCATGTTGGTGTGGAACTTCCTGTGCTCCAATTTGCAGCCATTGCCCCTTGTCCTATCTCCACAACGACTGAAAAGGGGTTGGCCAATTCCCCCTGCATCCCATACTTTAGATATTTATAAACATTAATTAGGTCCCCCCTCAGTCTTCTTTTCTCCAGGCTGAACAGCCCCAGTTCACTCAGCCTTTCCTCATGGGGAGATGCTCCAGGCCCTTAATCATCTTTGTAGCCCTTCTCTGGACTCTCTCAAGGAGGTCCCTGTCTTTTTTATACCAGGGAGCCCAGAACTGGACACAATACTCCAGGTGGGGCCTGACCAGGGCAGAGTAGAGGGGGAGGATCACCTCCTTAGACCTGCTGGCCACACTCTTCCTGATGCATCCCAGGATCCCATTGGCCCTCTTAGCCACCAGGGCACACTGCTGGCTCATAGCCAACCTGTCATGAACCAGGACCCCCAGGTCCTTCTCCACAGAGCTCTTCTCCAGCAGGTCATCCCCCAGCCTGTACTGATACTGACGGTTATTCCTCCCCAGGTGCAAGACTTTAGACTTGCTTTTGTTAAATTTCATTAGGTTTCTCCCTGCCCAGCTCTCCAGCCTGTCCAGGTCTCTGGATGGCAGCGCAGTGTTCCTGCGTGTCAGCCACCCCTCCCAGCTTTGTATCATCGGCACTTGCTGAGGGTGGATGCTATTCCCTCATCAAGGTCGTTGATGAAGATATTAAACAGGACTGGAATAATAAATTTAAAGGGATACCTTAAAATCAGAGGATGGTCCTTGTCTGCTCCCGCAGTGAGCCGAGCAGGGCGAGGAGTCCCTCCGGGAAATCCCGGGGCGCGCCTAGGGAGTCCTGTTCCTTACCAGATCCTGCAGCCGAGCAGAGAAGGTCCCATCTGGTGTGCCAAACTGATGCCTCGGAAAGCCGGAATCAAAACTCAGTAGCCTTGGTGACTGTTAAGCAGGTATCCTTTATTGCAGCACTGGGCACACAGGGGATCGCTCCTCCAATGTGTGCCCAGCACTGCAATAAAGGACACCTGCTTAATAGTCACCAAGGCTACTGAGTTTTGATTCCGGCTTTCCGAGGCATCAACAGTTCCTTACATCTCACTCCCTTCTCTGGGGGCAAAAAGCAGCTGCTTGTGGGTTTTTTCTCCTAAATGTGACTCACAGAGGCGCTGTGACCGTTGCTGATGGGCTCGGCCTTGGTCAGCAGCAGGTCTGGCCTTGAGCCAGCTGGTGTTTGCTCTGTGGGGCCTGCAGAGAGCTTCTGGCTGCTTCTTGCAGAAGCTGCCTCTGCAGACCCCTCCTCTGCCAGAACCCAGCCATGCAAAACCATGTCATTGGGTTGGTTGGTTTGTTTAAAGGGATTCATGGCGATATTGTATGTGCAACAGTTACAGTGGGGAAGTTACTATCTTACATTCAGACAAGATTACACTGTCAGAAGATTTCAGCACTGCAGTTCTTGCTTCTTTAATATCTAGGAATATTGTAGGGGAGCTACAGAAACTATGCAGAGGTTTCAAAACCTGTGATGTGTGTGCTCTGTGGCTCTATCTACTGAGTTAAGTAACAAGAAATTTGGGTGGCTGCGCAGTCAATGCCAGGCAGCCAGGGAAGATGCTCTTAAGACTTAACAAGACTTGATGGGAACAGAAGTCTTGTAAGTCAATTAGATGCAGAAACAAAAGTGATCAGCTCCAAGTATAATAAGCAAAACAGAATCTACCTATGTATTCAGGAAGAGCTGCCATATGGTCTTCTGGAGAATGTCAGGGCTGTGCTTGTATTTCAGTTAGCCACTGAGGAGGAAAGAGAGTTCATGCAGCTGTTGAAGGGGAGGATAATCCCCATCAACTGATGGCTGTGCATCCTTTTGCATGGAAGCTATCCCCTTCTGAAGCAGAACTCTGAGACAGGGAGTCTAATCTCATTTAAGTTCATTGGTTAGTATAGAGCTGAATTTTTGTGGCAGCAGAGAATAACTGCAGTGACTTCCCTGCTAGAGGCCACAGCTGTGAACCTTTGTGTGTATGTAGCTCACTAGAAATGCCTCACTAGTGTTGAGGCATTGGTGGCTGTAGTACTCCATGTGAGTGCCAGTGATGGAGGAGAAGAGGAGATACCCAAAAAAGAGATATTAAAATGTTAGGTTAAATAATTCTGTGAGGTATTACAAATTGTAAACAGTAGTGCTTGTGGGAATAAGTAGTAAAAGGCAGCTTAATGAGGCAGGTAGTATTAAAAAAAAAGTTTAGGCGTATCTTAGTAACCTTCTGCATTTTGTATATTCTGGAAATAATTATTTGGAGAGGGATAGGGAACAAAAAAAAACCTGATGATGCTACTTTATTATCCAGCATTTACTTGCGAACAGTGAAAGGAAGGAGCATAAGAAAAGAGAATTCACTGTCCTGTTTAATGTGAGAGCTACAAGGCAACATTTTAACCTGTAGTAATACAATTTGCTAACTAATTTAAGTGCATCTTTGTGTAGTCCTTTGTTAAACTGTAGGTCACAGCTCGGTGATACTGTATTTGCCACTTGGCTTAGTAGAAGAAATACTAAATTTGTGAAAAAGAAATCCATCAAGGACTATTAATTTTTCCTCTTTGTTTTGGAAGCAGAGAGCATACACTGAGAAGAAATAGCATCATGTACATGTGTTTCTTCTGTTGTTCTTTTTATACTGGCCATTGGGAATGTATGGCTGACCTTTGGGTGTAATTTGGTAAGGTGGCTCTTGGGCAATGCGTGTGTGTGCCTGCTTGTAGACAGCATATCTGATTCTGATTGTGCTGACAGGCAGAGTACAGCAGAGCAAAGTAACTGGGCACTAGCATCAGAGCAATCCAGTCCTGCAAGGGGATGCTTTTTAATTGCAGTTTGGAATATTTTATACAGGGTCTCTGATTTACTATGGTTTGAAATTGTAAGGATGATATTAAAAGTTTCTCTAAACCTTCATGTGATTTCTTTACATGCTCAGGGAAAACTGTGGACTGTGTAGAAGACACAAAGCTGCTACAAAAGTCCTGAATTACCTGGCATGGTTTTTGCTCCCTCTAAACGAGTGACTTGTTTGATTTGATTATTTTTTTCTTACAGGTAGTCCACCCTTTCTATGCATATTGGCAGAGTTTCTGTACTCAGAAGAACTTCGCTTGGAAAGAAGAGTATGACACACGACAGGCCTCAAACCGCTGGGAGAAACGAGCTATGGAAAAAGAAAACAAGAAAACAAGAGATAAAGCAAGGAAAGAGAGAAATGAACTGGTCCGTCAGCTAGTGGCCTTTATTCGTAAGCGGGATAAAAGAGTACAGGCTCACAGAAAACTGGTAGAAGAACAAAATGCAGAAAAAACTAGGAAAGCAGAAGAATTTCGGAGGCAGCAGAAGCTCAGACAAGCCAAGTACGTGAATGTTGAATGATGTTTTTTCTTAAATATGGTAAAAGTATATATGAGGATACATTTAGAGTTAGATTCTAATAGTAGCTCCACTTAATCTTTTAAATGTCTTTGAAAATTTAATGTATTAATTTTGGTCTCAAGTATGAGCTTTTTAAAACTAGAGTCTCTGAATTGTACTGACACGTAGAGGTGTCAGATAAGGAAGGAATAGTTACCCTAATGCTGCTGGTAACTGGTTATAGTACACAGTCCAGTGTGCTTTTAATTACCTGTGGAAGAAAGATGTAATGGTTGTTAAAATTCCTTTAGAGAAAAGGAATCACAGAGTGATAGGGCTTGGAAGGGACCTTGTAGATCATCTAGTCCAACTCCCCCCCCACCACCAGAGCAGGATCACCTAGATAAGGTCTTACAGGGACATGTCCAGGTGGGTTCTGAATGTCTCCAGAGAAGGAGGCTTCACAGCCTCTCTGGGCAGTCTCTTCAAGTGCTCTGTCACCCTCACAGTGAAAACATCTTTCCTTGTGCTCACATGGAAGAACCTTCTATGCTCCAGCATGCACCCACTGCCCCTTTATCCTATCGCTGCCATCACTGAGAAGAGCCTGGCTCCATCCTCCTGACTCTCACCCTTTACAGATTTATAAACATTAGTAAGGTCACCCCTCAGTCTCCTCCAAGCTAAAGAGGCCCAGCTCCCTCAGCCTGTCCTCATAAGGAAGGTGTTCCACTCTGTCATCTTGGTGGCCCTGCACTGGGCTCTTTCAAGGAATTCTGTGTCCTTCTTGAACTGAGGGGCCCAGAACTGGACACACTATTCCAGGTGTGGCCTCACCAGGGTGGAGTTGAGGGGGAGAAGGACCTCTCTTGACCTATTAACCCCACCCCTTCTAATATACCCCCAGGATGCCGCTGGCCTTCTTAGCCAGGAGGGCACATTGCTGGCTCATGGTCATCCTGCTGCCCCCCCAGAGTCCCCAGGTCCTTTTCCTCTTTACAGGTACTAAAGCTGCGACTGCCTGCTAGTGTTAGAATCACCAAGTTATGCATTCAACATAATTTTCCCAATGGCAAATATTCCATGAATGGAAAAATAACCCAAAGAAGAAGAGCTGGATATTGCCCATAAGTTTCCTTGCAGGGAGAGCAGGACTGTGACAACCTGGACTTAGATCAGCTTCATTTATCCTGAGACTGTACCTGCTAAAAAGAAAGTGTGGAAAAAAATGAACCTAGTTTTGATTTTCCTTTTACCTTTTCAGAAAGGACCCTGTCATTGGACTAATAGGGGTTTTTTTATAATTTTACTCAAAATTAAGTAGAAGGAAGAGTGCACCTCCCAAGTGTAAGCACAATATATTCTGCCAACTAGGAGAGCTTTTTGCCTGAAAATGGGAGGAGGGAGATTAAATACTTAATAAGGCTGCACTTGGAAGATTATTTATTATTGATTAAAGTTACATCATACACGTTATGCAGAATTTTATTTTTCACATATATACACGTGCTTTTCCCCCTGAAGTGCGAATGGAACTGAGGAATCCATTTCCTGACCAGTCATTAGGAGTCCAGGAGCAGGCAGCTGGAGCAAGGTTCAGCTGCACTGTGTGATAGCTTGGGCCATAATTGAGTTTTGAAAACCAAGCTGGTACATTCCCACAGTGCAGAGTGAAGGAGTAATGTGCGTGTGGTTTTTGTGGTCCTGTACTGTTTGTGGGTTTCAGTCTTGCAGCAGGTAAGAGCAGCTGTGCTTCTTTGAGGATTGAGTTGACTTTTGGCTGTCAGCTTGATGCTGACCATGCTGCAGAGCATTTTCTGCCTGAAATTCCAGCAGGATCCACCTACACAAATACATCTTCAATTGCAGTGTAGATGTGCTCACAGACAATGTAAATTAACTGCTGGGGATTTCCAGGTTGCACATAAAATTGTTTACCCCGTCATAATGTGGTCAGGACTTTCCTCCTACAATACTAGAATAAAACAAGTTATCTTTTAAGTAATACTGTTTCTGAATTCCCATCTCATCAACACAATGTAGAACTCACTGTGTTGTTCTACTTGAAGGCTTGCTGAGCAGTATAAAGAGCAGAGCTGGATAACTATGTCAGATCTGGAGAGAGAATTGCAAGAGATGGAGGCACAATATGAAAAGGAATTTAGAGATGGATCAGATGATGAAGTTGAATTAGAAGAACAGGAAACAAAAGTGGACAAAGGTATGGAGTGTGGGGGGTGATCAACGGTGAGTTGTTTCAGCCTGAGTATTGGCTCACTGCACTTAAAGCCCTGGACTCACAGTTCTGATCGTAGTGCAGCTCCCTGCCTCCAGCTGAGGCATGCCAGGCTGGAGCCTGGCCCTCCCTCTTGTTCCCTTTCGAACAGGAGAAGGCAGCAAGCTTCAGCTGCTGATTTATGACAGTGTGTGATTTGGTGAGTTGCTCTTGATCTGTCTGCATGTCGGTACTGCTGAAATGGAGTGTCAGTGTGGCGGCCGTTTGCTGGGGCTTTAAGAGCAGCTTAACTCAGAAATCGCTCATCTGACTTTGTCTCTCTGATCCCCACTGATCTCTTCAGACAAACTGAATGATGAGACTGAAGAAGCTGAATTTGTTGATGGTCTGTACTGCCCTGCTTGTGACAAATTGTTAAAAACTGAGAAAGCGTAAGTGCTTGTGGCTGGGGACTCGGGGGCGGGGTGTGGGGTTTTACCTTTGTAAAACGTGTGTTTTAAAGACTTCTTACCTTCACATAATGGTCAGTGTCGTCTTCCCAGCAGAGACATTGTCAGGGCAGAATTTTCCATTCTTGGTAGTGACGGATAACGAGGCTGTGATTAATTTATATGTAAATATAGCAACGTTTGCTCAGAGTTACCTGCAGTAACGAACGATCTGCTGGTCTTTACAGCATGAAAAACCATGAAAAATCAAAGAAGCATCGGGAGATGGTAGCGCTGCTACGGCAGCAGCTGGAAGAAGAAGAAGGGAACTTTCCTGTGTCTCTGGATGATGCAGATGGAACAAATACCAAAGAGGAGGAAGAAGCAGAAGACATGCCCAAGCAGAAGTACTTTAAATTTGTTGTAATTTTATCATGACTAATGATTTATTAAGTCTTGGAGGCCCACAGAGGGAGTTTTTGGTGATTCCTAGTTGTGTTGAAACTCAGAGTATCGTGCAAATTGGAAGTATTTCTCAGCATCAGAGTTTTAGTAAAATGCATGTGTTAGTATGATTGGTTTCAAATACTGTAGCATAATAATCTCATACTTACTCTGCTTCTTTAAGTTACATGTTAAGGAAAAGCAGTGATTGTTAATTTTCAAATAGTTGAACTTGCACAGCAACAGTGTTTATTCCTGGGGTACGTTTTTGTGCTTTTAGTTCAGTTGGATGCTGGCATACAGAGAATGAGCGTGCTTAAAAATGGAATTGATGAAATAAGTTGTACAGCTCCATTTTTTGAACAGCCAGAGCATAATACTGTTTCACTCATGTCTTCAAGTTCAGTCTGAGCAGAATAGAAGCTTTACTAGGAGCAAGGAATAGTGTAGGAGGACTCCAGTTTTCATTTCAGGCATGAGCAATTTTCTGTTTGTGGCTACTGTCTCCTTAATGATGATTTTAAAAAAATCTAACTTGGTACCTTTTAAGAAATTGGTTTTTTTTCCTCTTTCAAAGGGATAATTTTATCTTTACAGACTCTCGAAGAAGCAGAGAAAGAAACAGAAAACAATGATGGTATGTAGCAATATAATGATATCCAGTGAACTTTACAAGACAGTTTTATCTCCTAACTTAATTTTTTTTGTTTCTTTTGAGAGAACTTGAAATTCTACAGAACATGAAGACTGTTTTTTAGATCTTTTTAATTCTTCTTTGACTGCAGATACACTTACTGTGATCGTATTTTGTGATGATAATCTCAAAGGCCTCACTTTTTCCTGTTTGTGTAGATCATAATAAATGTGGCCCTTGCTCTAAAAAGGCTACAGTCCACAGTTTAAAGAAAGCAGATGAAGCAGGCAGATGGAGAGGGACCATCTGCAAGGAATTGATCAGGAAGACCAGCAGTGGCCTTAGTGCATTAGCATCTTAATTTTTCTGGTGGTTGTTTTCTGCTTTGGTTGCTAGAGGTGGCATATTGTATTGTTTGTAAGCCTCTAACTTAGGGGACCAAAAAAGAAAAAAGTAGTAGACTTTTGGCATCCGACCATCTTGATTGCTGGAACCAACACATCCATTCCACCTTTCACTTGAATTGTAAACACAAGTTATGCCAGTCAGTTGCTGGTGTCCAGGGTCCGAGGCTGTGCAAGGTAGGACAGATCTGTGATGACAGCAGAAGGGTGAAATCAGGAACTGTGAGCCTTTTCATGCTTGAGTGGCAGGAGAGGAAACTCTTCTGCCTTGCCGAAGTTTGATCCTTTTCAGGCCTTACGTCATGTCTACTTACTACATCAATCCTAGCTAGTCCCACTGACCTATCTATACCAGGTTCTGCCTCTTCCAGCCTTTCCCAAGATGGTCTTGTGTCTTCCCCCAGCCTAATCTCTCTAGTCTCCCATTACATCTTCACCTTCTCTGCCCTCTCCCACAGCATCATGTTTTCTTATCCTGAAGAACCTTCCTTGAGACTTTCAAGCAGTTGAATTTTTTTTGGTTTGCTTTGGCTGGTATTGCATAGTCCAGGTCAGTATTGGCTTCACCTTGTTTCTGTGGAGGCCATCAGGCTCCTGTTCAGTTCTTGCCTCCTCTGTTTGAAACCAGAAGGTCTCGTTCTCTGCGTCGGGTCGCGTAGAGGCACCTCATCGCCCATCAGTCTGCTCACAAGTCCTGCAGCCCAGATGGTGGGTGCTGCAGCCGTGTAGCGTGAGCTTGAACCTCGTGCAGACAAGTTCTTCTGGAAACACAGCTTCCATCCTCCACTAAGCTTTACTGAGTGCAGGGAATCACTGTGGGCTTTGGTTAGTTTCTCTAGCCTGCTTTTGGGAGCGGAGGTGTTTGGCTTTGGGCATGCTCAGGAATTATCTTTTGTCAGCCTGCATGTGTCAATTGAGTCTGTGCTGTCTTATGATAGGTGGGAAAGGCTGCCAGTGTTTCTGCTGTTAGGGAGGGAAAACACAGTGTGCCTGTCTGGGTTCAGTCAGCTCAGTTATTCTGGCTGAAGTGTCCTAACACAGGTGACTGGCACAGAAAACTTCAGTCTAAATAATTAACGTTCTGTAAAGTTACAAGCAAAGCCACTGTCTTCTGATGTGAAATGGTAGCCTGAAATGAGCCAGCCCTGTGTATAATTAAAAGGTACTGTCATTTTCTTTGGTAGTTTAGAGCCTGTTGTACTGGAGTTTCTTCCCTTCACCACAGGTGGCCTCATCTTTCAGAACAGAACTAAGGTTTCACCTGTTACAGTCTCACTGAAAACATGCAGTAAAATTAAGAGGGTCCATGGCTTTGTGTTCTCCCCACCCACTTATGTTGGAGGTAAATGATGTATAATGTATTTGCTAATGACCTCAGAGTAGTTAACTTGGATTTCTTCTGTTTGGACAGACTTATGAGGAGTCCCTTGATAACAGTGCTGGTGAAGAAATGGCTGAAGAAAAGGAGGTGCCCTGCATGGATAAGCACGGTGGCTCAGCAGAGGAGCTGGTAAACTGTGGCCAAAGATTTGCTGCATCAGAGGATGCAAGCACTGCAGAAGATGTTAGCCAAGTGATTGAAGCAACAAGTGAAGTGAAAAGGTGGGCTGGCTTGCAGTACTGCAGTCACTGTGTCATGGTGTGTCGTGTTTGATCCTGTCAGGCAAGTCTGAGTTTAATCACCAATGTAAACTGGGGGCTACTCCACTAAATCCGAGCTGAATAAATGTGCTGCCAAACAAGGAGTGTTAGGGCCTACTTTAAAAATGGTGTTTGACAGCAGACCCCTGCCACATGACTGAGCAATTGCTAGGTCATCTAGCTGAATGTTGAGGTCAACAGTTGATCATAGAAATCAATTTATTTTTTGCTGGAAGCATTCGTGCTAGCTATGTTGTGTGAAGGAAGAACAAGGGGAAGCAGCAAAGACATTCATGACTGGGTATCATCAGAGGCTTCTGAATGCTGTGTTGAATGTTCCTGTGCACTGATCTTGGTTTTTCTTTGTCTATCAGCAGTACTAAACCTAAAGGGAAAAAAGCCAAGGATGCAAAAAAGTCTGCTAAGGTGTCTTCTGAGCACCCAACAATGGTATGTCGAATTCCTTAATGCTATCTAAAAGCTGGTGATCGTATTGGTACAAACAAGGTTGGTTGTGTCATTAACTCCAGTCCAACGTTTCAGTTTTTTGCTTGCTTTTTAGTAACACAGGTATTTCAGTCCCAGTGGTTTTATTAGAAGGTAGAAACTGGAACATCGGGTCTAGTCACAGAGAAGATTAGGACTAAAGTGCAGTTACAAGAATTACTAAAACTCTATCCAAGGCAGTTCAAGTAAATGAAACAACTGAAGACAGAGCAGGTGACAGTACCATGTGCATCTTTCCCAATATTGATGCTTCCCTGAAAGAACACAATCTAGTAATAACTACAGCTAAGACACAGGAAATTCACGGAATCTCAGAGCCCAAAGTATTATGTGTATAGATCTCAGGAGAGATCAGAAGTATTCTTCATCTTGAATTAGATTTGCAAGCCCTCTGTTCTTGTTCTTGGTTCTGCTTAGTACTCTAAAACTTCAAGAAGCTGTGTTTGATTTTTTCCAAAACAAGTATTTGTCAATCAATAATGGAATATCTGTGATAGTGAAATGTGAATAAGCTGCATGTTTCTTAGAGAAACTGCATAAACACACCACACCACTGTTTTATTAGATGTTACATATGAATGTGAAGCATTTGAGTTTTCTTTTTCCTTGTTGTAGAGTGAAGTTCCTATCCACTGTGTAACCTGCAACGGTGCGTTTCCATCCCGAAATAAACTGTTTGAACACCTAAAAGCCACAGGACATGCAAAAGCAACACAAGCACCAGTGGTAAATGTTGCTGTAAACGCCAGAAACAAAAAGGAGAAACGTAAAAACAGATAGAACTTTGTTACAGTCTTAAGAATGGTACGTGAAAACTCTCCCAGAACTGCACATTGCCTGTGTCTGGAGTTAAACAGAGAAGGCAAGCCCTAATCTTGGGGGGGAATAAAGAGGAAGATGCAGCAAAAGGAAAGTTTTCCTTGTGAAGGAACCTGGGCTTTCTTTTGGGTTTATGAGCCTTTCTTCAGTGGCTGGATTTGACCTACCTGGATTTGACCAGCTGCTTTCACACTGGGCATGGCAAAACTAATTCATAGCTACTTACCTTGCATTTCTGTAGAAACTTGCATGGATAAAGTACCCACACAGAGTAAATATATTATTTTCACACTTGTGTTGCTAATCTCTTGAGAGGTCTTGGCCTGGGGTGAGCGTAGCCAATAGAAGGGCCTGTGCCCCTTTGATCACCTGTCAGAAATGAAACATCACCAAGACACGGCAAAAACAAAGGCTTCGCTTCTGCCATCCCCAAGGGCCCTTTCAGATGACTGAATTACGTTAAATACCAGGCACAAGGGAAGGAGATGACAAAGCTGGTCAACTGTTTTTGACAATTCGTGCTGGCTTTGTACATCTACCTGCATGCCAGGGATTGGAAAAAAAAGACTTGTAGAAAGGCTTTGCTGCAGTAAGGGAAGGGAGAAATAAATTACATTAATTTATTCTGATTTCTAAAAAATACCAACATAGTAATTGGTACTGTACTTCTCTTTAAATGCACAGTTGTAGCATTTCTTGTTTTTTGTTGCTTTTTTTAAAAGTGGGTAAGAAACACCTAATTTTGGAGTGGAAGGGGATTATACATGGGGATTATCGATGCAGTTGGAGAAGGCAGTGCTCAGCAAGGGCTAGGGTATGTTGTCTGGGAAACTCCTTGAGTGAAATTTTCCAGAAGCACTGATCTTACATTCTCTAAGTCCCTCTGAAGCTTTGGCTCATCACACAAAATGGTAGAATACTGCCCCTCCCCAGCTCGCTAACACAGCACCTTTACTGGGTCAGGGAATTACTGGAATGATTGTGGCGTGGGGCTGGGGGGCGGGGCCCTGGGCACTGCTGGGTTAATGGTTGGTGATGGAGCCTTTGGGCCATAAACAATGGGGAAATCTAAACACAGGTGGCAACATGTAGGCCCCCTGCTGCGACAGGCGCCAGAAGAGGCCTTCAGAATCCTGTCCTGAAAGGAAAGGTAATGCCTGCTGCCTGGTGGGGGTTTTAAAGTCGCTGGAGTGACAGGCAGACTGCTGACCGATCAGATGCAGGCTGCCAGCAGTGCATGTATGAAATGACCAGTCTGTTTAAGCAGGCAGTGTGCTGAGCCTATCGAAAGGAAAGATTTTGTACAATAAATAGACTTCTGCTTCCATCAAGCGGCGTCCTGTCTCTGTCGCGGCAAGTGATGAAATGGTTCTTGCTGACTGTCCACAATGCCACTTGTGTGTTGGAAACTGAAGGAAGGAGCTGAAAAATTGAAAGTTAATTGTGTAAGAAGGAAACCCAGCACCTCATTTCACCAGCCAGAGTGAGTTGTGCTCAGTGACTAAGGCATGTGCTGTACAATCCCAAGGCAGCAGGAGGGAAAGAAGAGTGTATTTCGGATGGGATGATGGCTGGATTAGAGCCCCATGATAAGGCTTTCTGCAATTGGAAACTTTTAAACTTTTGTACAAGCAGTTTTATCATACTGTACTAAAGCATATCCCGGTAGTGAGGGCAAACAGCCTGAGACCTTCAGCTGGTGTAAAATGTGCCAAGGGTTCTGCTCAGGGTGGTTCTCAGCCAGAGACTGACTATGTAAATGCAATCTCACAGACTGAACCCTGCAATACTACTTGTTGACTTAATTTTTTTTTCCTTATTTGAATAAAAGTAAGTACTTAATCATTTCTGTGGCTTAGAAATTCTTCTGTGTATTGGGTATAAATGGCAAGGTTTTGGTAGTGGTGGGGAGGCAGTCAGGGGCTGCCCTGCTCTGGCCTGAGCCAGCCCTGCACCAGAACCGCTGTGCGTCGGGAGCCTGCACGTGTCGCTGGAAACGTGTGGCCAGGGCAGTGCTGGATCCACCCCCAGGCTACAAAGTCCAAACAGCATGTACTTCCCCAAAACAACTTTATTAATTTGCTGTCACTGTTTCTAAAAATTACCAATTTTGTTACGATTTTCATAGATGAGAAATGAGTACCTGTCTGCCTCTTCATCTGATTCCTGGTTAATCAAACCAGGGGTTTCTATGCTAATGCTTGAAGAGATGTGCAGCTTATACACAACATCACTGCAGAACTTAACTGTATCTTTACAGGACAGATTAGATAATATTCTTCATTAAACACTGGATCTGTTAGACTGCTCCTGTGATACTGAACAAGTGTTTCATCTTCACACTATTTTCTTCTCCAGTGCAGATTAGTGCAGAGTCTAGGTGGCAAGTATCAGGGGTTTTGTGAAACAAGTCTATTTTGCAGCTGCTCCTGCCGTGTGTCTCTGTAAAGCAGAGTGAAATACTTCCACAGCAAAGTCGACATCCTTTTTAGTAATGCACATAGGAGGTTTAATTCTAAATGTCTGAGGAGAAAGCAAAAAAAAAAAAAATCATCCTTAAAATTGTATGGGAAGAATACAGTTTCAAGCAGCCCATCTAGATCAGGTATCACCTTCTGCCCCAAAAAATCTAATCAAAGCATGGAAACTAATACATAGGGGAACAGCAGAGCAGGGACTGAGGCTTCTGATAAATGCACTCCGAAGGGGAGCAATTGGGGGCTTGACTGCATGCAACTTCCCCCCTCCACTCTTGTGATAAAGCAGCTGCCTCCAAGAAAGACCTGACTAGGGGAGGTGATGTTCACAGCTGTGTTGGTGCAGATAAAGCAAGTCTAAAACCTTGGATGGTTTGTACTGAGAACAGCAATCTAGGTGTATTTTCGTTTCTACTAGCTCTGCCACAGGGAAAAGTAGTATGTATTGAGAGTGGCAGCCTCAGCACTATGTCAGCTGGTTTGCTTTTTCAGTGTTTTTTAAAGGCTTCTAATATTATCAAGTAATTGACAAATGCTAGCTTTTGGGTAGGGTACTATAAATTGAATGCATGTTGATCAGGAAGGGATATATGTACAGTTTAACCTGTCAGGAACTGGGGTTCTTCAACCCAGATGTTTGATGTAAATGACAATGTTACCAAAAGTATTTACCTTCCTTAAGGCTCTTTCAATTTTTGTGTCTTCACCTCCCAGGACTTTATGCAGCAAGAGGGGAACAGTGGTCTTTCCCACCCGCTGCACCCAGCCACTGAACAGATAAACTCACAGATAAACAGCACTCTTGTGGCCAGAACCAGATTCTACTGTGCTCTGAGCTGTTAGTCTGTGACGTGTGGGAGAACTGGTGAGGTAACAGATGCAGCATCCTATTTATTTCAGCCACCCTTTATCTCCTGCAGAAGCTGTTTCTTCTGCCTCAGAAGGCTTCACTGCCTGACCATCCCTGAGGCAGGTCTCTGCTGTTGACTCACACCCTGTGAACACCTGGTCACCCTGGGTACAGCGTGGTGTAGCTTCAGCTGGTGTGGGCTGATCCCCATTCACATGCCATCCTCATTTCTGAGCTGTGCTGCTGAACTCACTTTTAACAACTTTATTACCACACTGGTAGCACGTTACCAGGTCTGAAAGAATGAGTAAGACCAAACCTGTTCTGTCAGCTGATAACCTGAACAGCCATAAAGGCTTAGCAGGCCTGAACATTGCTGTCCCTCTAAAGGGAAACTCCACGCTTACAACTAGTTCAGCACACTTGAAAAGAACCAAACAGGCATTGCTTGACTTAGAAAATAAGCAAAATTAAACAGAGATAGTTCTTAAGAGTGTATGTCTTCTAGTTTATTTTACTAAACCAAAATTAATTGAGGGGAAGATTCCTGTTTAGGGAATGGGATGTAGGTCACCAGGAGGGAAAATAAGCTCTACGTATAACCAGAGGTTTGGTACCTGACTGTAGAGTCCTCCTCTGCCGATCAGAACCCCCATGTCTCTACAGTCCTCCCAGATCTGACTGATTTCTTCAGCTGGAAGAGGCTGTCGACTATCCTAAGGAAAGCGAACATTAAATTTGGATATTCTAAATCATTTCTATGAAAAAGATGTATACTGCAGTCTCTTCAATAAACCCCACCCCTTTCTCTGGCTGAAAACATTAACTGAGTAAGGTAAGTTTCTTTCCAGGATGAGTTTATGCAACTAAGGTACACAAGTTAACTGTTTACTCAAAGCTTGTGAAATATCTGAAATACTGGAATTTTCTGGCTCATTTTTAGCCAGAGCAATGTTTTCTCACTTCACTAGCTGTTTTTTATAGAAAATCTGACATTTCAACTCAATAAAATGTGATAAAGCTTCCAATGCACTGTAGATCAACAGGAATAAAGCAAATCACTCACCTTATCTGTCACCATTTCTACTCCAATCATAAGTCCCTTGCCACGGACATCTCCTACAATCTTGAACTCATCCCGTAGCTTAGCCAGCTCCAGCAGCATGTAAGTTCCCACGTCCTCACTGTTTTTCTGCAGGCCGTCTTCTTCAATAGCCTGGTTAAAATGATGTACTATGACAGTGCTGCAGGAAAAGCTTCCAGTACAGTCAGTTAATCCCCTTTAGTTTGATGACGTTATATTTATCTCAATTCCTTGCAGACCATGTTCCTTCACTACTACAATCCTTACATCTTTCTTCTCTTACAACCCTCTAATGACAATCGTGCAATTGAACATAGTATTTTAAAACTGCAGTGGCATTTTTCACATTTTACTTCTTATTCCACAAACATAATCCAGTAATTTATGCTTTCGTGTTGTCATAACTGAGACATACCTGACCAGCAGGATTATTTTCAGTTTCTTACAGGAAGATTTTTTAACTCTTTGTCGGTATCAGGCAGGAATATAATTTGACAAGGCATACCTATGTGTACTGGGCAGTCTTCTAGGGAGCAACTTCAGTGCTTTAATTAGATTCATCAACACCATGCTTTTTAATTACCATCTTTTTTTTTGTTCCTTACTCTGCTCTTATTCAAAGTCTGCCAGCTATCAGAACTGACACACACAAAGCATTTTATGAACTTAGTATTTCACATGAAAAAAGCAACAATACAATCACAGAAGGTTAGGAGGGTGTTCCTCCTTTTTATTCCCTCTCTCCTTCCTTCTCCCCCCCAACCCCATCCCTCCCCTCCCCTTATTCTTCCTGAATCTGGCAACTTCCTTGGATTCATTCCATATCCAGGCTACAAATCACTTCAGAGTCAAAAAACCCCAAAACATGGGTTCAGACTTTCTTATCTGTGAACTGCTTTGCCAAGATCTTACAAAATAGCTTAAAAAAGCTAACATGAACAGTGTTTGCTGTAATGGAGTGAAATTGAAGGACAAATGATACATTTGTCTGTACATGATCAAGACAATATAACTAGCAACTGATTTTCTGCTGAGAGAAATATGCTGCAAATTTTTCTGTAGTCTTTCTCATGAGGGATTTTTTTTTTTTCTTCAAAAGGAATTTTGACCTTAAATATTTTTAACAATCTGGTTGTTAAGTTTTTTTAGGCACAAGGTAAAACTGTGGGGTTAAAACAATTTTGTTAAGCATGTGTGCCAGAGAATATATTTGCCTAAACCGAGGATTTGTGCAGTCCTATGAAAGAGTTACTCAAGACTTTTGAGAAAGTGCTTTCCTACATTTTTATTAATAAAGTAAAAAAATGCAAGGGGGACAAAAAAAAGATTATTCTAAAAACCATAACTAGATGGATGAAAATTTGGCAATGAAACTAACCAGGAATTTTTCCTACACATAGGGCATGTTGGCTACATATGCATAAGACATGCATATCTGTATTCATTTTACACAGTTATTTATAGAACCGTCCACATGTAACTTTACAGTAAGAATAAACATAAACATTTTTCACATTTTCCTACAAGAAAGAATGTGGAACACATAAACCTATATAAATGTTCTCCCTACATCGAGAACTGCAGCTCCAACTACGCAGGCCAAAGGGCTTCCTCCAAATGTATTAAAGTGAAGGTTTTGAGCCAAGGAACTTGCAATCTCTAAAAGAAAAAGAACAACACTGATGACTCTTACAGTTACCTTATGTTTGGCCACACTACTTACCAGCTTTAACTCACCTGCCACATTACACTGCTGTGCTTCAACCCTTATTCTACTAGAGACAATGCAAATGGAAGATTTCATTTTTTTCCTGAAAGTAGTCTGTGCAAAACATGCTACTTCAAAGAACTACAGTGTCAAGCAGATGTTAAAAGCAGACTTTTTTAAAAAAAAGTTACATTTCTAATATATGGTGTCAGTTGTCCCCTTGAACTAACATCCACAAAGTTTCTTCACTAGATTCAGCCAGTCATTAGTAGGAATGAAGTAGTTGGCTACCATGCTGCCTTATATACCTGCAGTACATTGATTAGGAAACGATGAATCCAGTGAGGATTTCCAGGATCTCTTACTGTCTCTACTGACGATGCCACAAGGTCACCCCTGCATCCCCATTTGGATAAAACTGCACAGGTACAGCACAGAACTTTGTAAAATGAGCAAGAAATGAGAATTCCTTTGTCAAAAGACAGAATGAGATGAAGATTAGTAGTAATAAAGCTCAGCTGGCTGAACACGTTTCCAGTATGTAACTGTTGCATAGCATATCTTTTAATTACTCTATTTTAAATCATAGCAGTGCAGAACACTTACCTTTTGTTGTAACAACAGCTGCCATTGGAAAGCCATTACCAATTCCTTTTGACAAAGTAACAATGTCAGGGACTACATCATGTGTTTGAAATCCCCAGAAATGGCTGCCTGTCCTTCCAAATCCTGTCTGTACCTTTGAAAAGAAAACCACAGAGAAATCCTCATCACTTCCTCATATTTTACAATAAGGTTTATTTTTCTTCTCCATCATTACTGATTTGCATTAAATGGCAACTACACCTGGAGTTAATGTCTATGAGAATATGTATTCAGATGGCTTTGCACAAAACAGTAGTTATTGTAATTGGGTTTTTCTTTCACATATGAAAGAGATAACATGGCACCATTTCTTCAGCATGGTGGAATGCACAATTAAGTTGCAGATTCCATTTCCATTTTGCAATCCTCATCACCAGTACAGGCTGGGAGATGAAGTGACAGAAAGCAGCCCTGCAGAGAAGGGCTTGGGGCTGATGTGGATGAGAAGCTCGACATGAGCTGACAATGGGCGCTCGCAGCCCAGAAGGCCAATCGCATCCTGGGCTGCATCAAAAGGAGCGTGGCAGCAAGTGAGGTGATTCTGCCTCTCTACACTGCTCTGGTGAGACCCCCACCTGGAGTACTGAGTCCAGTTCTGGAGTCCCCAACATAAGAAGGACATGGAACTATTGGAATGGGTCCAGAGGAGGGCTACGAAGGTGACTGGGAGGGCTGGAGCATCTCTCCTATGAAAACAAGCTGAGAGAGTTGGGGTTGTTCAGCCTGGAGAAGAGAAGGCTCTGGGGAGACCTTACAGTGGCCTTCCAGTAGCTGAAGGGGGCCCACAAGGAATCTGGGAAGGGACTTTTAGAAGGGCATGGAGTGACAGGGCAAGGGGGAAATGGTTTTTAATTGGAAGGGAGTATATTGAGATTGGGTATTAGAAAGGAATTCTTCACTATGAAGGTGGTGAGACACTGGCACAGGCTGCCCAGAGAAGCTGTGGCTGTCCCCTCCCTGGCAATGTTCAAGGGCAGGTTGGATGGGGCTTTGGGCAACCCAGTCTAGTGAAAGTTGTCCCTGCCCATGGCAGGGGGGTTGGAACTTTATGATCTTTAAGGTCCCTTCCAACCCAAACCATTCCATGATTTTATGATTTCAAAATGCAAAGAAAATGCAGTTGCTTATCACATTTCAAAAGCAACCCCATGATTGCTGGTTTCTGCTACCACAATGCTTGAGGCATGTATCACTGTCACTTTTGAAGACTTGCTAGTATTTTAAAATAGTAAAAATTTTTATAAGAAATTGCTAAGCAAATTCTGTTTATAAAATGTACTTGTGAAGTACAGCAATCAGCTCCCTTCTGGAGGTTATGTATGCTGACACTCATAAAAGAAGGTGTTATTGTGACACATGTCACATCACAGTTGGCATTTATTAGCTGCATATTTGTGTAAATTTACTGCTCACAAAAGGTGAGGACTGAAGAGTGCTACTAACATTAGCTGTGCCTAAAATCAGAATGTCACATAGCAGAATAAAAGCAGTAAAACCGATGGGGTCCTATGGTTGGAAAGATGGACTGTGTTAAACTTAAGCTATGGAGTATATAACATTCCAATCAGACTATTTCCAGGATTCTAGATTGCCTTCATTTGGATTCTTTTGAGATGACTTTCAAAGGTACCCCAAAGTCTATACCTCTTATGTAAAAATACCCCAAACTCACTTCATCTGAAATACAAACACCCCCTCTTTCCCGTACTAGCTGATAAGCTTCCTTCAAGAAACTTCTTGGGTACTGAACAGCTCCATTAACACCCTGTCAAGACAAAAAAGACAATGTCTTCAGGAACAGACAAGGAAACAAGAGTTCCAGATTATCCTACAATAGGAAAAAAGTACCAGCAGCCCTCAGGTATTAGTAAGACTGTTGACTTAAGTTTCTGTCTTCAGCACTGCTTCAGAAAGTTCCTGCTCAGGTCACTCATTCCCATTCCACAGAGCAGCTTGCTGTTCCCTTAGCTGTGCTGGTTTAAATGCCTGTGAGGCTCTGTGGTAAACAGGATCACTGTAAGACACAGTTAATTCCAAAACAAGTACCTCAATGCACACTGAGAAAGCCACAAACTGTGTTTAATGTAAAAATTAACCAGAGAATTTGCTCCTTCTTTGGTAGATTTGTTTAAAACATTGTTTCCTCAATTTTTGTTCACCTTGCCAGTTTTAATTTTGATCATAAATTCCACACTACATCTGGACTGCAACAGCTTCTTAGGTTTAGGTATGTAAAGGCTTAGAAGACTGCAAAACTAGAGAACAGCTCCAGTTTCATTTGTGGTCACAATTTTCACTTCCCCCCCCCGGCCCCCTTATTTCCTGTTGCCAGGATACAGTCTCCCTATTTAAGAACCAGTGATACAGCAGTTGTGAAAACAGGGTGAAGCACCAACACAACGAATCCTGTGGCCAACACTTGGTGGAGAGCTGCTAAAACAGGTGGACAACATGGCTGGGAAGATGTGGAAGGGGGATTGGGTTAGATAGTAGTGATAATAGTAAAGAGAAAAGCAATATGAAATTTGGAAGAAGTAGCATGCATCATATTAGCTACTTAAATGCAGAAAGAATGTATATGTTTCATCATGATTGTCTGTTTAACTTCATGAGCAGAATTCTAGCTCCATTGAAATCAGTGACAAAAGCTGAAATTTTAGGACAGTGCACCTATTTTTCAAATATTTGAGGTGGTTAAGGCATTAAAAAGAATAAAAATCAGCAGAAGTCTATGTCCAGGATGTAGCTAAAGAGTATCAGATTTGAGTGTTTCACACTATTTTTGCTATCACAACTGAGAAATGGCAAATCACCCACTTGAATTGGTTCAGCAATAAATCCAGCTATTGATCTTGGGACGGAGGTATTCAGAGTGTCCTTGAACTGTTCAATGTACTGGTCCTTCGCACAGCATACACCTGTTCACAGGGGAAACAGTTAAATGGAATTTACATAATAAGACATAAAACTAACTGAAACATGGCATTACACATCTCAGCAGCCAGTACTGTCTGAGTGCATGGTAAATATTACATCTCAAATACACAATAAAAGGCTGAAGATTAAAGGAGAAAGTCCCTTGTTTTCTCTTAAGCCATTTGTACTCTAAGGAATGCCAGTTCCAAAACAGCAAGGCAAAGCTGCCAGACAGTATGATGTTAGACATTATACAGGTCAGTAAACTGTTGGTTAGAGGAAGTGTTTGTGAATCCTCTACATCAGTAGAAGGAACAAGCAGACATTTCCTCAGGGGTTAATAAAACATCAGCATAAGACACAAGGAATTGTTAAGTTAGCGTGGGTATGAGGATTCTGGAGAACACAGCTGTGTATATATATGTGTGTGTGTGTGTGTGTATATATACTGAAATAAAGGACACAGGAATTAGTACAGCTAATGCTCCCATTCACTAGGGAAAGCAAAGCCAAAAAGAGAACATTCTGTTATGTTTGCACGTAAACTAAAACACTAAAAGGACTGTCTGTTGAAACAGCAGGAATAAATTACTGGAATTGTCGTTCACAGGAGAGCAGTAGAGGAGCTTTCATATTGTGTTGTGTATGGAATGTTTTGCCTCATACAAGAATTTTTGTCTTCAAGGTTGTCCTTACTGTTCATATTATTCCAAAAAAACCCCAACCTGGAGAGCAGTCAAAATTTCAGGAACAGCAGAAAACACCAATCAACATTCCTGTTCTTCTAGATGTGCTAAACTGAGTTCCACAGATTCCAGAGTTGATCATGATAAATGCTGGAAACAAGGGCTGATTTTTCATCAGAAATCTAGGAATACAAGATGTCACCTGCCCAAATTTTTTCTCAGTGGGAAGCAGGCCCCTGACATTCTCTGCAGTACTTTCTTTGGTTGCCCTGGCCAATCCTAATAGAGGTCTGCCTTTCTTATGTCCTGGTTTTCAGCTAGGAGTTAATTTTTATAAGAAGCTGGGAGGGGACACAGCCAGGACAAATGTCCCAAATGAACCAAAGGGACATTCCGTACCATATGAATCATGTTCAGCATACCGGCTTGGGGGGCAGGGGGGGCGTGGGGAGTAGGACTGGTGGGGTTGCAGAAGCTGGCTGGTGAGGAGGGGTCAATGCTCCAGGACCAGACACCAGACAGGCACTGGGATTCAGGGCAGTGAGTAAACTGCATTGTGCATCACCTGCTTTGTATATCCTTCTATCAGAACCATTGCTGGTATTTTCCTCTCCCATTGCTGTCCCAGTGAACTGTCCTTATCCCAGCCCATGAGTTTTGCCTTTTTCTTCTGATTCTCCTCCCACTGAGGGGGAAGAGTGAGCAAGTGTCCCTGTGGTGCTCAGCTGCTGGCTGGGGCTGAACCACCACAGGCCTTTCTGGTGCCCCAAAGGGTTGTAACAACAGATCTGACCAGAGTGTGTTAAAAGCACATTGGTTATATGCATTTATTTATATATTATATAGTTGCTGGTCACAGTGGTGGTGTGTGTGTTCACACGGATGTGCTGTGTGAACCCTACAGCACTGTTTATCTCCTCTGAGAGAGGGGTCTAGATTCCCATTTGGCTGTACTGTGTAATACTGACTTATGCTGTAATGTCATCACTGGTCATGAGGTAACGCTGGTATCTGGATGTGACACTGCAGTCACAGAATCACAGAATGTGTGAGGTTGGAAGGGGCCTTTAGAGATCATCTAGTCTAACCCCCCTGCAGTAAGCAGGGACAATCACATCTGCGCCTCAGACAGCATCTCTTTGAACTGATTAACAATGGCACCCACTCTATGGGGAAGACAAAGGGGATGTCCTCCTTCTGCTATTTCACCTCCTCTTTTTTCCTTCAGGCTGGTTACAGTAGCATTTGAGAACTTAAAACATCTTTAGGATGTTCAAGCTAGCATGCTTTTACTCCTATGTCTCCTGATTGTGTTCTAGGTCTTGTTTAGGGTTAAAAAAACTTCCTTAAGAATAGCGCCCAGAGATGTGTCCCAAGGCTGGACAGCCATGGGTGGCATGACATGTAGGAGAACGTAGGCAGCTATCTAGGGACCTCCAGTGGTTTGGAACTTCACTCCCCAACAAATACAATGCTGTAGCTCTTCCCAGGAGGCACAACTTGCCACTCTGTACTGGGCCCTGGCCAGTATCTACCAAACACTGCTCAGTATTAGGCAGCACTCTCAGTGGGAGGAGAGGGAACACAGAACAATAGGCCAACAGGCACTGTGACTACTCCAGCCCCCGAGACAGGCACTGCAGCTGAACCAGAGAACCAACATGTACACAAAGAAGTCAGTACACTGAGTGAAGGACGATGATGAACAAAGATCATCATGAGAACAGGGGGAAGAGGCAGAACCAGAGGAAATCCCCTGATCCCTGCACCTGAATGAGCTGTGAGATACATGAAAATGCTTCAGCTGTCATCCAGGTAAGCACACATCTGGCTGCTCTGACACTGGGATAACTGGTCTAGTAGACTGGAATTAGCAAGTAGGGAGGCCAAGCAGCTGGGATCCCTGTCTATGGAAGGGGATATCAACAGGGGTGATGGAGAAAAAGACACAAGCCCTCAGCCCCTGGAAGTAACTTCTGTCACACATGAGGGAAAGGGAAATCTTCCCTTTGCCAAGGGAAGCGGACCACCATCGAAAGAGCTACTCAATACCAGAGGGAATTAACCATGAGGGAGACGGTTTATTATGACCTGGGCAACACACAGGTACCCACAGGTCTTGATGAAGTCCAGTGTACCTGACCCATGTGGTGTATGCCAACTCACTGGCAGTAATGGACAGGGAAGACAGAGGCACCAACAATGGATGAAGTGTCTGGTCAACTCCAGCAATACGAAGAAAGTGTCTCTTCCTCCCTCAACTCAGCAGTGGAGAAGCTGTACCAGGAGGTCCAGCAATGTGAAGAGAGTATGTCCTGTTCCCCACCTGTATGGACCAGTATCTCAGCTATTAGGAATAAGTGTTCCTCTGCTCAAGAGAGAGGGTGTAGAAGGCACACACCACGAGGCATTCTGTGGTTTTACTTGCGTGGACACAGAGAGGACATGAGGAAGTGGGATAGAAAACCTACCGTGACCATATAGGCAGGGGTACATTGAGCTACAACAGGGTACTGATGGGGTTTTGGCACAGCTGCCTTGGAGATGGAGAAAACTGAACAACTGTCTTTGCCCAGTCTCTCAGAGGACCCTTCTGTTGTGGGGTTGCTGAGGGTCAGAGAACAGATGCCGATCGCTACACAGGGTGCACCAGCAGCTATACCACACCGAGACTCCCTGATCCCCATCCAGAAGCTGATTCAGCAGCAGGAGAGTCAGGGAGTGGTCAGCAGAACCTGTTCAGCCTTTAACAGTCTTGTATGGCCAGTGCCAAAGTCTAATGGGGGGTGGAAACAGTGAGTGCTGTCGTGCCAGAGGTGCTGGAACTTCAGCATGAACTGGAGTCAAAGGCAGCCAAGCATCCTGCCACAACGGATGCCACAAACATTCTTCTCCATCCCTTTGACAGCAGAGTGCAAGCCACAGTTGGCTTTCACTTGTAGGGGTGTCCCATACACCTGGAATGGACTCCCCAGGAGTGGAAAGAGCCCCACCATTTGCCATGGACTGATCCAGACTGCAAAGCTCCAGAGCACCTCCAGTAGACTGATGACATCATTGTATGGGGCAGCACAGCAGCAGGTTTCTGAGAAGGGGAAGAAAATGATCCAGATCCTTCTGAAAGCTGCTTTTGCCACAAACTGAAGTAAAGTCAAGGGACCTGCCCAGGAGATCCAGATTTTAGGAATAAAATGGCAAGATGGATGTCATCAGATGCCAATGGATGCGATCAACAAAACAGCAGCCACGTCTGCACTGACTAGCAGAACAGGAAACAGAAGCTTTCTGAGGTGGTGTGGGGTTTTGGAAGATGCATATTCCAAACTACAGTCTGTTGCAAGCCCTCTCTGTCAGGTGACCTGGAAGAAGAATGACTTCCAGTGGGGCCCTTAGTAACAAGAAGCCTTTGAAGAAATCAAGCAGGCATCAGGCCACACAGGAGCGCTTGGACCAGTCTGGGCAGGACCAGAGGTGACAAACCTGCATTACACTGCAGCCAGGGAGAATGGCCCTACCTGGGGTCTCTGGCAGAAAACACCAGGTCGACCCCTGGGGTTTTGGAGTTGGGGGTACCAAGGATCAAAGTGCTGCTACACTCCAAGTGAAAAAGAGATACTGGCAGCACATGAAGAGGTTCCGAGTTGCTTCAGAAGGGACTGATACTGAAGCCCAGCTCCTCCTGGCACCCCGACTGCTGGTGCTGGGGTGGGTGTTCCAAGGGGGGTCCCCTCCACACACAGAGTTAAGTGGGTCACACTGATAACACAATGGGCTGGAAATGGAAATCCCAATCACACAGGAATTCTGGAAGTGGACTGCCCAGAAGGTGAAGACTTCACAATGTGGCCAGAGGAGGAGGAGGTGACACATGCTGAAGAGGCTCTGTCATACCATCAACTGCCAGAAGCTGAGAAGCCAAGTCCCTGTTCACTGATGGGTCATTGTCACACTGTGGGAAAGCATCAGAGGTGAAAGGCTGCTGTATGGAGCCCCACACAAGCGCCAAACTTGGAGATGGAGCCAGCTGCAGAGTGAAAGCCATCCAGCTGGCTCTAGATGTTGCTGAATGAGAAAAGGGGCTGATGTCTGACCCCTGTCCTGAGCCACACAGATGGTGGCCAGTGCCCTGTGGGGTGGCTGCAGCAATGGCAGCTGAGCAGCTGGCAGCGCAGAGGCAAAGGACCTGGGCTGCTCCAGTGGCAAGACACTGCTGCCCAGCTGGAGAGGCTGGCTGTGAAGTGTAGCCTCCCACGTACCCAAGATCTGGTCCACTGAGGAACGTCAGAACAATCAGCATGTGGATCAGGCTGCTCAGGCTGAAGGGCCCCAGGTAGATCAGGGCTGGCAGCACAAGGGTGAATTATTCATAGCTCGTTGGGTCCATGACACCTCAGGCCAAGAAGGAGGAGGTGCAAGAAACAGATGGGCTCGTTACTGAGAGGTGGACTTGACCACAGATACTCTCACAGGTGATCCATGAATGTGAAATTCGTGTGCTGTAATCAAGCAAGGCTCTCTGGCATGAAGGACAGTGGTTGTAGTAGAAATACAGGAAGGCCTGGCAGACTGATTACATCACATCCCACAATCCCACCGAGGTAAGTACTATGTGCTTGTCATGGTGGCAGCAACTACCAGGTGGCTGGAAACGTATTCTGTGCCCCATGTCACTGCCCAAGCACCATCCTGGGCCTTGAGAAGCAGGTCCTATGGTGACATGGTACCCCAGAAAGAACTGAGTCAGACAACAGGACTCATTTCTGAAACACCTCGTGGACACCTGGGCCAAAGAGATGGCACTGAGTGGGTGTTTCACATCCCCTGTCATGCACCAGCCTCTGGGAAAATCAACGATACAATGGGCTGCTAAAGACTCCACTGAGAGCAATGGGTGGTGGGACCTTCAAACACTGGGGTACACATTCAGCAAAGGCCACCTGGTTAGTTAGCTCCAGGGGTCTGCCAGTCAACCTGGCCCTGCCCAATCAAAACTTCCATGTACTGTGGAAGGAGACAAACTTCTTGTAGTGCACATGAAGAATATGTAGGGGAAGACAGTCTGGGTTATCCTTGCCTCAGGCAATGGCAAACCCATCTATGGGACTGCTTCTGCTCAAGGACCTGTGTGCACTTGCTGGGTGATGCAGAAGGATGGGGAAGTCTGATGCAGAAATTTGGTTTTGGGTGAGAGCAGCCAGTAATTAAATTGTATGATGTTAATTGCTAAATAACCCTGCCACTGTATGTCATCACTACTACAACTGCTTATGCCACATCTATGGTATTACAGTAAGAATCACCCCAATTAATGAAGGATGACCTGTGATGGAACCAGAGTGCAGCACTGGTGGAGCTAGAACTCACTTCAGCAACTGGTGCCCAGCAACTTCTTCACAATGGACATTTTCACCCCGCAGACCATGGACATTCACCATGCTGGATACACCAGCGCTGAGCTCTGGATGCAGAAACCAACAGTCCAGCAGCACACAGTGACCTTTCTGCCCTGGGAGGCTGCTGTGACAGACAGAGCCCAAAGTCACAGGCTGCATGAACTCAACAGACATTTCTGATGGGTGGCCCACAGACTAAGGGAATGATACCTCCATGTGAGTGTGTGTATAGATCTCTCATATATATATATATATATACATATATATATATATGTATCTATATCTCAAAGACAGGAAGAGTGGTGGTGATTAACTGGATAGTGTAGGATCTGGGCATGACATAGACAGTACAGAATAAGGGTTGGATAATATCCTGGTTTTCAGCTGGGACTGAGTTAATTTTCGTAAGAAACTGGGAGGGGACACAGCTGTCCCAAACTAGCCAAAGAGGTATTTGATACCATATGATGCCATGCCCAGTACATAAAAGGGAGGAGAAAGAAGCTGCTCAGGGAGAAAGAATCACTGCTCAGAGACAGGCTGGACATCAGGTTCTCAGCAGTGAGCAAATTCTATTTCTCCCTTTGCTGTTCCAGTAAACTGTCTTTATCCCAACCCACAAGTTTTACCTTTTTATTCTGATCCTCTGTCACATTCCACTCAGGGAGAGGAGTGAGCAAGTGGCCATATAGTATTTAGTTGTCAGCTGGGGCTACATCTTGAGGAGGTAAATACAACCTATTTCCACAGTCCTCTAATATTCTTTGCTCTAAAAGCCAAATACTTTTTGCCATTGACCAACCTTCAGAACAGCTGCATTTTCGAATGGTTTGCACTGGAGAATCTCTACAATGGCTGCCTCCCCATGGACCACGAAAAACATCTGGTAACATTGTCTGTCAAGCATAAAAGAAATAGCTACAGATTTCATCACATGACATGTTTTGATCAGACTTAAGGATGATTAATGAAAAAAACTTTAGAAAGTCTGTTAGAGTCAACGTGCATACCTAGTTCAAGCAATTTATCTGAAGAATACTTGTGGAATAACACCAAACTTCCCCCTCAAGAAATGGCAGAACAGGGACTTGTTTGAACCAAGAAGTTCAGACTATTCCAGCAAGTCTCTCAATTCATGACCTCCTTTGTTTTTTTCTTTAAGTTAATCAGCAGTTTTGGTTATCTAAGATTAATAGCAACATTTTTGGTGTTGCTGGTAATACTCCAATAATCCAAACTATGATAGAAAACCTGAAAAATACAGGGAAGCAGGCAGATATACTAGAGTAATTACAGACTTGAAACTGGGAACTCCAGCTTTCTAATCCTGATTTTCTCATGAAATACCACCATGACTTCAGGCAACTCCTTTATTAAGCCAGGTTAGGAGGCTGCTGTAAAGAAGACTTTCTATAGCCAGTGCTGTTGCAATCACCAGTACTGATCAGAGTAGCCAAGGCCAGCTTCTAGCAGACAGAAAGTCATTCCCATCTGCTCAAGGGCAGGAAGATAACATGCTGACATTTAGGCCCAATGATCTCTGTAATGGATATGTCTCCTGTCTTGCTGAAATGAAGGATGTTATAGGGGTTTTTGTTATTCCAAAGGAGGACCTACTTCAGAGCAGTTGAAAGCAGCTTTGCACAGATTTGCCAAAACAATCTTGGGAAATGGGGTTCTGAGCATTATTATTTTGCACCTTACATAGATGATGATGCAAGCACCAAGCATGTGACTAAAGGTCTGTAAATCATGACCACTCAGGTCATGGCTGTCCCAACTCCAAATCAGCGTAACGAATTACAGGGGGAAGGAATGGGTACTCTGGCTGTTGCGCTCACACAGCCGGAACAGCTACACTGCACTTCAGTTAGTGAGCATAAAGCACTCTGAAGACAGGGAATGTACTAATTGTTGAAATATTAAAATAAACTGTTAGTTACACAGATTACTGAATAAAAATATAAAAATCTCACTGTTGAACAGCCAAAGCCATTGGCAACACCATGCTTATAAAGACCAATAGATGTCGGTCCCAGTGTGTAAGGGCTGCCTCCATGGTATGCTCCTCTGTGCAAACAAACAAAGCACATGAACATCACTCATTTCCAAGAACAGAAGCAATATTAGTTCTGAGAAGGCATGCTTCTAAGCTACATATTATTGGGGAAAATGTGCATTGTTACAGCCAAAACAAGAAGATTCCTACTGCTGTTTTTTGCTTTGGTTTTGGAAGATCCATGACTGCCCATCTGTATTGTTTTCCTGAAATTTCAAATGTTAAAATTGCAAGGTAATGTTTGCAAGGAGAGGAGAACAATGACTGGAACAAACAGCCATTCAGACAGTGCCTCACATAGGTCTGCTGAGCACCTGAGCCCTACAAGAGTAAATAACGCTGTTCTTTGAATCCTGGGAACTGCTGCCTCTCTCCAAAAGAGATGCTCCCAATCAGTAAATTAGATGGTGGTCTGCTGCCAGTTTTATACACTAATAAAAAAATTCATTAATGAGAATATACAAGGTAGGCGGGTTCCCAACATTCTGGTGAATAAAAGATGAGAAAAATAGAACTCTTCATAACAAGGCCTTTTATTCTAAAATTTGAGGCTGCCTGGGACGCATAGTACAGAGAACTGCTTACACTGGTGCTTGGACAGCACTCAACCCTACACCAGCTCTGTCACTAAGCCAGAATAGCTGTCTGTGTACCTGTGCAGTCAACTATGGTTCAGGGATCTGGCCAAAAACAAGGCAGCAGAGCAAACAAAACAACAACCAAAAAAAAGTGCTTCTGCAGGTTAGCTTTCAGTCAGGGCAGTTCCCTGCTACAGTTCACTGCACCGCTAATTCCAGGGGCACCTTTGTACCCCCATGAAGAGGGGCACTGCAGGGGATGATTGAAGAAAGCAGCCATTGCTGAAGTCCAGTCTGGTGCTGAGTGAAGGTCTAACAAAGCACATCCCGAACAAACAGACCCTTTTCCAAGTAACAAAAGCAGTAATTACATGCAGTGTTCGTCAAATAGAGTAATTTTATAGCGGTCCCCTCAGCAGATCTGGGGTTAAAGAGTTATTATTTCTTGGTTTAGGCATATAGACACTGATCATACACAGAGATAAGATTTGTAAAGAAATGTCACTGTTACCTGAAAGAGATGATGTCAAAGTTACGTGTATATAGCCTTGCCATGAACATGGCCAAATCATTGGCTTCTGATCCACTGTTGGTAAGATAAACCACCTGCAGAAGAATGCTTAGGATCAGTACAGTGCACAACCACCGCACAACAACCACCTTACTACTCGGCATCAGACCACATCACTCAGTAACATCATGAGCTATAACCAAGCACTGCCACAAGGCGGCTTCACTGCAACAAACTTAGTGTTGCCCATAGGCTACAGAGAACTAAACCAAGATCATCCTGATCTATTTAGGAATAGTACAGAAAAATCCTTAAGATAGGAAATCTTCAGGTTTTCCTAAGATGGAATAGTTTTTCAAGGAAAAATGAGCGTCTGTGTCAAACTGAGCATGATGGACAGAATAGATATAACCTGCACACAGGTAGAAAGGGCTGTACAGTGTCCCTGCACGTTAGTTACTAGGAGTGACATACACAACGGTGTAACAGAAAAGGTAAGCAGAGGTTGCCTACTGAGAGCAATGAGGATTAACAGGGATATCCTGAATACAAGTTCTGAGATTTGTACACAGCTCAAATTCTAGTGTTACTGCTTTTAAAGTTAATTTTCAGAACTGAGTGAGATTCTCCACTGCTTAAACTATGCAGACAATTTACATTTAATTATTTTTTACTCTCCTTCCGTTTTTACGATTGTGACAGCTTCACAGCTATCTGCTAGCCCAAGTTCATTTTGTCATGTTTATTTTACCTGAAAACAAAACCAGTATTTTTCTCACTGTTTCTGGGCATACAAAACACAGTATTTATGTGGTTTAATTATTTAAATGTCAGTAAAGCTCACTATGCAAGGTACTATCAAATACCTTTCACTGTCAATTTTCATGAGATCAAGCAAATTAAGACTAGCTACATATAAGAATAATTAAGATCATCTTTATTACTTCAAGAGTTTTTAAGCCGGCAATGTCCCTTCACAGTGATAACTGGAGGGAGAGAACAAACAGGACAGGAGCTTGGGATACTAAGCTTGTTTAAATCCAGGTGTAAAGAAAAGGCCTCCAGGGTCACCAGGTTCTCTTTATCTGACAGCCTGTGGTCCCCACGCAGGTTTTGTATCCACAGATACTGCAGTTCTCATTTATTTAATAAATATTTTCACATGAAATATTTATTATCAACAGGCACACCTTTCATCACACTGCTCCTGTCAGAAGCAAAGTACCTTGAGTGGATCTGGAAAGAGAGAAGTTAGCTTCTCAGCATACTCCTGGATCGATGGGTGCATGTAGATATTAGTGGTATGCCACAGGCGAGCAAGCTGTTTCTGGGTAGCCATAGTTACCTTCCTGCATGAAGCACAAGAAGAGACAAAGGGATTCAGTTCTACACATATGTGCACTCCTAACCCATCCACTATTAATTCTGAAAATGCACCATTTCCCAGATAGATGAACAAGGAGACAGAATTAATTAATTCCTCAAAATCTAGTAGAATTGACCTCAATATAAGTGATACATAACAATTTAGTGAATTATACTCATAGGCTCACAATGCCATGGATTAATGAAGACCAAAACCAATGTGGGTACCTCTTTCAGCATAAATCAAACAGTAATCAACTTACGGGTGACAGTGACCAACACCGACAGTGACAATTCCAGCAAAGAGATCCAGGTATCTTCGTCCCTCATAATCAAACAACCACTGCATATGTCCCTGATGCAGCAACAATGGCTTTTTGTAATACATTCGCAGTGAAGGAGAAATATTTTGTTCACGAATCTTCTGCATGTGTTCATATGGATAGGACTGAGTGGAATAAAAAAACCCTTATTTGTTTATGCTTTCTGAAGTTCCAGACCAATGGAGCTGTAGTGGATCACATAGATTACACAGCTGTCTACAACAGCTGTTCACAGAACTGACATTTTAACAAACTTTGGCACGTAGAGGGTTCTACAGACCTCTGAAGCTCAGCTTTTGAAAAATGCTTAACTCTTCCGTAGAGTTTTTCAAATCAATAATTTAATCATAAATTGCAGAACTATCATACAGGTACATCTATAGGTTACATCCTGGTTGTGATAGAACTGTTTCTTTTTCCCAAACAAGCAAATGTTATAATCATATTTAATACATTCACTATTTATAGCAGATGACCCTGTCCCTCAAATCTAGTAACTGGGAGGTTGGACTCGATGATCTCAGGAGGTCTCTTCCAACCCCTACAACTCTGTGCATCTGTGAGTAATTCAGTCTTACATAAATTCAGTGTAGCATGTATGACTTACTTCGTATTTTTCAGGTACGAAATCGCAAGGAGGCATTTTTGCTTGTGTGGGGACAGAGCTTTTCCATTTCTGCTGCCTAAAGGCAACTACAAAATAGTAAGAATTATCAAACACTTGCCAAAGTGCACATCTGAAAGGCGTTTCTCAATAAGCTTGTTCAGAGAACACAAGCTACAATCAAAGTAAGTTTTTTATCACCTGAGATTTTCGGGGCGGGGTAGGGAATAATTAAGTACTGTCTTTGTAAAGGCAAAATACATGAAGAATTTAAAAAAGAAGTTTAAAAAGTGCTTCACTGCATGGACAGAAAAAGGCTTTAAAAACACAATACAAATTCTTATCTGAGAGCAGCCGGAGCAAGAATCCTCTACATGGGAGTGAGGGAGCCCAGGGTGACTGCAGCACAGGCAGTGCCCTCAGGGGCCAGGGTGCAATCCCAGCAGACCCAAACAAGGTGGGCAAAGCTGAGCCCACTAGGACTGCCCCATGTAAGTGGAGGAGGTGAATCGGGTCCAGGTCCACCTGCCCAGTCAGGAGCAGCAGCAGATGGGGCCAGACACAGGGCTGGGGACAAGGTTACAACAAAGGGCCAAGGTCCATCCAGGAGGTATCAGAAGCTGGAACGGTGGCAAGGCTGTGCCCATGGCACAGCTGAGCCAGGGCGCGAAGGCTCAGGACTGAGCTGAAAACAGGGGTCCTGGGCAGTGGATGTGGGTGGAGGGCCTGGCTGAGGCTGCTCAGGGCAGGCAAGGTGTGCTCAGGGACCTGACAACTCTGCCACCTTGGGCTCTCTTTCCCAAATCCTAAAAAACATTACCCTGCCCTACTTTTCATTTAACTGGAAGTGTAATTAAGCGGGTACAGAAAAAGCTGTAATTCAAATACATTCTCCTTCTGCACCCCTATCTGCTGAGAACAACGTGTATTTTTAAATGCCTAAGATTTTAAACGAACTCTAAACCACGTAAAAACGTAAATGAAGAATAAAAAGTTTCCTGAAGCAAGTTACCTACGTTGTGACTTCCCTTACAACCACTAATGAGTTACAAGCACCGACGAAGAAACCGCCTGCAGGAGTCCAGTCTCACAAACACTAACCAAAACCCCGACGCTAGCGAAGCCCTGCCGCTGGACCTCTCTCAAGGGGATCCACAGCCATACCGAAGGTGCTCCTTTCCCCTCCCGCGTACAAAGGCGGTGCTGCAATCAAACACCCCCCTGAGCGCGACCGTCCAGGGAGATGGGCTGATACCCCCCCCCCGGCCTTCCCCGTCCCACGCGGCAGCTCCGCCAGACCCGGCGGGGCGAGCCCCCAGCGCGGGACGTGCCACCTCAGCCCCTCACCGCCCGGGCAACCGCGACTGCCCCGTGCCGCCGGAACTCGGATGGCCGCTCCGCCACAGCCGAGCCGCCTCCCTCGATCGCGCCGCTCCCTTACCGCCGCCAAGCCGGCGGCCGCAACCCCGCAGCAGCTGCCCGAGCCCCATCGCCATGCCGCCCGGTACCGCGACAGCGCCAGTCGGCTGACGCGTAGCCCCGCCCCTCGCCCGCCCCGCCCTGCCCTCGTGGGGCGCGGCTGCACGTGCCCGCGGGAGCGGCCGAGGCTGCGGCCTGGCGGTCGGTCGGCGCGGGAGTTGGGCGGCGGGTTGGGGCGTCGGAACGGGGCCGGCATTGTGCCCGGGCAGCTGTAGGGGCCAGCTGTATCCTGGGGTGCGTCAAGCACGGCATGGCCAGCCGGGCCAGGGAGGGGACTGTCCCGCTCTGCACTGCGCTGGGGCAGCCGCACCTCGAGTGCTGTGTGAGCAGTTCTGGGTGCCACAGTACAAGAGGGACACAAAACTACTGGAGAGTGTCCAGAGGAGGGTAATGAGGATGGGGAAGGGTCTGGAGGGGAAGTCCTACGAGGAGAGGCTGAAGTCCCTTGGTTTGTTCGCCTGGAGAAGAGGAGTCTGCGGGGAGACCCCATCGTGGTCTGTGGCTTCCCGATGAGGGGGAGTGAAGGGGCAGGTGCAGATCTCCTCTCTTTGGTGACCAGTGATAGAACCCGAGGGAATGGAATGAAGCTGTGATGGGGGAAGTTTAGTTTGGGTATTAGGAAGAGGTTATTTACTGAGAGGGTGATTGTGCACTGGCACAAGCTCCCCAGGGAAGTGGTCACAGCACTGAGCTTGGCTGAGTTCAAGAAGTGTCTGGACAATGCACTCAGTCCCGTGCTCTGACTTGGCTGTCCCTATGTGGAGCCAGGAGGTGGACTTGATGATCTTTTGGGGTACCTTCCAGCTCAGGAGATTCTGTGATTCTGTGATTCCATGATAATCTAATTCTACCCCATCCTGAGCTGTTTCCTGTGCACTAATCAAAAAAGTGTTGGTGAGGGGGTATGTTACAGAATGGGGACACCTTGTGTGAGCACAGCCACCCTGACGCAGCAGCACGCTCCTGATGTACAGATGCAGCCTCTGCCTGGCTCAGGCAGCGTCAGGCATGAGGCAGAGCACCAAACCAGAGCCACATTAGGAAAAAAAAACCACAGAAAGATGAGTTATCTTTAAACACAGCTGGGTAATGAGAAACTGAGAGGTGTAAGGAGAGGGGACAATTCATGACACGTTTTGTCTGGGTTTTTTTGGTTTCTCAGCAACTAGCACAACCTCCTACAAGAATAGGAAAAACAGGAAGGTGTGTGTTGCCTTCCTCCATTACCTTTCAGTTCCTGGTACTAAAGATATGTGATGGTGTTCCCTAGACTGGTAGTTGGCAAACGTTGTAACGAGACACAGTTGACAGCAAAAGATGTTTCACCGTGATTTCAGTGACCCTAGCTGCTTTTAAGGCAGAAGACCAACTACCTATTTCACCTACCCTGAGGGGCAGCCCAAGGAAAACTGCCTGATCTTGCTGCAACCGATCAGCGATTTGTACTTTCTACTAACCATGGCAGTGCTTACGTAGCCTAGGACTCCCAAATACTTTACCTTTCTTGATCAAATTTTACTTTTGCTAACCTGAAGGCCCTGAATTTCAGTGACAATTTCCGTTAACACAGCCAGAAAGAAGCACAAGCATAACATGGGGCCTTCCACACGCACAACAGTGGAACCCTGTGCTGGATGCCAGGCCTTTGCTTTTTCTTGTTAGATATTCTATAATGGAATTGTTGTATTTCATGAAGAAAGGTAGAATGTGTGTGGTTTTTTGGGGTTTTTTTCAAGAGGTTTTATTAAATTGAAATGCGAACACCATTGCAAAGAGATTTTACAATGACCAAAGATTGAAAAATCCATCAGAAAGCTACAGACTTCAGTAACAATATTGATCTTACATGTGAAATTGCTAACAGATTTATTAAAGCCAGCATTTTCAATATTAAGAGCTTAAAAAATACATTTTAACGCATTTTCCTTCAAATACACTTAGAAACAATGAAGAATTCCTGAGCAACTTTTTCATACCAGTATTCTCCAACAAATGTACATCTGCATATGAAATCTACTTTATATAATTTCTTAAATTTTAGAAATTTACAAAACATTTGGATCTGGTTTATAGAATAATTGTGCTTCAAGTCATTCTGTTGCTACAGTAATGACACTATAATAACTTGGATGTTACAGATTGCATACAAATCCTGAACTGTAATGAAAAAATGAAATGAAAAAATTAAATGGTTTATGCAAATGGAAATACATTTGCTTTAAATATCGGATCAGCTCTTCCTCTGCTGGCAAGTAGATTGTTTATACTGCATATTGTTCAGAACATGCAATTTAATTTATAAATGCATTTCTTTGAGAGACCTGCTGGCACAATTAAAGGCAAGGAAGTTCCAGAGACTTTTCCTGCACCTAATGGCATGGCAGAAATTTGGGGAAACACAATTAATTCATAACTGCTGACATTTTTTTTCCTGGGTAATACTTTTTTAGACCAGCACCCCCAGTGTTGTTGTATTTTACACAATGGCAAAAAAATATATATGAAGCACAACAGAAAGATTTCAGAAGCCCAGAGAGCGCTGAATATCTCTGAGCATGCCTGAGCAATATAATGCATATATGGTTGTGTTTTTTCAGATGATGAATTGTATTTGTAGGCAGATTTTTTAAAAATAATTTAAAAAAATTAGAACTAAAGCAAGCCAGGAACTCTTTCTGAGTATAACTGAGCAGCAGTTTCATCTTCCTTTTTGAATGAAGGATACAGGGATGAGAATTAAGAGTAGTCTACAGCATTAGAAATATTAAAAAGTAGGTTTTGACATCATTATTGTTCTGCATGTATTTCACTTGTAGAAAAGTCTGTGCCTTTCTAGACATGTATAATTTTCTGTCCTACTGAAGGGATATTTTCTACAAGTGGCTTCTACAAAGATTTCCAGCATCCTTTAAAAATTCCACTCACTGCTACATGTCTGCAAAACTGACCATTGCAGACTTTGTAGGAAATTCAAGTGAAATCTTTCCATTACTGATGTCAAAACAACAGGAAGGTAGTCAGCAGCTCACAAAAACAGACCCAGAAGCAGCATTGTCCAAGGAAAAATAAAAAGTAAAATAAAGACAATGTCCAAGACAAGCAGGATCACAAAATAGAATAGGATAATAAACCTTCCAAAAATAAACCAGGAAGATGCGAAAAAGACTCCCTTACATCTAACTTGTCTATGCACCTCAGCTATTAGCCTAACAGTGCTGCAAGAGGCTACACAACTAATTCAGTTTATTTATTTATTTATTTAAATTACACTTGACAGATACAATAGTTTCTCTTAAATATGAAGAGATCTATTTTAAGCCTGACTTGGTAATTTTCCAAATTTCTCACCAAGACAGGGACTTTCTGATTAAGAAAAATATTAACAGATACATAGTCACAGATACAAACTAAGCAATGCCCAGAAATGCCAAGAGACCATTTACTAGTATCCCCAAAATATTTTTTCTCTTGGACCTTCCAGGTCATTATGTTATTTTTAATAAATAAAAAACCCAGAAGAATGCTTAATAATAACAGGCATGTGAGACAATGTAAGTGGATAAATACATCATACACATCATCTGTAAATCTGTCTGAAAAATTGAAGATTGCTTTTAAAAATAGCGTGGTACAATTAGTTTATCTGGGTTTTTTTTTCCTTAGGAATGTAGGAAATGCAACAGGTGATGAGATGAGGGCTCTAGCTCATCACATACTCTGTTTGCCCAGGATAAATGTCAGAAAACAGGAAAGAAAATCCCGTAACTGATAGAAAGTGAATGACCACTTCTCATGTATAGCACTTTTCTGCTCATATATAATAGCTCATCCATAGCCACTTTCAGTGTTTTGCCAACTCTTCAGCATTTAATAAGGCTTATTACTTCTGTAGACTATCTCAGGTAGCCGGGCATATTCCCCCCTATTTTTTTATTGTTAACAAACTCATTAGCACTCCTCTCAGTTCTACCAGTTCTCATTTTTCTCCTGTCTACTCTTACACTCGATTCGTTTTCTACCATTTTCTGTTCTCCCTCCCTTCTCTGCAGTAATTAAAATGCATTTTTGCCCCCTCTGATTTATCTAAATACCTATGTATTATCCTATAGTGATGACTCTTTCATTCTGCCACATGCAGCAACCATGTCCCTCTTCTCATCATTGTTTCTATCCCCATATAGTATGTATTTCTGTATTCCATTTGTCTTTAATCTCTTGCTTGGCATACACAGGAAAGATGAAGAAACTCCCTTAGTGGTTTCAAAATGATTTTCAAGGCAGGGCCACGAGATTGTTCCATTTAATGCAGTTCAGTCTGTCTTTCCACACTCACAGGAACTAGAGTCTGAATTTAGTCTGAGGATTGGGGATGGTTGGGAGCAGGGCTGGTCCCCATTTTCACTCATTTAGGAATGGAGTTTGAAGATTTACTTCTCAGGAACTCAGCTGAAAATAGGTCTTTCTAAATAGCAAGTATCCGTAAACACTTAGTCCCACTGCTGAGATCCAGCATTAGAGCATCTTAAGACAATTCAGCTCATCCAGTCCTAGCACGATGAGCACATGGGCAGTGGCAAAAACCTCTCAGCCCAGGAAAGGGACTGATGCTTGGCTGCCAAGCTGGTCAGTATGGCTTTCCCTATAATATGGAAATTTATCTCTTATGTTTCCATATTAAAAACATTTCATTTTGCTACACATCTCAGATATCCCATCCTAGTACAACGAGTGTAACACAAGTGGATTCCATGACAAGCTGTTAGTTAACAAAAATAAGTTGTACTTTACCAATAAGATTTTATCTTGATAAAATGATTCACAATTTGATACACAAAGTAAAATGCTTTTGTCTGACTTTTTGAAGGGAGAAAAAAAAATAATTCTGAGGTAGCAGTTCCTTGAGAATATGATGCTTGTTCTCATGACACTTTTTCATTTCATTTGTCTTTATGGCTTTGCAGAAGATGTCTAATATCCATCAACTGGCTTAGATGACTTTGGTTTCCTTGCACAACACCTTCAAATTGCTTACAGTTCATGAAAAATTATGAAATACAGTTACAGGCTTCATGATGTGAACTCCACATATGCAGTGCTTCAGAGATCACAAAAACAAATCTGCTTATTTATTCATTTTGAACACCTGCTGTTACTACACTTTAAATTCTTTAATGACATTTAAAGCAACTGTATATTTTCTAACCATTTAAACATAGACACATAAACAGATATTCCACAGAATTCACTGCTTTAACATAAATCAATTATCATTACATATTTGTTTTACAGTTTGTTCCATAAGCACATATATCCTCTTATGAGTATTATATAAGGTCAGTTTACTGAATTTTTATAAATAATCTTTGTAGTTATATAATATCAAGACCACTCTTCAAGCCTGCATTTTTTGTGACAGTGAGTTTTGGGAGCACATGTCCCACTGCAATAAGCTGTATTGTTTTAAAAGTTGGGAATATAACAATGAAATACTAAAACTGTACATCAAATATGTCTTTGCTAAAGAAAAAAGTCTGACCAGAAAACTTAAGATAATGAGTAAATTTTGTCAATACTGAAGATAAACAGTTAATAAAATTAGTCTGAGTCCAAAGGAAAGGTAATTAATTACAAGTTTATATATTCAATTTTACGAATTTTACATAATTCATTACTTCTTGGAAGCTGTTTTGCTTCCTTTTAGGGATTTTATGCTGCTAAATGTAATTCACACTTATGTGGCACATGCATAAATTTGACATTGAAAACATGGTTCAAACTTTAAAAATAATTATTCCAAATGAGAAATTTGATTAATGGTACAAGGGCTAATCCCTGTTTTTGAGGTAAATTCTGTTACATACGTCATCCCTCTGTATATCAAAGGAGGTGTCAAGAGACTGTTATTCCCCACTGGTGTGTTATAATTTTACAATAATGGACTGTGCACAACTGCTGCAAAATCTCATCTATTTCCTAATAAAAAGGAAAGAGCTGTAAGCAAAAATATTGTTGCAAGGAGAAAGAATTAAATATTGAGCATCTAAAGGCCCACACACTTAGCTGAAGGTTATTCTGATTTTGCAGAACACTAGTTTATTTTCTTCTTAATGTAATTTCAGAAGGTGTTGCTCCCACCGTGCGGTAACAAGGTGTTTTGGAAAACAAAACCAAATTCAAGGGAAAAATAACCATCCTGCACATTTGTTCCATTTAAAGAATTAAATGTATTTGTGAAAATTGTGTTAAAATTGTATTTAGCCAGAAAATCCCTTAAAAAGCTTAGCTACCTCAGAGCTACAGGCAAATGGATGTTTTCCATTCTGGCTGAATTTCCCTTTTCACAGAAAGCCGTGATGGTTTGGTGTATCGAGACATTCATCAGCAAAGGTGAGAGAAAATCAATGCCTCACAAAGTAATTTAGACTACAGCTATTTTGCAGCTTCAGTACCAATTTACGGCAAAGTATATAAACTCTTCCACTCTGTTCCGTGTGCAGGTACTGGAGGCATACGTAGGGATACTTACAGTTAGGCAGGATGAATCTACACTTAAAATCTGGTAGAAGTTGTGTCTGTTTGCCTCAGGTCCAAAGTAACTGATAATGACATCAACAACCTGCTGCTGCCATCGTATCTCATGCTTTCTTTGGTTTATGATGTCTGTGTAGTCACCTGTGTTTTACCCTAAGAAATCCACTACATAAAGGTAAATGTTTAGGGTGTGGCTTGATAAGAGTCAACAGCCTCTATGCATCACCAGATGCACCATGAAAGGCCTGTAGCAGCATGTCTTTATGCACAGCATTAGGAGTAGAAAACAACGGTTTGGCTCAGATATATCTGTCTGTGTAAAGAAAGAGAATGTGTCTGATCCAGATCAGCTCTGTCATAGTCAGTCAGGAAACTGAAATGTAAATGAAGCACTGTCACTAACAGTGTATTATCAGATCACACACAAGCTGCTGCCCTGCAAAGTGTTCCAGTTTGGACGGATAGATTGAAGTTTCTTTGCAGTACTTTTAGCATCTCTAGATAATTTGCAAGATACACAATAAAACTATGCTGTTAAAAAAATTTATGTTTGTGTTCTGGAGTAGTCACTTCATGCCTTCAAGTGTTAAGTAAATGGCTGAATTAAGAATCTAAAATGCCTCCCTATACATTCAGGAGAGCACCCAGACTGCTCTGATCAAGCTCTGGAACATGGCAGTATGTTACCTGTATAGAGGACACAGGCTCTAGTTAGTGGAAGAATGCACTAACACTCATGTTTATAGACACACAGGCAATTAGTTAAATCCTGAAGTCCTGCCAGTGGAAGGGCTGGACAGCTCAACTGATCTGTACTTGAGCAGTTCCATGGCATGAAGGTAAACGGTGAGAATCTGATTTGCCAGATTAGATGTGGCCTTCTGGGACCTTGGAAAACTGAGTGTCTATTTTGGCTGGCTCTGCAACAGGTTACTGATACTGCCTGGCTCAGTGCAGAAAAACATTAAAAGCTGGAGAAATGTAAAGCTGTTCAGAAGGGATAAGAACAGAGGACAGCTCATCTATAAATACACTTTCCTTCACATGTACAGTACAATTTCCCTTACCTTGTTTCCAGTTTCCACTGAAGTTAGTGATACTTGCTAAATACTTGGCCCAGTTTTAATCAATCATCACTTGGTGATCCTTTTGTGGAGTAAATTACACTTTTGTTCCAAGAAGGAAGGACCACAGTAAGTTCAAAGCCATTCCAGTATCATTTTGATTCTGCCTTCGGTTACACGGGATATGAGGAAACCTCACTGTTCCCACTGCTGTTCGGGGACAGGAGGAACGTCCTCAAGTCGTACCAGGGAAAGTTTAGACTGGACATTAGGGAAAATTTCTTCACCAAAAGGATTGTCAATCACTGGAACAGGCTGCCCAGGGAAGTGGTGGAGTCACCATCCCTAGAGGTATTTAGAAGATGCAAAGATGTGGCGCTTAGGGATATGGCTTAGTGGTGGATGTGACAGTGTTAGGTTAATGATTGGACTTGATGATCTTAAAAGTCCTTTCCCACCTAAATGATTCTAGAATTCTATGATATCTGTCCAGCCCAAGTACATGGACTTCTTTCCTCATTCCTGCCACTATTTCAGCAGAGGTCTGATGCAAACTTTATGTCTCCTGTCTTTGACTTTGGAGGTTGGACTTCAAAATTAAAGTTGATAAATTCATGATGAAAAGTCTGAATTCAAAATTTCCTTCCAGGCTCAGAGAAAAATGCGATGTCTAAGGATGCAGGAGAACACTATTCCATTCATGATTGGCATTAGAGTACAAATTCAATGGGAAAGGAGTTTGCGCTCAAAAACCCAGATTCTATTTTAATTTTATAATTACAGGTGATAAAAACCACGTGAAAGAAATAATTTACAATTCAAATAGTAATACATTTGCAATATATTAGAAATATAGCTTAAAAATCGCTTCATAGTCTTAATATAAGGTTTAATTTTATGCTCTGTATAGAAATGGTAGCTTTACTTGTTACTGCTGTTTCAGCAGAAGGAAACAGAAAGGTTTCTAAGTAGCTAAATAGCATTGGGAAATTAAAAAATGTTTTATTTTGCTCTCTTTTTGGTAATAGAAAAATAGCCTTTAAAAATACATTGTTAAACATATGGGCTCGTAGTAAAGTAGAATTCTATATTATGTACAGTAAGGCAGTGTATCAAACATCCTGCTATTTTTTTCATGCTTGGTTTGATAAGACTAAGATATGAATGGGCTGCAAAGTTTTCCGTCACATTAAAACAAAGCAAAAATATATTTAGAAAAACTTGCTATTTTACTGTAATTTGTTGAGTATATTCTCTGTTATAGATTATTTGTCATATATAAGAGCTTTTTTTCTTAAGGATTGAGAAAAAATATAAAGAAAAGTTAATCTAGTAAATCTAGTATCAGAATGCACTCAGAAAATGCACTGTAGATCAGAATGCTGTTGTGCAATGATTTATCTGGTTTAGGAACTGCTCAGATCGCTATGGTGCACTGACTGACCTGTAATAATTTTCATCTTTGTTTAATCTTCAACAAAATCAAATTCCTTCAATTTAATCACCTAACAAGCTGTGCAGAGCTGAATAATTAGTTTACAATGTATTTTTCACGGCAGATCCATTTCCTCATTTCCCTGTGTCAGAAACGTGTTAATGATGCAAGGTTTATTTCCATGATCATTACCTCAACCCACAGTTTATTTTATTCTCTGTATAACACACATAGGAGGCTAGGATTTGTTAAGAAACTGTTTGCTATGTGGCTTTGTTTTACTGTACATAACTGAGTATGTCCTGTACTACTAGTTATTTAAAGGAGGGCATAAAGGAAGATGGGTCCATGTACTCTGATCCAGTGTTCTCTCTCTTGTGGTCGCTTGGACCTGTCAGACAGTAGCTCATGTTTTTCTCATCTTGACCTTGCTGAAGGTTCTGACACATTTCTGTTGTAGGTTCTTGAGACACAGATGTGTGCTGGATGCGCGAATCTGGCAGTAATACCAGAACATTATGGTCCACAACTGTTGAGACCTTAGTATACTCTTTGGTGGTTCTTGGGACAGTATAATTTTTAGAGTTTCCACTATTTTCTTTATGCTTCAGTAATACTGCTGGATCCTCATTTTGTCTGACTTTGTGAACTTCAACGTAATCCATTAGTTTAGGATTCAAAAAGGGTGACTTGTCATTAGGTCTGTTTTGTTTGACCTGCACTGTGGTTTGGTCAGTTTTAGAGAGCGAATTCTCCATCTCTCTTTGCTTTTCCATGTTGTCACGGACAGTTTGAGTGATAGGATAGTGCGGCTGATGCTTTTCTTCAATTCCCACCAAAACTGGTGCAGTGTTCACATTTGTGGTATTCAGTGTTATCTTATGTGCATCTATAGTACTGTGGTAGGCAAACGCAGGGGGCTGATTATTAGGTAACTGAACGGCAGGCCATGTGGATGATTTTGCACTTTCATTGTTACAAAGGACTGTGTTCCGTTCTGAGGTTGTATGTTGAGTGTCCCAGCAACTTTTTCCTCTGTTATTTTCTTGGACATCCCTGATGTCTTGTGTTTGAAGTGCTGATGGAAGGGCGTGGGACTCCCTGCACTTCTCAGGAAGCAGAGAAGGGCTATCACAGCTCCCGCGGCCCGAGTCACTGTCTGTTTCCTTAGGTATCATTTTTACATTTTTACTGGGATGACCCTTGTCATGGCTTGGCATAAGTTGTTGATCCTCACTGTCCTCTACCTCCAGATATTCTATCAGTAGTTCCTCACAGTCTGATGTTGGAGGGAAACCATGGCAACCAAGAGCACTCAATAATTCTTCGCATTTTCCTGTCTAAGAGCAGGATAAAGAATATATATTTTTTTACTGTTAACCTTACTCTTTATTTGACTAGAACAATTGTGAACAATCTACATATTTAATATACAAATACTTTAAGAGTTGTGTCTCTAAACCTAAATTGTATTTCTACTGCTGCAGAAAACAGTGAAAGAACAGAAGAAAAATTCTTGAGTTCCCTCAGTGGGGAGACACAGTCTCAGAAATCATGTTTACAAAATCGGAGAAGTAGGGAGCTTTTGGCAGGTAGTGGGTCTTACATTAACAAGAAGGAAATGGAGGAGAATGATAAAGCAGCCATGTATTGTCTCTTCAGTATGGCACAAGGCTCTCAAGAGCAACTTCTGTAAGAAGGAAGATCACACAGGCATTGGCTCTTGTCATGTCCCAGGGGACAGCTGTGGTCACAAGCCCTGTTCTCAAATGTTCCCCTACTACTGCAAGGCAAGACTGCCTCACACATGCCCTCCACAAGATAAACGTGGAAGTGTTGCTTATTTTTAACATTGATTAAAGTAACTGAAGCTGGTTTGTACTTTGTTATGGTAATCAGGGTTGCAAGTATCTAATTTGGAAAAGAACATAATGGTGAATTCTTTTGTTGTGGTACTCACCTCTAACAGATGTGTATCTATGCCTTTTATCCTTGGTCCTGGAACTGGTGGTAGAATAAAGGCTATCATTCTGAAAAACCAGGACAAGCACACAGGGTGTAAGTATGAGCCTTATTTATTTGTTCTCCTGTTTCCTCGGCCTGACACTTTAAACACTTCTCCCTTATCTGATTCTTCCCTGTTGGACTTCTGTTTCCTGCCTGCCTCTCTAGCCAGGTATTTTACAAATGCAGTATAGAATTCACAAGTTACCTTTAAATGTATTTATAAGAAAGAGAATAATACAAAACTTGTTATTCAACTGGAAAAGTAACACTGCTAATGTCCTTGTATTATCATTTCTCCCTTAACCTCCAGTACTCTAATATCACTGTAACTTCATTGCTGGCCAAGGAACAGCTCTGTGAGGCACTGTTCTGAAGGACTAGCGTGCCTGTGTGTACACATGCGACTGTCAGCTGTCTACTACTAAACAGGATTTAGGATGAATGACTTCTGATGGGTTTTCCAGCCATGGTTTCTATCTCTCTCTACTCAGCCGGGATTTTTCACAAGACTTGTACAAAAGTGGTAAACTTTGTGACATCTTTCTCTTTCAGATTTGGCTGAAATTAGCCAGTGTTCTGGTAAATTATTTGGGGACTTGACAGACAGTTGGACCGAAAGACAACCTCACAATATAATCTTGTTTCCTTTAGAAAATTAGGCCACTACCAAAGGGTGCATTTTCTACAGGAGCAGGGATGCTCCAAATGATGTATGCTGAATGTTTGTAATAAAGACGTCATTACCAGAAGAGAATTTAGCCTATTTTCCCTGAAGAACAGAAATACCTCTTTATCAGTGGTGAATTTAAAATAACAGTTTATAAGAGAACACAAAACCTATAGGAAAACGAATCAAATTTTAGAAGTCTATTTTTTGAAAAATAGGTTTTTTGAAAAGTTTGCCAAGATTTTCAACTCCATGCAATTGTGAAATTGCTGACTTACCTGTACCCTTTCAAAACCATTGTCCAGCTCATGATTAGACATACAAGAGATGATAAGACACCAACAACGATCCACACAACCATATCTTTCACTCTAAAGTCTAGGAAACAAACAGAATTATTTAAGGACACAGATCTAGCATATGCATAGTCGGCATACAAAGAAAAGTCAGAAATTATTTTATTTAAAAAATTGACCTAAACTGCCAAATTTAGTATTAAATGGAGAGGCCTTTACTAGCATAGATGGATCTCAGCAATCATTTTAATAACTGAGAGGCATACTTTTTATTAATGGCACTGTTCAGGAAATAAACTTTCTTGGAAAAATGACAGAAAAATGTATTAAGAGAGAAATTTTGCCACAGTCATTATAGCAATTGGGGTCAAATCCAATTGTGCCAATACTGTAGTCATTTCACTATCAAATATTGATTAAATAACGGGCTAAATGATCTAGGTCTAGATATTTTAAAGGATTTATATTGTAACATGACACTTCTTACATTGAGGTGTTAATTTCAAATTAATTCCAGATAAAAAGTATTGAAGAGCTGTTACTATCTGAAGGCAGACACTCTTTGTTGTCTATGTAGCAGTTACCAGTAATCTCTTAATTAAAATCTACTATAATGAGAACAAATGAGGCAATAAACAGAAAGGACATGGTAAATAAGTAAAGAAATTTATTAATCTTCTTAACTCCTAAAAGTAACAAAGAGGAAACCTAACTGGGTGTGGTGCAGGGATGCTGTGAATTCAGTTTGCTTAGCAATGATTTCTTACCTGTCCCAGGGAAACTGGGATGTCAATCTTGACGGGTGCCAGAAACTGCTAAAAAAAGTATCACATGAACTTACATGTAATAAAAATTACTGAAGAAATGCCTGCCCACTCACCAGTAGGGATCTGAATATATTTTTCTGGGCTCCATTCACTCCGTAATCCATGGTGGTCTGGTTTGCAGTGAATCTGTACAATGTACTTCTTTCCAGGATTTAAACTAAACATTTTATATTGTGTTTGCTGTCCAACATAAACAGTCTGCAAATTGAATAAAAATCATAAAATGAATATAAAATTGAGACATTTTCCTATGAAATTCACACCTAGATTTAAGTCTTGATAGTCAAGTTGCGAACACAGAACGAATCTGGATGGCTTCCTAGTAATTGTTATGCAGGCATAGAATAATGGTACTTTTATTATATTTCTATAGTTCAGCTTTCTAATGGAGTTCAGTGGGAATGAGATCTGGCTCTGGTATGCTGTGCAAATTAAACTATGACAAAACCACATCACGAGCGAATGGCAAATAGGGAGGAATCATGTTCTGTGATTCTGTGAACTGTGGTTACAGTAGGAACGGTGATGGTGAGAGAAGAAGGAGGCAGGAAACAGAGAGGGGGTAAGAAAATGCAGAGAGAAATGAAGCAATATGGAGTTGGTGGAACTACACAGGGTAGTGAAAAGTAGATCTGGCAATGGCCAGGAGTGGGGAGATGCAGTGGCAGGGAGAAGGAACGAGATAGAGAGATCTCTGTGTGAAGTCTTGCAGCAGACAGGAAGAGGATGTAGCCAAATACCAATAGCTGGAGTTTTTAATTCGCTGCCCAGTTTGAGTTGCAGATGCCGACTACAGACAAATATTATTATTATGTAGTCTTACAAATTATCCCGAATACCTATTTGTACAAATTTAGATGATTTTACGTAATATCACTGAGCTTTCTGCTACCTAAGAAGTGCTTGTGGTTAAAGACCAAGTTATCACAAAAGAAACTTGACTAAACGAGAACAAACAATTTAAACTGTAATGCAATATGATTAATATATAATGGCCACAATTAAAAACAAGTGCTTTATCACCTGCTATTGCACAGCAGCATCTGAGATACCAGTATTCTTAGTAGGAAATCATAGATCACACATGCACTTTGGAAAAATGATGAACTGTTCAGTGTGCCTGCTTCACTTCTTTCAGACATGGGACCTGGCTGACAAAATCTAGTTGATCAGAGAACATAATATAGCAAAAACTTGCAACATCCTTACCTCCCATTCTTCTCCTTCTTCAGGCTTTAGTCTCAACTCATATTCAAGAGTAAGCCATCCAGATCTGACATCAGCCAGTGGGGGTGGAGACCATGTCAAGACCAGATATGCCTTTCTGTTTATTGGCTTTTTTAATTCCAGAGTTACATTCACAGGAGGATCTGGCTGTACTGTTAAAATAAAAGAACTGACAATAAGAGTCTAAAGTATTTTTCCTTGCATCTTAGGAAGAGCTATAAAATGGTGTGAGTGGTGAGTTGCCACATCCACTGTGCCTAGTAATTTAGAACTGGTGCTGGAATACAGAGGTCAAGAAAGCATGGATTTAGGAAGAACAAGATGAAGAACAGTAAATATGTTGAGCTGACATTGAGATTTGCGTTACTCATTTATCACAAGAAATATTTTTTTCTTGCACTACCATTTATTGTTGCTTTTCCCCGCAACTATGTTTCAGAGTTAACATCTATGAACTGTGTTCAGTTTTGGGCCCCTCTGGTCCCCAGAAGGACATAGAGATGCTGAAGTGAGTCTAGAGAAAAGCAACAAAGCTGGTAAAGGGACTGGAGTGCAAGTCTGGTGAGGAGTGGCTGAGGGAAGTTGGGTTGTTTAGTCTAGAGAGGAGGAGGCTGAGAAGAGACCTTACCACCCTCTACAGCTACCTTAAAGGTGGTTGTAGTGAGGTGGGTGCTGGTCTCTTCTTCCAAGTAACTAGCTAAAGGACAAGAGGAAGTGGCCGCAAGTTACATCAGGGGAGATTTAGATTGGATATTAGGAAAAATTTCTTCACCAAAAGAGTCATCAGGCTGTGGAACAGGCTGCTGAGAGAGGTGTTCTCAGAATCACAGAACATTAGGAGTTGGAAGGGATCTTGAGAGATCACCTAGTCCAACCCCCCTGACAGAGCAGGATCACCCAGACTAAATCACACAGGAACACATCCAGGCAGGTTCTGAATATCTCCAGAGAAGGAGACTCCACAGCCTCTCTGGGCAGCCTGTCCCAGTGCTCCCTGAGCCTCACAGTTACGAAGTTCCTCCGTATATTCACATGGAACTTCCTATGCTCCAGCTTGCACCTGCTGCCCCTTGTCCTATCGCTGCCATCACTGAGAAGAGCCTGGCTGCATCCTCCTGACACTCACCCTTTACAGATTTATAAACATTAGTAAGGTCACCCCTCAGTCTCCTCCAAGCTAGAGGGGCCCAGCTCCCTCAGCCTGTCCTCATAAGGAAGGTGTTCCACTCCCTTCATCATCTTGGTGGCCCTGCGCTGGGCTCTTTCAAGGAATTCTGTGTCCTTCTTGAACTGAGGGCCCAGAACTGGACACACTATTCCAGGTGTGGCCTCACCAGGGCAGAGTAGAGGGGAAGAAGGACCTCTCTTGACCTATTAACCCCACCCCTTCTAATACACCCCAAGATGCCATTGGTTGCCTTAGCCAGGAGGGCACACTGCTGGCTCATGGTCATCCTGCTGCCCACCAGGACCCCCAGGTCCCTCTCTCCTACGCTGCTCTCCAACAGATCTGTCCCCAACCTGTGCTGATACTTGGGGTTGTTTCCTGAGATACAAGACCCTTGTTAAATCTCATTAAACTTCTCCCTGCCCAACTCTCCAGCCTGTCTAAGTCTCGCTGAATGGCAGCAGAGCCTTCTGGTGTGTCAGCTGCCCCTCCCAGTTTTGTGCTGTCCGCAAACTTTCTGACTGTACACTCTGTCCCTCATCCAGGTCATCAGTGAATAGACTTAGTAGTACAGGTCCCAGTATCGACCCCTGAGGGACTCCACTAGATACAGGCCCCCAGCTAGACTCTGTCCCATTGATCAACACTCTCTGGCTTCTTCCCTTCCACCAGCTCTCAATCCACCTCACTACTCGACCTTCCAGACCACACTTCCTCAGTTTAGCCATGAGGAAGCTGTGGAGATGGTGTCAAATGCTTTACTTAGGTCAAGGTAGACCACATCTACTGCCCTACTATCATCTATCCATCTGGTTATATCCTCAGAAAAGGCTATTAGATCAGTCAAACATGACTTCCCCTTCTGCCTCCCTTTTTTTGACTTCTTTCCCATGGGGGTGCTCTGATCTTGAGCTTGGAAGAAGTAGTCCTTGAATACGGACCAACTATTTTGGGACCCCTTTCCTTTCAGTACCCAGTCCCGCGAGATTTCCCTCAGCAATTGCTTGACCAAAGTTTCCCTTACTGAAGTCCAGGGCTGCAGTCCTACTTCCTATTCTCTTCCTACTGCATAAGATCTTGAACTCCACCATTTCACGGTCACTGCAGCCCAGTCTGTCCTCAACCTTCACCTCTTCAACCAGTCCCCCCTTGTTAGTAAGTACAAGACCCAGCAGCACTCCTCCCCTAGTAGGCTCATCCACCATTTGCATTAGGAATTTATCATCAGTGCACTGGAGGAAGCTCCTGGACTATGAGTGGCTGGCTGTGTAGGCCTTCTAGTAAATATCTGGGTAGTTAAGATCCCCCATAAGAACCAGGGCCTGTGATTGTGAGGTGTTGGAATCACTATCCGTGGAGGTGTTAAAAAAATAAGTAGATGTGGCAGTTTGGGACATGCTTTAGTAGACATGGTGGTGTTGGGTTTATGGTTGGACTCAATAATCTCAAAGGTCTTTTCCAACCCTAAAGATTCTATGATCTCTAATTCTCTCTTCTGAAACTTGTGTTTTACTATAACCTTAGCAAAGTTGACATATAAATTTAGGAATGTTGAAAATACAAGATCTAGCTGATGAAATTTATGCCTCCCCCCATCTTTTACATTCAGAAAACACAACAGCATAATCCCTACAAGCATACATAAGGATAAAACAACAGTAATGCTGAAGCTCTCTCTGTATCTCAAAACCAAAATGGAAAGCAGGTTTCTGCTACAGTCAGGCTTGCAGCTTCCTCAGTTCAGAGGTGGAGTTTCTGTACATCATGCATGTCTTTTACCACTGTATGATGTAACACTTCATCAAGTAAGTAGTTAGGGAAGAGAGGTAAAATGTAAAGCTTTTTCTCCAGGAGATCTTTTCCAGTTATCAGACTCCTGGCAGCCAGATCCTTGATAACAGAACGGTTACCTGTGAGAATATTCCATTCCCTTTGATAAAAGCATAAACGTTTTCCCACAATCACTCTCTGGAAAAACTCTAAGAAAAGAGATTATCAGTACACCGATATAAAAAGCATTAACTCAGCTTCTCTTGGGTCTGGAAACTATTTAAGTATTATTAGTTAAAAGATCAAATTTATTTCAATTGCTGGTAGAGTGGAAAAAGATTTTAGCTGGGCTTTAGCTTTATGTGAAAGAAATATGGAAAACGAATAAATGGCTATCTGAAAGCAGTTTTAAAGCTTTTAGCAATTTTAGGCTTCCTTTGAAAATAAGGATGAATATTAATTTACTGTTGCACCAGAGAAGATCTTATGTGTTCTTACAAGTTTTCTACTTGGATATAATGCTATATATGAGAAGAGCTGAAATTAAAATTCTTGTGTCGAAACCCATAATTTTGAATTCTTTGGTTCCACAGAAAAAACGTTTAATGTCTTACCTATGTAAGTCACATCCACGTAACGAGGGTCAGAGACATTACTTCCTATTTCATTAGTTGCCTTCACAGTAATATTGTATATGGTCCAGAAAGAGGTGTGCTTTTTATCGAAGTAGCATGAATTTGGGCCCGCAGTTCTGTAATCTGGACATTCATAAATTTGTTCTTCTCTGAAATAAAAGAATCACAGTGATTAGGTTGCACTACTTCTATGTCAAATTATTTAGGTTGAATCATATTTTTCATGTCTGGCAATGTGAAGAAAATCAGAAAAATGCTTTCAGGCTACAGAGTCATTGGACAATTCTGGAAACCATATCAAGTATTTTCCCCCAAAAATAAAGACTACAAAGCTATTTTGGTCTTTTATCACCTCTTCCGCAAAAAAACCCTCCTTTGCTCTTGCCCTCCAAATTTATTCCCAAGGTTCCCATAGGGAGCAGTGATAGGAGAGGAAGTTGAGTATGGCGTTGTTGTTTCCAGGCTCCTCTGAGGTGTACAATATCAAAAGAAAGAGTTGTGGATGTGAACCTTGGACTCTGCTCTGACTGGCTGGACCAGCATCTCTTTTTCTGCTAAGACCTGGCTCTCAGCCTACAGGTACAGAGTTTAGCATCCAGTTAGGTCAGTGCTAGACTGAGCAGTGTTGGGTGAACCAAAAATAGTTCATAGGACCCCAAACAAAATATTGACTACTCCTTCAAAATGAATGTTTTGCACTTGAACTCAGTTTCAGGACCAAGATCACTACATGAACCAGGAGGCATTCATGGCCTATGAATACTTGTACAAAATAAGCATTATCAGAAGATGAAAATTTTGGTATCTGGTCACTCTGCAGAGCTTTATTACAGTTTATTTTTGTATTGCATACTATTACACAGTTGCTGCATTGTGGCTAATTTCAAGGCAGTCTGTCTTTCAAGGCAGAAGAATTCACAGAAATTTGAAAAACCTAATATTATAAAGAGGGCCTATTTCAACCTTACATCTGTTGCTTGCTGCTATAGATATTCCAGAATAAATCACCTGGACAAAACCATATGCTACAGACATCAACTTCTCCTAAATCCAAAAGCAATCAAGATTGATTTTCCAGGTTCTTCCAACAAAACACTGAATTATTACACACAGCTTTTACCCTTCTTTGCTGTAAAGTAAAGTGTAGTTAGTAGCATGTCCATAAGGAAGGTGTTCCACTCCCTTCATCATCTTGGTGGCCCTGCACTGGGCTCTTTCAAGGAATTCTGTGTCCTTCTTGAACTGAGGGCCCAGAACTGGACACACTATTCCAGGTGTGGCCTCACCAGGGTGGAGTTGAGGGGGAGAAGGACCTCTCTTGACCTATTAACCCCACCCCTTCTAATATACCCCCAGGATGCCACTGGCCTTCTTAGCCAGGAGGGCACATTGCTGGCTCATGGTCATCCTGCTGCCCCCCCAGAGTCCCCAGGTCCTTTTCCCCTTTACAGGTACTAAAGCTGCGACTGCCTGCTAGTGTTAGAATCACCAAGTTATGCATTCAACATAATTTTCCCAATGGCAAATATTCCATGAATGGAAAAATAACCCAAAGAAGAAGAGCTGGATATTGCCCATAAGTTTCCTTGCAGGGAGAGCAGGACTGTGACAACCTGGACTTAGATCAGCTTCATTTATCCTGAGACTGTACCTGCTAAAAAGAAAGTGTGGAAAAAAATGAACCTAGTTTTGATTTTCCTTTTACCTTTTCAGAAAGGACCCTGTCATTGGACTAATAGGGGTTTTTTTATAATTTTACTCAAAATTAAGTAGAAGGAAGAGTGCACCTCCCAAGTGTAAGCACAATATATTCTGCCAACTAGGAGAGCTTTTTGCCTGAAAATGGGAGGAGGGAGATTAAATACTTAATAAGGCTGCACTTGGAAGATTATTTATTATTGATTAAAGTTACATCATACACGTTATGCAGAATTTTATTTTTCACATATATACACGTGCTTTTCCCCCTGAAGTGCGAATGGAACTGAGGAATCCATTTCCTGACCAGTCATTAGGAGTCCAGGAGCAGGCAGCTGGAGCAAGGTTCAGCTGCACTGTGTGATAGCTTGGGCCATAATTGAGTTTTGAAAACCAAGCTGGTACATTCCCACAGTGCAGAGTGAAGGAGTAATGTGCGTGTGGTTTTTGTGGTCCTGTACTGTTTGTGGGTTTCAGTCTTGCAGCAGGTAAGAGCAGCTGTGCTTCTTTGAGGATTGAGTTGACTTTTGGCTGTCAGCTTGATGCTGACCATGCTGCAGAGCATTTTCTGCCTGAAATTCCAGCAGGATCCACCTACACAAATACATCTTCAATTGCAGTGTAGATGTGCTCACAGACAATGTAAATTAACTGCTGGGGATTTCCAGGTTGCACATAAAATTGTTTACCCCGTCATAATGTGGTCAGGACTTTCCTCCTACAATACTAGAATAAAACAAGTTATCTTTTAAGTAATACTGTTTCTGAATTCCCATCTCATCAACACAATGTAGAACTCACTGTGTTGTTCTACTTGAAGGCTTGCTGAGCAGTATAAAGAGCAGAGCTGGATAACTATGTCAGATCTGGAGAGAGAATTGCAAGAGATGGAGGCACAATATGAAAAGGAATTTAGAGATGGATCAGATGATGAAGTTGAATTAGAAGAACAGGAAACAAAAGTGGACAAAGGTATGGAGTGTGGGGGGTGATCAACGGTGAGTTGTTTCAGCCTGAGTATTGGCTCACTGCACTTAAAGCCCTGGACTCACAGTTCTGATCGTAGTGCAGCTCCCTGCCTCCAGCTGAGGCATGCCAGGCTGGAGCCTGGCCCTCCCTCTTGTTCCCTTTCGAACAGGAGAAGGCAGCAAGCTTCAGCTGCTGATTTATGACAGTGTGTGATTTGGTGAGTTGCTCTTGATCTGTCTGCATGTCGGTACTGCTGAAATGGAGTGTCAGTGTGGCGGCCGTTTGCTGGGGCTTTAAGAGCAGCTTAACTCAGAAATCGCTCATCTGACTTTGTCTCTCTGATCCCCACTGATCTCTTCAGACAAACTGAATGATGAGACTGAAGAAGCTGAATTTGTTGATGGTCTGTACTGCCCTGCTTGTGACAAATTGTTAAAAACTGAGAAAGCGTAAGTGCTTGTGGCTGGGGACTCGGGGGCGGGGTGTGGGGTTTTACCTTTGTAAAACGTGTGTTTTAAAGACTTCTTACCTTCACATAATGGTCAGTGTCGTCTTCCCAGCAGAGACATTGTCAGGGCAGAATTTTCCATTCTTGGTAGTGACGGATAACGAGGCTGTGATTAATTTATATGTAAATATAGCAACGTTTGCTCAGAGTTACCTGCAGTAACGAACGATCTGCTGGTCTTTACAGCATGAAAAACCATGAAAAATCAAAGAAGCATCGGGAGATGGTAGCGCTGCTACGGCAGCAGCTGGAAGAAGAAGAAGGGAACTTTCCTGTGTCTCTGGATGATGCAGATGGAACAAATACCAAAGAGGAGGAAGAAGCAGAAGACATGCCCAAGCAGAAGTACTTTAAATTTGTTGTAATTTTATCATGACTAATGATTTATTAAGTCTTGGAGGCCCACAGAGGGAGTTTTTGGTGATTCCTAGTTGTGTTGAAACTCAGAGTATCGTGCAAATTGGAAGTATTTCTCAGCATCAGAGTTTTAGTAAAATGCATGTGTTAGTATGATTGGTTTCAAATACTGTAGCATAATAATCTCATACTTACTCTGCTTCTTTAAGTTACATGTTAAGGAAAAGCAGTGATTGTTAATTTTCAAATAGTTGAACTTGCACAGCAACAGTGTTTATTCCTGGGGTACGTTTTTGTGCTTTTAGTTCAGTTGGATGCTGGCATACAGAGAATGAGCGTGCTTAAAAATGGAATTGATGAAATAAGTTGTACAGCTCCATTTTTTGAACAGCCAGAGCATAATACTGTTTCACTCATGTCTTCAAGTTCAGTCTGAGCAGAATAGAAGCTTTACTAGGAGCAAGGAATAGTGTAGGAGGACTCCAGTTTTCATTTCAGGCATGAGCAATTTTCTGTTTGTGGCTACTGTCTCCTTAATGATGATTTTAAAAAAATCTAACTTGGTACCTTTTAAGAAATTGGTTTTTTTTCCTCTTTCAAAGGGATAATTTTATCTTTACAGACTCTCGAAGAAGCAGAGAAAGAAGCAGAAAACAATGATGGTATGTAGCAATATAATGATATCCAGCGAACTTTACAAGACAGTTTTATCTCCTAACTTAATTTTTTTTGTTTCTTTTGAGAGAACTTGAAATTCTACAGAACATGAAGACTGTTTTTTAGGTCTTTTTAATTCTTCTTTGACTGCAGATACACTTACTGTGATCGTATTTTGTGATGATAATCTCAAAGGCCTCACTTTTTCCTGTTTGTGTAGATCATAATAAATGTGGCCCTTGCTCTAAAAAGGCTACAGTCCACAGTTTAAAGAAAGCAGATGAAGCAGGCAGATGGAGAGGGACCATCTGCAAGGAATTGATCAGGAAGACCAGCAGTGGCCTTAGTGCATTAGCATCTTAATTTTTCTGGTGGTTGTTTTCTGCTTTGGTTGCTAGAGGTGGCATATTGTATTGTTTGTAAGCCTCTAACTTAGGGGACCAAAAAAGAAAAAAGTAGTAGACTTTTGGCATCCGACCATCTTGATTGCTGGAACCAACACATCCATTCCACCTTTCACTTGAATTGTAAACACAAGTTATGCCAGTCAGTTGCTGGTGTCCAGGGTCCGAGGCTGTGCAAGGTAGGACAGATCTGTGATGACAGCCGAAGGGTGAAATCAGGAACTGTGAGCCTTTTCATGCTTGAGTGGCAGGAGAGGAAACTCTTCTGCCTTGCCGAAGTTTGATCCTTTTCAGGCCTTACGTCATGTCTACTTACTACATCAATCCTAGCTATGTCCCACTGACCTATCTATACCAGGTTCTGCCTCTTCCAGCATTTCCCAAGATGGTCTTGTGTCTTCCCCCAGCCTAATCTCTCTAGTCTCCCATTACATCTTCACCTTCTCTGCCCTCTCCCACAGCATCATGTTTTCTTATCCTGAAGAACCTTCCTTGAGACTTTCAAGCAGTTGAATTTTTTTTGGTTTGCTTTGGCTGGTATTGCATAGTCCAGGTCAGTATTGGCTTCACCTTGTTTCTGTGGAGGCCATCAGGCTCCTGTTCAGTTCTTTCCTCCTCTGTTTGAAACCAGAAGGTCTCGTTCTCTGCGTCGGGTCGCGTAGAGGCACCTCATCGCCCATCAGTCTGCTCACAAGTCCTGCAGCCCAGATGGTGGGTGCTGCAGCCGTGTAGCGTGAGCTTGAACCTCGTGCAGACAAGTTCTTCTGGAAACACAGCTCCCATCCTCCACTAAGCTTTACTGAGTGCAGGGAATCACTGTGGGCTTTGGTTAGTTTCTCTAGCCTGCTTTTGGGAGCGGAGGTGTTTGGCTTTGGGCATGCTCAGGAATTATCTTTCGTCAGCCTGCATGTGTCGATTGAGTCTGTGCTGTCTTATGATAGGTGGGAAAGGCTGCCGGTGTTTCTGCTGTTAGGGAGGGAAAACACAGTGTGCCTGTCTGGGTTCAGTCAGCTCAGTTATTCTGGCTGAAGTGTCCTAACACAGGTGACTGGCACAGAAAACTTCAGTCTAAATAATTAACGTTCTGTAAATTTACAAGCAAAGCCACTGTCTTCTGATGTGAAATGGTAGCCTGAACTGAGCCAGCCCTGTGTATAATTAAAAGGTACTGTCATTTTCTTTGGTAGTTTAGAGCCTGTTGTACTGGAGTTTCTTCCCTTCACCACAGGTGGCCTCATCTTTCAGAACAGAACTAAGGTTTCACCTGTTACAGTCTCACTGAAAACACGCAGTAAAATTAAGAGGGTCCATGGCTTTGTGTTCTCCCCACCCACTTATGTTGGAGGTAAATGATGTATAATGTATTTGCTAATGACCTCAGAGTAGTTAACTTGGATTTCTTCTGTTTGGACAGACTTATGAGGAGTCCCTTGATAACAGTGCTGGTGAAGAAATGGCTGAAGAAAAGGAGGTGCCCTGCATGGATAAGCACGGTGGCTCAGCAGAGGAGCTGGTAAACTGTGGCCAAAGATTTGCTGCATCAGAGGATGCAAGCACTGCAGAAGATGTTAGCCAAGTGATTGAAGCAACAAGTGAAGTGAAAAGGTGGGCTGGCTTGCAGTACTGCAGTCACTGTGTCATGGTGTGTCGTGTTTGATCCTGTCAGGCAAGTCTGAGTTTAATCACCAATGTAAACTGGGGGCTACTCCACTAAATCCGAGCTGAATAAATGTGCTGCCAAACAAGGAGTGTTAGGGCCTACTTTAAAAATGGTGTTTGACAGCAGACCCCTGCCACATGACTGAGCAATTGCTAGGTCATCTAGCTGAATGTTGAGGTCAACAGTTGATCATAGAAATCAATTTATTTTTTGCTGGAAGCATTCGTGCTAGCTATGTTGTGTGAAGGAAGAACAAGGGGAAGCAGCAAAGACATTCATGACTGGGTATCATCAGAGGCTTCTGAATGCTGTGTTGAATGTTCCTGTGCACTGATCTTGGTTTTTCTTTGTCTATCAGCAGTACTAAACCTAAAGGGAAAAAAGCCAAGGATGCAAAAAAGTCTGCTAAGGTGTCTTCTGAGCACCCAACAATGGTATGTCGAATTCCTTAATGCTATCTAAAAGCTGGTGATCGTATTGGTACAAACAAGGTTGGTTGTGTCATTAACTCCAGTCCGTTTCAGTTTTTTGCTTGCTTTTTAGTAACACAGGTATTTCAGTCCCAGTGGTTTTATTAGAAGGTAGAAACTGGAACATCGGGTCTAGTCACAGAGAAGATTAGGACTAAAGTGCAGTTACAAGAATTACTAAAACTCTATCCAAGGCAGTTCAAGTAAATGAAACAACTGAAGACGGAGCAGGTGACAGTACCATGTGCATCTTTCCCAATATTGATGCTTCCCTGAAAGAACACAATCTAGTAATAACTACAGCTAAGACACAGGAAATTCACGGAATCTCAGAGCCCAAAGTATTATGTGTATAGATCTCAGGAGAGATCAGAAGTATTCTTCATCTTGAATTAGATTTGCAAGCCCTCTGTTCTTGTTCTTGGTTCTGCTTAGTACTCTAAAACTTCAAGAAGCTGTGTTTGATTTTTTCCAAAACAAGTATTTGTCAATCAATAATGGAATATCTGTGATAGTGAAATGTGAATAAGCTGCATGTTTCTTAGAGAAACTGCATAAACACACCACACCACTGTTTTATTAGATGTTACATATGAATGTGAAGCATTTGAGTTTCTTTTTCCTTGTTGTAGAGTGAAGTTCCTATCCACTGTGTAACCTGCAACGGTGCGTTTCCATCCCGAAATAAACTGTTTGAACACCTAAAAGCCACAGGACATGCAAAAGCAACACAAGCACCAGTGGTAAATGTTGCTGTAAACGCCAGAAACAAAAAGGAGAAACGTAAAAACAGATAGAACTTTGTTACAGTCTTAAGAATGGTACGTGAAAACTCTCCCAGAACTGCACATTGCCTGTGTCTGGAGTTAAACAGAGAAGGCAAGCCCTAATCTTGGGGGGGAATAAAGAGGAAGATGCAGCAAAAGGAAAGTTTTCCTTGTGAAGGAACCTGGGCTTTCTTTTGGGTTTATGAGCCTTTCTTCAGTGGCTGGATTTGACCTACCTGGATTTGACCAGCTGCTTTCACACTGGGCATGGCAAAACTAATTCATAGCTACTTACCTTGCATTTCTGTAGAAACTTGCATGGATAAAGTACCCACACAGAGTAAATATATTATTTTCACACTTGTGTTGCTAATCTCTTGAGAGGTCTTGGCCTGGGGTGAGCGTAGCCAATAGAAGGGCCTGTGCCCCTTTGATCACCTGTCAGAAATGAAACATCACCAAGACACGGCAAAAACAAAGGCTTCGCTTCTGCCATCCCCAAGGGCCCTTTCAGATGACTGAATTACGTTAAATACCAGGCACAAGGGAAGGATGACAAAGCTGGTCAACTGTTTTTGACAATTCGTGCTGGCTTTGTACATCTACCTGCATGCCAGGGATTGGAAAAAAAAGACTTGTAGAAAGGCTTTGCTGCAGTAAGGGAAGGGAGAAATAAATTACATTAATTTATTTTGATTTCTAAAAAATACCAACATAGTAATTGGTACTGTACTTCTCTTTAAATGCACAGTTGTAGCATTTCTTGTTTTTTGTTGCTTTTTTTAAAAGTGGGTAAGAAACACCTAATTTTGGAGTGGAAGGGGATTATACATGGGGATTATCGATGCAGTTGGAGAAGGCAGTGCTCAGCAAGGGCTAGGGTATGTTGTCTGGGAAACTCCTTGAGTGAAATTTTCCAGAAGCACTGATCTTACATTCTCTAAGTCCCTCTGAAGCTTTGGCTCATCACACAAAATGGTAGAATACTGCCCCTCCCCAGCTCGCTAACACAGCACCTTTACTGGGTCAGGGAATTACTGGAATGATTGTGGCGTGGGGCTGGGGGGCGGGGCCCTGGGCACTGCTGGGTTAATGGTTGGTGATGGAGCCTTTGGGCCATAAACAATGGGGAAATCTAAACACAGGTGGCAACATGTAGGCCCCCTGCTGCGACAGGCGCCAGAAGAGGCCTTCAGAATCCTGTCCTGAAAGGAAAGGTAATGCCTGCTGCCTGGTGGGGGTTTTAAAGTCGCTGGAGTGACAGGCAGACTGCTGACCGATCAGATGCAGGCTGCCAGCAGTGCATGTATGAAATGACCAGTCTGTTTAAGCAGGCAGTGTGCTGAGCCTATCGAAAGGAAAGATTTTGTACAATAAATAGACTTCTGCTTCCATCAGGCGGCGTCCTGTCTCTGTCGCGGCAAGTGATGAAATGGTTCTTGCTGACTGTCCACAATGCCACTTGTGTGTTGGAAACTGAAGGAAGGAGCTGAAAAATTGAAAGTTAATTGTGTAAGAAGGAAACCCAGCACCTCATTTCACCAGCCAGAGTGAGTTGTGCTCAGTGACTAAGGCATGTGCTGTACAATCCCAAGGCAGCAGGAGGGAAAGAAGAGTGTATTTCGGATGGGATGATGGCTGGATTAGAGCCCCATGATAAGGCTTTCTGCAATTGGAAACTTTTAAACTTTTGTACAAGCAGTTTTATCATACTGTACTAAAGCATATCCCGGTAGTGAGGGCAAACAGCCTGAGACCTTCAGCTGGTGTAAAATGTGCCAAGGGTTCTGCTCAGGGTGGTTCTCAGCCAGAGACTGACTATGTAAATGCAATCTCACAGACTGAACCCTGCAATACTACTTGTTGACTTAATTTTTTTTTCCTTATTTGAATAAAAGTAAGTACTTAATCATTTCTGTGGCTTAGAAATTCTTCTGTGTATTGGGTATAAATGGCAAGGTTTTGGTAGTGGTGGGGAGGCAGTCAGGGGCTGCCCTGCTCTGGCCTGAGCCAGCCCTGCACCAGAACCGCTGTGCGTCGGGAGCCTGCACGTGTCGCTGGAAACGTGTGGCCAGGGCAGTGCTGGATCCACCCCCAGGCTACAAAGTCCAAACAGCATGTACTTCCCCAAAACAACTTTATTAATTTGCTGTCACTGTTTCTAAAAATTACCAATTTTGTTACGATTTTCATAGATGAGAATGAGTACCTGTCTGCCTCTTCATCTGATTCCTGGTTAATCAAACCAGGGGTTTCTATGCTAATGCTTGAAGAGATGTGCAGCTTATACACAACATCACTGCAGAACTTAACTGTATCTTTACAGGACAGATTAGATAATATTCTTCATTAAACACTGGATCTGTTAGACTGCTCCTGTGATACTGAACAAGTGTTTCATCTTCACACTATTTTCTTCTCCAGTGCAGATTAGTGCAGAGTCTAGGTGGCAAGTATCAGGGGTTTTGTGAAACAAGTCTATTTTGCAGCTGCTCCTGCCGTGTGTCTCTGTAAAGCAGAGTGAAATACTTCCACAGCAAAGTCGACATCCTTTTTAGTAATGCACATAGGAGGTTTAATTCTAAATGTCTGAGGAGAAAGCAAAAAAAAAAAAAATCATCCTTAAAATTGTATGGGAAGAATACAGTTTCAAGCAGCCCATCTAGATCAGGTATCACCTTCTGCCCCAAAAAATCTAATCAAAGCATGGAAACTAATACATAGGGGAACAGCAGAGCAGGGACTGAGGCTTCTGATAAATGCACTCCGAAGGGGAGCAATTTGGGGCTTGACTGCATGCAACTTCCCCCCTCCACTCTTGTGATAAAGCAGCTGCCTCCAAGAAAGACCTGACTAGGGGAGGTGATGTTCGCAGCTGTGTTGGTGCAGATAAAGCAAGTCTAAAACCTTGGATGGTTTGTACTGAGAACAGCAATCTAGGTGTATTTTCGTTTCTACTAGCTCTGCCACAGGGAAAAGTAGTATGTATTGAGAGTGGCAGCCTCAGCACTATGTCAGCTGGTTTGCTTTTTCAGTGTTTTTTAAAGGCTTCTAATATTATCAAGTAATTGACAAATGCTAGCTTTTGGGTAGGGTACTATAAATTGAATGCATGTTGATCAGGAAGGGATATATGTACAGTTTAACCTGTCAGGAACTGGGGTTCTTCAACCCAGATGTTTGATGTAAATGACAATGTTACCAAAAGTATTTACCTTCCTTAAGGCTCTTTCAATTTTTGTGTCTTCACCTCCCAGGACTTTATGCAGCAAGAGGGGAACAGTGGTCTTTCCCACCCGCTGCACCCAGCCACTGAACAGATAAACTCACAGATAAACAGCACTCTTGTGGCCAGAACCAGATTCTACTGTGCTCTGAGCTGTTAGTCTGTGACGTGTGGGAGAACTGGTGAGGTAACAGATGCAGCATCCTATTTATTTCAGCCACCCTTTATCTCCTGCAGAAGCTGTTTCTTCTGCCTCAGAAGGCTTCACTGCCTGACCATCCCTGAGGCAGGTCTCTGCTGTTGACTCACACCCTGTGAACACCTGGTCACCCTGGGTACAGCGTGGTGTAGCTTCAGCTGGTGTGGGCTGATCCCCATTCACATGCCATCCTCATTTCTGAGCTGTGCTGCTGAACTCACTTTTAACAACTTTATTACCACACTGGTAGCACGTTACCAGGTCTGAAAGAATGAGTAAGACCAAACCTGTTCTGTCAGCTGATAACCTGAACAGCCATAAAGGCTTAGCAGGCCTGAACATTGCTGTCCCTCTAAAGGGAAACTCCACGCTTACAACTAGTTCAGCACACTTGAAAAGAACCAAACAGGCATTGCTTGACTTAGAAAATAAGCAAAATTAAACAGAGATAGTTCTTAAGAGTGTATGTCTTCTAGTTTATTTTACTAAACCAAAATTAATTGAGGGGAAGATTCCTGTTTAGGGAATGGGATGTAGGTCACCAGGAGGGAAAATAAGCTCTACGTATAACCAGAGGTTTGGTACCTGACTGTAGAGTCCTCCTCTGCCGATCAGAACCCCCATGTCTCTACAGTCCTCCCAGATCTGACTGATTTCTTCAGCTGGAAGAGGCTGTCGACTATCCTAAGGAAAGCGAACATTAAATTTGGATATTCTAAATCATTTCTATGAAAAAGATGTATACTGCAGTCTCTTCAATAAACCCCACCCCTTTCTCTGGCTGAAAACATTAACTGAGTAAGGTAAGTTTCTTTCCAGGATGAGTTTATGCAACTAAGGTACACAAGTTAACTGTTTACTCAAAGCTTGTGAAATATCTGAAATACTGGAATTTTCTGGCTCATTTTTAGCCAGAGCAATGTTTTCTCACTTCACTAGCTGTTTTTTATAGAAAATCTGACATTTCAACTCAATAAAATGTGATAGAGCTTCCAATGCACTGTAGATCAACAGGAATAAAGCAAATCACTCACCTTATCTGTCACCATTTCTACTCCAATCATAAGTCCCTTGCCACGGACATCTCCTACAATCTTGAACTCATCCCGTAGCTTAGCCAGCTCCAGCAGCATGTAAGTTCCCACGTCCTCACTGTTTTTCTGCAGGCCGTCTTCTTCAATAGCCTGGTTAAAATGATGTACTATGACAGTGCTGCAGGAAAAGCTTCCAGTACAGTCAGTTAATCCCCTTTAGTTTGATGACGTTATATTTATCTCAATTCCTTGCAGACCATGTTCCTTCACTACTACAATCCTTACATCTTTCTTCTCTTACAACCCTCTAATGACAATCGTGCAATTGAACATAGTATTTTAAAACTGCAGTGGCATTTTTCACATTTTACTTCTTATTCCACAAACATAATCCAGTAATTTATGCTTTCGTGTTGTCATAACTGAGACATACCTGACCAGCAGGATTATTTTCAGTTTCTTACAGGAAGATTTTTTAACTCTTTGTCGGTATCAGGCAGGAATATAATTTGACAAGGCATACCTATGTGTACTGGGCAGTCTTCTAGGGAGCAACTTCAGTGCTTTAATTAGATTCATCAACACCATGCTTTTTAATTACCATCTTTTTTTTTGTTCCTTACTCTGCTCTTATTCAAAGTCTGCCAGCTATCAGAACTGACACACACAAAGCATTTTATGAACTTAGTATTTCACATGAAAAAAGCAACAATACAATCACAGAAGGTTAGGAGGGTGTTCCTCCTTTTTATTCCCTCTCTCCTTCCTTCTCCCCCCCAACCCCATCCCTCCCCTCCCCTTATTCTTCCTGAATCTGGCAACTTCCTTGGATTCATTCCATATCCAGGCTACAAATCACTTCAGAGTCAAAAAACCCCAAAACATGGGTTCAGACTTTCTTATCTGTGAACTGCTTTGCCAAGATCTTACAAAATAGCTTAAAAAAGCTAACATGAACAGTGTTTGCTGTAATGGAGTGAAATTGAAGGACAAATGATACATTTGTCTGTACATGATCAAGACAATATAACTAGCAACTGATTTTCTGCTGAGAGAAATATGCTGCAAATTTTTCTGTAGTCTTTCTCATGAGGGGTTTTTTTTTTTTCTTCAAAAGGAATTTTGACCTTAAATATTTTTAACAATCTGGTTGTTAAGTTTTTTTAGGCACAAGGTAAAACTGTGGGGTTAAAACAATTTTGTTAAGCATGTGTGCCAGAGAATATATTTGCCTAAACCGAGGATTTGTGCAGTCCTATGAAAGAGTTACTCAAGACTTTTGAGAAAGTGCTTTCCTACATTTTTATTAATAAAGTAAAAAAATGCAAGGGGGACAAAAAAAAGATTATTCTAAAAACCATAACTAGATGGATGAAAATTTGGCAATGAAACTAACCAGGAGTTTTTCCTACACATAGGGCATGTTGGCTACATATGCATAAGACATGCATATCTTTATTCATTTTACACAGTTATTTATAGAACCGTCCACATGTAACTTTACAGTAAGAATAAACATAAACATTTTTCACATTTTCCTACAAGAAAGAATGTGGAACACATAAACCTATATAAATGTTCTCCCTACATCGAGAACTGCAGCTCCAACTACGCAGGCCAAAGGGCTTCCTCCAAATGTATTAAAGTGAAGGTTTTGAGCCAAGGAACTTGCAATCTCTAAAAGAAAAAGAACAACACTGATGACTCTTACAGTTACCTTATGTTTGGCCACACTACTTACCAGCTTTAACTCACCTGCCACATTACACTGCTGTGCTTCAACCCTTATTCTACTAGAGACAATGCAAATGGAAGATTTCATTTTTTTCCTGAAAGTAGTCTGTGCAAAACATGCTACTTCAAAGAACTACAGTGTCAAGCAGATGTTAAAAGCAGACTTTTTAAAAAAAAAGTTACATTTCTAATATATGGTGTCAGTTGTCCCCTTGAACTAACATCCACAAAGTTTCTTCACTAGATTCAGCCAGTCATTAGTAGGAATGAAGTAGTTGGCTACCATGCTGCCTTATATACCTGCAGTACATTGATTAGGAAACGATGAATCCAGTGAGGATTTCCAGGATCTCTTACTGTCTCTACTGACGATGCCACAAGGTCACCCCTGCATCCCCATTTGGATAAAACTGCACAGGTACAGCACAGAACTTTGTAAAATGAGCAAGAAATGAGAATTCCTTTGTCAAAAGACAGAATGAGATGAAGATTAGTAGTAATAAAGCTCAGCTGGCTGAACACGTTTCCAGTATGTAACTGTTGCATAGCATATCTTTTAATTACTCTATTTTAAATCATAGCAGTGCAGAACACTTACCTTTTGTTGTAACAACAGCTGCCATTGGAAAGCCATTACCAATTCCTTTTGACAAAGTAACAATGTCAGGGACTACATCATGTGTTTGAAATCCCCAGAAATGGCTGCCTGTCCTTCCAAATCCTGTCTGTACCTTTGAAAAGAAAACCACAGAGAAATCCTCATCACTTCCTCATATTTTACAATAAGGTTTATTTTTCTTCTCCATCATTACTGATTTGCATTAAATGGCAACTACACCTGGAGTTAATGTCTATGAGAATATGTATTCAGATGGCTTTGCACAAAACAGTAGTTATTGTAATTGGGTTTTTCTTTCACATATGAAAGAGATAACATGGCACCATTTCTTCAGCATGGTGGAATGCACAATTAAGTTGCAGATTCCATTTCCATTTTGCAATCCTCATCACCAGTACAGGCTGGGAGATGAAGTGACAGAAAGCAGCCCTGCAGAGAAGGGCTTGGGGCTGATGTGGATGAGAAGCTCGACATGAGCTGACAATGGGCGCTCGCAGCCCAGAAGGCCAATCGCATCCCGGGCTGCATCAAAAGGAGCGTGGCAGCAAGTGAGCTGATTCTGCCTCTCTACTCCGCTCTGGTGAGACCCCACCTGGAGTACTGAGTCCAGTTCTGGAGTCCCCAGCATAAGAAGGACATGGAACTGTTGGAATGGGTCCAGAGGAGGGCTACGAAGGTGACTGGGAGGGCTGGAGCATCTCTCCTATGAAAACAAGCTGAGAGAGTTGGGGTTGTTCAGCCTGGAGAAGAGAAGGCTCTGGGGAGACCTTACAGTGGCCTTCCAGTAGCTGAAGGGGGCCCACAAGGAATCTGGGAAGGGACTTTTAGAAGGGCATGGAGTGACAGGGCAAGGGGGAAATGGTTTTTAATTGGAAGGGAGTATATTGAGATTGGGTATTAGAAAGGAATTCTTCACTATGAAGGTGGTGAGACACTGGCACAGGCTGCCCAGAGAAGCTGTGGCTGTCCCCTCCCTGGCAATGTTCAAGGGCAGGTTGGATGGGGCTTTGGGCAACCCAGTCTAGTGAAAGTTGTCCCTGCCCACGGCAGGGGGGTTGGAACTTTATGATCTTTAAGGTCCCTTCCAACCCAAACCATTCCATGATTTTATGATTTCAAAATGCAAAGAAAATGCAGTTGCTTATCACATTTCAAAAGCAACCCCATGATTGCTGGTTTCTGCTACCACAATGCTTGAGGCATGTATCACTGTCACTTTTGAAGACTTGCTAGTATTTTAAAATAGTAAAAATTTTTATAAGAAATTGCTAAGCAAATTCTGTTTATAAAATGTACTTGTGAAGTACAGCAATCAGCTCCCTTCTGGAGGTTATGTATGCTGACACTCATAAAAGAAGGTGTTATTGTGACACATGTCACATCACAGTTGGCATTTATTAGCTGCATATTTGTGTAAATTTACTGCTCACAAAAGGTGAGGACTGAAGAGTGCTACTAACATTAGCTGTGCCTAAAATCAGAATGTCACATAGCAGAATAAAAGCAGTAAAACCGATGGGGTCCTATGGTTGGAAAGATGGACTGTGTTAAACTTAAGCTATGGAGTATATAACATTCCAATCAGACTATTTCCAGGATTCTAGATTGCCTTCATTTGGATTCTTTTGAGATGACTTTCAAAGGTACCCCAAAGTCTATACCTCTTATGTAAAAATACCCCAAACTCACTTCATCTGAAATACAAACACCCCCTCTTTCCCGTACTAGCTGATAAGCTTCCTTCAAGAAACTTCTTGGGTACTGAACAGCTCCATTAACACCCTGCCAAGACAAAAAAGACAATGTCTTCAGGAACAGACAAGGAAACAAGAGTTCCAGATTATCCTACAATAGGAAAAAAGTACCAGCAGCCCTCAGGTATTAGTAAGACTGTTGACTTAAGTTTCTGTCTTCAGCACTGCTTCAGAAAGTTCCTGCTCAGGTCACTCATTCCCATTCCACAGAGCAGCTTGCTGTTCCCTTAGCTGTGCTGGTTTAAATGCCTGTGAGGCTCTGTGGTAAACAGGATCACTGTAAGACACAGTTAATTCCAAAACAAGTACCTCAATGCACACTGAGAAAGCCACAAACTGTGTTTAATGTAAAAATTAACCAGAGAATTTGCTCCTTCTTTGGTAGATTTGTTTAAAACATTGTTTCCTCAATTTTTGTTCACCTTGCCAGTTTTAATTTTGATCATAAATTCCACACTACATCTGGACTGCAACAGCTTCTTAGGTTTAGGTATGTAAAGGCTTAGAAGACTGCAAAACTAGAGAACAGCTCCAGTTTCATTTGTGGTCACAATTTTCACTTTCCCCCCCCCCCCCCCCCCCCCCTTATTTCCTGTTGCCAGGATACAGTCTCCCTATTTAAGAACCAGTGATACAGCAGTTGTGAAAACAGGGTGAAGCACCAACACAACGAATCCTGTGGCCAACACTTGGTGGAGAGCTGCTAAAACAGGTGGACAACATGGCTGGGAAGATGTGGAAGGGGGATAGGGTTAGATAGTAGTGATAATAGTAAAGAGAAAAGCAATATGAAATTTGGAAGAAGTAGCATGCATCATATTAGCTACTTAAATGCAGAAAGAATGTATATGTTTCATCATGATTGTCTGTTTAACTTCATGAGCAGAATTCTAGCTCCATTGAAATCAGTGACAAAAGCTGAAATTTTAGGACAGTGCACCTATTTTTCAAATATTTGAGGTGGTTAAGGCATTAAAAAGAATAAAAATCAGCAGAAGTCTATGTCCAGGATGTAGCTAAAGAGTATCAGATTTGAGTGTTTCACACTATTTTTGCTATCACAACTGAGAAATGGCAAATCACCCACTTGAATTGGTTCAGCAATAAATCCAGCTATTGATCTTGGGACGGAGGTATTCAGAGTGTCCTTGAACTGTTCAATGTACTGGTCCTTCGCACAGCATACACCTGTTCACAGGGGAAACAGTTAAATGGAATTTACATAATAAGACATAAAACTAACTGAAACATGGCATTACACATCTCAGCAGCCAGTACTGTCTGAATGCATGGTAAATATCACATCTCAAATACACAATAAAAGGCTGAAGATTAAAGGAGAAAGTCCCTTGTTTTCTCTTAAGCCATTTGTACTCTAAGGAATGCCAGTTCCAAAACAGCAAGGCAAAGCTGCCAGACAGTATGATGTTAGACATTATACAGGTCAGTAAACTGTTGGTTAGAGGAAGTGTTTGTGAATCCTCTACATCAGTAGAAGGAACAAGCAGACATTTCCTCAGGGGTTAATAAAACATCAGCATAAGACACAAGGAATTGTTAAGTTAGCGTGGGTATGAGGATTCTGGAGAACACAGCTGTGTATATATATATGTGTGTGTGTGTGTGTATATATACTGAAATAAAGGACACAGGAATTAGTACAGCTAATGCTCCCATTCACTAGGGAAAGCAAAGCCAAAAAGAGAACATTCTGTTATGTTTGCACGTAAACTAAAACACTAAAAGGACTGTCTGTTGAAACAGCAGGAATAAATTACTGGAATTGTCGTTCACAGGAGAGCAGTAGAGGAGCTTTCATATTGTGTTGTGTATGGAATGTTTTGCCTCATACAAGAATTTTTGTCTTCAAGGTTGTCCTTACTGTTCATATTATTCCAAAAAAACCCCAACCTGGAGAGCAGTCAAAATTTCAGGAACAGCAGAAAACACCAATCAACATTCCTGTTCTTCTAGATGTGCTAAACTGAGTTCCACAGATTCCAGAGTTGATCATGATAAATGCTGGAAACAAGGGCTGATTTTTCATCAGAAATCTAGGAATACAAGATGTCACCTGCCCAAATTTTTTCTCAGTGGGAAGCAGGCCCCTGACATTCTCTGCAGTACTTTCTTTGGTTGCCCTGGCCAATCCTAATAGAGGTCTGCCTTTCTTATGTCCTGGTTTTCAGCTAGGAGTTAATTTTTATAAGAAGCTGGGAGGGGACACAGCCAGGACAAATGTCCCAAATGAACCAAAGGGACATTCCGTACCATATGAATCATGTTCAGCATACCGGCTTGGGGGGCAGGGGGGGCGTGGGGAGTAGGACTGGTGGGGTTGCAGAAGCTGGCTGGTGAGGAGGGGTCAATGCTCCAGGACCAGACACCAGACAGGCACTGGGATTCAGGGCAGTGAGTAAACTGCATTGTGCATCACCTGCTTTGTATATCCTTCTATCAGAACCATTGCTGGTATTTTCCTCTCCCATTGCTGTCCCAGTGAACTGTCCTTATCCCAGCCCATGAGTTTTGCCTTTTTCTTCTGATTCTCCTCCCACTGAGGGGGAAGAGTGAGCAAGTGTCCCTGTGGTGCTCAGCTGCTGGCTGGGGCTGAACCACCACAGGCCTTTTTGGTGCCCCAAAGGGTTGTAACAACAGATCTGACCAGAGTGTGTTAAAAGCACATTGGTTATATGCATTTATTTATATATTATATAGTTGCTGGTCACAGTGGTGGTGTGTGTGTTCACACGGATGTGCTGTGTGAACCCTGCAGCACTGTTTATCTCCTCTGAGAGAGGGGTCTAGATTCCCATTTGGCTGTACTGTGTAATACTGACTTATGCTGTAATGTCATCACTGGTCATGAGGTAACGCTGGTATCTGGATGTGACACTGCAGTCACAGAATCACAGAATGTGTGAGGTTGGAAGGGGCCTTTAGAAATCATCTAGTCTAACCCCCCTGCAGTAAGCAGGGACAATCACATCTGCGCCTCAGACAGCATCTCTTTGAACTGATTAACAGTGGCACCCACTCTATGGGGAAGACAAAGGGGATGTCCTCCTTCTGCTATTTCACCTCCTCTTTTTTCCTTCAGGCTGGTTACAGTAGCATTTGAGAACTTAAAACATCTTTAGGATGTTCAAGCTAGCATGCTTTTACTCCTATGTCTCCTGATTGTGTTCTAGGTCTTGTTTAGGGTTAAAAAAACTTCCTTAAGAATAGCGCCCAGAGATGTGTCCCAAGGCTGGACAGCCATGGGTGGCATGACATGTAGGAGAACGTAGGCAGCTACCTAGAGACCTCCAGTGGTTTGGAACTTCACTCCCCAACAAATACAATGCTGTAGCTCTTCCCAGGAGGCACAACTTGCCACTCTGTACTGGGCCCTGGCCAGTATCTACCAAACACTGCTCAGTATTAGGCAGCACTCTCAGTGGGAGGAGAGGGAACACAGAACAATAGGCCAACAGGCACTGTGACTACTCCAGCCCCCGAGACAGGCACTGCAGCTGAACCAGAGAACCAACATGTACACAAAGAAGTCAGTACACTGAGTGAAGGACGATGATGAACAAAGATCATCATGAGAACAGGGGGAAGAGGCAGAACCAGAGGAAATCCCCTGATCCCTGCACCTGAATGAGCTGTGAGATACATGAAAATGCTTCAGCTGTCATCCAGGTAAGCACACATCTGGCTGCTCTGACACTGGGATAACTGGTCTAGTAGACTGGAATTAGCAAGTAGGGAGGCCAAGCAGCTGGGATCCCTGTCTATGGAAGGGGATATCAACAGGGGTGATGGAGAAAAAGACACAAGCCCTCAGCCCCTGGAAGTAACTCCTGTCACACATGAGGGAAAGGGAAATCTTCCCTTTGCCAAGGGAAGCGGACCACCATCGAAAGAGCTACTCAATACCAGAGGGAATTAACCATGAGGGAGACGGTTTATTATGACCTGGGCAACACACAGGTACCCACAGGTCTTGATGAAGTCCAGTGTACCTGACCCATGTGGTGTATGCCAACTCACTGGCAGTAATGGACAGGGAAGACAGAGGCACCAACAATGGATGAAGTGTCTGGTCAACTCCAGCAATACGAAGAAAGTGTCTCTTCCTCCCTCAACTCAGCAGTGGAGAAGCTGTACCAGGAGGTCCAGCAATGTGAAGAGAGTATGTCCTGTTCCCCACCTGTATGGACCAGTATCTCAGCTATTAGGAATAAGTGTTCCTCTGCTCAAGAGAGAGGGTGTAGAAGGCACACACCACGAGGCATTCTGTGGTTTTACTTGCGTGGACACAGAGAGGACATGAGGAAGTGGGATAGAAAACCTACCGTGACCATATAGGCAGGGGTACATTGAGCTACAACAGGGTACTGATGGGGTTTTGGCACAGCTGCCTTGGAGATGGAGAAAACTGAACAACTGTCTTTGCCCAGTCTCTCAGAGGACCCTTCTGTTGTGGGGTTGCTGAGGGTCAGAGAACAGATGCCGATCGCTACACAGGGTGCACCAGCAGCTATACCACACCGAGACTCCCTGATCCCCATCCAGAAGCTGATTCAGCAGCAGGAGAGTCAGGGAGTGGTCAGCAGAACCTGTTCAGCCTTTAACAGTCTTGTATGGCCAGTGCCAAAGTCTAATGGGGGGTGGAAACAGTGAGTGCTGTCGTGCCAGAGGTGCTGGAACTTCAGCATGAACTGGAGTCAAAGGCAGCCAAGCATCCTGCCACAACGGATGCCACAAACATTCTTCTCCATCCCTTTGACAGCAGAGTGCAAGCCACAGTTGGCTTTCACTTGTAGGGGTGTCCCATACACCTGGAATGGACTCCCCAGGAGTGGAAAGAGCCCCACCATTTGCCATGGACTGATCCAGACTGCAAAGCTCCAGAGCACCTCCAGTAGACTGATGACATCATTGTATGGGGCAGCACAGCAGCAGGTTTCTGAGAAGGGGAAGAAAATGATCCAGATCCTTCTGAAAGCTGCTTTTGCCACAAACTGAAGTAAAGTCAAGGGACCTGCCCAGGAGATCCAGATTTTAGGAATAAAATGGCAAGATGGATGTCATCAGATGCCAATGGATGCGATCAACAAAACAGCAGCCACGTCTGCACTGACTAGCAGAACAGGAAACAGAAGCTTTCTGAGGTGGTGTGGGGTTTTGGAAGATGCATATTCCAAACTACAGTCTGTTGCAAGCCCTCTCTGTCAGGTGACCTGGAAGAAGAATGACTTCCAGTGGGGCCCTTAGTAACAAGAAGCCTTTGAAGAAATCAAGCAGGCATCAGGCCACACAGGAGCGCTTGGACCAGTCTGGGCAGGACCAGAGGTGACAAACCTGCATTACACTGCAGCCAGGGAGAATGGCCCTACCTGGGGTCTCTGGCAGAAAACACCAGGTCGACCCCTGGGGTTTTGGAGTTGGGGGTACCAAGGATCAAAGTGCTGCTACACTCCAAGTGAAAAAGAGATACTGGCAGCACATGAAGAGGTTCTGAGTTGCTTCAGAAGGGACTGATACTGAAGCCCAGCTCCTCCTGGCACCCCGACTGCTGGTGCTGGGGTGGGTGTTCCAAGGGGGGTCCCCTCCACACACAGAGTTAAGTGGGTCACACTGATAACACAGTGGGCTGGAAATGGAAATCCCAATCACACAGGAATTCTGGAAGTGGACTGCCCAGAAGGTGAAGACTTCACAATGTGGCCAGAGGAGGAGGAGGTGACACATGCTGAAGAGGCTCTGTCATACCATCAACTGCCAGAAGCTGAGAAGCCAAGTCCCTGTTCACTGATGGGTCATTGTCACACTGTGGGAAAGCATCAGAGGTGAAAGGCTGCTGTATGGAGCCCCACACAAGCGCCAAACTTGGAGATGGAGCCAGCTGCAGAGTGAAAGCCATCCAGCTGGCTCTAGATGTTGCTGAATGAGAAAAGGGGCTGATGTCTGACCCCTGTCCTGAGCCACACAGATGGTGGCCAGTGCCCTGTGGGGTGGCTGCAGCAATGGCAGCTGAGCAGCTGGCAGCGTAGTGGCAAAGGACCTGGGCTGCTCCAGTGGCAAGACACTGCTGCCCAGCTGGAGAGGCTGGCTGTGAAGTGTAGCCTCCCACGTACCCAAGATCTGGTCCACTGAGGAACGTCAGAACAATCAGCATGTGGATCAGGCTGCTCAGGCTGAAGGGCCCCAGGTAGATCAGGGCTGGCAGCACAAGGGTGAATTATTCATAGCTCGTTGGGTCCATGACACCTCAGGCCAAGAAGGAGGAGGTGCAAGAAACAGATGGGCTCGTTACTGAGAGGTGGACTTGACCACAGATACTCTCACAGGTGATCCATGAATGTGAAATTCGTGTGCTGTAATCAAGCAAGGCTCTCTGGCATGAAGGACAGTGGTTGTAGTAGAAATACAGGAAGGCCTGGCAGACTGATTACATCACATCCCACAATCCCACCGAGGTAAGTACTATGTGCTTGTCATGGTGGCAGCAACTACCAGGTGGCTGGAAACGTATTCTGTGCCCCACGTCACTGCCCAAGCACCATCCTGGGCCTTGAGAAGCAGGTCCTATGGTGACATGGTACCCCAGAAAGAACTGAGTCAGACAACAGGACTCATTTCTGAAACACCTCGTGGACACCTGGGCCAAAGAGATGGCACTGAGTGGGTGTTTCACATCCCCTGTCATGCACCAGCCTCTGGGAAAATCAACGATACAATGGGCTGCTAAAGACTCCACTGAGAGCAATGGGTGGTGGGACCTTCAAACACTGGGGTACACATTCAGCAAAGGCCACCTGGTTAGTTAGCTCCAGGGGTCTGCCAGTCAACCTGGCCCTGCCCAATCAAAACTTCCATGTACTGTGGAAGGAGACAAACTTCTTGTAGTGCACATGAAGAATATGTAGGGGAAGACAGTCTGGGTTATCCTTGCCTCAGGCAATGGCAAACCCATCTATGGGACTGCTTCTGCTCAAGGACCTGTGTGCACTTGCTGGGTGATGCAGAAGGATGGGGAAGTCTGATGCAGAAATTTGGTTTTGGGTGAGAGCAGCCAGTAATTAAATTGTATGATGTTAATTGCTAAATAACCCTGCCACTGTATGTCATCACTACTACAACTGCTTATGCCACATCTATGGTATTACAGTAAGAATCACCCCAATTAATGAAGGATGACCTGTGATGGAACCAGAGTGCAGCACTGGTGGAGCTAGAACTCACTTCAGCAACCAGTGCCCAGCAACTTCTTCACAATGGACATTTTCACCCCGCAGACCATGGACATTCACCATGCTGGATACACCAGCGCTGAGCTCTGGATGCAGAAACCAACAGTCCAGCAGCACACAGTGACCTTTCTGCCCTGGGAGGCTGCTGTGACAGACAGAGCCCAAAGTCACAGGCTGCATGAACTCAACAGACATTTCTGATGGGTGGCCCACAGACTAAGGGAATGATACCTCCATGTGAGTGTGTGTATAGATCTCTCATATATATATATATATATACATATATATATATATGTATCTATATCTCAAAGACAGGAAGAGTGGTGGTGATTAACTGGATAGTGTAGGATCTGGGCATGACATAGACAGTATAGAATAAGGGTTGGATAATATCCTGGTTTTCAGCTGGGACTGAGTTAATTTTCGTAAGAAACTGGGAGGGGACACAGCTGTCCCAAACTAGCCAAAGAGGTATTTGATACCATATGATGCCATGCCCAGTACATAAAAGGGAGGAGAAAGAAGCTGCTCAGGGAGAAAGAATCACTGCTCAGAGACAGGCTGGACATCAGGTTCTCAGCAGTGAGCAAATTCTATTTCTCCCTTTGCTGTTCCAGTAAACTGTCTTTATCCCAACCCACAAGTTTTACCTTTTTATTCTGATCCTCTGTCACATTCCACTCAGGGAGAGGAGTGAGCAAGTGGCCATATAGTATTTAGTTGTCAGCTGGGGCTACATCTTGAGGAGGTAAATACAACCTATTTCCACAGTCCTCTAATATTCTTTGCTCTAAAAGCCAAATACTTTTTGCCATTGACCAACCTTCAGAACAGCTGCATTTTCGAATGGTTTGCACTGGAGAATCTCTACAATGGCTGCCTCCCCATGGACCACGAAAAACATCTGGTAACATTGTCTGTCAAGCATAAAAGAAATAGCTACAGATTTCATCACATGACATGTTTTGATCAGACTTAAGGATGATTAATGAAAAAAACTTTAGAAAGTCTGTTAGAGTCAACGTGCATACCTAGTTCAAGCAATTTATCTGAAGAATACTTGTGGAATAACACCAAACTTCCCCCTCAAGAAATGGCAGAACAGGGACTTGTTTGAACCAAGAAGTTCAGACTATTCCAGCAAGTCTCTCAATTCATGACCTCCTTTGTTTTTTTCTTTAAGTTAATCAGCAGTTTTGGTTATCTAAGATTAATAGCAACATTTTTAGTGTTGCTGGTAATACTCCAATAATCCAAACTATGATAGAAAACCTGAAAAATACAGGGAAGCAGGCAGATATACTAGAGTAATTACAGACTTGAAACTGGGAACTCCAGCTTTCTAATCCTGATTTTCTCATGAAATACCACCATGACTTCAGGCAACTCCTTTATTAAGCCAAGTTAGGAGGCTGCTGTAAAGAAGACTTTCTATAGCCAGTGCTGTTGCAATCACCAGTACTGATCAGAGTAGCCAAGGCCAGCTTCTAGCAGACAGAAAGTCATTCCCATCTGCTCAAGGGCAGGAAGATAACATGCTGACATTTAGGCCCAATGATCTCTGTAATGGATATGTCTCCTGTCTTGCTGAAATGAAGGATGTTATAGGGGTTTTTGTTATTCCAAAGGAGGACCTACTTCAGAGCAGTTGAAAGCAGCTTTGCACAGATTTGCCAAAACAATCTTGGGAAATGGGGTTCTGAGCATTATTATTTTGCACCTTACATAGATGATGATGCAAGCACCAAGCATGTGACTAAAGGTCTGTAAATCATGACCACTCAGGTCATGGCTGTCCCAACTCCAAATCAGCGTAACGAATTACAGGGGGAAGGAATGGGTACTCTGGCTGTTGTGCTCACACAGCCGGAGCAGCTACACTGCACTTCAGTTAGTGAGCATAAAGCACTCTGAAGACAGGGAATGTACTAATTGTTGAAATATTAAAATAAACTGTTAGTTACACAGATTACTGAATAAAAATATAAAAATCTCACTGTTGAACAGCCAAAGCCATTGGCAACACCATGCTTATAAAGACCAATAGATGTCGGTCCCAGTGTGTAAGGGCTGCCTCCATGGTATGCTCCTCTGTGCAAACAAACAAAGCACATGAACATCACTCATTTCCAAGAACAGAAGCAATATTAGTTCTGAGAAGGCATGCTTCTAAGCTACATATTATTGGGGAAAATGTGCATTGTTACAGCCAAAACAAGAAGATTCCTACTGCTGTTTTTTGCTTTGGTTTTGGAAGATCCATGACTGCCCATCTGTATTGTTTTCCTGAAATTTCAAATGTTAAAATTGCAAGGTAATGTTTGCAAGGAGAGGAGAACAATGACTGGAACAAACAGCCATTCAGACAGTGCCTCACATAGGTCTGCTGAGCACCTGAGCCCTACAAGAGTAAATAACGCTGTTCTTTGAATCCTGGGAACTGCTGCCTCTCTCCAAAAGAGATGCTCCCAATCAGTAAATTAGATGGTGGTCTGCTGCCAGTTTTATACACTAATAAAAAAATTCACTAATGAGAATATACAAGGTAGGCGGGTTCCCAACATTCTGGTGAATAAAAGATGAGAAAAATAGAACTCTTCATAACAAGGCCTTTTATTCTAAAATTTGAGGCTGCCTGGGACGCATAGTACAGAGAACTGCTTACACTGGTGCTTGGACAGCACTCAACCCTACACCAGCTCTGTCACTAAGCCAGAATAGCTGTCTGTGTACCTGTGCAGTCAACTATGGTTCAGGGATCTGGCCAAAAACAAGGCAGCAGAGCAAACAAAACAACAACCAAAAAAAAGTGCTTCTGCAGGTTAGCTTTCAGTCAGGGCAGTTCCCTGCTACAGTTCACTGCACCGCTAATTCCAGGGGCACCTTTGTACCCCCATGAAGAGGGGCACTGCAGGGGATGATTGAAGAAAGCAGCCATTGCTGAAGTCCAGTCTGGTGCTGAGTGAAGGTCTAACAAAGCACATCCCGAACAAACAGACCCTTTTCCAAGTAACAAAAGCAGTAATTACATGCAGTGTTCGTCAAATAGAGTAATTTTATAGCGGTCCCCTCAGCAGATCTGGGGTTAAAGAGTTATTATTTCTTGGTTTAGGCATATAGACACTGATCATACACAGAGATAAGATTTGTAAAGAAATGTCACTGTTACCTGAAAGAGATGATGTCAAAGTTACGTGTATATAGCCTTGCCATGAACATGGCCAAATCATTGGCTTCTGATCCACTGTTGGTAAGATAAACCACCTGCAGAAGAATGCTTAGGATCAGTACAGTGCACAACCACCGCACAACAACCACCTTACTACTCGGCATCAGACCACATCACTCAGTAACATCATGAGCTATAACCAAGCACTGCCACAAGGCGGCTTCACTGCAACAAACTTAGTGTTGCCCATAGGCTACAGAGAACTAAACCAAGATCATCCTGATCTATTTAGGAATAGTACAGAAAAATCCTTAAGATAGGAAATCTTCAGGTTTTCCTAAGATGGAATAGTTTTTCAAGGAAAAATGAGCGTCTGTGTCAAACTGAGCATGATGGACAGAATAGATATAACCTGCACACAGGTAGAAAGGGCTGTACAGTGTCCCTGCACGTTAGTTACTAGGAGTGACATACACAACGGTGTAACAGAAAAGGTAAGCAGAGGTTGCCTACTGAGAGCAATGAGGATTAACAGGGATATCCTGAATACAAGTTCTGAGATTTGTACACAGCTCAAATTCTAGTGTTACTGCTTTTAAAGTTAATTTTCAGAACTGAGTGAGATTCTCCACTGCTTAAACTATGCAGACAATTTACATTTAATTATTTTTTACTCTCCTTCCGTTTTTACGATTGTGACAGCTTCACAGCTATCTGCTAGCCCAAGTTCATTTTGTCATGTTTATTTTACCTGAAAACAAAACCAGTATTTTTCTCACTGTTTCTGGGCATACAAAACACAGTATTTATGTGGTTTAATTATTTAAATGTCAGTAAAGCTCACTATGCAAGGTACTATCAAATACCTTTCACTGTCAATTTTCATGAGATCAAGCAAATTAAGACTAGCTACATATAAGAATAATTAAGATCATCTTTATTACTTCAAGAGTTTTTAAGCCGGCAATGTCCCTTCACAGTGATAACTGGAGGGAGAGAACAAACAGGACAGGAGCTTGGGATACTAAGCTTGTTTAAATCCAGGTGTAAAGAAAAGGCCTCCAGGGTCACCAGGTTCTCTTTATCTGACAGCCTGTGGTCCCCACGCAGGTTTTGTATCCACAGATACTGCAGTTCTCATTTATTTAATAAATATTTTCACATGAAATATTTATTATCAACAGGCACACCTTTCATCACACTGCTCCTGTCAGAAGCAAAGTACCTTGAGTGGATCTGGAAAGAGAGAAGTTAGCTTCTCAGCATACTCCTGGATCGATGGGTGCATGTAGATATTAGTGGTATGCCACAGGCGAGCAAGCTGTTTCTGGGTAGCCATAGTTACCTTCCTGCATGAAGCACAAGAAGAGACAAAGGGATTCAGTTCTACACATATGTGCACTCCTAACCCATCCACTATTAATTCTGAAAATGCACCATTTCCCAGATAGATGAACAAGGAGACAGAATTAATTAATTCCTCAAAATCTAGTAGAATTGACCTCAATATAAGTGATACATAACAATTTAGTGAATTATACTCATAGGCTCACAATGCCATGGATTAATGAAGACCAAAACCAATGTGGGTACCTCTTTCAGCATAAACCAAACAGTAATCAACTTACGGGTGACAGTGACCAACACCGACAGTGACAATTCCAGCAAAGAGATCCAGGTATCTTCGTCCCTCATAATCAAACAACCACTGCATATGTCCCTGATGCAGCAACAATGGCTTTTTGTAATACATTCGCAGTGAAGGAGAAATATTTTGTTCACGAATCTTCTGCATGTGTTCATATGGATAGGACTGAGTGGAATAAAAAAACCCTTATTTGTTTATGCTTTCTGAAGTTCCAGACCAATGGAGCTGTAGTGGATCACATAGATTACACAGCTGTCTACAACAGCTGTTCACAGAACTGACATTTTAACAAACTTTGGCACGTAGAGGGTTCTACAGACCTCTGAAGCTCAGCTTTTGAAAAATGCTTAACTCTTCCGTAGAGTTTTTCAAATCAATAATTTAATCATAAATTGCAGAACTATCATACAGGTACATCTATAGGTTACATCCTGGTTGTGATAGAACTGTTTCTTTTTCCCAAACAAGCAAATGTTATAATCATATTTAATACATTCACTATTTATAGCAGATGACCCTGTCCCTCAAATCTAGTAACTGGGAGGTTGGACTCGATGATCTCAGGAGGTCTCTTCCAACCCCTACAACTCTGTGCATCTGTGAGTAATTCAGTCTTACATAAATTCAGTGTAGCATGTATGACTTACTTCGTATTTTTCAGGTACGAAATCGCAAGGAGGCATTTTTGCTTGTGTGGGGACAGAGCTTTTCCATTTCTGCTGCCTAAAGGCAACTACAAAATAGTAAGAATTATCAAACACTTGCCAAAGTGCACATCTGAAAGGCGTTTCTCAATAAGCTTGTTCAGAGAACACAAGCTACAATCAAAGTAAGTTTTTTATCACCTGAGATTTTCGGGGCGGGGTAGGGAATAATTAAGTACTGTCTTTGTAAAGGCAAAATACATGAAGAATTTAAAAAAGAAGTTTAAAAAGTGCTTCACTGCATGGACAGAAAAAGGCTTTAAAAACACAATACAAATTCTTATCTGAGAGCAGCCGGAGCAAGAATCCTCTACATGGGAGTGAGGGAGCCCAGGGTGACTGCAGCACAGGCAGTGCCCTCAGGGGCCAGGGTGCAATCCCAGCAGACCCAAACAAGGTGGGCAAAGCTGAGCCCACTAGGACTGCCCCATGTAAGTGGAGGAGGTGAATCGGGTCCAGGTCCACCTGCCCAGTCAGGAGCAGCAGCAGATGGGGCCAGACACAGGGCTGGGGACAAGGTTACAACAAAGGGCCAAGGTCCATCCAGGAGGTATCAGAAGCTGGAACGGTGGCAAGGCTGTGCCCATGGCACAGCTGAGCCAGGGCGCGAAGGCTCAGGACTGAGCTGAAAACAGGGGTCCTGGGCAGTGGATGTGGGTGGAGGGCCTGGCTGAGGCTGCTCAGGGCAGGCAAGGTGTGCTCAGGGACCTGACAACTCTGCCACCTTGGGCTCTCTTTCCCAAATCCTAAAAAACATTACCCTGCCCTACTTTTCATTTAACTGGAAGTGTAATTAAGCAGGTACAGAAAAAGCTGTAATTCAAATACATTCTCCTTCTGCACCCCTATCTGCTGAGAACAACGTGTATTTTTAAATGCCTAAGGTTTTAAACGAACTCTAAACCACGTAAAAACGTAAATGAAGAATAAAAAGTTTCCTGAAGCAAGTTACCTACGTTGTGACTTCCCTTACAACCACTAATGAGTTACAAGCACCGACGAAGAAACCGCCTGCAGGAGTCCAGTCTCACAAACACTAACCAAAACCCCGACGCTAGCGAAGCCCTGCCGCTGGACCTCTCTCAAGGGGATCCACAGCCATACCGAAGGTGCTCCTTTCCCCTCCCGCGTACAAAGGCGGTGCTGCAATCAAACACCCCCCTGAGCGCGACCGTCCAGGGAGATGGGCTGATACCCCCCCCCCGGCCTTCCCCGTCCCACGCGGCAGCTCCGCCAGACCCGGCGGGGCGAGCCCCCAGCGCGGGACGTGCCACCTCAGCCCCTCACCGCCCGGGCAACCGCGACTGCCCCGTGCCGCCGGAACTCGGATGGCCGCTCCGCCACAGCCGAGCCGCCTCCCTCGATCGCGCCGCTCCCTTACCGCCGCCAAGCCGGCGGCCGCAACCCCGCAGCAGCTGCCCGAGCCCCATCGCCATGCCGCCCGGTACCGCGACAGCGCCAGTCGGCTGACGCGTAGCCCCGCCCCTCGCCCGCCCCGCCCTGCCCTCGTGGGGCGCGGCTGCACGTGCCCGCGGGAGCGGCCGAGGCTGCGGCCTGGCGGTCGGTCGGCGCGGGAGTTGGGCGGCGGGTTGGGGCGTCGGAACGGGGCCGGCATTGTGCCCGGGCAGCTGTAGGGGCCAGCTGTATCCTGGGGTGCGTCAAGCACGGCATGGCCAGCCGGGCCAGGGAGGGGACTGTCCCGCTCTGCACTGCGCTGGGGCAGCCGCACCTCGAGTGCTGTGTGAGCAGTTCTGGGTGCCACAGTACAAGAGGGACACAAAACTACTGGAGAGTGTCCAGAGGAGGGTAATGAGGATGGGGAAGGGTCTGGAGGGGAAGTCCTACGAGGAGAGGCTGAAGTCCCTTGGTTTGTTCGCCTGGAGAAGAGGAGTCTGCGGGGAGACCCCATCGTGGTCTGTGGCTTCCCGATGAGGGGGAGTGAAGGGGCAGGTGCAGATCTCCTCTCTTTGGTGACCAGTGATAGAACCCGAGGGAATGGAATGAAGCTGTGATGGGGGAAGTTTAGTTTGGGTATTAGGAAGAGGTTATTTACTGAGAGGGTGATTGTGCACTGGCACAAGCTCCCCAGGGAAGTGGTCACAGCACTGAGCTTGGCTGAGTTCAAGAAGTGTCTGGACAATGCACTCAGTCCCGTGCTCTGACTTGGCTGTCCCTATGTGGAGCCAGGAGGTGGACTTGATGATCTTTTGGGGTACCTTCCAGCTCAGGAGATTCTGTGATTCTGTGATTCCATGATAATCTAATTCTACCCCATCCTGAGCTGTTTCCTGTGCACTAATCAAAAAAGTGTTGGTGAGGGGGTATGTTACAGAATGGGGACACCTTGTGTGAGCACAGCCACCCTGACGCAGCAGCACGCTCCTGATGTACAGATGCAGCCTCTGCCTGGCTCAGGCAGCGTCAGGCATGAGGCAGAGCACCAAACCAGAGCCACATTAGGAAAAAAAAACCACAGAAAGATGAGTTATCTTTAAACACAGCTGGGTAATGAGAAACTGAGAGGTGTAAGGAGAGGGGACAATTCATGACACGTTTTGTCTGGGTTTTTTTGGTTTCTCAGCAACTAGCACAACCTCCTACAAGAATAGGAAAAACAGGAAGGTGTGTGTTGCCTTCCTCCATTACCTTTCAGTTCCTGGTACTAAAGATATGTGATGGTGTTCCCTAGACTGGTAGTTGGCAAACGTTGTAACGAGACACAGTTGACAGCAAAAGATGTTTCACCGTGATTTCAGTGACCCTAGCTGCTTTTAAGGCAGAAGACCAACTACCTATTTCACCTACCCTGAGGGGCAGCCCAAGGAAAACTGCCTGATCTTGCTGCAACCGATCAGCGATTTGTACTTTCTACTAACCATGGCAGTGCTTACGTAGCCTAGGACTCCCAAATACTTTACCTTTCTTGATCAAATTTTACTTTTGCTAACCTGAAGGCCCTGAATTTCAGTGACAATTTCCGTTAACACAGCCAGAAAGAAGCACAAGCATAACATGGGGCCTTCCACACGCACAACAGTGGAACCCTGTGCTGGATGCCAGGCCTTTGCTTTTTCTTGTTAGATATTCTATAATGGAATTGTTGTATTTCATGAAGAAAGGTAGAATGTGTGTGGTTTTTTGGGGTTTTTTTCAAGAGGTTTTATTAAATTGAAATGCGAACACCATTGCAAAGAGATTTTACAATGACCAAAGATTGAAAAATCCATCAGAAAGCTACAGACTTCAGTAACAATATTGATCTTACATGTGAAATTGCTAACAGATTTATTAAAGCCAGCATTTTCAATATTAAGAGCTTAAAAAATACATTTTAACGCATTTTCCTTCAAATACACTTAGAAACAATGAAGAATTCCTGAGCAACTTTTTCATACCAGTATTCTCCAACAAATGTACATCTGCATATGAAATCTACTTTATATAATTTCTTAAATTTTAGAAATTTACAAAACATTTGGATCTGGTTTATAGAATAATTGTGCTTCAAGTCATTCTGTTGCTACAGTAATGACACTATAATAACTTGGATGTTACAGATTGCATACAAATCCTGAACTGTAATGAAAAAATGAAATGAAAAAATTAAATGGTTTATGCAAATGGAAATACATTTGCTTTAAATATCGGATCAGCTCTTCCTCTGCTGGCAAGTAGATTGTTTATACTGCATATTGTTCAGAACATGCAATTTAATTTATAAATGCATTTCTTTGAGAGACCTGCTGGCACAATTAAAGGCAAGGAAGTTCCAGAGACTTTTCCTGCACCTAATGGCATGGCAGAAATTTGGGGAAACACAATTAATTCATAACTGCTGACATTTTTTTTCCTGGGTAATACTTTTTTAGACCAGCACCCCCAGTGTTGTTGTATTTTACACAATGGCAAAAAAATATATATGAAGCACAACAGAAAGATTTCAGAAGCCCAGAGAGCGCTGAATATCTCTGAGCATGCCTGAGCAATATAATGCATATATGGTTGTGTTTTTTCAGATGATGAATTGTATTTGTAGGCAGATTTTTTAAAAATAATTTAAAAAAATTAGAACTAAAGCAAGCCAGGAACTCTTTCTGAGTATAACTGAGCAGCAGTTTCATCTTCCTTTTTGAATGAAGGATACAGGGATGAGAATTAAGAGTAGTCTACAGCATTAGAAATATTAAAAAGTAGGTTTTGACATCATTATTGTTCTGCATGTATTTCACTTGTAGAAAAGTCTGTGCCTTTCTAGACATGTATAATTTTCTGTCCTACTGAAGGGATATTTTCTACAAGTGGCTTCTACAAAGATTTCCAGCATCCTTTAAAAATTCCACTCACTGCTACATGTCTGCAAAACTGACCATTGCAGACTTTGTAGGAAATTCAAGTGAAATCTTTCCATTACTGATGTCAAAACAACAGGAAGGTAATCAGCAGCTCACAAAAACAGACCCAGAAGCAGCATTGTCCAAGGAAAAATAAAAAGTAAAATAAAGACAATGTCCAAGACAAGCAGGATCACAAAATAGAATAGGATAATAAACCTTCCAAAAATAAACCAGGAAGATGCGAAAAAGACTCCCTTACATCTAACTTGTCTATGCACCTCAGCTATTAGCCTAACAGTGCTGCAAGAGGCTACACAACTAATTCAGTTTATTTATTTATTTATTTAAATTACACTTGACAGATACAATAGTTTCTCTTAAATATGAAGAGATCTATTTTAAGCCTGACTTGGTAATTTTCCAAATTTCTCACCAAGACAGGGACTTTCTGATTAAGAAAAATATTAACAGATACATAGTCACAGATACAAACTAAGCAATGCCCAGAAATGCCAAGAGACCATTTACTAGTATCCCCAAAATATTTTTTCTCTTGGACCTTCCAGGTCATTATGTTATTTTTAATAAATAAAAAACCCAGAAGAATGCTTAATAATAACAGGCATGTGAGACAATGTAAGTGGATAAATACATCATACACATCATCTGTAAATCTGTCTGAAAAATTGAAGATTGCTTTTAAAAATAGCGTGGTACAATTAGTTTATCTGGGTTTTTTTTTCCTTAGGAATGTAGGAAATGCAACAGGTGATGAGATGAGGGCTCTAGCTCATCACATACTCTGTTTGCCCAGGATAAATGTCAGAAAACAGGAAAGAAAATCCCGTAACTGATAGAAAGTGAATGACCACTTCTCATGTATAGCACTTTTCTGCTCATATATAATAGCTCATCCGTAGCCACTTTCAGTGTTTTGCCAACTCTTCAGCATTTAATAAGGCTTATTACTTCTGTAGACTATCTCAGGTAGCCGGGCATATTCCCCCCTATTTTTTTATTGTTAACAAACTCATTAGCACTCCTCTCAGTTCTACCAGTTCTCATTTTTCTCCTGTCTACTCTTACACTCGATTCGTTTTCTACCATTTTCTGTTCTCCCTCCCTTCTCTGCAGTAATTAAAATGCATTTTTACCCCCTCTGATTTATCTAAATACCTATGTATTATCCTATAGTGATGACTCTTTCATTCTGCCACATGCAGCAACCATGTCCCTCTTCTCATCATTGTTTCTATCCCCATATAGTATGTATTTCTGTATTCCATTTGTCTTTAATCTCTTGCTTGGCATACACAGGAAAGATGAAGAAACTCCCTTAGTGGTTTCAAAATGATTTTCAAGGCAGGGCCACGAGATTGTTCCATTTAATGCAGTTCAGTCTGTCTTTCCACACTCACAGGAACTAGAGTCTGAATTTAGTCTGAGGATTGGGGATGGTTGGGAGCAGGGCTGGTCCCCATTTTCACTCATTTAGGAATGGAGTTTGAAGATTTACTTCTCAGGAACTCAGCTGAAAATAGGTCTTTCTAAATAGCAAGTATCCGTAAACACTTAGTCCCACTGCTGAGATCCAGCATTAGAGCATCTTAAGACAATTCAGCTCATCCAGTCCTAGCACGATGAGCACATGGGCAGTGGCAAAAACCTCTCAGCCCAGGAAAGGGACTGATGCTTGGCTGCCAAGCTGGTCAGTATGGCTTTCCCTATAATATGGAAATTTATCTCTTATGTTTCCATATTAAAAACATTTCATTTTGCTACACATCTCAGATATCCCATCCTAGTACAACGAGTGTAACACAAGTGGATTCCATGACAAGCTGTTAGTTAACAAAAATAAGTTGTACTTTACCAATAAGATTTTATCTTGATAAAATGATTCACAATTTGATACACAAAGTAAAATGCTTTTGTCTGACTTTTTGAAGGGAGAAAAAAAAATAATTCTGAGGTAGCAGTTCCTTGAGAATATGATGCTTGTTCTCATGACACTTTTTCATTTCATTTGTCTTTATGGCTTTGCAGAAGATGTCTAATATCCATCAACTGGCTTAGATGACTTTGGTTTCCTTGCACAACACCTTCAAATTGCTTACAGTTCATGAAAAATTATGAAATACAGTTACAGGCTTCATGATGTGAACTCCACATATGCAGTGCTTCAGAGATCACAAAAACAAATCTGCTTATTTATTCATTTTGAACACCTGCTGTTACTACACTTTAAATTCTTTAATGACATTTAAAGCAACTGTATATTTTCTAACCATTTAAACATAGACACATAAACAGATATTCCACAGAATTCACTGCTTTAACATAAATCAATTATCATTACATATTTGTTTTACAGTTTGTTCCATAAGCACATATATCCTCTTATGAGTATTATATAAGGTCAGTTTACTGAATTTTTATAAATAATCTTTGTAGTTATATAATATCAGGACCACTCTTCAAGCCTGCATTTTTTGTGACAGTGAGTTTTGGGAGCACATGTCCCACTGCAATAAGCTGTATTGTTTTAAAAGTTGGGAATATAACAATGAAATACTAAAACTGTACATCAAATATGTCTTTGCTAAAGAAAAAAGTCTGACCAGAAAACTTAAGATAATGAGTAAATTTTGTCAATACTGAAGATAAACAGTTAATAAAATTAGTCTGAGTCCAAAGGAAAGGTAATTAATTACAAGTTTATATATTCAATTTTACGAATTTTACATAATTCATTACTTCTTGGAAGCTGTTTTGCTTCCTTTTAGGGATTTTATGCTGCTAAATGTAATTCACACTTATGTGGCACATGCATAAATTTGACATTGAAAACATGGTTCAAACTTTAAAAATAATTATTCCAAATGAGAAATTTGATTAATGGTACAAGGGCTAATCCCTGTTTTTGAGGTAAATTCTGTTACATACGTCATCCCTCTGTATATCAAAGGAGGTGTCAAGAGACTGTTATTCCCCACTGGTGTGTTATAATTTTACAATAATGGACTGTGCACAACTGCTGCAAAATCTCATCTATTTCCTAATAAAAAGGAAAGAGCTGTAAGCAAAAATATTGTTGCAAAGAGAAAGAATTAAATATTGAGCATCTAAAGGCCCACACACTTAGCTGAAGGTTATTCTGATTTTGCAGAACACTAGTTTATTTTCTTCTTAATGTAATTTCAGAAGGTGTTGCTCCCACTGTGCGGTAACAAGGTGTTTTGGAAAACAAAACCAAATTCAAGGGAAAAATAACCATCCTGCACATTTGTTCCATTTAAAGAATTAAATGTATTTGTGAAAATTGTGTTAAAATTGTATTTAGCCAGAAAATCCCTTAAAAAGCTTAGCTACCTCAGAGCTACAGGCAAATGGATGTTTTCCATTCTGGCTGAATTTCCCTTTTCACAGAAAGCCGTGATGGTTTGGTGTATCGAGACATTCATCAGCAAAGGTGAGAGAAAATCAATGCCTCACAAAGTAATTTAGACTACAGCTATTTTGCAGCTTCAGTACCAATTTACGGCAAAGTATATAAACTCTTCCACTCTGTTCCGTGTGCAGGTACTGGAGGCATACGTAGGGATACTTACAGTTAGGCAGGATGAATCTACACTTAAAATCTGGTAGAAGTTGTGTCTGTTTGCCTCAGGTCCAAAGTAACTGATAATGACATCAACAACCTGCTGCTGCCATCGTATCTCATGCTTTCTTTGGTTTATGATGTCTGTGTAGTCACCTGTGTTTTACCCTAAGAAATCCACTACATAAAGGTAAATGTTTAGGGTGTGGCTTGATAAGAGTCAACAGCCTCTATGCATCACCAGATGCACCATGAAAGGCCTGTAGCAGCATGTCTTTATGCACAGCATTAGGAGTAGAAAACAACGGTTTGGCTCAGATATATCTGTCTGTGTAAAGAAAGAGAATGTGTCTGATCCAGATCAGCTCTGTCATAGTCAGTCAGGAAACTGAAATGTAAATGAAGCACTGTCACTAACAGTGTATTATCAGATCACACACAAGCTGCTGCCCTGCAAAGTGTTCCAGTTTGGACGGATAGATTGAAGTTTCTTTGCAGTACTTTTAGCATCTCTAGATAATTTGCAAGATACACAATAAAACTATGCTGTTAAAAAAATTTATGTTTGTGTTCTGGAGTAGTCACTTCATGCCTTCAAGTGTTAAGTAAATGGCTGAATTAAGAATCTAAAATGCCTCCCTATACATTCAGGAGAGCACCCAGACTGCTCTGATCAAGCTCTGGAACATGGCAGTATGTTACCTGTATAGAGGACACAGGCTCTAGTTAGTGGAAGAATGCACTAACACTCATGTTTATAGACACACAGGCAATTAGTTAAATCCTGAAGTCCTGCCAGTGGAAGGGCTGGACAGCTCAACTGATCTGTACTTGAGCAGTTCCATGGCATGAAGGTAAACGGTGAGAATCTGATTTGCCAGATTAGATGTGGCCTTCTGGGACCTTGGAAAACTGAGTGTCTATTTTGGCTGGCTCTGCAACAGGTTACTGATACTGCCTGGCTCAGTGCAGAAAAACATTAAAAGCTGGAGAAATGTAAAGCTGTTCAGAAGGGATAAGAACAGAGGACAGCTCATCTATAAATACACTTTCCTTCACATGTACAGTACAATTTCCCTTACCTTGTTTCCAGTTTCCACTGAAGTTAGTGATACTTGCTAAATACTTGGCCCAGTTTTAATCAATCATCACTTGGTGATCCTTTTGTGGAGTAAATTACACTTTTGTTCCAAGAAGGAAGGACCACAGTAAGTTCAAAGCCATTCCAGTATCATTTTGATTCTGCCTTCGGTTACACGGGATATGAGGAAACCTCACTGTTCCCACTGCTGTTCGGGGACAGGAGGAACGTCCTCAAGTCGTACCAGGGAAAGTTTAGACTGGACATTAGGGAAAATTTCTTCACCAAAAGGATTGTCAATCACTGGAACAGGCTGCCCAGGGAAGTGGTGGAGTCACCATCCCTAGAGGTATTTAGAAGATGCAAAGATGTGGCGCTTAGGGATATGGCTTAGTGGTGGATGTGACAGTGTTAGGTTAATGATTGGACTTGATGATCTTAAAAGTCCTTTCCCACCTAAATGATTCTAGAATTCTATGATATCTGTCCAGCCCAAGTACATGGACTTCTTTCCTCATTCCTGCCACTATTTCAGCAGAGGTCTGATGCAAACTTTATGTCTCCTGTCTTTGACTTTGGAGGTTGGACTTCAAAATTAAAGTTGATAAATTCATGATGAAAAGTCTGAATTCAAAATTTCCTTCCAGGCTCAGAGAAAAATGCGATGTCTAAGGATGCAGGAGAACACTATTCCATTCATGATTGGCATTAGAGTACAAATTCAATGGGAAAGGAGTTTGCGCTCAAAAACCCAGATTCTATTTTAATTTTATAATTACAGGTGATAAAAACCACGTGAAATAAATAATTTACAATTCAAATAGTAATACATTTGCAATATATTAGAAATATAGCTTAAAAATCGCTTCATAGTCTTAATATAAGGTTTAATTTTATGCTCTGTATAGAAATGGTAGCTTTACTTGTTACTGCTGTTTCAGCAGAAGGAAACAGAAAAGTTTCTAAGTAGCTAAATAGCATTGGGAAATTAAAAAATGTTTTATTTTGCTCTCTTTTTGGTAATAGAAAAATAGCCTTTAAAAATACATTGTTAAACATATGGGCTCGTAGTAAAGTAGAATTCTATATTATGTACAGTAAGGCAGTGTATCAAACATCCTGCTATTTTTTTCATGCTTGGTTTGATAAGACTAAGATATGAATGGGCTGCAAAGTTTTCCGTCACATTAAAACAAAGCAAAAATATATTTAGAAAAACTTGCTATTTTACTGTAATTTGTTGAGTATATTCTCTGTTATAGATTATTTGTCATATATAAGAGCTTTTTTTCTTAAGGATTGAGAAAAAATATAAAGAAAAGTTAATCTAGTAAATCTAGTATCAGAATGCACTCAGAAAATGCACTGTAGATCAGAATGCTGTTGTGCAATGATTTATCTGGTTTAGGAACTGCTCAGATCGCTATGGTGCACTGACTGACCTGTAATAATTTTCATCTTTGTTTAATCTTCAACAAAATCAAATTCCTTCAATTTAATCACCTAACAAGCTGTGCAGAGCTGAATAATTAGTTTACAATGTATTTTTCACGGCAGATCCATTTCCTCATTTCCCTGTGTCAGAAACGTGTTAATGATGCAAGGTTTATTTCCATGATCATTACCTCAACCCACAGTTTATTTTATTCTCTGTATAACACACATAGGAGGCTAGGATTTGTTAAGAAACTGTTTGCTATGTGGCTTTGTTTTACTGTACATAACTGAGTATGTCCTGTACTACTAGTTATTTAAAGGAGGGCATAAAGGAAGATGGGTCCATGTACTCTGATCCAGTGTTCTCTCTCTTGTGGTCGCTTGGACCTGTCAGACAGTAGCTCATGTTTTTCTCATCTTGACCTTGCTGAAGGTTCTGACACATTTCTGTTGTAGGTTCTTGAGACACAGATGTGTGCTGGATGCGCGAATCTGGCAGTAATACCAGAACATTATGGTCCACAACTGTTGAGACCTTAGTATACTCTTTGGTGGTTCTTGGGACAGTATAATTTTTAGAGTTTCCACTATTTTCTTTATGCTTCAGTAATACTGCTGGATCCTCATTTTGTCTGACTTTGTGAACTTCAACGTAATCCATTAGTTTAGGATTCAAAAAGGGTGACTTGTCATTAGGTCTGTTTTGTTTGACCTGCACTGTGGTTTGGTCAGTTTTAGAGAGCGAATTCTCCATCTCTCTTTGCTTTTCCATGTTGTCACGGACAGTTTGAGTGATAGGATAGTGCGGCTGATGCTTTTCTTCAATTCCCACCAAAACTGGTGCAGTGTTCACATTTGTGGTATTCAGTGTTATCTTATGTGCATCTATAGTACTGTGGTAGGCAAACGCAGGGGGCTGATTATTAGGTAACTGAACGGCAGGCCATGTGGATGATTTTGCACTCTCATTGTTACAAAGGACTGTGTTCCGTTCTGAGGTTGTATGTTGAGTGTCCCAGCAACTTTTTCCTCTGTTATTTTCTTGGACATCCCTGATGTCTTGTGTTTGAAGTGCTGATGGAAGGGCGTGGGACTCCCTGCACTTCTCAGGAAGCAGAGAAGGGCTATCACAGCTCCCGCGGCCCGAGTCACTGTCTGTTTCCTTAGGTATCATTTTTACCTTTTTACTGGGATGACCCTTGTCATGGCTTGGCATAAGTTGTTGATCCTCACTGTCCTCTACCTCCAGATATTCTATCAGTAGTTCCTCACAGTCTGATGTTGGAGGGAAACCATGGCAACCAAGAGCACTCAATAATTCTTCGGATTTTCCTGTCTAAGAGCAGGATAAATAATATGTATTTTTTTACTGTTAACCTTACTCTTTATTTGACTAGAACAATTGTGAACAATCTACATATTTAATATACAAATACTTTAAGAGTTGTGTCTCTAAACCTAAATTGTATTTCTACTGCTGCAGAAAACAGTGAAAGAACAGAAGAAAAATTCTTGAGTTCCCTCAGTGGGGAGACACAGTCTCAGAAATCATGTTTACAAAATCGGAGAAGTAGGGAGCTTTTGGCAGGTAGTGGGTCTTACATTAACAAGAAGGAAATGGAGGAGAATGATAAAGCAGCCATGTATTGTCTCTTCAGTATGGCACAAGGCTCTCAAGAGCAACTTCTGTAAGAAGGAAGATCACACAGGCATTGGCTCTTGTCATGTCCCAGGGGACAGCTGTGGTCACAAGCCCTGTTCTCAAATGTTCCCCTACTACTGCAAGGCAAGACTGCCTCACACATGCCCTCCACAAGATAAACGTGGAAGTGTTGCTTATTTTTAACATTGATTAAAGTAACTGAAGCTGGTTTGTACTTTGTTATGGTGTCCTGGTTTCAGCTATGATGGAGTTAAACTTTTTTTTAGCAGTGAATGGAATGCCATGTTTGGGTGTTAGCATGAGAATAGTGCTGATAGCACCCTGATGTCTCCGATTTGTTGCCGGGCAATCAAGTACCTTTCTCAGCTCTGCATACTTCCTTACTAGTGAGAAAGGAGGGGACGAAGCCAGGACAGGTGACTCGAATTGGCCAAAGAGCATATTCCATGCCAGTTACGTCATGCTCAGTTTAAGGGGGGACTGGGGGGAAGAGGGGAAGACAACGCCAGGACGTGCAGTTTCTGGGAACGGTCGGGTTGTCCGGGACAGGTTCTAAGCTGTGTGGCCTGAGTTGTGTGGTTTGGTGAGAAATTGCATTGTGTATCACCAGTTTCATCTATTTTGTGCTTTAAACTTCTGTTATTGTTATATCTAGTTTTCTGTTACTGTTTAGTAAACTATCCTTATCCCAACCTGCGTGGTTCTGGTTTCTAGGTTGTGGTTTATTTTCCTCCTTTCTTCCTTCCCTTTTCCCCTTCCCCCAACTTTCCTTCCTCCTTCCTTTTAAAAGTACAAGCGACTGTGTGGGGTGCGGCCCCCGGCTGGGGCAAAACCACGACAGTTATTTTGGCGCCCAACGTGGGGCACGAACGGTTGGGATAACGGTAGATCTGACCCTAACTATCGCAATTAAGATAAGCACTGTTGTTTAAGCAATCTCTGGTCACGATGCTGTGGTATTTATTCACAAGGCTGTGGCAGCAAAACCACCGCATGCTGTATACAATCCTGGCAGGATTCTTTACTCTCTCAGGTCTGCGGCTCCTGTATTTGTTCCCATACTTCATTATAGTGTATTTTATGATATCGGTCTATGATACAATAATATCGATGATCATGAGCTTAAGCTGGTACTTGTATGAGGTTTTGCTGTCCTGTCCATTCTTTGGACAGGGAGGGGTTAATAACAGCAGCCGGTATGGTGGGGGCACTGCTTTCTTTTCTTTTGGGCTAAATACAACAGCTCTTAGGACAGTTTTTGAAAACCTTCAATATCTCTGGGATATTCAAACTAGCATTTTGCTATTGGTAGGTTTGGTGCAGATGGTTCAGTTTTTGTTATATATCAAGCATAGGTTTATGAATACCACTGAAGAGCTTTCTCCGAGACAGAATAATCACGAGTGGCAGGGCATGTGGCAAAGTATGGGCGAGTACCTAGGTACTTTCTCACGCCCGATGGTTTGGAATTTCACTCCTGAACAGTTACAAGACCCCGATCAAGTGACTGCATACCTAAGGAAAAATTGCTGTAGGTTTCCCAGAGATGGACACCTTACTGCACTGTGCTGGGCTCTGGCCACTATTTATCAAACACTGCTTGATAGCAGGCAGCACTGTCAGCACTGTCAGCACTGTCAGGGAGAAGGGAAAGGAAACAGACTGGCAGATACTATAGCTGCTGCAACCACTGGGGCTGACACTGCAGCTACTGCAACCCCTGTGACCGACACTGCAGCTGGGGAGAACGGCCCGACCTGGAGTCTCTGGCAGAAAGCACAAGGGGAGACTCGAGGTCGACCGCTGGGGTTTTGGAGTCGGGCCTACAAAGGATCTGAGGCCAATTATACTCCAACAGAAAAGGAAATACTGGCCGCCTATGAAGGGGTTCGAGCCGCCTCAGAAGTGATTGGAACTGAAGCCCAGCTCCTCCTGGCACCCCGACTGCCGGTGCTGGGCTGGATGTTCAAAGGGAAGGTTCCTTCTACACACCATGCCACTGATGCTACGTGGAGCAAGTGGGTTGCACTAATTACACAGCGGGCTCGAATAGGAAACCCCAATCGCCCAGGAATCGTGGAGGTGATCACAGACTGGCCAGAAGGCAAAGATTTTGGGATGTCACCAGAGGATGAGGAGGTAACACGCGCTGAAGAAGCCCCACCCTACAACGAACTGCCAGAGAATGAGAAGTGATATGCCCTGTTCACTGATGGGTCTTGTCGCATTGTGGGTAAGCATCGGAGATGGAAAGCTGCTGTATGGAATCCTATAAGAAGAGTAGCAGAAGCCACTGAAGGAAAAGGTGAATCAAGCCAGTTCGCTGAGGTGAAGGCCATCCAGTTAGCCCTGGACATTGCTGAGAGAGAAAAGTGGCCAAGGCTCTACCTTTATACTGATTCATGGATGGTGGCGAATGCCCTGTGGGGGTGGTTGCAGCAGTGGAAAAAGAACAACTGGCAGCGTAGAGGCAAACCTATATGGGCTGATGACTTATGGCAAGATATCTCTGCTCGGTTAGAGAAACTTGTTGTAAAGGTACGTCATGTCGACGCCCATGTACCTAAGAGTTGGGCCATGGAGGAACATGAAAACAACCATCAGGTAGATAAGGCTGCTAGGATTAAAGTGGCTCAGGTAGATCTAGACTGGCAACGTAAGGGTGAATTATTCATAGCTCGATGGGCTCATGATACCTCGGGTCATCAAGGGAGAGATGCAACATATAGATGGGCTCGGGATCGAGGGGTGGACCTGACCATGGATGCCATCGCACAAGTTGTCCACGAATGTGAGACATGTGCTGCAATCAAGCAAGCTAAGCGGTTAAAGCCCCTTTGGTATGGAGGACGGTGGATGAAATATAAATATGGGGAGGCTTGGCAGATTGATTACATCACCCTTCCACAAACCCGCCATGGCAAACGTTATGTGCTTACAATGGTGGAGGCAACTACCGGCTGGCTAGAAACATATCCCGTACCCCATGCCACTGCTCGAAATACAATTCTGGGCCTTGAAAGGCAAGTCCTCTGGCGACATGGTACTCCAGAAAGAATCGAGTCAGACAATGGGACTCATTTCCGAAACACTCTTATAGACACCTGGGCCAAAGAGCATGGCATTGAGTGGGTGTACCACATTCCTTATCATGCACCGGCCTCTGGGAAAATTGAACGATATAATGGACTTTTAAAAACTACACTGAAAGCAATGTGTGGTGGGACATTCAAGCATTGGGATACACACTTGGCCAAAGCCACGTGGTTAGTTAACTCTAGGGGATCTACCAATCGGGCTGGCCCTGCCCAGTCAAAATTTCCACGTACTGTAGAGGGAGACAGAGTCCCAGTAGTGCATATGAAGAGTCTATTGGGAAAGAGAGTTTGGGTCAGCCCTGCTTCAGGCAAAGGTAAACCCATGTCTGGAATTGTTTTTGCTCAAGGACCTGGCTGTACTTGGTGGGTAATGCAGAGGGATGGAGAAGTTCGATGTGTACCTCAAGGGGATTTGATTTTGGGTGAGAATAGCCAATATAATTAATGAAGTAGAAATTATAATAATTGCTAAATAACCCATTATTGTATATTCATTGTTGTTATGATTGCTGTATGTTGTACCATAGCATTATAGCCAGAGTCATACAAGTTAATGAAGAATGAGTGCCATGATGATGGAACTAAAGCCTGGCCTCTCAAGAACTTTTTTCTCCCTTTGAAAATAAACTCTGACCCACAGACTATGAGCATGGACCATGCCAGGTGTATCAGTCAAGCGCCTGAGATGCAGCATGCAACGAGCCAATGGAACATACAATTATCCTGAGAAACTGTTACGACAAATGGAGCCTGAAAATCATGGACTAAATGAACTCAACAACTTCAGAGGGATGATTCACAGACTGAGGGAATAAGATCTGTATGCACGTATGTGTGCATACATGTGTACATACATATATGGGTGTGTGAAACACGAAACTGGTTGTACCCAAAGAAAATTGTTGGATCTGGTCATGACGTAAATGGTATGGAATAAGGGGTGGATAATGTCCTGGTTTCAGCTATGATGGAGTTAAACTTTTTTTTAGCAGTGAATGGAATGCCATGTTTGGGTGTTAGCATGAGAATAGTGCTGATAGCACCCTGATGTCTCCGATTTGTTGCCGGGCAATCAAGTACCTTTCTCAGCTCTGCATACTTCCTTACTAGTGAGAAAGGAGGGGACGAAGCCAGGACAGGTGACTCGAATTGGCCAAAGAGCATATTCCATGCCAGTTACGTCATGCTCAGTTTAAGGGGGGACTGGGGGGAAGAGGGGGAGACAACGCCAGGACGTGCAGTTTCTGGGAACGGTCGGGTTGTCCGGGACAGGTTCTAAGCTGTGCGGCCTGAGTTGTGTGGTTTGGTGAGAAATTGCATTGTGTATCACCAGTTTCATCTATTTTGTGCTTTAAACTCCTGTTATTGTTATATCTAGTTTTCTGTTATTGTTTAGTAAACTATCCTTATCCCAACCTGCGTGGTTCTGGTTTCTAGGTTGTGGTTTATTTTCCTCCTTTCTTCCTTCCCTTTTCCCCTTCCCCCAACTTTCCTTCCCCCTTCCTTTTAAAAGTACAAGCGACTGTGTGGGGTGCGGCCCCCGGCTGGGGCAAAACCATGACATATGGTAATCAGGGTTGCAAGTATCTAATTTGGAAAAGAACATAATGGTGAATTCTTTTGTTGTGGTACTCACCTCTAACAGATGTGTATCTATGCCTTTTATCCTTGGTCCTGGAACTGGTGGCAGAATAAAGGCTATCATTCTGAAAAACCAGGACAAGCACACAGGGTGTAAGTATGAGCCTTATTTATTTGTTCTCCTGTTTCCTCGGCCTGACACTTTAAACACTTCTCCCTTATCTGATTCTTCCCTGTTGGACTTCTGTTTCCTGCCTGCCTCTCTAGCCAGGTATTTTACAAATGCAGTATAGAATTCACAAGTTACCTTTAAATGTATTTATAAGAAAGAGAATAATACAAAACTTGTTATTCAACTGGAAAAGTAACACTGCTAATGTCCTTGTATTATCATTTCTCCCTTAACCTCCAGTACTCTAATATCACTGTAACTTCATTGCTGGCCAAGGAACAGCTCTGTGAGGCACTGTTCTGAAGGACTAGCGTGCCTGTGTGTACACATGCGACTGTCAGCTGTCTACTACTAAACAGGATTTAGGATGAATGACTTCTGATGGGTTTTCCAGCCATGGTTTCTATCTCTCTCTACTCAGCCGGGATTTTTCACAAGACTTGTACAAAAGTGATAAACTTTGTGACATCTTTCTCTTTCAGATTTGGCTGAAATTAGCCAGTGTTCTGGTAAATTATTTGGGGACTTGACAGACAGTTGGACCGAAAGACAACCTCACAATATAATCTTGTTTCCTTTAGAAAATTAGGCCACTACCAAAGGGTGCATTTTCTACAGGAGCAGGGATGCTCCAAATGATGTATGCTGAATGTTTGTAATAAAGACGTCATTACCAGAAGAGAATTTAGCCTATTTTCCCTGAAGAACAGAAATACCTCTTTATCAGTGGTGAATTTAAAATAACAGTTTATAAGAGAACACAAAACCTATAGGAAAACGAATCAAATTTTAGAAGTCTATTTTTTGAAAAATAGGTTTTTTGAAAAGTTTGCCAAGATTTTCAACTCCATGCAATTGTGAAATTGCTGACTTACCTGTACCCTTTCAAAACCATTGTCCAGCTCATGATTAGACATACAAGAGATGATAAGACACCAACAACGATCCACACAACCATATCTTTCACTCTAAAGTCTAGGAAACAAACAGAATTATTTAAGGACACAGATCTAGCATATGCATAGTCGGCATACAAAGAAAAGTCAGAAATTATTTTATTTAAAAAATTGACCTAAACTGCCAAATTTAGTATTAAATGGAGAGGCCTTTACTAGCATAGATGGATCTCAGCAATCATTTTAATAACTGAGAGGCATACTTTTTATTAATGGCACTGTTCAGGAAATAAACTTTCTTGGAAAAATGACAGAAAAATGTATTAAGAGAGAAATTTTGCCACAGTCATTATAGCAATTGGGGTCAAATCCAATTGTGCCAATACTGTAGTCATTTCACTATCAAATATTGATTAAATAACGGGCTAAATGATCTAGGTCTAGATATTTTAAAGGATTTATATTGTAACATGACACTTCTTACATTGAGGTGTTAATTTCAAATTAATTCCAGATAAAAAGTATTGAAGAGCTGTTACTATCTGAAGGCAGACACTCTTTGTTGTCTATGTAGCAGTTACCAGTAATCTCTTAATTAAAATCTACTATAATGAGAACAAATGAGGCAATAAACAGAAAGGACATGGTAAATAAGTAAAGAAATTTATTAATCTTCTTAACTCCTAAAAGTAACAAAGAGGAAACCTAACTGGGTGTGGTGCAGGGATGCTGTGAATTCAGTTTGCTTAGCAATGATTTCTTACCTGTCCCAGGGAAACTGGGATGTCAATCTTGACGGGTGCCAGAAACTGCTAAAAAAAGTATCACATGAACTTACATGTAATAAAAATTACTGAAGAAATGCCTGCCCACTCACCAGTAGGGATCTGAATATATTTTTCTGGGCTCCATTCACTCCGTAATCCATGGTGGTCTGGTTTGCAGTGAATCTGTACAATGTACTTCTTTCCAGGATTTAAACTAAACATTTTATATTGTGTTTGCTGTCCAACAAAAACAGTCTGCAAATTGAATAAAAATCATAAAATGAATATAAAATTGAGACATTTTCCTATGAAATTCACACCTAGATTTAAGTCTTGATAGTCAAGTTGCGAACACAGAACGAATCTGGATGGCTTCCTAGTAATTGTTATGCAGGCATAGAATAATGGTACTTTTATTATATTTCTATAGTTCAGCTTTCTAATGGAGTTCAGTGGGAATGAGATCTGGCTCTGGTATGCTGTGCAAATTAAACTATGACAAAACCACATCACGAGCGAATGGCAAATAGGGAGGAATCATGTTCTGTGATTCTGTGAACTGTGGTTACAGTAGGAACGGTGATGGTGAGAGAAGAAGGAGGCAGGAAACAGAGAGGGGGTAAGAAAATGCAGAGAGAAATGAAGCAATATGGAGTTGGTGGAACTACACAGGGTAGTGAAAAGTAGATCTGGCAATGGCCAGGAGTGGGGAGATGCAGTGGCAGGGAGAAGGAACGAGATAGAGAGATCTCTGTGTGTGAAGTCTTGCAGCAGACAGGAAGAGGATGTAGCCAAATACCAATAGCTGGAGTTTTTAATTCGCTGCCCAGTTTGAGTTGCAGATGCCGACTATAGACAAATATTATTATTATGTAGTCTTACAAATTATCCCGAATACCTATTTGTACAAATTTAGATGATTTTACGTAATATCACTGAGCTTTCTGCTACCTAAGAAGTGCTTGTGGTTAAAGACCAAGTTATCACAAAAGAAACTTGACTAAACGAGAACAAACAATTTAAACTGTAATGCAATATGATTAATATATAATGGCCACAATTAAAAACAAGTGCTTTATCACCTGCTATTGCACAGCAGCATCTGAGATACCAGTATTCTTAGTAGGAAATCATAGATCACACATGCACTTTGGAAAAATGATGAACTGTTCAGTGTGCCTGCTTCACTTCTTTCAGACATGGGACCTGGCTGACAAAATCTAGTTGATCAGAGAACATAATATAGCAAAAACTTGCAACATCCTTACCTCCCATTCTTCTCCTTCTTCAGGCTTTAGTCTCAACTCATATTCAAGAGTAAGCCATCCAGATCTGACATCAGCCAGCGGGGGTGGAGACCATGTCAAGACCAGATATGCCTTTCTGTTTATTGGCTTTTTTAATTCCAGAGTTACATTCACAGGAGGATCTGGCTGTACTGTTAAAATAAAAGAACTGACAATAAGAGTCTAAAGTATTTTTCCTTGCATCTTAGGAAGAGCTATAAAATGGTGTGAGTGGTGAGTTGCCACATCCACTGTGCCTAGTAATTTAGAACTGGTGCTGGAATACAGAGGTCAAGAAAGCATGGATTTAGGAAGAACAAGATGAAGAACAGTAAATATGTTGAGCTGACATTGAGATTTGCGTTACTCATTTATCACAAGAAATATTTTTTTCTTGCACTACCATTTATTGTTGCTTTTCCCCGCAACTATGTTTCAGAGTTAACATCTATGAACTGTGTTCAGTTTTGGGCCCCTCTGGTCCCCAGAAGGACATAGAGATGCTGAAGTGAGTCTAGAGAAAAGCAACAAAGCTGGTAAAGGGACTGGAGTGCAAGTCTGGTGAGGAGTGGCTGAGGGAAGTTGGGTTGTTTAGTCTAGAGAGGAGGAGGCTGAGAAGAGACCTTACCACCCTCTACAGCTACCTTAAAGGTGGTTGTAGTGAGGTGGGTGCTGGTCTCTTCTTCCAAGTAACTAGCTAAAGGACAAGAGGAAGTGGCCGCAAGTTACATCAGGGGAGATTTAGATTGGATATTAGGAAAAATTTCTTCACCAAAAGAGTCATCAGGCTGTGGAACAGGCTGCTGAGAGAGGTGTTCTCAGAATCACAGAACATTAGGAGTTGGAAGGGATCTTGAGAGATCACCTAGTCCAACCCTCCTGCCAGAGCAGGATCACCCAGACTAAATCACACAGGAACACATCCAGGCAGGTTCTGAATATCTCCAGAGAAGGAGACTCCACAGCCTCTCTGGGCAGCCTGTCCCAGTGCTCCCTGAGCCTCACAGTTACGAAGTTCCTCCGTATATTCACATGGAACTTCCTATGCTCCAGCTTGCACCTGCTGCCCCTTGTCCTATCGCTGCCATCACTGAGAAGAGCCTGGCTCCATCCTCCTGACTCTCACCCTTTACAGATTTATAAACATTAGTAAGGTCACCCCTCAGTCTCCTCCAAGCTAAAGAGGCCCAGCTCCCTCAGCCTGTCCTCATAAGGAAGGTGTTCCACTCCCTTCATCATCTTGGTGGCCCTGCGCTGGGCTCTTTCAAGGAGTTCTCTGTCCTTCTTGAACTGAGGGGCCCAGAACTGGACACACTATTCCAGGTGTGGTCTCACCAGGGCAGAGTAGAGGGGAAAAAGGACCTCTCTTGACCTATTAACCCCACCCCTTCTAATACACCCCAAGATGCCATTGGTTGCCTTAGCCAGGAGGGCACATTGCTGGCTCATGGTCATCCTGCTGCCCACCAGGACCCCCAGGTCCCTCTCTCCTACGCTGCTCTCCAACAGATCTGTCCCCAACCTGTGCTGATACTTGGGGTTGTTTCCTGAGATACAAGACCCTACACTTGCTCTTGTTAAATCTCATTAAACTTCTCCCTGCCCAACTCTCCAGCCTGTCTAAGTCTCGCTGAATGGCAGCAGAGCCTTCTGGTGTGTCAGCTGCCCCTCCCAGTTTTGTGCTGTCAGCAAACTTTCTGACTGTACACTCTGTCCCTCATCCAGGTCATCAGTGAATAGACTTAGTAGTACAGGTCCCAGTATCGACCCCTGAGGGACTCCACTAGATACAGGCCCCCAGCTAGACTCTGTCCCATTGATCAACACTCTCTGGCTTCTTCCCTTCCACCAGCTCTCAATCCACCTCACTACTCGACCTTCCAGACCACACTTCCTCAGTTTAGCCATGAGGATGCTGTGGAGATGGTGTCAAATGCTTTACTTAGGTCAAGGTAGACCACATCTACTGCCCTACTATCATCTATCCATCTGGTTATATCCTCAGAAAAGGCTATTAGACTTCCCCTTCTGCCTCCCTTTTTTTGACTTCTTTCCCATGGGGGTGCTCTGATCTTGAGCTTGGAAGAAGTAGTCCTTGAATACGGACCAACTATTTTGGGACCCCTTTCCTTTCAGTACCCAGTCCCGTGAGATTTCCCTCAGCAATTGCTTGACCAAAGTTTCCCTTACTGAAGTCCAGGGCTGCAGTCCTACTTCCTATTCTGTTCCTACAGCATAAGATCTTGAACTCCACCATTTCACGGTCACTGCAGCCCAGTCTGTCCTCAACCTTCACCTCTTCAACCAGTCCCCCCTTGTTAGTAAGTACAAGACCCAGCAGCACTCCTCCCCTAGTAGGCTCATCCACCATTTGCATTAGGAATTTATCATCAGTGCACTGGAGGAAGCTCCTGGACTATGAGTGGCTGGCTGTGTAGGCCTTCTAGTAAATATCTGGGTAGTTAAGATCCCCCATAAGAACCAGGGCCTGTGATTGTGAGGTGTTGGAATCACTATCCGTGGAGGTGTTAAAAAAATAAGTAGATGTGGCAGTTTGGGACATGCTTTAGTAGACATGGTGGTGTTGGGTTTATGGTTGGACTCAATAATCTCAAAGGTCTTTTCCAACCCTAAAGATTCTATGATCTCTAATTCTCTCTTCTGAAACTTGTGTTTTACTATAACCTTAGCAAAGTTGACATATAAATTTAGGAATGTTGAAAATACAAGATCTAGCTGATGAAATTTATGCCTCCCCCCATCTTTTACATTCAGAAAACACAACAGCATAATCCCTACAAGCATACATAAGGATAAAACAACAGTAATGCTGAAGCTCTCTCTGTATCTCAAAACCAAAATGGAAAGCAGGTTTCTGCTACAGTCAGGCTTGCAGCTTCCTCAGTTCAGAGGTGGAGTTTCTGTACATCATGCATGTCTTTTACCACTGTATGATGTAACACTTCATCAAGTAAGTAGTTAGGGAAGAGAGGTAAAATGTAAAGCTTTTTCTCCAGATCTTTTCCAGTTATCAGACTCCTGGCAGCCAGATCCTTGATAACAGAACGGTTACCTGTGAGAATATTCCATTCCCTTTGATAAAAGCATAAACGTTTTCCCACAATCACTCTCTGGAAAAACTCTAAGAAAAGAGATTATCAGTACACCGATATAAAAAGCATTAACTCAGCTTCTCTTGGGTCTGGAAACTATTTAAGTATTATTAGTTAAAAGATCAAATTTATTTCAATTGCTGGTAGAGTGGAAAAAGATTTTAGCTGGGCTTTAGCTTTATGTGAAAGAAATATGGAAAATGAATAAATGGCTATCTGAAAGCAGTTTTAAAGCTTTTAGCAATTTTAGGCTTCCTTTGAAAATAAGGATGAATATTAATTTACTGTTGCACCAGAGAAGATCTTATGTGTTCTTACAAGTTTTCTACTTGGATATAATGCTATATATGAGAAGAGCTGAAATTAAAATTCTTGTGTCGAAACCCATAATTTTGAATTCTTTGGTTCCACAGAAAAAACGTTTAATGTCTTACCTATGTAAGTCACATCCACGTAACGAGGGTCAGAGACATTACTTCCTATTTCATTAGTTGCCTTCACAGTAATATTGTATATGGTCCAGAAAGAGGTGTGCTTTTTATCGAAGTAGCATGAATTTGGGCCCGCAGTTCTGTAATCTGGACATTCATAAATTTGTTCTTCTCTGAAATAAAAGAATCACAGTGATTAGGTTGCACTACTTCTATGTCAAATTATTTAGGTTGAATCATATTTTTCATGTCTGGCAATGTGAAGAAAATCAGAAAAATGCTTTCAGGCTACAGAGTCATTGGACAATTCTGGAAACCATATCAAGTATTTTCCCCCAAAAATAAAGACTACAAAGCTATTTTGGTCTTTTATCACCTCTTCCGCAAAAAAACCCTCCTTTGCTCTTGCCCTCCAAATTTATTCCCAAGGTTCCCATAGGGAGCAGTGATAGGAGAGGAAGTTGAGTATGGCGTTGTTGTTTCCAGGCTCCTCTGAGGTGTACAATATCAAAAGAAAGAGTTGTGGATGTGAACCTTGGACTCTGCTCTGACTGGCTGGACCAGCATCTCTTTTTCTGCTAAGACCTGGCTCTCAGCCTACAGGTACAGAGTTTAGCATCCAGTTAGGTCAGTGCTAGACTGAGCAGTGTTGGGTGAACCAAAAATAGTTCATAGGACCCCAAACAAAATATTGACTACTCCTTCAAAATGAATGTTTTGCACTTGAACTCAGTTTCAGGACCAAGATCACTACATGAACCAGGAGGCATTCATGGCCTATGAATACTTGTACAAAATAAGCATTATCAGAAGATGAAAATTTTGGTATCTGGTCACTCTGCAGAGCTTTATTACAGTTTATTTTTGTATTGCATACTATTACACAGTTGCTGCATTGTGGCTAATTTCAAGGCAGTCTGTCTTTCAAGGCAGAAGAATTCACAGAAATTTGAAAAACCTAATATTATAAAGAGGGCCTATTTCAACCTTACATCTGTTGCTTGCTGCTATAGATATTCCAGAATAAATCACCTGGACAAAACCATATGCTACAGACATCAACTTCTCCTAAATCCAAAAGCAATCAAGATTGATTTTCCAGGTTCTTCCAACAAAACACTGAATTATTACACACAGCTTTTACCCTTCTTTGCTGTAAAGTAAAGTGTAGTTAGTAGCATGTCCATAAGGAAGGTGTTCCACTCCCTTCATCATCTTGGTGGCCCTGCACTGGGCTCTTTCAAGGAATTCTGTGTCCTTCTTGAACTGAGGGCCCAGAACTGGACACACTATTCCAGGTGTGGCCTCACCAGGGTGGAGTTGAGGGGGAGAAGGACCTCTCTTGACCTATTAACCCCACCCCTTCTAATATACCCCCAGGATGCCACTGGCCTTCTTAGCCAGGAGGGCACATTGCTGGCTCATGGTCATCCTGCTGCCCCCCCAGAGTCCCCAGGTCCTTTTCCCCTTTACAGGTACTAAAGCTGCGACTGCCTGCTAGTGTTAGAATCACCAAGTTATGCATTCAACATAATTTTCCCAATGGCAAATATTCCATGAATGGAAAAATAACCCAAAGAAGAAGAGCTGGATATTGCCCATAAGTTTCCTTGCAGGGAGAGCAGGACTGTGACAACCTGGACTTAGATCAGCTTCATTTATCCTGAGACTGTACCTGCTAAAAAGAAAGTGTGGAAAAAAATGAACCTAGTTTTGATTTTCCTTTTACCTTTTCAGAAAGGACCCTGTCATTGGACTAATAGGGGTTTTTTTATAATTTTACTCAAAATTAAGTAGAAGGAAGAGTGCACCTCCCAAGTGTAAGCACAATATATTCTGCCAACTAGGAGAGCTTTTTGCCTGAAAATGGGAGGAGGGAGATTAAATACTTAATAAGGCTGCACTTGGAAGATTATTTATCATTGATTAAAGTTACATCATACACATTATGCAGAATTTTATTTTTCACATATATACACGTGCTTTTCCCCCTGAAGTGCGAATGGAACTGAGGAATCCATTTCCTGACCAGTCATTAGGAGTCCAGGAGCAGGCAGCTGGAGCAAGGTTCAGCTGCACTGTGTGATAGCTTGGGCCATAATTGAGTTTTGAAAACCAAGCTGGTACATTCCCACAGTGCAGAGTGAAGGAGTAATGTGCGTGTGGTTTTTGTGGTCCTGTACTGTTTGTGGGTTTCAGTCTTGCAGCAGGTAAGAGCAGCTGTGCTTCTTTGAGGATTGAGTTGACTTTTGGCTGTCAGCTTGATGCTGACCATGCTGCAGAGCATTTTCTGCCTGAAATTCCAGCAGGATCCACCTACACAAATACATCTTCAATTGCAGTGTAGATGTGCTCACAGACAATGTAAATTAACTGCTGGGGATTTCCAGGTTGCACATAAAATTGTTTACCCCGTCATAATGTGGTCAGGACTTTCCTCCTACAATACTAGAATAAAACAAGTTATCTTTTAAGTAATACTGTTTCTGAATTCCCATCTCATCAACACAATGTAGAACTCACTGTGTTGTTCTACTTGAAGGCTTGCTGAGCAGTATAAAGAGCAGAGCTGGATAACTATGTCAGATCTGGAGAGAGAATTGCAAGAGATGGAGGCACAATATGAAAAGGAATTTAGAGATGGATCAGATGATGAAGTTGAATTAGAAGAACAGGAAACAAAAGTGGACAAAGGTATGGAGTGTGGGGGGTGATCAACGGTGAGTTGTTTCAGCCTGAGTATTGGCTCACTGCACTTAAAGCCCTGGACTCACAGTTCTGATCGTAGTGCAGCTCCCTGCCTCCAGCTGAGGCATGCCAGGCTGGAGCCTGGCCCTCCCTCTTGTTCCCTTTCGAACAGGAGAAGGCAGCAAGCTTCAGCTGCTGATTTATGACAGTGTGTGATTTGGTGAGTTGCTCTTGATCTGTCTGCATGTCGGTACTGCTGAAATGGAGTGTCAGTGTGGCGGCCGTTTGCTGGGGCTTTAAGAGCAGCTTAACTCAGAAATCGCTCATCTGACTTTGTCTCTCTGATCCCCACTGATCTCTTCAGACAAACTGAATGATGAGACTGAAGAAGCTGAATTTGTTGATGGTCTGTACTGCCCTGCTTGTGACAAATTGTTAAAAACTGAGAAAGCGTAAGTGCTTGTGGCTGGGGACTCGGGGGCGGGGTGTGGGGTTTTACCTTTGTAAAACGTGTGTTTTAAAGACTTCTTACCTTCACATAATGGTCAGTGTCGTCTTCCCAGCAGAGACATTGTCAGGGCAGAATTTTCCATACTTGGTAGTGACGGATAACGAGGCTGTGATTAATTTATATGTAAATATAGCAACGTTTGCTCAGAGTTACCTGCAGTAACGAACGATCTGCTGGTCTTTACAGCATGAAAAACCATGAAAAATCAAAGAAGCATCGGGAGATGGTAGCGCTGCTATGGCAGCAGCTGGAAGAAGAAGGGAACTTTCCTGTGTCTCTGGATGATGCAGATGGAACAAATACCAAAGAGGAGGAAGAAGCAGAAGACATGCCCAAGCAGAAGTACTTTAAATTTGTTGTAATTTTATCATGACTAATGATTTATTAAGTCTTGGAGGCCCACAGAGGGAGTTTTTGGTGATTCCTAGTTGTGTTGAAACTCAGAGTATCGTGCAAATTGGAAGTATTTCTCAGCATCAGAGTTTTAGTAAAATGCATGTGTTAGTATGATTGGTTTCAAATACTGTAGCATAATAATCTCATACTTACTCTGCTTCTTTAAGTTACATGTTAAGGAAAAGCAGTGATTGTTAATTTTCAAATAGTTGAACTTGCACAGCAACAGTGTTTATTCCTGGGGTACGTTTTTGTGCTTTTAGTTCAGTTGGATGCTGGCATACAGAGAATGAGCGTGCTTAAAAATGGAATTGATGAAATAAGTTGTACAGCTCCATTTTTTGAACAGCCAGAGCATAATACTGTTTCACTTATGTCTTCAAGTTCAGTCTGAGCAGAATAGAAGCTTTACTAGGAGCAAGGAATAGTGTAGGAGGACTCCAGTTTTCATTTCAGGCATGAGCAATTTTCTGTTTGTGGCTACTGTCTCCTTAATGATGATTTTAAAAAAATCTAACTTGGTACCTTTTAAGAAATTGGTTTTTTTTCCTCTTTCAAAGGGATAATTTTATCTTTACAGACTCTCGAAGAAGCAGAGAAAGAAACAGAAAACAATGATGGTATGTAGCAATATAATGATATCCAGCGAACTTTACAAGACAGTTTTATCTCCTAACTTAATTTTTTTTGTTTCTTTTGAGAGAACTTGAAATTCTACAGAACATGAAGACTGTTTTTTAGATCTTTTTAATTCTTCTTTGACTGCAGATACACTTACTGCGATCGTATTTTGTGATGATAATCTCAAAGGCCTCACTTTTTCCTGTTTGTGTAGATCATAATAAATGTGGCCCTTGCTCTAAAAAGGCTACAGTCCACAGTTTAAAGAAAGCAGATGAAGCAGGCAGATGGAGAGGGACCATCTGCAAGGAATTGATCAGGAAGACCAGCAGTGGCCTTAGTGCATTAGCATCTTAATTTTTCTGGTGGTTGTTTTCTGCTTTGGTTGCTAGAGGTGGCATATTGTATTGTTTGTAAGCCTCTAACTTAGGGGACCAAAAAAGAAAAAAGTAGTAGACTTTTGGCATCCGACCATCTTGATTGCTGGAACCAACACATCCATTCCACCTTTCACTTGAATTGTAAACACAAGTTATGCCAGTCAGTTGCTGGTGTCCAGGGTCCGAGGCTGTGCAAGGTAGGACAGATCTGTGATGACAGCAGAAGGGTGAAATCAGGAACTGTGAGCCTTTTCATGCTTGAGTGGCAGGAGAGGAAACTCTTCTGCCTTGCCGAAGTTTGATCCTTTTCAGGCCTTACGTCATGTCTACTTACTACATCAATCCTAGCTATGTCCCACTGACCTATCTATACCAGGTTCTGCCTCTTCCAGCATTTCCCAAGATGGTCTTCTGTCTTCCCCCAGCCTAATCTCTCTAGTCTCCCATTACATCTTCACCTTCTCTGCCCTCTCCCACAGCATCATGTTTTCTTATCCTGAAGAACCTTCCTTGAGACTTTCAAGCAGTTGAATTTTTTTTGGTTTGCTTTGGCTGGTATTGCATAGTCCAGGTCAGTATTGGCTTCACCTTGTTTCTGTGGAGGCCATCAGGCTCCTGTTCAGTTCTTGCCTCCTCTGTTTGAAACCAGAAGGTCTCGTTCTCTGCGTCGGGTCGCGTAGAGGCACCTCATCGCCCATCAGTCTGCTCACAAGTCCTGCAGCCCAGATGGTGGGTGCTGCAGCCGTGTAGCGTGAGCTTGAACCTCGTGCAGACAAGTTCTTCTGGAAACACAGCTCCCATCCTCCACTAAGCTTTACTGAGTGCAGGGAATCACTGTGGGCTTTGGTTAGTTTCTCTAGCCTGCTTTTGGGAGCGGAGGTGTTTGGCTTTGGGCATGCTCAGGAATTATCTTTCGTCAGCCTGCATGTGTCGATTGAGTCTGTGCTGTCTTATGATAGGTGGGAAAGGCTGCCGGTGTTTCTGCTGTTAGGGAGGGAAAACACAGTGTGCCTGTCTGGGTTCAGTCAGCTCAGTTATTCTGGCTGAAGTGTCCTAACACAGGTGACTGGCACAGAAAACTTCAGTCTAAATAATTAACGTTCTGTAAAGTTACAAGCAAAGCCACTGTCTTCTGATGTGAAATGGTAGCCTGAACTGAGCCAGCCCTGTGTATAATTAAAAGGTACTGTCATTTTCTTTGGTAGTTTAGAGCCTGTTGTACTGGAGTTTCTTCCCTTCACCACAGGTGGCCTCATCTTTCAGAACAGAACTAAGGTTTCACCTGTTACAGTCTCACTGAAAACACGCAGTAAAATTAAGAGGGTCCATGGCTTTGTGTTCTCCCCACCCACTTATGTTGGAGGTAAATGATGTATAATGTATTTGCTAATGACCTCAGAGTAGTTAACTTGGATTTCTTCTGTTTGGACAGACTTATGAGGAGTCCCTTGATAACAGTGCTGGTGAAGAAATGGCTGAAGAAAAGGAGGTGCCCTGCATGGATAAGCACGGTGGCTCAGCAGAGGAGCTGGTAAACTGTGGCCAAAGATTTGCTGCATCAGAGGATGCAAGCACTGCAGAAGATGTTAGCCAAGTGATTGAAGCAACAAGTGAAGTGAAAAGGTGGGCTGGCTTGCAGTACTGCAGTCACTGTGTCATGGTGTGTCGTGTTTGATCCTGTCAGGCAAGTCTGAGTTTAATCACCAATGTAAACTGGGGGCTACTCCACTAAATCCGAGCTGAATAAATGTGCTGCCAAACAAGGAGTGTTAGGGCCTACTTTAAAAATGGTGTTTGACAGCAGACCCCTGCCACATGACTGAGCAATTGCTAGGTCATCTAGCTGAATGTTGAGGTCAACAGTTGATCATAGAAATCAATTTATTTTTTGCTGGAAGCATTCGTGCTAGCTATGTTGTGTGAAGGAAGAACAAGGGGAAGCAGCAAAGACATTCATGACTGGGTATCATCAGAGGCTTCTGAATGCTGTGTTGAATGTTCCTGTGCACTGATCTTGGTTTTTCTTTGTCTATCAGCAGTACTAAACCTAAAGGGAAAAAAGCCAAGGATGCAAAAAAGTCTGCTAAGGTGTCTTCTGAGCACCCAACAATGGTATGTCGAATTCCTTAATGCTATCTAAAAGCTGGTGATCGTATTGGTACAAACAAGGTTGGTTGTGTCATTAACTCCAGTCCAACGTTTCAGTTTTTTGCTTGCTTTTTAGTAACACAGGTATTTCAGTCCCAGTGGTTTTATTAGAAGGTAGAAACTGGAACATCGGGTCTAGTCACAGAGAAGATTAGGACTAAAGTGCAGTTACAAGAATTACTAAAACTCTATCCAAGGCAGTTCAAGTAAATGAAACAACTGAAGACGGAGCAGGTGACAGTACCATGTGCATCTTTCCCAATATTGATGCTTCCCTGAAAGAACACAATCTAGTAATAACTACAGCTAAGACACAGGAAATTCACGGAATCTCAGAGCCCAAAGTATTATGTGTATAGATCTCAGGAGAGATCAGAAGTATTCTTCATCTTGAATTAGATTTGCAAGCCCTCTGTTCTTGTTCTTGGTTCTGCTTAGTACTCTAAAACTTCAAGAAGCTGTGTTTGATTTTTTCCAAAACAAGTATTTGTCAATCAATAATGGAATATCTGTGATAGTGAAATGTGAATAAGCTGCATGTTTCTTAGAGAAACTGCATAAACACACCACACCACTGTTTTATTAGATGTTACATATGAATGTGAAGCATTTGAGTTTCTTTTTCCTTGTTGTAGAGTGAAGTTCCTATCCACTGTGTAACCTGCAACGGTGCGTTTCCATCCCGAAATAAACTGTTTGAACACCTAAAAGCCACAGGACATGCAAAAGCAACACAAGCACCAGTGGTAAATGTTGCTGTAAACGCCAGAAACAAAAAGGAGAAACGTAAAAACAGATAGAACTTTGTTACAGTCTTAAGAATGGTACGTGAAAACTCTCCCAGAACTGCACATTGCCTGTGTCTGGAGTTAAACAGAGAAGGCAAGCCCTAATCTTGGGGGGGAATAAAGAGGAAGATGCAGCAAAAGGAAAGTTTTCCTTGTGAAGGAACCTGGGCTTTCTTTTGGGTTTATGAGCCTTTCTTCAGTGGCTGGATTTGACCTACCTGGATTTGACCAGCTGCTTTCACACTGGGCATGGCAAAACTAATTCATAGCTACTTACCTTGCATTTCTGTAGAAACTTGCATGGATAAAGTACCCACACAGAGTAAATATATTATTTTCACACTTGTGTTGCTAATCTCTTGAGAGGTCTTGGCCTGGGGTGAGCGTAGCCAATAGAAGGGCCTGTGCCCCTTTGATCACCTGTCAGAAATGAAACATCACCAAGACACGGCAAAAACAAAGGCTTCGCTTCTGCCATCCCCAAGGGCCCTTTCAGATGACTGAATTACGTTAAATACCAGGCACAAGGGAAGGATGACAAAGCTGGTCAACTGTTTTTGACAATTCGTGCTGGCTTTGTACATCTACCTGCATGCCAGGGATTGGAAAAAAAAGACTTGTAGAAAGGCTTTGCTGCAGTAAGGGAAGGGAGAAATAAATTACATTAATTTATTCTGATTTCTAAAAAATACCAACATAGTAATTGGTACTGTACTTCTCTTTAAATGCACAGTTGTAGCATTTCTTGTTTTTTGTTGCTTTTTTTAAAAGTGGGTAAGAAACACCTAATTTTGGAGTGGAAGGGGATTATACATGGGGATTATCGATACAGTTGGAGAAGGCAGTGCTCAGCAAGGGCTAGGGTATGTTGTCTGGGAAACTCCTTGAGTGAAATTTTCCAGAAGCACTGATCTTACATTCTCTAAGTCCCTCTGAAGCTTTGGCTCATCACACAAAATGGTAGAATACTGCCCCTCCCCAGCTCGCTAACACAGCACCTTTACTGGGTCAGGGAATTACTGGAATGATTGTGGCGTGGGGCTGGGGGGGCGGGGCCCTGGGCACTGCTGGGTTAATGGTTGGTGATGGAGCCTTTGGGCCATAAACAATGGGGAAATCTAAACACAGGTGGCAACATGTAGGCCCCCTGCTGCGACAGGCGCCAGAAGAGGCCTTCAGAATCCTGTCCTGAAAGGAAAGGTAATGCCTGCTGCCTGGTGGGGGTTTTAAAGTCGCTGGAGTGACAGGCAGACTGCTGACCGATCAGATGCAGGCTGCCAGCAGTGCATGTATGAAATGACCAGTCTGTTTAAGCAGGCAGTGTGCTGAGCCTATCGAAAGGAAAGATTTTGTACAATAAATAGACTTCTGCTTCCATCAAGCGGCGTCCTGTCTCTGTCGCGGCAAGTGATGAAATGGTTCTTGCTGACTGTCCACAATGCCACTTGTGTGTTGGAAACTGAAGGAAGGAGCTGAAAAATTGAAAGTTAATTGTGTAAGAAGGAAACCCAGCACCTCATTTCACCAGCCAGAGTGAGTTGTGCTCAGTGACTAAGGCATGTGCTGTACAATCCCAAGGCAGCAGGAGGGAAAGAAGAGTGTATTTCGGATGGGATGATGGCTGGATTAGAGCCCCATGATAAGGCTTTCTGCAATTGGAAACTTTTAAACTTTTGTACAAGCAGTTTTATCATACTGTACTAAAGCATATCCCGGTAGTGAGGGCAAACAGCCTGAGACCTTCAGCTGGTGTAAAATGTGCCAAGGGTTCTGCTCAGGGTGGTTCTCAGCCAGAGACTGACTATGTAAATGCAATCTCACAGACTGAACCCTGCAATACTACTTGTTGACTTAATTTTTTTTTCCTTATTTGAATAAAAGTAAGTACTTAATCATTTCTGTGGCTTAGAAATTCTTCTGTGTATTGGGTATAAATGGCAAGGTTTTGGTAGTGGTGGGGAGGCAGTCAGGGGCTGCCCTGCTCTGGCCTGAGCCAGCCCTGCACCAGAACCGCTGTGCGTCGGGAGCCTGCACGTGTCGCTGGAAACGTGTGGCCAGGGCAGTGCTGGATCCACCCCCAGGCTACAAAGTCCAAACAGCATGTACTTCCCCAAAACAACTTTATTAATTTGCTGTCACTGTTTCTAAAAATTACCAATTTTGTTACGATTTTCATAGATGAGAAATGAGTACCTGTCTGCCTCTTCATCTGATTCCTGGTTAATCAAACCAGGGGTTTCTATGCTAATGCTTGAAGAGATGTGCAGCTTATACACAACATCACTGCAGAACTTAACTGTATCTTTACAGGACAGATTAGATAATATTCTTCATTAAACACTGGATCTGTTAGACTGCTCCTGTGATACTGAACAAGTGTTTCATCTTCACACTATTTTCTTCTCCAGTGCAGATTAGTGCAGAGTCTAGGTGGCAAGTATCAGGGGTTTTGTGAAACAAGTCTATTTTGCAGCTGCTCCTGCCGTGCGTCTCTGTAAAGCAGAGTGAAATACTTCCACAGCAAAGTCGACATCCTTTTTAGTAATGCACATAGGAGGTTTAATTCTAAATGTCTGAGGAGAAAGCAAAAAAAAAAAAAATCATCCTTAAAATTGTATGGGAAGAATACAGTTTCAAGCAGCCCATCTAGATCAGGTATCACCTTCTGCCCCAAAAAGTCTAATCAAAGCATGGAAACTAATACATAGGGGAACAGCAGAGCAGGGACTGAGGCTTCTGATAAATGCACTCCGAAGGGGAGCAATTTGGGGCTTGACTGCATGCAACTTCCCCCCTCCACTCTTGTGATAAAGCAGCTGCCTCCAAGAAAGACCTGACTAGGGGAGGTGATGTTTGCAGCTGTGTTGGTGCAGATAAAGCAAGTCTAAAACCTTGGATGGTTTGTACTGAGAACAGCAATGTAGGTGTATTTTCGTTTCTACTAGCTCTGCCACAGGGAAAAGTAGTATGTATTGAGAGTGGCAGCCTCAGCACTATGTCAGCTGGTTTGCTTTTTCAGTGTTTTTTAAAGGCTTCTAGTATTATCAAGTAATTGACAAATGCTAGCTTTTGGGTAGGGTACTATAAATTGAATGCATGTTGATCAGGAAGGGATATATGTACAGTTTAACCTGTCAGGAACTGGGGTTCTTCAACCCAGATGTTTGATGTAAATGACAATGTTACCAAAAGTATTTACCTTCCTTAAGGCTCTTTCAATTTTTGTGTCTTCACCTCCCAGGACTTTATGCAGCAAGAGGGGAACAGTGGTCTTTCCCACCCGCTGCACCCAGCCACTGAACAGATAAACTCACAGATAAACAGCACTCTTGTGGCCAGAACCAGATTCTACTGTGCTCTGAGCTGTTAGTCTGTGACGCGTGGGAGAACTGGTGAGGTAACAGATGCAGCATCCTATTTATTTCAGCCACCCTTTATCTCCTGCAGAAGCTGTTTCTTCTGCCTCAGAAGGCTTCACTGCCTGACCATCCCTGAGGCAGGTCTCTGCTGTTGACTCACACCCTGTGAACACCTGGTCACCCTGGGTACAGCGTGGTGTAGCTTCAGCTGGTGTGGGCTGATCCCCATTCACATGCCATCCTCATTTCTGAGCTGTGCTGCTGAACTCACTTTTAACAACTTTATTACCACACTGGTAGCACGTTACCAGGTCTGAAAGAATGAGTAAGACCAAACCTGTTCTGTCAGCTGATAACCTGAACAGCCATAAAGGCTTAGCAGGCCTGAACATTGCTGTCCCTCTAAAGGGAAACTCCACGCTTACAACTAGTTCAGCACACTTGAAAAGAACCAAACAGGCATTGCTTGACTTAGAAAATAAGCAAAATTAAACAGAGATAGTTCTTAAGAGTGTATGTCTTCTAGTTTATTTTACTAAACCAAAATTAATTGAGGGGAAGATTCCTGTTTAGGGAATGGGATGTAGGTCACCAGGAGGGAAAATAAGCTCTACGTATAACCAGAGGTTTGGTACCTGACTGTAGAGTCCTCCTCTGCCGATCAGAACCCCCATGTCTCTACAGTCCTCCCAGATCTGACTGATTTCTTCAGCTGGAAGAGGCTGTCGACTATCCTAAGGAAAGCGAACATTAAATTTGGATATTCTAAATCATTTCTATGAAAAAGATGTATACTGCAGTCTCTTCAATAAACCCCACCCCTTTCTCTGGCTGAAAACATTAACTGAGTAAGGTAAGTTTCTTTCCAGGATGAGTTTATGCAACTAAGGTACACAAGTTAACTGTTTACTCAAAGCTTGTGAAATATCTGAAATACTGGAATTTTCTGGCTCATTTTTAGCCAGAGCAATGTTTTCTCACTTCACTAGCTGTTTTTTATAGAAAATCTGACATTTCAACTCAATAAAATGTGATAGAGCTTCCAATGCACTGTAGATCAACAGGAATAAAGCAAATCACTCACCTTATCTGTCACCATTTCTACTCCAATCATAAGTCCCTTGCCACGGACATCTCCTACAATCTTGAACTCATCCCGTAGCTTAGCCAGCTCCAGCAGCATGTAAGTTCCCACGTCCTCACTGTTTTTCTGCAGGCCGTCTTCTTCAATAGCCTGGTTAAAATGATGTACTATGACAGTGCTGCAGGAAAAGCTTCCAGTACAGTCAGTTAATCCCCTTTAGTTTGATGACGTTATATTTATCTCAATTCCTTGCAGACCATGTTCCTTCACTACTACAATCCTTACATCTTTCTTCTCTTACAACCCTCTAATGACAATCGTGCAATTGAACATAGTATTTTAAAACTGCAGTGGCATTTTTCACATTTTACTTCTTATTCCACAAACATAATCCAGTAATTTATGCTTTCATGTTGTCATAACTGAGACATACCTGACCAGCAGGATTATTTTCAGTTTCTTACAGGAAGATTTTTTAACTCTTTGTCGGTATCAGGCAGGAATATAATTTGACAAGGCATACCTATGTGTACTGGGCAGTCTTCTAGGGAGCAACTTCAGTGCTTTAATTAGATTCATCAACACCATGCTTTTTAATTACCATCTTTTTTTTTGTTCCTTACTCTGCTCTTATTCAAAGTCTGCCAGCTATCAGAACTGACACACACAAAGCATTTTATGAACTTAGTATTTCACATGAAAAAAGCAACAATACAATCACAGAAGGTTAGGAGGGTGTTCCTCCTTTTTATTCCCTCTCTCCTTCCTTCTCCCCCCCAACCCCATCCCTCCCCTCCCCTTATTCTTCCTGAATCTGGCAACTTCCTTGGATTCATTCCATATCCAGGCTACAAATCACTTCAGAGTCAAAAAACCCCAAAACATGGGTTCAGACTTTCTTATCTGTGAACTGCTTTGCCAAGATCTTACAAAATAGCTTAAAAAAGCTAACATGAACAGTGTTTGCTGTAATGGAGTGAAATTGAAGGACAAATGATACATTTGTCTGTACATGATCAAGACAATATAACTAGCAACTGATTTTCTGCTGAGAGAAATATGCTGCAAATTTTTCTGTAGTCTTTCTCATGAGGGGTTTTTTTTTTTTTCTTCAAAAGGAATTTTGACCTTAAATATTTTTAACAATCTGGTTGTTAAGTTTTTTTAGGCACAAGGTAAAACTGTGGGGTTAAAACAATTTTGTTAAGCATGTGTGCCAGAGAATATATTTGCCTAAACTGAGGATTTGTGCAGTCCTATGAAAGAGTTACTCAAGACTTTTGAGAAAGTGCTTTCCTACATTTTTATTAATAAAGTAAAAAAATGCAAGGGGGACAAAAAAAAGATTATTCTAAAAACCATAACTAGATGGATGAAAATTTGGCAATGAAACTAACCAGGAATTTTTCCTACACATAGGGCATGTTGGCTACATATGCATAAGACATGCATATCTGTATTCATTTTACACAGTTATTTATAGAACCGTCCACATGTAACTTTACAGTAAGAATAAACATAAACATTTTTCACATTTTCCTACAAGAAAGAATGTGGAACACATAAACCTATATAAATGTTCTCCCTACATCGAGAACTGCAGCTCCAACTACGCAGGCCAAAGGGCTTCCTCCAAATGTATTAAAGTGAAGGTTTTGAGCCAAGGAACTTGCAATCTCTAAAAGAAAAAGAACAACACTGATGACTCTTACAGTTACCTTATGTTTGGCCACACTACTTACCAGCTTTAACTCACCTGCCACATTACACTGCTGTGCTTCAACCCTTATTCTACTAGAGACAATGCAAATGGAAGATTTTATTTTTTTCCTGAAAGTAGTCTGTGCAAAACATGCTACTTCAAAGAACTACAGTGTCAAGCAGATGTTAAAAGCAGACTTTTTTAAAAAAAAGTTACATTTCTAATATATGGTGTCAGTTGTCCCCTTGAACTAACATCCACAAAGTTTCTTCACTAGATTCAGCCAGTCATTAGTAGGAATGAAGTAGTTGGCTACCATGCTGCCTTATATACCTGCAGTACATTGATTAGGAAACGATGAATCCAGTGAGGATTTCCAGGATCTCTTACTGTCTCTACTGACGATGCCACAAGGTCACCCCTGCATCCCCATTTGGATAAAACTGCACAGGTACAGCACAGAACTTTGTAAAATGAGCAAGAAATGAGAATTCCTTTGTCAAAAGACAGAATGAGATGAAGATTAGTAGTACTAAAGCTCAGCTGGCTGAACACGTTTCCAGTACGTAACTGTTGCATAGCATATCTTTTAATTACTCTATTTTAAATCATAGCAGTGCAGAACACTTACCTTTTGTTGTAACAACAGCTGCCATTGGAAAGCCATTACCAATTCCTTTTGCCAAAGTAACAATGTCAGGGACTACATCATGTGTTTGAAATCCCCAGAAATGGCTGCCTGTCCTTCCAAATCCTGTCTGTACCTTTGAAAAGAAAACCACAGAGAAATCCTCATCACTTCCTCATATTTTACAATAAGGTTTATTTTTCTTCTCCATCATTACTGATTTGCATTAAATGGCAACTACACCTGGAGTTAATGTCTATGAGAATATGTATTCAGATGGCTTTGCACAAAACAGTAGTTATTGTAATTGGGTTTTTCTTTCACATATGAAAGAGATAACATGGCACCATATCTTCAGCATGGTGGAATGCACAATTAAGTTGCAGATTCCATTTCCATTTTGCAATCCTCATCACCAGTACAGGCTGGGAGATGAAGTGACAGAAAGCAGCCCTGCAGAGAAGGGCTTGGGGCTGATGTGGATGAGAAGCTCGACATGAGCTGACAATGGGCGCTCGCAGCCCAGAAGGCCAGTCGCATCCTGGGCTGCATCAAAAGGAGCGTGGCAGCAAGTGAGGTGATTCTGCCTCTCTACACTGCTCTGGTGAGACCCCCACCTGGAGTACTGAGTCCAGTTCTGGAGTCCCCAACATAAGAAGGACATGGAACTGTTGGAATGGGTCCAGAGGAGGGCTACGAAGGTGACTGGGAGGGCTGGAGCATCTCTCCTATGAAAACAAGCTGAGAGAGTTGGGGTTGTTCAGCCTGGAGAAGAGAAGGCTCTGGGGAGACCTTACAGTGGCCTTCCAGTAGCTGAAGGGGGCCCACAAGGAATCTGGGAAGGGACTTTTAGAAGGGCATGGAGTGACAGGGCAAGGGGGAAATGGTTTTTAATTGGAAGGGAGTATATTGAGATTGGGTATTAGAAAGGAATTCTTCACTATGAAGGTGGTGAGACACTGGCACAGGCTGCCCAGAGAAGCTGTGGCTGTCCCCTCCCTGGCAATGTTCAAGGGCAGGTTGGATGGGGCTTTGGGCAACCCAGTCTAGTGAAAGTTGTCCCTGCCCACGGCAGGGGGGTTGGAACTTTATGATCTTTAAGGTCCCTTCCAACCCAAACCATTCCATGATTTTATGATTTCAAAATGCAAAGAAAATGCAGTTGCTTATCACATTTCAAAAGCAACCCCATGATTGCTGGTTTCTGCTACCACAATGCTTGAGGCATGTATCACTGTCACTTTTGAAGACTTGCTAGTATTTTAAAATAGTAAAAATTTTTATAAGAAATTGCTAAGCAAATTCTGTTTATAAAATGTACTTGTGAAGTACAGCAATCAGCTCCCTTCTGGAGGTTATGTATGCTGACACTCATAAAAGAAGGTGTTATTGTGACACATGTCACATCACAGTTGGCATTTATTAGCTGCATATTTGTGTAAATTTACTGCTCACAAAAGGTGAGGACTGAAGAGTGCTACTAACATTAGCTGTGCCTAAAATCAGAATGTCACATAGCAGAATAAAAGCAGTAAAACCGATGGGGTCCTATGGTTGGAAAGATGGACTGTGTTAAACTTAAGCTATGGAGTATATAACATTCCAATCAGACTATTTCCAGGATTCTAGATTGCCTTCATTTGGATTCTTTTGAGATGACTTTCAAAGGTACCCCAAAGTCTATACCTCTTATGTAAAAATACCCCAAACTCACTTCATCTGAAATACAAACACCCCCTCTTTCCCGTACTAGCTGATAAGCTTCCTTCAAGAAACTTCTTGGGTACTGAACAGCTCCATTAACACCCTGTCAAGACAAAAAAGACAATGTCTTCAGGAACAGACAAGGAAACAAGAGTTCCAGATTATCCTACAATAGGAAAAAAGTACCAGCAGCCCTCAGGTATTAGTAAGACTGTTGACTTAAGTTTCTGTCTTCAGCACTGCTTCAGAAAGTTCCTGCTCAGGTCACTCGTTCCCATTCCACAGAGCAGCTTGCTGTTCCCTTAGCTGTGCTGGTTTAAATGCCTGTGAGGCTCTGTGGTAAACAGGATCACTGTAAGACACAGTTAATTCCAAAACAAGTACCTCAATGCACACTGAGAAAGCCACAAACTGTGTTTAATGTAAAAATTAACCAGAGAATTTGCTCCTTCTTTGGTAGATTTGTTTAAAACATTGTTTCCTCAATTTTTGTTCACCTTGCCAGTTTTAATTTTGATCATAAATTCCACACTACATCTGGACTGCAACAGCTTCTTAGGTTTAGGTATGTAAAGGCTTAGAAGACTGCAAAACTAGAGAACAGCTCCAGTTTCATTTGTGGTCACAATTTTCACTTTCCCCCCCCCCCTCTTATTTCCTGTTGCCAGGATACAGTCTCCCTATTTAAGAACCAGTGATACAGCAGTTGTGAAAACAGGGTGAAGCACCAACACAACGAATCCTGTGGCCAACACTTGGTGGAGAGCTGCTAAAACAGGTGGACAACATGGCTGGGAAGATGTGGAAGGGGGATTGGGTTAGATAGTAGTGACAATAGTAAAGAGAAAAGCAATATGAAATTTGGAAGAAGTAGCATGCATCATATTAGCTACTTAAATGCAGAAAGAATGTATATGTTTCATCATGATTGTCTGTTTAACTTCATGAGCAGAATTCTAGCTCCATTGAAATCAGTGACAAAAGCTGAAATTTTAGGACAGTGCACCTATTTTTCAAATATTTGAGGTGGTTAAGGCATTAAAAAGAATAAAAATCAGCAGAAGTCTATGTCCAGGATGTAGCTAAAGAGTATCAGATTTGAGTGTTTCACACTATTTTTGCTATCACAACTGAGAAATGGCAAATCACCCACTTGAATTGGTTCAGCAATAAATCCAGCTATTGATCTTGGGACGGAGGTATTCAGAGTGTCCTTGAACTGTTCAATGTACTGGTCCTTCGCACAGCATACACCTGTTCACAGGGGAAACAGTTAAATGGAATTTACATAATAAGACATAAAACTAACTGAAACATGGCATTACACATCTCAGCAGCCAGTACTGTCTGAGTGCATGGTAAATATCACATCTCAAATACACAATAAAAGGCTGAAGATTAAAGGAGAAAGTCCCTTGTTTTCTCTTAAGCCATTTGTACTCTAAGGAATGCCAGTTCCAAAACAGCAAGGCAAAGCTGCCAGACAGTATGATGTTAGACATTATACAGGTCAGTAAACTGTTGGTTAGAGGAAGTGTTTGTGAATCCTCTACATCAGTAGAAGGAACAAGCAGACATTTCCTCAGGGGTTAATAAAACATCAGCATAAGACACAAGGAATTGTTAAGTTAGCGTGGGTATGAGGATTCTGGAGAACACAGCTGTGTATATATATATGTGTGTGTGTGTGTGTATATATACTGAAATAAAGGACACAGGAATTAGTACAGCTAATGCTCCCATTCACTAGGGAAAGCAAAGCCAAAAAGAGAACATTCTGTTATGTTTGCACGTAAACTAAAACACTAAAAGGACTGTCTGTTGAAACAGCAGGAATAAATTACTGGAATTGTCGTTCACAGGAGAGCAGTAGAGGAGCTTTCATATTGTGTTGTGTATGGAATGTTTTGCCTCATACAAGAATTTTTGTCTTCAAGGTTGTCCTTACTGTTCATATTATTCCAAAAAAACCCCAACCTGGAGAGCAGTCAAAATTTCAGGAACAGCAGAAAACACCAATCAACATTCCTGTTCTTCTAGATGTGCTAAACTGGGTTCCACAGATTCCAGAGTTGATCATGATAAATGCTGGAAACAAGGGCTGATTTTTCATCAGAAATCTAGGAATACAAGATGTCACCTGCCCAAATTTTTTCTCAGTGGGAAGCAGGCCCCTGACATTCTCTGCAGTACTTTCTTTGGTTGCCCTGGCCAATCCTAATAAGAGGTCTGCCTTTCTTATGTCCTGGTTTTCAGCTAGGAGTTAATTTTTATAAGAAGCTGGGAGGGGACACAGCCAGGACAAATGTCCCAAATGAACCAAAGGGACATTCCGTACCATATGAATCATGTTCAGCATACCGGCTTGGGGGGCAGGGGGGGCGTGGGGAGTAGGACTGGTGGGGTTGCAGAAGCTGGCTGGTGAGGAGGGGTCAATGCTCCAGGACCAGACACCAGACAGGCACTGGGATTCAGGGCAGCGAGTAAACTGCATTGGGCATCACCTGCTTTGTATATCCTTCTATCAGAACCATTGCTGGTATTTTCCTCTCCCATTGCTGTCCCAGTGAACTGTCCTTATCCCAGCCCATGAGTTTTGCCTTTTTCTTCTGATTCTCCTCCCACTGAGGGGGAAGAGTGAGCAAGTGTCCCTGTGGTGCTCAGCTGCTGGCTGGGGCTGAACCACCACAGGCCTTTTTGGTGCCCCAAAGGGTTGTAACAACAGATCTGACCAGAGTGTGTTAAAAGCACATTGGTTATATGCATTTATTTATATATTATATAGTTGCTGGTCACAGTGGTGGTGTGTGTGTTCACACGGATGTGCTGTGTGAACCCTGCAGCACTGTTTATCTCCTCTGAGAGAGGGGTCTAGATTCCCATTTGGCTGTACTGTGTAATACTGACTTATGCTGTAATGTCATCACTGGTCATGAGGTAACGCTGGTATCTGGATGTGACACTGCAGTCACAGAATCACAGAATGTGTGAGGTTGGAAGGGGCCTTTAGAGATCATCTAGTCTAACCCCCCTGCAGTAAGCAGGGACAATCACATCTGCGCCTCAGACAGCATCTCTTTGAACTGATTAACAATGGCACCCACTCTATGGGGAAGACAAAGGGGATGTCCTTCTTCTGCTATTTCACCTCCTCTTTTTTCCTTCAGGCTGGTTACAGTAGCATTTGAGAACTTAAAACATCTTTAGGATGTTCAAGCTAGCATGCTTTTACTCCTATGTCTCCTGATTGTGTTCTAGGTCTTGTTTAGGGTTAAAAAAACTTCCTTAAGAATAGCGCCCAGAGATGTGTCCCAAGGCTGGACAGCCATGGGTGGCATGACATGTAGGAGAACGTAGGCAGCTATCTAGAGACCTCCAGTGGTTTGGAACTTCACTCCCCAACAAATACAATGCTGTAGCTCTTCCCAGGAGGCACAACTTGCCACTCTGTACTGGGCCCTGGCCAGTATCTACCAAACACTGCTCAGTATTAGGCAGCACTCTCAGTGGGAGGAGAGGGAACACAGAACAATAGGCCAACAGGCACTGTAACTACTCCAGCCCCCGAGACAGGCACTGCAGCTGAACCAGAGAACCAACATGTACACAAAGAAGTCAGTACACTGAGTGAAGGACGATGATGAACAAAGATCATCATGAGAACAGGGGGAAGAGGCAGAACCAGAGGAAATCCCCTGATCCCTGCACCTGAATGAGCTGTGAGATACATGAAAATGCTTCAGCTGTCATCCAGGTAAGCACACATCTGGCTGCTCTGACACTGGGATAACTGGTCTAGTAGACTGGAATTAGCAAGTAGGGAGGCCAAGCAGCTGGGATCCCTGTCTATGGAAGGGGATATCAACAGGGGTGATGGAGGAAAAGACACAAGCCCTCAGCCCCTGGAAGTAACTTCTGTCACACATGAGGGAAAGGGAAATCTTCCCTTTGCCAAGGGAAGCGGACCACCATCGAAAGAGCTACTCAATACCAGAGGGAATTAACCATGAGGGAGACGGTTTATTATGACCTGGGCAACACACAGGTACCCACAGGTCTTGATGAAGTCCAGTGTACCTGACCCATGTGGTGTATGCCAACTCACTGGCAGTAATGGACAGGGAAGACAGAGGCACCAACAATGGATGAAGTGTCTGGTCAACTCCAGCAATACGAAGAAAGTGTCTCTTCCTCCCTCAACTCAGCAGTGGAGAAGCTGTACCAGGAGGTCCAGCAATGTGAAGAGTATGTCCTGTTCCCCACCTGTATGGACCAGTATCTCAGCTATTAGGAATAAGTGTTCCTCTGCTCAAGAGAGAGGGTGTAGAAGGCACACACCACGAGGCATTCTGTGGTTTTACTTGCGTGGACACAGAGAGGACATGAGGAAGTGGGATAGAAAACCTACCGTGACCATATAGGCAGGGGTACATTGAGCTACAACAGGGTACTGATGGGGTTTTGGCACAGCTGCCTTGGAGATGGAGAAAACTGAACAACTGTCTTTGCCCAGTCTCTCAGAGGACCCTTCTGTTGTGGGGTTGCTGAGGGTCAGAGAACAGATGCCGATCGCTACACAGGGTGCACCAGCAGCTATACCACACCGAGACTCCCTGATCCCCATCCAGAAGCTGATTCAGCAGCAGGAGAGTCAGGGAGTGGTCAGCAGAACCTGTTCAGCCTTTAACAGTCTTGTATGGCCAGTGCCAAAGTCTAATGGGGGGTGGAAACAGTGAGTGCTGTCGTGCCAGAGGTGCTGGAACTTCAGCATGAACTGGAGTCAAAGGCAGCCAAGCATCCTGCCACAACGGATGCCACAAACATTCTTCTCCATCCCTTTGACAGCAGAGTGCAAGCCACAGTTGGCTTTCACTTGTAGGGGTGTCCCATACACCTGGAATGGACTCCCCAGGAGTGGAAAGAGCCCTACCATTTGCCATGGACTGATCCAGACTGCAAAGCTCCAGAGCACCTCCAGTAGACTGATGACATCATTGTATGGGGCAGCACAGCAGCAGGTTTCTGAGAAGGGGAAGAAAATGATCCAGATCCTTCTGAAAGCTGCTTTTGCCACAAACTGAAGTAAAGTCAAGGGACCTGCCCAGGAGATCCAGATTTTAGGAATAAAATGGCAAGATGGATGTCATCAGATGCCAATGGATGCGATCAACAAAACAGCAGCCACGTCTGCACTGACTAGCAGAACAGGAAACAGAAGCTTTCTGAGGTGGTGTGGGGTTTTGGAAGATGCATATTCCAAACTACAGTCTGTTGCAAGCCCTCTCTGTCAGGTGACCTGGAAGAAGAATGACTTCCAGTGGGGCCCTTAGTAACAAGAAGCCTTTGAAGAAATCAAGCAGGCATCAGGCCACACAGGAGCGCTTGGACCAGTCTGGGCAGGACCAGAGGTGACAAACCTGCATTACACTGCAGCCAGGGAGAATGGCCCTACCTGGGGTCTCTGGCAGAAAACACCAGGTCGACCCCTGGGGTTTTGGAGTTGGGGGTACCAAGGATCAAAGTGCTGCTACACTCCAAGTGAAAAAGAGATACTGGCAGCACATGAAGAGGTTCTGAGTTGCTTCAGAAGGGACTGATACTGAAGCCCAGCTCCTCCTGGCACCCCGACTGCTGGTGCTGGGGTGGGTGTTCCAAGGGGGGTCCCCTCCACACACAGAGTTAAGCGGGTCACACTGATAACACAATGGGCTGGAAATGGAAATCCCAATCACACAGGAATTCTGGAAGTGGACTGCCCAGAAGGTGAAGACTTCACAATGTGGCCAGAGGAGGAGGAGGTGACACATGCTGAAGAGGCTCTGTCATACCATCAACTGCCAGAAGCTGAGAAGCCAAGTCCCTGTTCACTGATGGGTCATTGTCACACTGTGGGAAAGCATCAGAGGTGAAAGGCTGCTGTATGGAGCCCCACACAAGCGCCAAACTTGGAGATGGAGCCAGCTGCAGAGTGAAAGCCATCCAGCTGGCTCTAGATGTTGCTGAATGAGAAAAGGGGCTGATGTCTGACCCCTGTCCTGAGCCACACAGATGGTGGCCAGTGCCCTGTGGGGTGGCTGCAGCAATGGCAGCTGAGAAGCTGGCAGCGCAGAGGCAAAGGACCTGGGCTGCTCCAGTGGCAAGATACTGCTGCCCAGCTGGAGAGGCTGGCTGTGAAGTGTAGCCTCCCACGTACCCAAGATCTGGTCCACTGAGGAACGTCAGAACAATCAGCATGTGGATCAGGCTGCTCAGGCTGAAGGGCCCCAGGTAGATCAGGGCTGGCAGCACATGGGTGAATTATTCATAGCTCGTTGGGTCCATGACACCTCAGGCCAAGAAGGAGGAGGTGCAAGAAACAGATGGGCTCGTTACTGAGAGGTGGACTTGACCACAGATACTCTCACAGGTGATCCATGAATGTGAAATTCGTGTGCTGTAATCAAGCAAGGCTCTCTGGCATGAAGGACAGTGGTTGTAGTAGAAATACAGGAAGGCCTGGCAGACTGATTACATCACATCCCACAATCCCACCGAGGTAAGTACTATGTGCTTGTCATGGTGGCAGCAACTACCAGGTGGCTGGAAACGTATTCTGTGCCCCATGTCACTGCCCAAGCACCATCCTGGGCCTTGAGAAGCAGGTCCTATGGTGACATGGTACCCCAGAAAGAACTGAGTCAGACAACAGGACTCATTTCTGAAACACCTCGTGGACACCTGGGCCAAAGAGATGGCACTGAGTGGGTGTTTCACATCCCCTGTCATGCACCAGCCTCTGGGAAAATCAACGATACAATGGGCTGCTAAAGACTCCACTGAGAGCAATGGGTGGTGGGACCTTCAAACACTGGGGTACACATTCAGCAAAGGCCACCTGGTTAGTTAGCTCCAGGGGTCTGCCAGTCAACCTGGCCCTGCCCAATCAAAACTTCCATGTACTGTGGAAGGAGACAAACTTCTTGTAGTGCACATGAAGAATATGTAGGGGAAGACAGTCTGGGTTATCCTTGCCTCAGGCAATGGCAAACCCATCTATGGGACTGCTTCTGCTCAAGGACCTGTGTGCACTTGCTGGGTGATGCAGAAGGATGGGGAAGTCTGATGCAGAAATTTGGTTTTGGGTGAGAGCAGCCAGTAATTAAATTGTATGATGTTAATTGCTAAATAACCCTGCCACTGTATGTCATCACTACTACAACTGCTTATGCCACATCTATGGTATTACAGTAAGAATCACCCCAATTAATGAAGGATGACCTGTGATGGAACCAGAGTGCAGCACTGGTGGAGCTAGAACTCACTTCAGCAACCAGTGCCCAGCAACTTCTTCACAATGGACATTTTCACCCCGCAGACCATGGACATTCACCATGCTGGATACACCAGCGCTGAGCTCTGGATGCAGAAACCAACAGTCCAGCAGCACACAGTGACCTTTCTGCCCTGGGAGGCTGCTGTGACAGACAGAGCCCAAAGTCACAGGCTGCATGAACTCAACAGACATTTCTGATGGGTGGCCCACAGACTAAGGGAATGATACCTCCATGTGAGTGTGTGTATAGATCTCTCATATATATATATATATATACATATATATATATATGTATCTATATCTCAAAGACAGGAAGAGTGGTGGTGATTAACTGGATAGTGTAGGATCTGGGCATGACATAGACAGTATAGAATAAGGGTTGGATAATATCCTGGTTTTCAGCTGGGACTGAGTTAATTTTCGTAAGAAACTGGGAGGGGACACAGCTGTCCCAAACTAGCCAAAGAGGTATTTGATACCATATGATGCCATGCCCAGTACATAAAAGGGAGGAGAAAGAAGCTGCTCAGGGAGAAAGAATCACTGCTCAGAGACAGGCTGGACATCAGGTTCTCAGCAGTGAGCAAATTCTATTTCTCCCTTTGCTGTTCCAGTAAACTGTCTTTATCCCAACCCACAAGTTTTACCTTTTTATTCTGATCCTCTGTCACATTCCACTCAGGGAGAGGAGTGAGCAAGTGGCCATATAGTATTTAGTTGTCAGCTGGGGCTACATCTTGAGGAGGTAAATACAACCTATTTCCACAGTCCTCTAATATTCTTTGCTCTAAAAGCCAAATACTTTTTGCCATTGACCAACCTTCAGAACAGCTGCATTTTCGAATGGTTTGCACTGGAGAATCTCTACAATGGCTGCCTCCCCATGGACCACGAAAAACATCTGGTAACATTGTCTGTCAAGCATAAAAGAAATAGCTACAGATTTCATCACATGACATGTTTTGATCAGACTTAAGGATGATTAATGAAAAAAACTTTAGAAAGTCTGTTAGAGTCAACGTGCATACCTAGTTCAAGCAATTTATCTGAAGAATACTTGTGGAATAACACCAAACTTCCCCCTCAAGAAATGGCAGAACAGGGACTTGTTTGAACCAAGAAGTTCAGACTATTCCAGCAAGTCTCTCAATTCATGACCTCCTTTGTTTTTTTCTTTAAGTTAATCAGCAGTTTTGGTTATCTAAGATTAATAGCAACATTTTTAGTGTTGCTGGTAATACTCCAATAATCCAAACTATGATAGAAAACCTGAAAAATACAGGGAAGCAGGCAGATATACTAGAGTAATTACAGACTTGAAACTGGGAACTCCAGCTTTCTAATCCTGATTTTCTCATGAAATACCACCATGACTTCAGGCAACTCCTTTATTAAGCCAGGTTAGGAGGCTGCTGTAAAGAAGACTTTCTATAGCCAGTGCTGTTGCAATCACCAGTACTGATCAGAGTAGCCAAGGCCAGCTTCTAGCAGACAGAAAGTCATTCCCATCTGCTCAAGGGCAGGAAGATAACATGCTGACATTTAGGCCCAATGATCTCTGTAATGGATATGTCTCCTGTCTTGCTGAAATGAAGGATGTTATAGGGGTTTTTGTTATTCCAAAGGAGGACCTACTTCAGAGCAGTTGAAAGCAGCTTTGCACAGATTTGCCAAAACAATCTTGGGAAATGGGGTTCTGAGCATTATTATTTTGCACCTTACATAGATGATGATGCAAGCACCAAGCATGTGACTAAAGGTCTGTAAATCATGACCACTCAGGTCATGGCTGTCCCAACTCCAAATCAGCGTAACGAATTACAGGGGGAAGGAATGGGTACTCTGGCTGTTGTGCTCACACAGCCGGAACAGCTACACTGCACTTCAGTTAGTGAGCATAAAGCACTCTGAAGACAGGGAATGTACTAATTGTTGAAATATTAAAATAAACTGTTAGTTACACAGATTACTGAATAAAAATATAAAAATCTCACTGTTGAACAGCCAAAGCCATTGGCAACACCATGCTTATAAAGACCAATAGATGTCGGTCCCAGTGTGTAAGGGCTGCCTCCATGGTATGCTCCTCTGTGCAAACAAACAAAGCACATGAACATCACTCATTTCCAAGAACAGAAGCAATATTAGTTCTGAGAAGGCATGCTTCTAAGCTACATATTATTGGGGAAAATGTGCATTGTTACAGCCAAAACAAGAAGATTCCTACTGCTGTTTTTTGCTTTGGTTTTGGAAGATCCATGACTGCCCATCTGTATTGTTTTCCTGAAATTTCAAATGTTAAAATTGCAAGGTAATGTTTGCAAGGAGAGGAGAACAATGACTGGAACAAACAGCCATTCAGACAGTGCCTCACATAGGTCTGCTGAGCACCTGAGCCCTACAAGAGTAAATAACGCTGTTCTTTGAATCCTGGGAACTGCTGCCTCTCTCCAAAAGAGATGCTCCCAATCAGTAAATTAGATGGTGGTCTGCTGCCAGTTTTATACACTAATAAAAAAATTCATTAATGAGAATATACAAGGTAGGCGGGTTCCCAACATTCTGGTGAATAAAAGATGAGAAAAATAGAACTCTTCATAACAAGGCCTTTTATTCTAAAATTTGAGGCTGCCTGGGACGCATAGTACAGAGAACTGCTTACACTGGTGCTTGGACAGCACTCAACCCTACACCAGCTCTGTCACTAAGCCAGAATAGCTGTCTGTGTACCTGTGCAGTCAACTATGGTTCAGGGATCTGGCCAAAAACAAGGCAGCAGAGCAAACAAAACAACAACCAAAAAAAAGTGCTTCTGCAGGTTAGCTTTCAGTCAGGGCAGTTCCCTGCTACAGTTCACTGCACCGCTAATTCCAGGGGCACCTTTGTACCCCCATGAAGAGGGGCACTGCAGGGGATGATTGAAGAAAGCAGCCATTGCTGAAGTCCAGTCTGGTGCTGAGTGAAGGTCTAACAAAGCACATCCCGAACAAACAGACCCTTTTCCAAGTAACAAAAGCAGTAATTACATGCAGTGTTCGTCAAATAGAGTAATTTTATAGCGGTCCCCTCAGCAGATCTGGGGTTAAAGAGTTATTATTTCTTGGTTTAGGCATATAGACACTGATCATACACAGAGATAAGATTTGTAAAGAAATGTCACTGTTACCTGAAAGAGATGATGTCAAAGTTACGTGTATATAGCCTTGCCATGAACATGGCCAAATCATTGGCTTCTGATCCACTGTTGGTAAGATAAACCACCTGCAGAAGAATGCTTAGGATCAGTACAGTGCACAACCACCGCACAACAACCACCTTACTACTCGGCATCAGACCACATCACTCAGTAACATCATGAGCTATAACCAAGCACTGCCACAAGGCGGCTTCACTGCAACAAACTTAGTGTTGCCCATAGGCTACAGAGAACTAAACCAAGATCATCCTGATCTATTTAGGAATAGTACAGAAAAATCCTTAAGATAGGAAATCTTCAGGTTTTCCTAAGATGGAATAGTTTTTCAAGGAAAAATGAGCGTCTGTGTCAAACTGAGCATGATGGACAGAATAGATATAACCTGCACACAGGTAGAAAGGGCTGTACAGTGTCCCTGCACGTTAGTTACTAGGAGTGACATACACAACGGTGTAACAGAAAAGGTAAGCAGAGGTTGCCTACTGAGAGCAATGAGGATTAACAGGGATATCCTGAATACAAGTTCTGAGATTTGTACACAGCTCAAATTCTAGTGTTACTGCTTTTAAAGTTAATTTTCAGAACTGAGTGAGATTCTCCACTGCTTAAACTATGCAGACAATTTACATTTAATTATTTTTTACTCTCCTTCCGTTTTTACGATTGTGACAGCTTCACAGCTATCTGCTAGCCCAAGTTCATTTTGTCATGTTTATTTTACCTGAAAACAAAACCAGTATTTTTCTCACTGTTTCTGGGCATACAAAACACAGTATTTATGTGGTTTAATTATTTAAATGTCAGTAAAGCTCACTATGCAAGGTACTATCAACTACCTTTCACTGTCAATTTTCATGAGATCAAGCAAATTAAGACTAGCTACATATAAGAATAATTAAGATCATCTTTATTACTTCAAGAGTTTTTAAGCCGGCAATGTCCCTTCACAGTGATAACTGGAGGGAGAGAACAAACAGGACAGGAGCTTGGGATACTAAGCTTGTTTAAATCCAGGTGTAAAGAAAAGGCCTCCAGGGTCACCAGGTTCTCTTTATCTGACAGCCTGTGGTCCCCACGCAGGTTTTGTATCCACAGATACTGCAGTTCTCATTTATTTAATAAATATTTTCACATGAAATATTTATTATCAACAGGCACACCTTTCATCACACTGCTCCTGTCAGAAGCAAAGTACCTTGAGTGGATCTGGAAAGAGAGAAGTTAGCTTCTCAGCATACTCCTGGATCGATGGGTGCATGTAGATATTAGTGGTATGCCACAGGCGAGCAAGCTGTTTCTGGGTAGCCATAGTTACCTTCCTGCATGAAGCACAAGAAGAGACAAAGGGATTCAGTTCTACACATATGTGCACTCCTAACCCATCCACTATTAATTCTGAAAATGCACCATTTCCCAGATAGATGAACAAGGAGACAGAATTAATTAATTCCTCAAAATCTAGTAGAATTGACCTCAATATAAGTGATACATAACAATTTAGTGAATTATACTCATAGGCTCACAATGCCATGGATTAATGAAGACCAAAACCAATGTGGGTACCTCTTTCAGCATAAACCAAACAGTAATCAACTTACGGGTGACAGTGACCAACACCGACAGTGACAATTCCAGCAAAGAGATCCAGGTATCTTCGTCCCTCATAATCAAACAACCACTGCATATGTCCCTGATGCAGCAACAATGGCTTTTTGTAATACATTCGCAGTGAAGGAGAAATATTTTGTTCACGAATCTTCTGCATGTGTTCATATGGATAGGACTGAGTGGAATAAAAAAACCCTTATTTGTTTATGCTTTCTGAAGTTCCAGACCAATGGAGCTGTAGTGGATCACATAGATTACACAGCTGTCTACAACAGCTGTTCACAGAACTGACATTTTAACAAACTTTGGCACGTAGAGGGTTCTACAGACCTCTGAAGCTCAGCTTTTGAAAAATGCTTAACTCTTCCGTAGAGTTTTTCAAATCAATAATTTAATCATAAATTGCAGAACTATCATACAGGTACATCTATAGGTTACATCCTGGTTGTGATAGAACTGTTTCTTTTTCCCAAACAAGCAAATGTTATAATCATATTTAATACATTCACTATTTATAGCAGATGACCCTGTCCCTCAAATCTAGTAACTGGGAGGTTGGACTCGATGATCTCAGGAGGTCTCTTCCAACCCCTACAACTCTGTGCATCTGTGAGTAATTCAGTCTTACATAAATTCAGTGTAGCATGTATGACTTACTTCGTATTTTTCAGGTACGAAATCGCAAGGAGGCATTTTTGCTTGTGTGGGGACAGAGCTTTTCCATTTCTGCTGCCTAAAGGCAACTACAAAATAGTAAGAATTATCAAACACTTGCCAAAGTGCACATCTGAAAGGCGTTTCTCAATAAGCTTGTTCAGAGAACACAAGCTACAATCAAAGTAAGTTTTTTATCACCTGAGATTTTCGGGGCGGGGTAGGGAATAATTAAGTACTGTCTTTGTAAAGGCAAAATACATGAAGAATTTAAAAAAGAAGTTTAAAAAGTGCTTCACTGCATGGACAGAAAAAGGCTTTAAAAACACAATACAAATTCTTATCTGAGAGCAGCCGGAGCAAGAATCCTCTACATGGGAGTGAGGGAGCCCAGGGTGACTGCAGCACAGGCAGTGCCCTCAGGGGCCAGGGTGCAATCCCAGCAGACCCAAACAAGGTGGGCAAAGCTGAGCCCACTAGGACTGCCCCATGTAAGTGGAGGAGGTGAATCGGGTCCAGGTCCACCTGCCCAGTCAGGAGCAGCAGCAGATGGGGCCAGACACAGGGCTGGGGACAAGGTTACAACAAAGGGCCAAGGTCCATCCAGGAGGTATCAGAAGCTGGAACGGTGGCAAGGCTGTGCCCATGGCACAGCTGAGCCAGGGCGCGAAGGCTCAGGACTGAGCTGAAAACAGGGGTCCTGGGCAGTGGATGTGGGTGGAGGGCCTGGCTGAGGCTGCTCAGGGCAGGCAAGGTGTGCTCAGGGACCTGACAACTCTGCCACCTTGGGCTCTCTTTCCCAAATCCTAAAAAACATTACCCTGCCCTACTTTTCATTTAACTGGAAGTGTAATTAAGCAGGTACAGAAAAAGCTGTAATTCAAATACATTCTCCTTCTGCACCCCTATCTGCTGAGAACAACGTGTATTTTTAAATGCCTAAGGTTTTAAACGAACTCTAAACCACGTAAAAACGTAAATGAAGAATAAAAAGTTTCCTGAAGCAAGTTACCTACGTTGTGACTTCCCTTACAACCACTAATGAGTTACAAGCACCGATGAAGAAACCGCCTGCAGGAGTCCAGTCTCACAAACACTAACCAAAACCCCGACGCTAGCGAAGCCCTGCCGCTGGACCTCTCTCAAGGGGATCCACAGCCATACCGAAGGTGCTCCTTTCCCCTCCCGCGTACAAAGGCGGTGCTGCAATCAAACACCCCCCTGAGCGCGACCGTCCAGGGAGATGGGCTGATACCCCCCCCCCGGCCTTCCCCGTCCCACGCGGCAGCTCCGCCAGACCCGGCGGGGCGAGCCCCCAGCGCGGGACGTGCCACCTCAGCCCCTCACCGCCCGGGCAACCGCGACTGCCCCGTGCCGCCGGAACTCGGATGGCCGCTCCGCCACAGCCGAGCCGCCTCCCTCGATCGCGCCGCTCCCTTACCGCCGCCAAGCCGGCGGCCGCAACCCCGCAGCAGCTGCCCGAGCCCCATCGCCATGCCGCCCGGTACCGCGACAGCGCCAGTCGGCTGACGCGTAGCCCCGCCCCTCGCCCGCCCCGCCCCGCCCTGCCCTCGTGGGGCGCGGCTGCACGTGCCCGCGGGAGCGGCCGAGGCTGCGGCCTGGCGGTCGGTCGGCGCGGGAGTTGGGCGGCGGGTTGGGGCGTCGGAACGGGGCCGGCATTGTGCCCGGGCAGCTGTAGGGGCCAGCTGTATCCTGGGGTGCGTCAAGCACGGCATGGCCAGCCGGGCCAGGGAGGGGACTGTCCCGCTCTGCACTGCGCTGGGGCAGCCGCACCTCGAGTGCTGTGTGAGCAGTTCTGGGTGCCACAGTACAAGAGGGACACAAAACTACTGGAGAGTGTCCAGAGGAGGGTAATGAGGATGGGGAAGGGTCTGGAGGGGAAGTCCTACGAGGAGAGGCTGAAGTCCCTTGGTTTGTTCGCCTGGAGAAGAGGAGTCTGCGGGGAGACCCCATCGTGGTCTGTGGCTTCCCGATGAGGGGGAGTGAAGGGGCAGGTGCAGATCTCCTCTCTTTGGTGACCAGTGATAGAACCCGAGGGAATGGAATGAAGCTGTGATGGGGGAAGTTTAGTTTGGGTATTAGGAAGAGGTTATTTACTGAGAGGGTGATTGTGCACTGGCACAAGCTCCCCAGGGAAGTGGTCACAGCACTGAGCTTGGCTGAGTTCAAGAAGTGTCTGGACAATGCACTCAGTCCCGTGCTCTGACTTGGCTGTCCCTATGTGGAGCCAGGAGGTGGACTTGATGATCTTTTGGGGTACCTTCCAGCTCAGGAGATTCTGTGATTCTGTGATTCCATGATAATCTAATTCTACCCCATCCTGAGCTGTTTCCTGTGCACTAATCAAAAAAGTGTTGGTGAGGGGGTATGTTACAGAATGGGGACACCTTGTGTGAGCACAGCCACCCTGACGCAGCAGCACGCTCCTGATGTACAGATGCAGCCTCTGCCTGGCTCAGGCAGCGTCAGGCATGAGGCAGAGCACCAAACCAGAGCCACATTAGGAAAAAAAAACCACAGAAAGATGAGTTATCTTTAAACACAGCTGGGTAATGAGAAACTGAGAGGTGTAAGGAGAGGGGACAATTCATGACACGTTTTGTCTGGGTTTTTTTGGTTTCTCAGCAACTAGCACAACCTCCTACAAGAATAGGAAAAACAGGAAGGTGTGTGTTGCCTTCCTCCATTACCTTTCAGTTCCTGGTACTAAAGATATGTGATGGTGTTCCCTAGACTGGTAGTTGGCAAACGTTGTAACGAGACACAGTTGACAGCAAAAGATGTTTCACCGTGATTTCAGTGACCCTAGCTGCTTTTAAGGCAGAAGACCAACTACCTATTTCACCTACCCTGAGGGGCAGCCCAAGGAAAACTGCCTGATCTTGCTGCAACCGATCAGCGATTTGTACTTTCTACTAACCATGGCAGTGCTTACGTAGCCTAGGACTCCCAAATACTTTACCTTTCTTGATCAAATTTTACTTTTGCTAACCTGAAGGCCCTGAATTTCAGTGACAATTTCCGTTAACACAGCCAGAAAGAAGCACAAGCATAACATGGGGCCTTCCACACGCACAACAGTGGAACCCTGTGCTGGATGCCAGGCCTTTGCTTTTTCTTGTTAGATATTCTATAATGGAATTGTTGTATTTCATGAAGAAAGGTAGAATGTGTGTGGTTTTTTGGGGTTTTTTTCAAGAGGTTTTATTAAATTGAAATGCGAACACCATTGCAAAGAGATTTTACAATGACCAAAGATTGAAAAATCCATCAGAAAGCTACAGACTTCAGTAACAATATTGATCTTACATGTGAAATTGCTAACAGATTTATTAAAGCCAGCATTTTCAATATTAAGAGCTTAAAAAATACATTTTAACGCATTTTCCTTCAAATACACTTAGAAACAATGAAGAATTCCTGAGCAACTTTTTCATACCAGTATTCTCCAACAAATGTACATCTGCATATGAAATCTACTTTATATAATTTCTTAAATTTTAGAAATTTACAAAACATTTGGATCTGGTTTATAGAATAATTGTGCTTCAAGTCATTCTGTTGCTACAGTAATGACACTATAATAACTTGGATGTTACAGATTGCATACAAATCCTGAACTGTAATGAAAAAATGAAATGAAAAAATTAAATGGTTTATGCAAATGGAAATACATTTGCTTTAAATATCGGATCAGCTCTTCCTCTGCTGGCAAGTAGATTGTTTATACTGCATATTGTTCAGAACATGCAATTTAATTTATAAATGCATTTCTTTGAGAGACCTGCTGGCACAATTAAAGGCAAGGAAGTTCCAGAGACTTTTCCTGCACCTAATGGCATGGCAGAAATTTGGGGAAACACAATTAATTCATAACTGCTGACATTTTTTTTCCTGGGTAATACTTTTTTAGACCAGCACCCCCAGTGTTGTTGTATTTTACACAATGGCAAAAAAATATATATGAAGCACAACAGAAAGATTTCAGAAGCCCAGAGAGCGCTGAATATCTCTGAGCATGCCTGAGCAATATAATGCATATGTTTTTTCAGATGATGAATTGTATTTGTAGGCAGATTTTTTAAAAATAATTTAAAAAAATTAGAACTAAAGCAAGCCAGGAACTCTTTCTGAGTATAACTGAGCAGTAGTTTCATCTTCCTTTTTGAATGAAGGATACAGGGATGAGAATTAAGAGTAGTCTACAGCATTAGAAATATTAAAAAGTAGGTTTTGACATCATTATTGTTCTGCATGTATTTCACTTGTAGAAAAGTCTGCGCCTTTCTAGACATGTATAATTTTCTGTCCTACTGAAGGGATATTTTCTACAAGTGGCTTCTACAAAGATTTCCAGCATCCTTTAAAAATTCCACTCACTGCTACATGTCTGCAAAACTGACCATTTCAGACTTTGTAGGAAATTCAAGTGAAATCTTTCCATTACTGATGTCAAAACAACAGGAAGGTAGTCAGCAGCTCACAAAAACAGACCCAGAAGCAGCATTGTCCAAGGAAAAATAAAAAGTAAAATAAAGACAATGTCCAAGACAAGCAGGATCACAAAATAGAATAGGATAATAAACCTTCCAAAAATAAACCAGGAAGATGCGAAAAAGACTCCCTTACATCTAACTTGTCTATGCACCTCAGCTATTAGCCTAACAGTGCTGCAAGAGGCTACACAACTAATTCAGTTTATTTATTTATTTATTTAAATTACACTTGACAGATACAATAGTTTCTCTTAAATATGAAGAGATCTATTTTAAGCCTGACTTGGTAATTTTCCAAATTTCTCACCAAGACAGGGACTTTCTGATTAAGAAAAATATTAACAGATACATAGTCACAGATACAAACTAAGCAATGCCCAGAAATGCCAAGAGACCATTTACTAGTATCCCCAAAATATTTTTTCTCTTGGACCTTCCAGGTCATTATGTTATTTTTAATAAATAAAAAACCCAGAAGAATGCTTAATAATAACAGGCATGTGAGACAATGTAAGTGGATAAATACATCATACACATCATCTGTAAATCTGTCTGAAAAATTGAAGATTGCTTTTAAAAATAGCGTGGTACAATTAGTTTATCTGGGTTTTTTTTTCCTTAGGAATGTAGGAAATGCAACAGGTGATGAGATGAGGGCTCTAGCTCATCACATACTCTGTTTGCCCAGGATAAATGTCAGAAAACAGGAAAGAAAATCCCGTAACTGATAGAAAGTGAATGACCACTTCTCATGTATAGCACTTTTCTGCTCATATATAATAGCTCATCCGTAGCCACTTTCAGTGTTTTGCCAACTCTTCAGCATTTAATAAGGCTTATTACTTCTGTAGACTATCTCAGGTAGCCGGGCATATTCCCCCCTATTTTTTTATTGTTAACAAACTCATTAGCACTCCTCTCAGTTCTACCAGTTCTCATTTTTCTCCTGTCTACTCTTACACTCGATTCGTTTTCTACCATTTTCTGTTCTCCCTCCCTTCTCTGCAGTAATTAAAATGCATTTTTACCCCCTCTGATTTATCTAAATACCTATGTATTATCCTATAGTGATGACTCTTTCATTCTGCCACATGCAGCAACCATGTCCCTCTTCTCATCATTGTTTCTATCCCCATATAGTATGTATTTCTGTATTCCATTTGTCTTTAATCTCTTGCTTGGCATACACAGGAAAGATGAAGAAACTCCCTTAGTGGTTTCAAAATGATTTTCAAGGCAGGGCCACGAGATTGTTCCATTTAATGCAGTTCAGTCTGTCTTTCCACACTCACAGGAACTAGAGTCTGAATTTAGTCTGAGGATTGGGGATGGTTGGGAGCAGGGCTGGTCCCCATTTTCACTCATTTAGGAATGGAGTTTGAAGATTTACTTCTCAGGAACTCAGCTGAAAATAGGTCTTTCTAAATAGCAAGTATCCGTAAACACTTAGTCCCACTGCTGAGATCCAGCATTAGAGCATCTTAAGACAATTCAGCTCATCCAGTCCTAGCACGATGAGCACATGGGCAGTGGCAAAAACCTCTCAGCCCAGGAAAGGGACTGATGCTTGGCTGCCAAGCTGGTCAGTATGGCTTTCCCTATAATATGGAAATTTATCTCTTATGTTTCCATATTAAAAACATTTCATTTTGCTACACATCTCAGATATCCCATCCTAGTACAACGAGTGTAACACAAGTGGATTCCATGACAAGCTGTTAGTTAACAAAAATAAGTTGTACTTTACCAATAAGATTTTATCTTGATAAAATGATTCACAATTTGATACACAAAGTAAAATGCTTTTGTCTGACTTTTTGAAGGGAGAAAAAAAAATAATTCTGAGGTAGCAGTTCCTTGAGAATATGATGCTTGTTCTCATGACACTTTTTCATTTCATTTGTCTTTATGGCTTTGCAGAAGATGTCTAATATCCATCAACTGGCTTAGATGACTTTGGTTTCCTTGCACAACACCTTCAAATTGCTTACAGTTCATGAAAAATTATGAAATACAGTTACAGGCTTCATGATGTGAACTCCACATATGCAGTGCTTCAGAGATCACAAAAACAAATCTGCTTATTTATTCATTTTGAACACCTGCTGTTACTACACTTTAAATTCTTTAATGACATTTAAAGCAACTGTATATTTTCTAACCATTTAAACATAGACACATAAACAGATATTCCACAGAATTCACTGCTTTAACATAAATCAATTATCATTACATATTTGTTTTACAGTTTGTTCCATAAGCACATATATCCTCTTATGAGTATTATATAAGGTCAGTTTACTGAATTTTTATAAATAATCTTTGTAGTTATATAATATCAGGACCACTCTTCAAGCCTGCATTTTTTGTGACAGTGAGTTTTGGGAGCACATGTCCCACTGCAATAAGCTGTATTGTTTTAAAAGTTGGGAATATAACAATGAAATACTAAAACTGTACATCAAATATGTCTTTGCTAAAGAAAAAAGTCTGACCAGAAAACTTAAGATAATGAGTAAATTTTGTCAATACTGAAGATAAACAGTTAATAAAATTAGTCTGAGTCCAAAGGAAAGGTAATTAATTACAAGTTTATATATTCAATTTTACGAATTTTACATAATTCATTACTTCTTGGAAGCTGTTTTGCTTCCTTTTAGGGATTTTATGCTGCTAAATGTAATTCACACTTATGTGGCACATGCATAAATTTGACATTGAAAACATGGTTCAAACTTTAAAAATAATTATTCCAAATGAGAAATTTGATTAATGGTACAAGGGCTAATCCCTGTTTTTGAGGTAAATTCTGTTACATACGTCATCCCTCTGTATTTCAAAGGAGGTGTCAAGAGACTGTTATTCCCCACTGGTGTGTTATAATTTTACAATAATGGACTGTGCACAACTGCTGCAAAATCTCATCTATTTCCTAATAAAAAGGAAAGAGCTGTAAGCAAAAATATTGTTGCAAGGAGAAAGAATTAAATATTGAGCATCTAAAGGCCCACACACTTAGCTGAAGGTTATTCTGATTTTGCAGAACACTAGTTTATTTTCTTCTTAATGTAATTTCAGAAGGTGTTGCTCCCACCGTGCGGTAACAAGGTGTTTTGGAAAACAAAACCAAATTCAAGGGAAAAATAACCATCCTGCACATTTGTTCCATTTAAAGAATTAAATGTATTTGTGAAAATTGTGTTAAAATTGTATTTAGCCAGAAATTCCCTTAAAAAGCTTAGCTACCTCAGAGCTACAGGCAAATGGATGTTTTCCATTCTGGCTGAATTTCCCTTTTCACAGAAAGCCGCGATGGTTTGGTGTATCGAGACATTCATCAGCAAAGGTGAGAGAAAATCAATGCCTCACAAAGTAATTTAGACTACAGCTATTTTGCAGCTTCAGTACCAATTTACGGCAAAGTATATAAACTCTTCCACTCTGTTCCGTGTGCAGGTACTGGAGGCATACGTAGGGATACTTACAGTTAGGCAGGATGAATCTACACTTAAAATCTGGTAGAAGTTGTGTCTGTTTGCCTCAGGTCCAAAGTAACTGATAATGACATCAACAACCTGCTGCTGCCATCGTATCTCATGCTTTCTTTGGTTTATGATGTCTGTGTAGTCACCTGTGTTTTACCCTAAGAAATCCACTACATAAAGGTAAATGTTTAGGGTGTGGCTTGATAAGAGTCAACAGCCTCTATGCATCACCAGATGCACCATGAAAGGCCTGTAGCAGCATGTCTTTATGCACAGCATTAGGAGTAGAAAACAACGGTTTGGCTCAGATATATCTGTCTGTGTAAAGAAAGAGAATGTGTCTGATCCAGATCAGCTCTGTCATAGTCAGTCAGGAAACTGAAATGTAAATGAAGCACTGTCACTAACAGTGTATTATCAGATCACACACAAGCTGCTGCCCTGCAAAGTGTTCCAGTTTGGACGGATAGATTGAAGTTTCTTTGCAGTACTTTTAGCATCTCTAGATAATTTGCAAGATACACAATAAAACTATGCTGTTAAAAAAATTTATGTTTGTGTTCTGGAGTAGTCACTTCATGCCTTCAAGTGTTAAGTAAATGGCTGAATTAAGAATCTAAAATGCCTCCCTATACATTCAGGAGAGCACCCAGACTGCTCTGATCAAGCTCTGGAACATGGCAGTATGTTACCTGTATAGAGGACACAGGCTCTAGTTAGTGGAAGAATGCACTAACACTCATGTTTATAGACACACAGGCAATTAGTTAAATCCTGAAGTCCTGCCAGTGGAAGGGCTGGACAGCTCAACTGATCTGTACTTGAGCAGTTCCATGGCATGAAGGTAAACGGTGAGAATCTGATTTGCCAGATTAGATGTGGCCTTCTGGGACCTTGGAAAACTGAGTGTCTATTTTGGCTGGCGCTGCAACAGGTTACTGATACTGCCTGGCTCAGTGCAGAAAAACATTAAAAGCTGGAGAAATGTAAAGCTGTTCAGAAGGGATAAGAACAGAGGACAGCTCATCTATAAATACACTTTCCTTCACATGTACAGTACAATTTCCCTTACCTTGTTTCCAGTTTCCACTGAAGTTAGTGATACTTGCTAAATACTTGGCCCAGTTTTAATCAATCATCACTTGGTGATCCTTTTGTGGAGTAAATTACACTTTTGTTCCAAGAAGGAAGGACCACAGTAAGTTCAAAGCCATTCCAGTATCATTTTGATTCTGCCTTCGGTTACACGGGATATGAGGAAACCTCACTGTTCCCACTGCTGTTCGGGGACAGGAGGAACGTCCTCAAGTCGTACCAGGGAAAGTTTAGACTGGACATTAGGGAAAATTTCTTCACCAAAAGGATTGTCAATCACTGGAACAGGCTGCCCAGGGAAGTGGTGGAGTCACCATCCCTAGAGGTATTTAGAAGATGCAAAGATGTGGCGCTTAGGGATATGGCTTAGTGGTGGATGTGACAGTGTTAGGTTAATGATTGGACTTGATGATCTTAAAAGTCCTTTCCCACCTAAATGATTCTAGAATTCTATGATATCTGTCCAGCCCAAGTACATGGACTTCTTTCCTCATTCCTGCCACTATTTCAGCAGAGGTCTGATGCAAACTTTATGTCTCCTGTCTTTGACTTTGGAGGTTGGACTTCAAAATTAAAGTTGATAAATTCATGATGAAAAGTCTGAATTCAAAATTTCCTTCCAGGCTCAGAGAAAAATGCGATGTCTAAGGATGCAGGAGAACACTATTCCATTCATGATTGGCATTAGAGTACAAATTCAATGGGAAAGGAGTTTGCGCTCAAAAACCCAGATTCTATTTTAATTTTATAATTACAGGTGATAAAAACCACGTGAAAGAAATAATTTACAATTCAAATAGTAATACATTTGCAATATATTAGAAATATAGCTTAAAAATCGCTTCATAGTCTTAATATAAGGTTTAATTTTATGCTCTGTATAGAAATGGTAGCTTTACTTGTTACTGCTGTTTCAGCAGAAGGAAACAGAAAAGTTTCTAAGTAGCTAAATAGCATTGGGAAATTAAAAAATGTTTTATTTTGCTCTCTTTTTGGTAATAGAAAAATAGCCTTTAAAAATACATTGTTAAACATATGGGCTCGTAGTAAAGTAGAATTCTATATTATGTACAGTAAGGCAGTGTATCAAACATCCTGCTATTTTTTTCATGCTTGGTTTGATAAGACTAAGATATGAATGGGCTGCAAAGTTTTCCGTCACATTAAAACAAAGCAAAAATATATTTAGAAAAACTTGCTATTTTACTGTAATTTGTTGAGTATATTCTCTGTTATAGATTATTTGTCATATATAAGAGCTTTTTTTCTTAAGGATTGAGAAAAAATATAAAGAAAAGTTAATCTAGTAAATCTAGTATCAGAATGCACTCAGAAAATGCACTGTAGATCAGAATGCTGTTGTGCAATGATTTATCTGGTTTAGGAACTGCTCAGATCGCTATGGTGCACTGACTGACCTGTAATAATTTTCATCTTTGTTTAATCTTCAACAAAATCAAATTCCTTCAATTTAATCACCTAACAAGCTGTGCAGAGCTGAATAATTAGTTTACAATGTATTTTTCACGGCAGATCCATTTCCTCATTTCCCTGTGTCAGAAACGTGTTAATGATGCAAGGTTTATTTCCATGATCATTACCTCAACCCACAGTTTATTTTATTCTCTGTATAACACACATAGGAGGCTAGGATTTGTTAAGAAACTGTTTGCTATGTGGCTTTGTTTTACTGTACATAACTGAGTATGTCCTGTACTACTAGTTATTTAAAGGAGGGCATAAAGGAAGATGGGTCCATGTACTCTGATCCAGTGTTCTCTCTCTTGTGGTCGCTTGGACCTGTCAGACAGTAGCTCATGTTTTTCTCATCTTGACCTTGCTGAAGGTTCTGACACATTTCTGTTGTAGGTTCTTGAGACACAGATGTGTGCTGGATGCGCGAATCTGGCAGTAATACCAGAACATTATGGTCCACAACTGTTGAGACCTTAGTATACTCTTTGGTGGTTCTTGGGACAGTATAATTTTTAGAGTTTCCACTATTTTCTTTATGCTTCAGTAATACTGCTGGATCCTCATTTTGTCTGACTTTGTGAACTTCAACGTAATCCATTAGTTTAGGATTCAAAAAGGGTGACTTGTCATTAGGTCTGTTTTGTTTGACCTGCACTGTGGTTTGGTCAGTTTTAGAGAGCGAATTCTCCATCTCTCTTTGCTTTTCCATGTTGTCACGGACAGTTTGAGTGATAGGATAGTGCGGCTGATGCTTTTCTTCAATTCCCACCAAAACTGGTGCAGTGTTCACATTTGTGGTATTCAGTGTTATCTTATGTGCATCTATAGTACTGTGGTAGGCAAACGCAGGGGGCTGATTATTAGGTAACTGAACGGCAGGCCATGTGGATGATTTTGCACTCTCATTGTTACAAAGGACTGTGTTCCGTTCTGAGGTTGTATGTTGAGTGTCCCAGCAACTTTTTCCTCTGTTATTTTCTTGGACATCCCTGATGTCTTGTGTTTGAAGTGCTGATGGAAGGGCGTGGGACTCCCTGCACTTCTCAGGAAGCAGAGAAGGGCTATCACAGCTCCCGCGGCCCGAGTCACTGTCTGTTTCCTTAGGTATCATTTTTACCTTTTTACTGGGATGACCCTTGTCATGGCTTGGCATAAGTTGTTGATCCTCACTGTCCTCTACCTCCAGATATTCTATCAGTAGTTCCTCACAGTCTGATGTTGGAGGGAAACCATGGCAACCAAGAGCACTCAATAATTCTTCGGATTTTCCTGTCTAAGAGCAGGATAAATAATATGTATTTTTTTACTGTTAACCTTACTCTTTATTTGACTAGAACAATTGTGAACAATCTACATATTTAATATACAAATACTTTAAGAGTTGTGTCTCTAAACCTAAATTGTATTTCTACTGCTGCAGAAAACAGTGAAAGAACAGAAGAAAAATTCTTGAGTTCCCTCAGTGGGGAGACACAGTCTCAGAAATCATGTTTACAAAATCGGAGAAGTAGGGAGCTTTTGGCAGGTAGTGGGTCTTACATTAACAAGAAGGAAATGGAGGAGAATGATAAAGCAGCCATGTATTGTCTCTTCAGTATGGCACAAGGCTCTCAAGAGCAACTTCTGTAAGAAGGAAGATCACACAGGCATTGGCTCTTGTCATGTCCCAGGGGACAGCTGTGGTCACAAGCCCTGTTCTCAAATGTTCCCCTACTACTGCAAGGCAAGACTGCCTCACACATGCCCTCCACAAGATAAACGTGGAAGTGTTGCTTATTTTTAACATTGATTAAAGTAACTGAAGCTGGTTTGTACTTTGTTATGGTGTCCTGGTTTCAGCTATGATGGAGTTAAACTTTTTTTTAGCAGTGAATGGAATGCCATGTTTGGGTGTTAGCATGAGAATAGTGCTGATAGCACCCTGATGTCTCCGATTTGTTGCCGGGCAATCAAGTACCTTTCTCAGCTTTGCATACTTCCTTACTAGTGAGAAAGGAGGGGACGAAGCCAGGACAGGTGACTCGAATTGGCCAAAGAGCATATTCCATGCCAGTTACGTCATGCTCAGTTTAAGGGGGGACTGGGGGGAAGAGGGGGAGACAACGCCAGGACGTGCAGTTTCTGGGAACGGTCGGGTTGTCCGGGACAGGTTCTAAGCTGTGTGGCCTGAGTTGTGTGGTTTGGTGAGAAATTGCATTGTGTATCACCAGTTTCATCTATTTTGTGCTTTAAACTCCTGTTATTGTTATATCTAGTTTTCTGTTATTGTTTAGTAAACTATCCTTATCCCAACCTGCGTGGTTCTGGTTTCTAGGTTGTGGTTTATTTTCCTCCTTTCTTCCTTCCCTTTTCCCCTTCCCCCAACTTTCCTTCCTCCTTCCTTTTAAAAGTACAAGCGACTGTGTGGGGTGCGGCCCCCGGCTGGGGCAAAACCACGACAGTTATTTTGGCGCCCAACGTGGGGCACGAACGGTTGGGATAACGGTAGATCTGACCCTAACTATCGCAATTAAGATAAGCACTGTTGTTTAAGCAATCTCTGGTCACGATGCTGTGGTATTTATTCACAAGGCTGTGGCAGCAAAACCACCGCATGCTGTATACAATCCTGGCAGGATTCTTTACTCTCTCAGGTCTGCGGCTCCTGTATTTGTTCCCATACTTCATTATAGTGTATTTTATGATATCGGTCTATGATACAATAATATCGATGATCATGAGCTTAAGCTGGTACTTGTATGAGGTTTTGCTGTCCTGTCCATTCTTTGGACAGGGAGGGGTTAATAACAGCAGCCGGTATGGTGGGGGCACTGCTTTCTTTTCTTTTGGGCTAAATACAACAGCTCTTAGGACAGTTTTTGAAAACCTTCAATATCTCTGGGATATTCAAACTAGCATTTTGCTATTGGTAGGTTTGGTGCAGATGGTTCAGTTTTTGTTATATATCAAGCATAGGTTTATGAATACCACTGAAGAGCTTTCTCCGAGACAGAATAATCACGAGTGGCAGGGCATGTGGCAAAGTATGGGCGAGTACCTAGGTACTTTCTCACGCCCGATGGTTTGGAATTTCACTCCTGAACAGTTACAAGACCCCGATCAAGTGACTGCATACCTAAGGAAAAATTGCTGTAGGTTTCCCAGAGATGGACACCTTACTGCACTGTGCTGGGCTCTGGCCACTATTTATCAAACACTGCTTGATAGCAGGCAGCACTGTCAGCACTGTCAGCACTGTCAGGGAGAAGGGAAAGGAAACAGACTGGCAGATACTATAGCTGCTGCAACCACTGGGGCTGACACTGCAGCTACTGCAACCCCTGTGACCGACACTGCAGCTGGGGAGAACGGCCCGACCTGGAGTCTCTGGCAGAAAGCACAAGGGGAGACTCGAGGTCGACCGCTGGGGTTTTGGAGTCGGGCCTACAAAGGATCTGAGGCCAATTATACTCCAACAGAAAAGGAAATACTGGCCGCCTATGAAGGGGTTCGAGCCGCCTCAGAAGTGATTGGAACTGAAGCCCAGCTCCTCCTGGCACCCCGACTGCCGGTGCTGGGCTGGATGTTCAAAGGGAAGGTTCCTTCTACACACCATGCCACTGATGCTACGTGGAGCAAGTGGGTTGCACTAATTACACAGCGGGCTCGAATAGGAAACCCCAATCGCCCAGGAATCGTGGAGGTGATCACAGACTGGCCAGAAGGCAAAGATTTTGGGATGTCACCAGAGGATGAGGAGGTAACACGCGCTGAAGAAGCCCCACCCTACAACGAACTGCCAGAGAATGAGAAGCGATATGCCCTGTTCACTGATGGGTCTTGTCGCATTGTGGGTAAGCATCGGAGATGGAAAGCTGCTGTATGGAATCCTATAAGAAGAGTAGCAGAAGCCACTGAAGGAAAAGGTGAATCAAGCCAGTTCGCTGAGGTGAAGGCCATCCAGTTAACCCTGGACATTGCTGAGAGAGAAAAGTGGCCAAGGCTCTACCTTTATACTGATTCATGGATGGTGGCGAATGCCCTGTGGGGGTGGTTGCAGCAGTGGAAAAAGAACAACTGGCAGCGTAGAGGCAAACCTATATGGGCTGATGACTTATGGCAAGATATCTCTGCTCGGTTAGAGAAACTTGTTGTAAAGGTACGTCATGTCGACGCCCATGTACCTAAGAGTCGGGCCATGGAGGAACATGAAAACAACCATCAGGTAGATAAGGCTGCTAGGATTAAAGTGGCTCAGGTAGATCTAGACTGGCAACGTAAGGGTGAATTATTCATAGCTCGATGGGCTCATGATACCTCGGGTCATCAAGGGAGAGATGCAACATATAGATGGGCTCGGGATCGAGGGGTGGACTTGACCATGGATGCCATCGCACAAGTTGTCCACGAATGTGAGACGTGCTGCAATCAAGCAAGCTAAGCGGTTAAAGCCCCTTTGGTATGGAGGACGGTGGATGAAATATAAATATGGGGAGGCTTGGCAGATTGATTACATCACCCTCCCACAAACCCGCCATGGCAAACGTTATGTGCTTACAATGGTGGAGGCAACTACCGGCTGGCTAGAAACATATCCCGTACCCCATGCCACTGCTCGAAATACAATTCTGGGCCTTGAAAGGCAAGTCCTCTGGCGACATGGTACTCCAGAAAGAATCGAGTCAGACAATGGGACTCATTTCCGAAACACTCTTATAGACACCTGGGCCAAAGAGCATGGCATTGAGTGGGTGTACCACATTCCTTATCATGCACCGGCCTCTGGGAAAATTGAATGATATAATGGACTTTTAAAAACTACACTGAAAGCAATGTGTGGTGGGACATTCAAGCATTGGGATACACACTTGGTCAAAGCCACGTGGTTAGTTAACTCTAGGGGATCTACCAATCGGGCTGGCCCTGCCCAGTCAAAATTTCCACGTACTGTAGAGGGAGACAGAGTCCCAGTAGTGCATATGAAGAGTCTATTGGGAAAGAGAGTTTGGGTCAGCCCTGCTTCAGGCAAAGGTAAACCCATGTCTGGAATTGTTTTTGCTCAAGGACCTGGCTGTACTTGGTGGGTAATGCAGAGGGATGGAGAAGTTCGATGTGTACCTCAAGGGGATTTGATTTTGGGTGAGAATAGCCAATATAATTAATGAAGTAGAAATTATAATAATTGCTAAATAACCCATTATTGTATATTCATTGTTGTTATGATTGCTGTATGTTGTACCATAGCATTATAGCCAGAGTCATACAAGTTAATGAAGAATGAGTGCCATGATGATGGAACTAAAGCCTGGCCTCTCAAGAACTTTTTTCTCCCTTTGAAAATAAACTCTGACCCACAGACTATGAGCATGGACCATGCCAGGTGTATCAGTCAAGCGCCTGAGATGCAGCATGCAACGAGCCAATGGAACATACAATTATCCTGAGAAACTGTTATGACAAATGGAGCCTGAAAATCATGGACTAAATGAACTCAACAACTTCAGAGGGATGATTCACAGACTGAGGGAATAAGATCTGTATGCACGTATGTGTGCATACATGTGTACATACATATATGGGTGTGTGAAACACGAAACTGGTTGTACCCAAAGAAAATTGTTGGATCTGGTCATGACGTAAATGGTATGGAATAAGGGGTGGATAATGTCCTGGTTTCAGCTATGATGGAGTTAAACTTTTTTTTAGCAGTGAATGGAATGCCATGTTTGGGTGTTAGCATGAGAATAGTGCTGATAACACCCTGATGTCTCCGATTTGTTGCCGGGCAATCAAGTACCTTTCTCAGCTCTGCATACTTCCTTACTAGTGAGAAAGGAGGGGACGAAGCCAGGACAGGTGACTCGAATTGGCCAAAGAGCATATTCCATGCCAGTTACGTCATGCTCAGTTTAAGGGGGGACTGGGGGGAAGAGGGGGAGACAACGCCAGGACGTGCAGTTTCTGGGAACGGTCGGGTTGTCCGGGACAGGTTCTAAGCTGTGTGGCCTGAGTTGTGTGGTTTGGTGAGAAATTGCATTGTGTATCACCAGTTTCATCTATTTTGTGCTTTAAACTCCTGTTATTGTTATATCTAGTTTTCTGTTATTGTTTAGTAAACTATCCTTATCCCAACCTGCGTGGTTCTGGTTTCTAGGTTGTGGTTTATTTTCCTCCTTTCTTCCTTCCCTTTTCCCCTTCCCCCAACTTTCCTTCCCCCTTCCTTTTAAAAGTACAAGCGACTGTGTGGGGTGCGGCCCCCGGCTGGGGCAAAACCATGACATATGGTAATCAGGGTTGCAAGTATCTAATTTGGAAAAGAACATAATGGTGAATTCTTTTGTTGTGGTACTCACCTCTAACAGATGTGTATCTATGCCTTTTATCCTTGGTCCTGGAACTGGTGGTAGAATAAAGGCTATCATTCTGAAAAACCAGGACAAGCACACAGGGTGTAAGTATGAGCCTTATTTATTTGTTCTCCTGTTTCCTCGGCCTGACACTTTAAACACTTCTCCCTTATCTGATTCTTCCCTGTTGGACTTCTGTTTCCTGCCTGCCTCTCTAGCCAGGTATTTTACAAATGCAGTATAGAATTCACAAGTTACCTTTAAATGTATTTATAAGAAAGAGAATAATACAAAACTTGTTATTCAACTGGAAAAGTAACACTGCTAATGTCCTTGTATTATCATTTCTCCCTTAACCTCCAGTACTCTAATATCACTGTAACTTCATTGCTGGCCAAGGAACAGCTCTGTGAGGCACTGTTCTGAAGGACTAGCGTGCCTGTGTGTACACATGCGACTGTCAGCTGTCTACTACTAAACAGGATTTAGGATGAATGACTTCTGATGGGTTTTCCAGCCATGGTTTCTATCTCTCTCTACTCAGCCGGGATTTTTCACAAGACTTGTACAAAAGTGGTAAACTTTGTGACATCTTTCTCTTTCAGATTTGGCTGAAATTAGCCAGTGTTCTGGTAAATTATTTGGGGACTTGACAGACAGTTGGACCGAAAGACAACCTCACAATATAATCTTGTTTCCTTTAGAAAATTAGGCCACTACCAAAGGGTGCATTTTCTACAGGAGCAGGGATGCTCCAAATGATGTATGCTGAATGTTTGTAATAAAGACGTCATTACCAGAAGAGAATTTAGCCTATTTTCCCTGAAGAACAGAAATGCCTCTTTATCAGTGGTGAATTTAAAATAACAGTTTATAAGAGAACACAAAACCTATAGGAAAACGAATCAAATTTTAGAAGTCTATTTTTTGAAAAATAGGTTTTTTGAAAAGTTTGCCAAGATTTTCAACTCCATGCAATTGTGAAATTGCTGACTTACCTGTACCCTTTCAAAACCATTGTCCAGCTCATGATTAGACATACAAGAGATGATAAGACACCAACAACGATCCACACAACCATATCTTTCACTCTAAAGTCTAGGAAACAAACAGAATTATTTAAGGACACAGATCTAGCATATGCATAGTCGGCATACAAAGAAAAGTCAGAAATTATTTTATTTAAAAAATTGACCTAAACTGCCAAATTTAGTATTAAATGGAGAGGCCTTTACTAGCATAGATGGATCTCAGCAATCATTTTAATAACTGAGAGGCATACTTTTTATTAATGGCACTGTTCAGGAAATAAACTTTCTTGGAAAAATGACAGAAAAATGTATTAAGAGAGAAATTTTGCCACAGTCATTATAGCAATTGGGGTCAAATCCAATTGTGCCAATACTGTAGTCATTTCACTATCAAATATTGATTAAATAACGGGCTAAATGATCTAGGTCTAGATATTTTAAAGGATTTATATTGTAACATGACACTTCTTACATTGAGGTGTTAATTTCAAATTAATTCCAGATAAAAAGTATTGAAGAGCTGTTACTATCTGAAGGCAGACACTCTTTGTTGTCTATGTAGCAGTTACCAGTAATCTCTTAATTAAAATCTACTATAATGAGAACAAATGAGGCAATAAACAGAAAGGACATGGTAAATAAGTAAAGAAATTTATTAATCTTCTTAACTCCTAAAAGTAACAAAGAGGAAACCTAACTGGGTGTGGTGCAGGGATGCTGTGAATTCAGTTTGCTTAGCAATGATTTCTTACCTGTCCCAGGGAAACTGGGATGTCAATCTTGACGGGTGCCAGAAACTGCTAAAAAAAGTATCACATGAACTTACATGTAATAAAAATTACTGAAGAAATGCCTGCCCACTCACCAGTAGGGATCTGAATATATTTTTCTGGGCTCCATTCACTCCATAATCCATGGTGGTCTGGTTTGCAGTGAATCTGTACAATGTACTTCTTTCCAGGATTTAAACTAAACATTTTATATTGTGTTTGCTGTCCAACAAAAACAGTCTGCAAATTGAATAAAAATCATAAAATGAATATAAAATTGAGACATTTTCCTATGAAATTCACACCTAGATTTAAGTCTTGATAGTCAAGTTGCGAACACAGAACGAATCTGGATGGCTTCCTAGTAATTGTTATGCAGGCATAGAATAATGGTACTTTTATTATATTTCTATAGTTCAGCTTTCTAATGGAGTTCAGTGGGAATGAGATCTGGCTCTGGTATGCCGTGCAAATTAAACTATGACAAAACCACATCACGAGCGAATGGCAAATAGGGAGGAATCATGTTCTGTGATTCTGTGAACTGTGGTTACAGTAGGAACGGTGATGGTGAGAGAAGAAGGAGGCAGGAAACAGAGAGGGGGTAAGAAAATGCAGAGAGAAATGAAGCAATATGGAGTTGGTGGAACTACACAGGGTAGTGAAAAGTAGATCTGGCAATGGCCAGGAGTGGGGAGATGCAGTGGCAGGGAGAAGGAACGAGATAGAGAGATCTCTGTGTGAAGTCTTGCAGCAGACAGGAAGAGGATGTAGCCAAATACCAATAGCTGGAGTTTTTAATTCGCTGCCCAGTTTGAGTTGCAGATGCCGACTACAGACAAATATTATTATTATGTAGTCTTACAAATTATCCCGAATACCTATTTGTACAAATTTAGATGATTTTACGTAATATCACTGAGCTTTCTGCTACCTAAGAAGTGCTTGTGGTTAAAGACCAAGTTATCACAAAAGAAACTTGACTAAACGAGAACAAACAATTTAAACTGCAATGCAATATGATTAATATATAATGGCCACAATTAAAAACAAGTGCTTTATCACCTGCTATTGCACAGCAGCATCTGAGATACCAGTATTCTTAGTAGGAAATCATAGATCACACAAGCACTTTGGAAAAATGATGAACTGTTCAGTGTGCCTGCTTCACTTCTTTCAGACATGGGACCTGGCTGACAAAATCTAGTTGATCAGAGAACATAATATAGCAAAAACTTGCAACATCCTTACCTCCCATTCTTCTCCTTCTTCAGGCTTTAGTCTCAACTCATATTCAAGAGTAAGCCATCCAGATCTGACATCAGCCAGCGGGGGTGGAGACCATGTCAAGACCAGATATGCCTTTCTGTTTATTGGCTTTTTTAATTCCAGAGTTACATTCACAGGAGGATCTGGCTGTACTGTTAAAATAAAAGAACTGACAATAAGAGTCTAAAGTATTTTTCCTTGCATCTTAGGAAGAGCTATAAAATGGTGTGAGTGGTGAGTTGCCACATCCACTGTGCCTAGTAATTTAGAACTGGTGCTGGAATACAGAGGTCAAGAAAGCATGGATTTAGGAAGAACAAGATGAAGAACAGTAAATATGTTGAGCTGACATTGAGATTTGCGTTACTCATTTATCACAAGAAATATTTTTTTCTTGCACTACCATTTATTGTTGCTTTTCCCCGCAACTATGTTTCAGAGTTAACATCTATGAACTGTGTTCAGTTTTGGGCCCCTCTGGTCCCCAGAAGGACATAGAGATGCTGAAGTGAGTCTAGAGAAAAGCAACAAAGCTGGTAAAGGGACTGGAGTGCAAGTCTGGTGAGGAGTGGCTGAGGGAAGTTGGGTTGTTTAGTCTAGGGAGGAGGAGGCTGAGAAGAGACCTTACCACCCTCTACAGCTACCTTAAAGGTGGTTGTAGTGAGGTGGGTGCTGGTCTCTTCTTCCAAGTAACTAGCTAAAGGACAAGAGGAAGTGGCCGCAAGTTACATCAGGGGAGATTTAGATTGGATATTAGGAAAAATTTCTTCACCAAAAGAGTCATCAGGCTGTGGAACAGGCTGCTGAGAGAGGTGTTCTCAGAATCACAGAACATTAGGAGTTGGAAGGGATCTTGAGAGATCACCTAGTCCAACCCCCCTGCCAGAGCAGGATCACCCAGACTAAATCACACAGGAACACATCCAGGCAGGTTCTGAATATCTCCAGAGAAGGAGACTCCACAGCCTCTCTGGGCAGCCTGTCCCAGTGCTCCCTGAGCCTCACAGTTATGAAGTTCCTCCGTATATTCACATGGAACTTCCTATGCTCCAGCTTGCACCTGCTGCCCCTTGTCCTATCGCTGCCATCACTGAGAAGAGCCTGGCTCCATCCTCCTGACTCTCACCCTTTACAGATTTATAAACATTAGTAAGGTCACCCCTCAGTCTCCTCCAAGCTAGAGAGGCCCAGCTCCCTCAGCCTGTCCTCATAAGGAAGGTGTTCCACTCCCTTCATCATCTTGGTGGCCCTGCGCTGGGCTCTTTCAAGGAATTCTGTGTCCTTCTTGAACTGAGGGCCCAGAACTGGACACACTATTCCAGGTGTGGTCTCACCAGGGCAGAGTAGAGGGGAAGAAGGACCTCTCTTGACCTATTAACCCCACCCCTTCTAATACACCCCAAGATGCCATTGGTTGCCTTAGCCAGGAGGGCACACTGCTGGCTCATGGTCATCCTGCTGCCCACCAGGACCCCCAGGTCCCTCTCTCCTACGCTGCTCTCCAACAGATCTGTCCCCAACCTGTGCTGATACTTGGGGTTGTTTCCTGAGATACAAGACCCTTGTTAAATCTCATTAAACTTCTCCCTGCCCAACTCTCCAGCCTGTCTAAGTCTCGCTGAATGGCAGCAGAGCCTTCTGGTGTGTCAGCTGCCCCTCCCAGTTTTGTGCTGTCAGCAAACTTTCTGACTGTACACTCTGTCCCTCATCCAGGTCATCAGTGAATAGACTTAGTAGTACAGGTCCCAGTATCGACCCCTGAGGGACTCCACTAGATACAGGCCCCCAGCTAGACTCTGTCCCATTGATCAACACTCTCTGGCTTCTTCCCTTCCACCAGCTCTCAATCCACCTCACTACTCGACCTTCCAGACCACACTTCCTCAGTTTAGCCATGAGGAAGCTGTGGAGATGGTGTCAAATGCTTTACTTAGGTCAAGGTAGACCACATCTACTGCCCTACTATCATCTATCCATCTGGTTATATCCTCAGAAAAGGCTATTAGATCAGTCAAACATGACTTCCCCTTCTGCCTCCCTTTTTTTGACTTCTTTCCCATGGGGGTGCTCTGATCTTGAGCTTGGAAGAAGTAGTCCTTGAATACAGACCAACTATTTTGGGACCCCTTTCCTTTCAGTACCCAGTCCCGCGAGATTTCCCTCAGCAATTGCTTGACCAAAGTTTCCCTTACTGAAGTCCAGGGCTGCAGTCCTACTTCCTATTCTCTTCCTACTGCATAAGATCTTGAACTCCACCATTTCACGGTCACTGCAGCCCAGTCTGTCCTCAACCTTCACCTCTTCAACCAGTCCCCCCTTGTTAGTAAGTACAAGACCCAGCAGCACTCCTCCCCTAGTAGGCTCATCCACCATTTGCATTAGGAATTTATCATCAGTGCACTGGAGGAAGCTCCTGGACTATGAGTGGACTGTGTAGGCCTTCTAGTAAATATCTGGGTAGTTAAAATCCCCCATAAGAACCAGGGCCTGTGATTGTGAGGTGTTGGAATCACTATCCGTGGAGGTGTTAAAAAAATAAGTAGATGTGGCAGTTTGGGACATGCTTTAGTAGACATGGTGGTGTTGGGTTTATGGTTGGACTCAATAATCTCAAAGGTCTTTTCCAACCCTAAAGATTCTATGATCTCTAATTCTCTCTTCTGAAACTTGTGTTTTACTATAACCTTAGCAAAGTTGACATATAAATTTAGGAATGTTGAAAATACAAGATCTAGCTGATGAAATTTATGCCTCCCCCCATCTTTTACATTCAGAAAACACAACAGCATAATCCCTACAAGCATACATAAGGATAAAACAACAGTAATGCTGAAGCTCTCTCTGTATCTCAAAACCAAAATGGAAAGCAGGTTTCTGCTACAGTCAGGCTTGCAGCTTCCTCAGTTCAGAGGTGGAGTTTCTGTACATCATGCATGTCTTTTACCACTGTATGATGTAACACTTCATCAAGTAAGTAGTTAGGGAAGAGAGGTAAAATGTAAAGCTTTTTCTCCAGGAGATCTTTTCCAGTTATCAGACTCCTGGCAGCCAGATCCTTGATAACAGAACGGTTACCTGTGAGAATATTCCATTCCCTTTGATAAAAGCATAAACGTTTTCCCACAATCACTCTCTGGAAAAACTCTAAGAAAAGAGATTATCAGTACACCGATATAAAAAGCATTAACTCAGCTTCTCTTGGGTCTGGAAACTATTTAAGTATTATTAGCTAAAAGATCAAATTTATTTCAATTGCTGGTAGAGTGGAAAAAGATTTTAGCTGGACTTTAGCTTTATGTGAAAGAAATATGGAAAATGAATAAATGGCTATCTGAAAGCAGTTTTAAAGCTTTTAGCAATTTTAGGCTTCCTTTGAAAATAAGGATGAATATTAATTTACTGTTGCACCAGAGAAGATCTTATGTGTTCTTACAAGTTTTCTACTTGGATATAATGCTATATATGAGAAGAGCTGAAATTAAAATTCTTGTGTCGAAACCCATAATTTTGAATTCTTTGGTTCCACAGAAAAAACGTTTAATGTCTTACCTATGTAAGTCACATCCACGTAACGAGGGTCAGAGACATTACTTCCTATTTCATTAGTTGCCTTCACAGTAATATTGTATATGGTCCAGAAAGAGGTGTGCTTTTTATCGAAGTAGCATGAATTTGGGCCCGCAGTTCTGTAATCTGGACATTCATAAATTTGTTCTTCTCTGAAATAAAAGAATCACAGTGATTAGGTTGCACTACTTCTATGTCAAATTATTTAGGTTGAATCATATTTTTCATGTCTGGCAATGTGAAGAAAATCAGAAAAATGCTTTCAGGCTACAGAGTCATTGGACAATTCTGGAAACCATATCAAGTATTTTCCCCCAAAAATAAAGACTACAAAGCTATTTTGGTCTTTTATCACCTCTTCCGCAAAAAAACCCTCCTTTGCTCTTGCCCTCCAAATTTATTCCCAAGGTTCCCATAGGGAGCAGTGATAGGAGAGGAAGTTGAGTATGGCGTTGTTGTTTCCAGGCTCCTCTGAGGTGTACAATATCAAAAGAAAGAGTTGTGGATGTGAACCTTGGACTCTGCTCTGACTGGCTGGACCAGCATCTCTTTTTCTGCTAAGACCTGGCTCTCAGCCTACAGGTACAGAGTTTAGCATCCAGTTAGGTCAGTGCTAGACTGAGCAGTGTTGGGTGAACCAAAAATAGTTCATAGGACCCCAAACAAAATATTGACTACTCCTTCAAAATGAATGTTTTGCACTTGAACTCAGTTTCAGGACCAAGATCACTACATGAACCAGGAGGCATTCATGGCCTATGAATACTTGTACAAAATAAGCATTATCAGAAGATGAAAATTTTGGTATCTGGTCACTCTGCAGAGCTTTATTACAGTTTATTTTTGTATTGCATACTATTACACAGTTGCTGCATTGTGGCTAATTTCAAGGCAGTCTGTCTTTCAAGGCAGAAGAATTCACAGAAATTTGAAAAACCTAATATTATAAAGAGGGCCTATTTCAACCTTAAATCTGTTGCTTGCTGCTATAGATATTCCAGAATAAATCACCTGGACAAAACCATATGCTACAGACATCAACTTCTCCTAAATCCAAAAGCAATCAAGATTGATTTTCCAGGTTCTTCCAACAAAACACTGAATTATTACACACAGCTTTTACCCTTCTTTGCTGTAAAGTAAAGTGTAGTTAGTAGCATGTCCTCCATCTGAACCAGGCTTCCACCAACAAGTAAATGTTTCCTTTTCTGGAGAGCGGCATTTTATTATTGTAGGCTTTTCAGGAGGGGACTCTCCTGCAAGAGAGAAAAGAAATTAACTAATTAGTAAGTTGAATGCATTATGTTAACTCTGAATTCATAAACCAATGTCAAGCAGAGCAGAGGAAAATGCTTTTTTTTTTGCCTACCAGGAAAGAAAAGCTTTTACTTTGTATTAGCACAGGAAAGGAAGGACAGTTCAGTGTCTGGGACAACAGCCAGCTACTTTGACCTGGCTTCAAAATCCTCTCCCACTGCAGCTAAGCTGAAGAACCATGTTACAGTTCCCTGGCTGTGGCTCTTGGCTGCTCCCAAATTTGATAAGAGGTACTGAAATACTGTCATAACAAGTTCCATAAAATTATTTGAAATATACTTTGCTCTCCAAACTATTCTATACATTAACATTTTTTCTGTACAAAAGGATGCTTTTGATTGTTTTAAAAAAAAAAGAAAAGAAAATGCTGTCATTCGATTTGGCTTTTACAGGAACAAAACTCAGAATGTGTTCACCCATTTGTTTATGTCCTTGCCAGTAATCCTCTTCTGAAGTACCAATGCTGAGCTAACTCCAAAGATACAAAGAAGCAGCTCTCAAATTTCTGTGCAAAGTGAAGTTATCCTGAGAACTCAGGCTACTTGCCTGATTGCTGCCAAGCACTTTATAATTATTTGGATTCCTGATGATGTTTTTATAGTCTCAAGCAAAGCACTTAGAGTAGGACAGAAGAAGATGCTTAGATTTTGAGAAGGATGATGCTGATCAAAGCCCTGATGTGATTGAAAATTTTGCAGTTATGTATTTGTGGCAAAATATGGTCCTATTACATCAATAATATATGTTTTCTACTATTTAGAGTAGGAGAATTGATTTTCCAAATTTCTAATTGCCTAAGTCAGATCTGAAAATGGGACATCTAAAAAAAAATATTTTTCTATTAATAGCACTTCAGCAATGTCCACGACAAATAAAGAATAATACAATTAGTGACAGAAGAAGATTTGAGATGACCTGGCTAAAGTGTCTGAAGGTAAAATATGATGTCATGCATATTTAATATGTCTACTCAAACCCAGAAAAGCACATGTAATTATTTCCATGTGACAGTAGCTGCCAAGTGTTACACTGTTAGACATGGCAGCGCTTTCAGCCCAGTTGCTAATGAACAAATGAATAGTTCTTAACACAAGTACCATCACCTGATACTGATAGCTACAGATGAAATCAACACAATTTTTAAGAAAGAAGGACAGGAACAATAAATTATTTAGGCACACCTGCATCAGAAATGAGTTCCTAATAAATCCTGTCCCATTTGTCATCACCAGAGGACACTGAGTGGATCAACAAAGCTAAATATGCAGTTACACACAAAGATGCATTAAGCTCTTTCTCCAGCACTACAAAATATCTGTTTGAGGAACTGGGTTTTCAGGCTGCCATTTATGGACCTTGCACAACACTGAACTGGCCAGAATTTAAAAGCACTTAACAGAACAGCAATCAGCTGCTTACCTTTGGGGATCTGAATGCATCTTTCAGAGCTCCACTCGCTCCATTCTCCAAGGTCTAGCATGCAACGGACCTGAACAACATACTTCACCCCAGCTTGTACCATGATCGCTTTGTGCTCTGTCTGCTCTCCAACAGATATTGTCTGAAAAAGAACATGGACTGGAAAAATAATAAAGAATTGGGCCCCTTTAACAAATAAGCCATTAAAGAGTAGGTTTGTGTCACTGATTTCTGAAATATAAGGGGTTCAGTTGGGCATTTTATAAGATGTGAATTACAAAGAAGCAAAGGTAATGACTTAACAGGAAAACTCACTTTAGTGAAACGGAGATTCCCGTACTTGAGAACATTTTAAACTGTAGGCTAACTGTGTGTTAGTACTCCACCAGATGCAAGGAGCATTGTAAATAGTCCAACTCAGAGATAAAAGCTCTGTGTAAGGCTTCTAAGCAGCTAGTTTTATTGCTGGTTATTTCACTGCACTCCAGACACCATGGGTTGCAGCAGGCAGGAACCCACACCCGGGTGCATGTGTGTGACCATCTGGGTGCTTTCTCACTGATGTGTGTCTCAGTAGATTTTGAGATGGGACATGGGTTGACATGAAGTTAAAGCATCCCTTTCTCCTGCAGAAGTGGGTGTAAACAGGGGAGTTGGTACTTCCAGGAAGGTAGTGTGTACTTGTAACCTACCCATCCTGGGAGAGGGGAGTTTCTGTATACTACAGTGTATTTCTGGGACTAGTTGTAGAACTCTGTAGGTGTCTATTAAAATTTTTAAGTCCCTTGTATTTTGATTTATCTTTTGTATTGCTCTTAGTGACCTTGACTTCATAGTTAAATGATTGCTTGTTAATTACATCTTAACGAATCAAACTGCTTTGATCCAGATTTCATTTAAACTGTATGAACTGAGCAGTCTTGTAACATTGTGGCATTTGGGAACAGACACATTGATGAAAATTATAATTAAATATTACATCAGTGGGCTATATAGGGCTTTTTTTAGTACATTACATTAGGACAATTCTACAAATACTGTGAATTTCATTGTCTCTACAAAACACTACCATATTTTTCTTTATTTAATCAGATTTGGTTACATTTATTTTGCTATCCTTAGAGAAACTAGGGGTTTTTTTATATGTATAATACTAGAGAAATTCAGACAAGAGAACTCACAGAAAAAGCATTTATACAATAAATATTATTTTCCATTACCTCCCACTCTTCCTTTTCCTCAGGTTTTAGTCGCAGCTCGTAGTGATATATGTGTGAATTCAAGCTGACATCGGCTAATGGAGGGGGAGACCATTTTGCCCAGAGGTACATTACGCTAGCAGATGTTTTTGTTTCTAGAGAGAGGTTCACAGGAGCATCTGGCTGAACTGTATAAATGAAAAGTTTGCCATTAATGATTTGGTTTTTCTCTCTGCAAATGCACCTCCTTTACAGTTTTGTATTTCAGCATGTTAATTTCATATTATTCAGCACTTCTGGAAGGGAATAGTACAATAGTTTTTTTTAATTTCTCCCTGATAATGTTTAACTGGCTAGTGATTTACCACAGTACCAGCAAATCTTAGACTTCACTCTGAATTTGTCAGACTAAGGGAATACAATCATCATTTCATCAGGCCACTCTTGCAAAATTAAAATATCAGATGTTTCATAGTCAAAAAGACCAAGTACATTTATCATTACAATGCATATGTTATGTGTATGCAGAAAGCAGAATGGAGTTAGGGATATGAAATGCTGCAAAAAGCCTGCTTACCCATTTACTTTTACTGCTACAAGGCTGCTATACTAGCTGCTGGAAAGATGCTTACATTTGGAAAATTTAGATATCTTAACCAATTTTCAAAGTGTTATAATCTGCGGTGCTAAGAACCTACAGAACTGTCATTGAATCTAAATGAAATACTGGGGAAAACTTCAAACTGGAGCCAAATTTTCAGTCAAAGTATGTAGTCCCTTAATTTATAAGTAAAATGCAGTTTTCACATAAATTAAGGTCATCTGTAGATAAATGCTCCTCCACAGCAAGTTTTACATCACGATGAAAGAAATCTTTGAGCATTACTTGTGCTGGGATTGAAAACCACAGTCATATCCAACTAGTTTGTTGTCCATTTCATTCTTCCATTTTTACCTATGGAGGTCACATCCACATACTGAGGGTCTGAGCTGTTACTTCCAATCTCATTCGTTGCCATTACAGTGATATTGTATGTTGTCCAAGGATCAGTGTGGTTTTTATCAAAGTAGCAGGAATTGGGACCTGATGTTCGGTAGTCTGGACATTCATACATATTTTCTTCACTGAAATAAAATTATTTTAAAAGTTAGAAGTGTAGGAAATGAAGCAAAGCAGATAATATTCTAGTAATGGCCGAGGTTCTGCAAAGAAATGTGAAATGTTTAACTTTAAACCTATACATAACCCCACCTCTGTGAAACATTTTGGCGAGTGTCAAATGCTATTCCTCTAAGTGCTTCATCTCTATTTTCACCACAGTTGTTCAGGATGAATGCTTCTGTTCTCTTTTTTATACACAGGATAGTGTCAAAAAAAGAACAGAAAGGGAAATTTCCAGACATAGCACAAGGCATTTTAAAAAAATTTTGGAAAGCAAGTTAAAGGGCAAATTAAACACATACATTTTGATTAAAGAAGAAAAGTTGGTAAATATCTTTTCTTCTTTACTTATTTCCCATAGAAAGTAACCTGACACACCCTATGGCAGAGGAGTGTTTCATTGGTGGTGGTTTTTTTGTTTGTTTGTTTTCAGCAAGATGCTAACTTATCTGCTTTTTAACATGATCTCCATCACAACTGTCTCAACAAAAAATATTCCACTAATTCACAATGTCTTCCATGTGATCTTGATATGAGTCCTTGCATTTTTTAGGGGAGGGATTGTTTTGTACTCAATTAAAGTTGAACTGGGGTATAAACTCAGAGCCTATCCCAGGTGTGAAGAACTGTGCAAACCCAAAGCACCAGCTGAGGATCCAAGGATGCACTTTAGTCCCACTGTTATGCTCTATGCACTGATAATAACAAAGTCTCTTTGTTTCCAGTCAGTTTTGTCCCACAAATTAAAAATGGGAGCAAGGTAAGTGTACCTGAGAGACAATGAGCTAAGATAGGCAACTGTGGCCCAGATCTTGAGTGCTCAGTGGTGTCTGGTGTTCAGCAGATTTAGGGAAACTTACAAGCACTCCTATCCACCCCTGAGCAAGGCTGACCTGGGCAGTGATAGGTGTTCATTAAAACTTCTGTTTTGATTGAGATTGAAACATCTGGACTTTTTCATAGAAGAAAAGCTTTCAGATCATTGTTGAGCATGGCAACTTCGTGAAAGACTGCATCTTTCTTCATCAATTAATACCAAATGATTTGGAGGCCTTTTTCACCAAAGCAGAGAAGCCTGAGGCTTTACCTTATCTATTCTGAACCTCACTCAATATATTCAAAGAAATTTAATCTTTGTGCCTCCTTGATTACTTGGCTCTATTCTGAGACCTTGGTTTCAGGAAGAAAGGGCAGTTATACAAAGATCACAGGTTAAGCAAAGTTGCTAAACATGGATGTGTTTTATTCTTAAACAGGATTGGAGAGTCACAGACTACCAAAACAGAAACTTTTGAGGTGCAGTGCCCATGTCTGATGTTACTCCATTTTGGGAACCACAAGGTTGGCTATTAATCCAGAAAGGGAAGCAAAGTTTCTGTATTTTCTCCAGATGGGTGTCTGCTGTGCACAGCAATGGAAAAGCTCCTCAGCACCAACAGCCGTCGCTGCCCCTGCCCACCCTCCCCAGGGCTTCCTGGCAAGCACCCTGGGGCCCAGGTCCCCATTTCAGCCCAGCGCAGCTCCCCATAGCTCTTCCCAGCCCTGAGCCCTGCCAAACCAGCCCGAACCCACAGGCTGACTGAGGTCCTGGACCAGTCCAGCCTCAGCCTGTCCCCATCCCCATGGAGGTCTGTGGTGCCCAGTGGTGAGATAGGCCCTGGGTGGAGACCCCACCTTGCTGCATGGAGGAACTCCCATGATCCTGAAGTGTCTGGATGCTGCCCAGGGGAACCCCCATGGTCTCATGGTGTCTGGATGCTCCTCTCCTCAAAGAAGTAAGCCATTCAGCTAAAAGCTGTGTGCCTCCTGCTGAGATGGACAAACTACACCTTTGCCATCATGTCTTTAGACCAGTGGGATTTTAAGTCAGAGGAGTTTCATTAGGGACTGGCTAAAGGCTCAGGACTGGTCCTATTCATGTTTTCTTCCAAGAAGAAAAAGCCATTCATCTCATGTAGCCCTTGTTGGCAAACTGAGGTTTAGCATGCATTCATAAAAACACCTTTATAAATTAATGTTTTCATTCTCTCATTTTGTCATAATCATCACTTAATCACTTACAGAATTCATATACACTGCTTGTTACCTGTTCTTGCTGTAGAACAGAGTGTAATTGGTAGGAGGTCCTCCATCTGAGCCAGGCTTCCACCAACAAGAAAAGGTTTCCTTTTCTAAAGAACGACACCTTATTATCTTAGGTTTTCCAGGGTATGATTGACCTATAGAAGTGCAGAAATCCAGCTAGTTATATTAGGGTTGGACAATTTTTTTTGTTGTTATTGTTGAATGATAAATTCAGTAAGGAATGTTTTTTTGAAATCAATAAAATTACTTGAAACTACGGACTGCATTTGACAAATAAATGTGTCTGGCAAAAGGCTTTCAGAAGTATATTACCTCGAACTTCTAAAATAGCTACTAAAATGATTCTACTTCTCTTTTTCAATTGAAAGTTTCATTTTTACCTAAATTAAATGTGTAGTTATCTAACATTAAACTAAAGAGCTTGGAAGTAAATTTACGACGGTTTGGGTTTTTTTCCAGTAATATCCAAAGTTCTTATCTTCAGATTATTTTAAAATGTAATGTCACCTTCAACTTTGCAACAGAATCAAAATTCCACTATTTGCACTTATTTAGGGATGGAGTATTCTGTGCATTGGCAGCCTGAATGTATTCATTAATTATTTGAATATTCCCTAATAATCCCAATACATTTAAGAATATATTCTGTTAAGACTAATTCCCCAACATTGGACATTTTTGAGATTTGGCTGGACAGGATGGTGGCCCACCTTGTCTAGACCGTTTTTGCTCATAAAGGTTGGACCAGATGTTGTGGTCCTTCCAACATGGTATTCTATGGTTCTGTGATTCTTTTCAATAACTTCTAGCAAGAGCATAGACCATAAATTTACATAAATTTTGATATGAAAAGCATGTGGCCTTTCAAACTAAGCCTATCTTTATTTCTTTAAAGTTCCATAACATTATCTCTAACAGTGTAACTATTCATATGATACTAATTCCAAGGAGTTGACATGCATGGAATGAGTGTAGGGATGGAGTGAGCGCCTTTCATCACTGCCCCCACATAACCATTAAATTACTACTATAAAAAGAAAAGAAGACTCAAGATATTTCCAAAATATCCATATAAAACTTCAGAAGAAAGTAGAATCATAGAATCCTAGAATGGTTTCAGTTGGAAGGAACCTCAAAGACCATCTAGTCCCATCACCCCAGCCACTGGCAGGGACACCCTCCACTAGGCCAGGTTACGCAAAGCCCCATCCAACCTGGCCTTGAACCCTGCCAGGGAGGGGGCAGCCACAGCTTCTCTGGGCAGCCTGTGCCAGGGCCTCACCACCCTCACAGGGAAGAATTTCTTCCTAATATCTAATCTAACTCTACCCTCTTTTAGCTTAAGGCCATTACCTCTTATCCTATCAGGCCATGCCCTTGTAACTACTCCCTCTCCAGGTTTCTTGTAGGTCCCCTTTAGGTACTGGAAGTCTGCAATAAGGTCTTATTGGAACCTTCTCTTCTCCAGGCTGAACAAGCCCAACTCTCTCAGCCTGTCTTCACAGGAGAGGTGCTCCAGCCTCTGGTCATCTTTGTGGCCTCCTCTTGACTTGTTTCAACAGGTCCATGCCTTTTTTATGTTGGGGATCTCAGAGTTGGATGCAGTACTTCAGGTGGGGTCTCACCAGAGCAGAGTAGAGGGGGAGAATCACCTCTGTTGACCTTTTGGTCACACTTCTTTCGATGCAGCTCAGGATACTGTTTGCTTTCTGGGCTGTAAGCATGCATTGTTGGGTCTTGTTGGGCTTCTCATCCACCAGTACCTCCAAGTCCTTCTCCTCAGGGCTGCTCTCAATCCATTCTCTGCCCAGCCTGTAGCTGTGCTTGGGACTGCCCCAACCTATGTACAGACCCTGGCACCTGGCCTTGTTGAACTTCATGTGGTTTGTATGGTCCCACCTCTCAAGCTTGTCAAGGTCCCTCTGGGTGGCATCTTGTCCCTCCGCTGTGTCAACCACAACACAGAGCTTGGTGTTGTCAGCAAACTTACTGAAGGGGCATTTGATGCCACTGTCTGTCACTAACAAAGATGTTAAACAGTGCTGGTCCCAGTGTTGACCTCTGAGGAACGAAGTCCTTGATCTCAACTTGGACACTGAGCAGTTGACCACAACTCTTTGAGAGTGACCACAACTCTTTGGGAGTGACCACAGCTCTTTGGGAGTGACCATCCAGCCAATTTCCTTATCCTCCCACCAGTCCATCTGGCGAATCTATGTCTCCAACTTAGAGTCAGGGATGTCATGTTTGGTGGTGTCAAATGCTTTGCACCAGCCCAGGTAGATGATGTCACTCACTTGGCCCTTAGAGTAATTTAAATACTTACAGGCTCCTGTGGTGGTCAGGATAGATCAGGCAAAGCCTCAGACTTCTGAAGAAAGTGTTTTAAGGAAAAGCAAGTGTTTTAGGAAGTGTTGTACTTACCAGTTAGACCAACTGCAGTCAGAGCAAGTAGCAAAATAATTTGAACTGATGATGTCAATTTCTCCTTCATGATGTCTACTTCTCAGGAGGAAATATCAGATCAGGGGCTCACTGAAAAATAGGACATCATGCAATATGTATCACTTGGCTTGATCAAAATAATTTTGGAATTGCACATAATTGATTCTTGTTGCTTCTCAAAAAGGTGTGGCAACACCTGCAGTTCCACTTCAGAAGCAGAAAACCTGAATCACAGAATAGAAAACCTTCCTGAAGGTCTTTGAATAGTTAGTGATGCTAGGATTATAGTTCCTTAGCATTAATAAACCTTGCATATTTATTTCACGTCTTGGGGTACTGGGTTCTTTTCTTAAAGCTCTGAGTTTAGGAACTATTAATTTACCTGAGATATCAGCCTTTAAGTAACAAGAAAATACACTTTTATCCCTGTTGATACAGAGTACAAGGTATTTGAACGCTGAGAGTCCTGTAAGCAGAAGGCAAATAGAAAACATGGAAAATAAATGTAGGATTTTATGATTTTTGAGCCAGTGATTTACGAATATTTGGGACTGGCAACGTCAAATTCTGGATCACCAGAGCCAGAGAATCCTACTCTTTCTGTGCATTCCACTCATTTTTTTTCCTGCATTTGATTGTGCTGTAAAGTGGAAACTCCAAGATCAGAGGAAAGAATCCAAGGAAAAAATATAGCCCAGGTTCACAGTTAACTCATCAGGTGAAAATGCCAGGTGGGAGGCAATTATTCCTCCTCCTTCAACCAGTAATGGCTGGAGCAGTGTTGGTGAAGCAGAGAGGTGCCAGTGAAGACCCGTTCCCTGCCCTGGCGCCACTAGATGTCCTCAGAATTCAGGTTACAGCTTGGGGCGAGCAGGAGTCCCTGTTCCTGCGAGATGTTTGCTGAGCCTGAAGAGGAGACGGAAGGACTTAAAGCAAACCTCCTGCTTCTCCCACCAGTATGTTTCCTGCTTGAAGATGGTGACTGGAGAGGCCAGTACATCCTCGGTGGTCAACCTCGCCGTTAGAACTAAAGAACAGCTTGCTCTCTGAATAGGAAACTCCTTACCTCAGATTTCCACCCCTGCCCAGGGTATCTGACAGGTATTTGTACGCCTGAATCCCATTCAGTGCAGCACAGCGTGGGAACGAGCTGTCTCTTTGCTGAGGAAAAATTCTTTGTGGTTTATCAGATGACTCAATTTTCATTATGTAATTCATTTTCTGTATCATGAAACTATAATCTGTCGCCACATGAGCTTTTTCAAGCCCGAAGGCATATGAAGTATCAGCTAATTTAACCGACTCTGAAACATATTTATTGTGCACAAGGTGGAGTATAACAACGTTGTTGGCTGCATCTCCATCTACCACTTCTGAACATCCAGGCGCCCGTGTATCTGAGCTGCCGGCTGCAAAATTGCATCTGGGTTAGTTTTTAAACTCACTTACAGCAACCTGTGCATACACAGCAAGCCATTTAAATAGAAACTCCAGTTTTCTGTAAGGACATGCAAATTTTATGGCACTAAACAAATCGCAGGCACAAGCATTAGTGCTCAACTTCAGAAATGAGCTGGAAACTTAATACATAATGCAGAGCACAGACCACTGAGCTCATGCAAGAATAAGGCGCATTTGTCTCAACTGAAGGTGAAATAATGAACTAGAAACAGTAACTGTTTCATGTACACATGATAGCACTTACAGTATTTTATTATTTCTAAAACTAGTTGGAACATTTGCAAAATACAGCACTTTCAAGCTGAGACTCATACTGTGCTTCCCCATAGGGAGCTGGTATGATTTTTTTTTTTTTTAACTTTTACAGATGCATCTTTTCTGTTTGAAGAACTGACAGATAAGAGAAACTGATTGCACTGAGTAGAAGAATGAAAATTGTCAGTAACGCAAAAGAGAGAGGCATCATCAAGAAAGAGCTCTATTAGAGCACTCTGCAAGGAAAATGGGATAACTTTGGAAACTGAAAACCCAAGGAACCAAATTAATGATGAAAATAACGCATTTAAGCCCAAGTATTTTTCCTTGGGAGCGTCTTTTTCTTTTAAAAAAATGAGATCATTGTGAGCCACTTCTGTAACATCACTGTGAAAAAGAACAGGAGAGATACAGGGGAGGAATATGGACCTATTAGTGCCACAGACTAATCTCAGTGTACAGTTCTGGTCACCTATAGTTGGGAAAAAAATAAATCTAGAGGACACAGCTGTGAAATGAGCAGGGGACACAGAGGCTCTCATGATCATGATTTAAAGAATTGGGTTTTTACTTTACACAAGGATGGTTGTCTTCTATAAACATAACAGGAGATTATCGTAAAAAGAGGGAAAATATGAATGTGTAAAGTCTAGCAAATGTTGGAACAAAAATAGGTGGCCCTAATCAACTCCAAAAATTAGAGGAAAATGTCACCATCACACAGTGGTTAGTTTCTGGAATAGTCTTCCAAACACAAAAATGCCATTTAGTTTTCCCAGGTAGTCTGATCTATGACAAAATATATATGACATGGTTGGTTGTGATAGCCAAGGACTGGACTTTGTCACCCAATATATGTTTTCCAGGCCAATGTTTCAATTCAAGGTAAATACACTGAGTTATTAACAGTAAAGAAAACTCCACAGAAGTATGAGATAGCTGGATTTCCTATTTTACATTCAGGATCTAATACAAAATACTTCTGTTAAAGAATTATCAGAACCTCTGTTTAATTGAAGATCATGCTTAAAAGCATCTGAGAAAAGCTTCATTCTGATATTTGTATTGCTTTTCGGAGGGATATAAGCAGCAGCAGAGCAGTGGCTGGGAGGCTCCAGGCATATTAACCATATTCCATTTGTTCCAGTGCCCATGTTTCTATGGTTGTCTGCTATTTGGTATTTGTGGTTCATATATCGTTTATAAGATTTCCAGAGAGACCCCTTGTTTGGTTGGTTTTTTTAAATACTTGCTTTAATAGAAAAAAAATAGTGCCCATTGCGTCATAACTACATCAAAAGTGCATCTCCCCTATGTATCACTTGTAAATGTTTTCATAAAAGGGTAATTTGTGTTATTGAAGATGCTGTGACGGAATGCCTCACTTGTAGGGCTGAATGCATTCTTTTATTAGGGACACAGTCGACACTGATTTCCCAGAATGTCATGCAAAACCAAGGGTTGAGTAACTGATTATTAAAAGATCATATGCCTCCTATTTGAAGGCTTTGATTTAATTGTAATGAAGTTATTACATTCTGAAAGTGTAGATTAATTTCTTCCTTTTAACACAGCTGCTACATAGTATTCAAAAGCTGCACATCACACCCCAGAAAACAGTGTGCCTTGATGGAAATGGAAATGATTACTGGGGTTTTAGAATGCCTAGGAGGGCTAGATATTCCTGTAAAGTAACCCTACTCTGCAATTGATAATATTATGAAATAGTAGGTTTGTAAACTGTTCTTATAATACTACTAGATGAAGCTGAATGTTAAATACCAGTACTGAAATCAGGTGCTGTGGAGCAGGGTGGAGAGAAAAATGTCCTTATCCTAATTGAGTTCTAGTTCTCACATTCTTTTCTCTCTCTTTCTTGGCTATGCTGATGGATAAATGTCTTTAGATTGACATAGAAGTACTTGCTCCATTCTGCAGAGATGGAAAATTTTTCTATCTGTAATGTTTTTCAGGCTTGCAGGACGGGGAACAACTGTATAGCACCCACTGGCAATGACATGTCCATCATAAGCTTTGCCTGTGCTGCTAAAGAAATCTAAAGCCCAAAGGACTTTACCAATCTGTGCTGAACAAGATTCATATTCCCACTAGTTATTATGATAAACAACGTTCGTCTTTGAGGCCTGGGGAAAGGCAGTTTTAGGAGTCTCAAAACACCACAGTTCATTACCATTTGAAAGGCTGAGCTACAGTTGTATGAAACCAAGTACAAATAAAAACCAGAACAAAGCTAGAATGTGACAGTCTGGATGTGACCATCCAGAATCCTACTGGCCATACATTTCGACTATGCTGTGGACATTGCATGAGTCCACCTTCCCACGCCGAGTTCCAATATATGTTCTTAGCCAAGAGCTGGGCATTGGTGTTACTAGATGTGTTTCTGAATGACAGCGATGGTTGGGATTCCACCCCAAATTAAAAGCTGCCAATGTGCAGTGTGTCCTGATTTGGAAGTCTCCAAATTCTAAATCGCTCAGGCACCCAGTTCAGCCTTCATGGAGATGTATAGACTCCAGAAAAGACAGGGAGTTCAAATGCATCCCTGATCTGAATTTCTTGTGACTGATTCCAGGTGCCTATTTTTAGCATGTAGGTTTTGAGGAGTGCTTTGTGAGGATGCTTGGTTCCTGCTGTTGGCTATGTAAGGGAACCTAGACATTCAGCTAATTTCTTGAGACCAAGCACCTCATATTTCTGTGCTTCACAGTGTGGAAGCACCTACAAGTTCTTTTAGATTCCACCTGAGAAGTTTACATAAGGGTTTCTAATTATTTTTTCCTAAATTTCTCTCTTCAATGAAACTTCTCCTAGGGACCCTTTGTAGTCCTTCCTTTGATTAGAAGCCAACATGTGATGATGAATGGACCAACTTCTCTCACCCATGGAGATGTGCTCCTCAGTCTGAAAGGCTGAAGTAATTTTTGAAAACAAAAAATTGTGAAACCCCAGATTCTTGAAAATAGTTTAGACATTTATTTCTCCATCAAAGTATTTATGCACTTAACTCCTCTTGATTTTACCGAACTGAACCTGAAACTCTTTTTGAAATTCTCAACATCTAAACTGACAAGAAAAGCCAGGACAACAAGAAGAAAACACCATTATCCCTACTTTATAGATGAGGAACCAAGGTAGAGAACAATCAAGTGCTCTGATCAGAATTGTACTAGAAATGTAACAAAACCTAAAACCTGATCCTTTCCCAATTTTTATTTCTTTTCTGAAAACCACCTCTATTGCCTATGTGTTCCAAATAAACCAGGATTTGGCTTACAATAGCAATCTTTCTCCATGAGTCTCACAGCTCCTGAATATTCTATTTTCTTCCCTGGTGGTCTGTACCTTTAGCCATAATTTCAGGATTATTACTTTCATAGCAGTATTTTACAGACAAGAAAAGTGTAAGCTGTAAAGAGTAAAACTGTAGAGACTGAAAGTTAGAATTTACATTAGAACTTGAAATTTGCACTTGAAATGATGGAAGTTCATCGCTACCAACTACCAGGCTCAACTCCTCAGTCCTTATCTTGCTATTTTAACAATTTTAAATACTATTTATAGAAAGCAAAGTAATGAATTGTGAAGTCCATCTTCCTACCTAAAGGATTCATGTGTGCGAGAAGATTTTTGTTTCCCTCTTTCATGAATGTCGGATGACTTGATAATCTGTAAGAGAAAAAAATCCCTGGATTAGTGTATTACTGAAAGTGTCACTAATGTATTCCTAAAACATAAAGAGCAAAAAAAGTCTTTTTAATTGCTGATTCAGATACTGACACTCAAATCACTACATTTAAACGCTGAGAGCAATAGCGAGTATGGTAAAATACAGTGTTACTATTCAGTCTTTCCTTTATCCATTTCAATAAAAGCACAAAATGTTGTAGCAATTTAGGATGCAGTTTAGATTTACCAACAGACTGCCAGACTATGCGATTAAAGGCTAATCAGCACCTACACAAAGGCCAGGCCAGGATCAGATAAAATTTGATGGGGTTAGAGGTGGAACTTTAGCAGAAAATGGGGCATAGGGGATTAGCTACATCCAAGCACAGCTAGATCACTGTCCCTTGTGTGGAACCCACCAGGAAGAGTTAACAAAACAAATCCCCTTCCCCATGTGCCTCACAAACTGAAGGAGGTATAGCACTAATTAAGGGAAACAGGCGGGGAAAGAATTTGGGGAGGAAAGGAATGGATGAAAGAGTACTGGGGAGGCACAAGCATGGAAAAATAAGGTGAAAATGGGAAAAAAAACCAGAGGTCAGTTAAGTGTAAACTAGTGGCTTGTCTGAGATACGTGGCTGGTCACTGTAGGCCACCCTATATTCTCATTAAGTCCTATTTCTATCTTCTCTCCAGGTGTGCTTTGTTCTGAGTGGACACATTTGGATGCTGGTGAACTTTCAGCTGGAATAGCCCGTGTGGAGTGGGACTGCAAACCTCCAGGCTCATATGCAAGTCTCCCACAAGTGGGGAGACCAGAGAATCTGGTGCCAGATGTTGGGTTGACCGAACATCTAAGACCAGCTGTTAGAATGAACTGGGTTTTGTTGCTGTTGTTGTGCAAATACACACATAAATCTGTAGATATATATATTAACATCTTTGTTGGTGTGTGTGGCCTCTCTGTGTGTTCATTGTGTCTGTCTGCCCACCCAATGGCAGCTGCTGCTCAGTTTTGCAACTGTCAGAACCTGAGGATACGGACCTACGAGAGTGTCCTGGTTTCAGCTACGATGGAGTTAATTTTTTTTTAGCAGTGGGTGGAATACCATGTTTGGGAGTTAGGATGAGAACAGTGCTGATAGCACCCTGATGTTTCCAGTTGTTGCCAAGCAATCAAGGACCTTTCTCAGTTCTTCATACTTCCCTACTAATGAGAAAGGAGGGGATGCAGCCAGGACAGGTGACCCGAATTGGCCACAGAGGATATTCCATGCCAGTTACGTCATGCTCAGTATAAAGGGGGACTGGGGGGAAGAGGGGGAGACAACGCCAGGACGTGCAGTTTCTGGGGACGGTCGGGTTCGGTTCTAAGCTGTGCGGCCTGAGTTGTGTGGTTTGGTGAGAAATTGCATTGTGTATCACCAGTTTCATCTATTTTGTGCTTTAAACTCCTGTTATTGTTATATCTAGTTTTCTGTTATTGTTTAGTAAACTATCCTTATCCCAACCTGCATGGTTCTGGTTTCTAGGTTGTGGTTTCTTTTCCTCCTTTCTTCCTTCCCTTTTCCCCCTCCCCCAACTTTCCTTCCCCCTTCCTTTTAAAAGTACAAGCGACTGTGTGGGGTGCGGCCCTCAGCTGGGGCAAAACCACGACAGAGAGTCTCACATCTATAGGGCTACCTGATTCACCTGCCTTTAACAGAATGAAATTAAATGTTTTACCAAAAAAAGCCACTATATTTCTGTTCTTTGTAAGCCCGTATGAATACACTATGCTATGAAGATGTAATTCAGATGAGCGTCAACGAGCAACTTACCTGCCAGACCAAGAAGAACTATTTATATATTAAATTGCTGCCTTTGAAATTATTAACTTCACCACACTATTTCTTACAAAACCTTTTCTCTTTAAAAAAATCTTTTAAAAATCTTAAATAATGTAGAATGTTTTTTACAACTAACATTAAGAATCGTCAGTATCACCCAGAGACCACTTGGGAAGCCATATTACTCAGGTACTAGGGTATTCCTTTGTTTTGCTCCATTTCAGTAAAGTTAAAGAGAACAAGAAAAATACCATTAAACTATTTGGCACCTAGACATTATGCCGTTACAGAGGATCAAATTTAATTGAGGGCAATAAACAGTTTCTTTTTTATGTGCCTATATAAAATGGCATAGATAACATACAACTGAATGCAGCAGAAATAATGTTTGCAATGAACTTACTCAACCACGACATAAGGCAAAATGTAGTTTAAAGATGGAGCTCAGTAAGTGCTTTCTGTTTTAGAGAGGACAGAAATCTTATTTTCAGTGTGCATGCTGGGAATGCAATTTGACTCAAGATTGGCTAAACAGAAGAGTTCTCCCAAAATACAAGCTGCCTTGTAGATATAGATTGCTTCAAATAAGCATTTTAATACTTATGCAGTAGTTCCACACTTAAAAGGAAGCCTAGTTCTAAGTGAAAAATACATGCTTATGATCGCGAAATAAAAATAAACTTTCCTCTACTTTTTTGGATTGTTTCTTGGTACTGCACCAAAACATACAGTTCTATCTTACCAGAGCTTTTTTTTGTTTTGTTACTTTCATGACTGCTTTCATCAGGAAGTAATATCATGAACCGGTGACGCATCCATATATAATATGACTGACATAAACCATGCTTTTTTACCAATCCTACAATACTGCAATGAGTACTGGCTTGTTCATATTAGTGCTTGGAAAAGGATCCTGTTAGAATTCACCTTACCTCCTCCATTAACCAGGACAATGACTCTTGCCCAAGTATCTCTACATCAAACAATCATTATTCAAATCATACCACTTATGATAGCCCTGGGAACACAGACAAAATCCCACTCGCTTTGTACTACACAAAGAAGAGTTTCTGATCTTAAGAAATGAACATGCAAATACCCAATTAATAATAGAAAGTGGAAGAAAGAGATATAACAAGCAGGTCAAAACATCAATATTTTTGGTTTGAAACCAAAGATTATTTTAATTGCAAAATATTTTCAACATGTCCTATAAACTGGAAACAGCCTATAAAGAATCCATTTTAGAAAATTCACTGTTACTTCTGAATGTCACAAATTCCTTTTTTCAACCAAACCCAATGCATGCAAATTTTCAGAATTACAAAATACCAAAAAATATTACCAAAAATCAAAATAACACCAAATAGCAAGAAAAAGCATTTAGTTTTCAAATTTTTGAGTAGAACATTTTCTGAAATCTACACAAATAATTGCAGTTTTATAACTTTTTTTTTCAATGAACACATGTGATGAAAAATTTCTGATAATCTTTAACTCAGCAGAGAATTTCAGTGAGGAACGCAGTGGCCCAAAATGCTATACAATTTTGATATTTTGGAGGGAGAGATGCTGGGGAGGAAGTTTATTGCAGAGATACTAAAACAACTAAAACTTTAGACGAGGCAAAGGAACAGGACTCTGAAAGTAGGAAAGGGAACATGATAATGGAGAAAAGCGAGAAAGGGTAACGGAGTGAACCTGAGAGAAAGAGCAGTGAGGAAGGACACAGAAAGAGGAAAGCCCAAATAATCTGCTGGCACTGGACAGATAAAGTGTAATTTTGAATGTATTCCTATATACCCTTTGAGTTTTGAAGCTGCATGCACCACATGCCATCCCCAAACAACCTTTTCTTGTTCAATACAGGCAATGGGGTTGAGTGGAGAAAAAGCATCTTCTGGTTCCTAGTGCCTGCAAGCATCAGTAAGGTAGTGATGAAAAAGCTGTGACCTTAGCTCTAGCACAGTTTCTTTATTCCCTCTCACTGAGACAGTCAATTTTGGCTGAGTCGATGTCTGGAGTCCCTCTTCAAAGCTTTATGACTGTGGTAAGACTGTAACAGAAAAGAACCTGGCTGCAGGGGAATAAATGTTCTTATTCAATCACAAATTTGCTCAGTAATTAATAATATCAGTGGGAGCAGAGAAATCTATTGGACAAATAATTGTTTTCTCTTTCAGTGTTCTCTTTTTTTCAGGAGGTCCTCAGTATGAGGTCATAAAAGTAGCTGTTTCTTTGTCTCTTTCTGAGCACATGCTGTACATTTACACTTGAATAGCTTAAGTGACTGTAGAGTGACTCTGTAGAAGAACACAATTACCAAAAATTATTACTCCAATCAAACTGATGAAAACACTCAAGGTCCTATTATTTGTGAACATGAACATTTCTCAAACATATTCCCTGAACTTCAAACCTACAAAGGAGCTTTGTGGTTGTATGCTAAAGGCCACATACAGATCAAGTGGCAAACTGGTTAGCTAAAGGAATGAAATGTTATCCTGGTAATTTAAAACCCAGGGGAAAATCTTATTTTATACAGTTAGAACTGGAAGGTAATGGAGGATGGCAACACACACCTTCCAGTTTTTCCCATTCTTGTAGGAGGCTGTGCTAGTTGCTGAGGAAGAAAAAAAAAAGAAAAAAAAAGAAAAAGAAATGGGTCATCAGTTGTCCCTCTCATTACATCTTTACTTGAGCAAAATTGCTAACAATAATGGGAATAATATATTTAACCTTCAACCCTCACTTTCCTGAGCTTAAATAATCTTTTGGCACTTCTAACTTTAAGAACTATTATTCTATGATTTTATGATAAACAGGTTGATATGCAGAAAAATAGCTTTATCACTATATGGTGGCATTTTGTAGATCTCCAGTACCTAATTCCTAAATAAACTAGTGTTTAACACATTTTATAAACAGGTTATTTTCTACAGGTGCTTACATAGGTGGCATGATTAATGTTAGTGAAAACCACACTGCTTCCTTATGAGGAGTATCTCATTACAGAAAGTCAAATGTTCAAACTACTCCTAACTTTCCACATGACAAACCAGTAACTGTATCAGCACTCCTGTATTACAACCCTGTTAAGTTCCACACAGATTCTCAGCCCCCCCAGCAAAAATATCTTTATTTAATTACAGCTTTGTAGTGGAAGAATACTGAAGCTCCACTAAGCTGCAATATACGTTCTGAAGAAAGTGAATTCAGCCTTTGATCAGGAGGATGCATGTCCTTTGTAATTTCTTCGTGATGAATACATAACTGAATGAAGTATAACACTGACCTGATCCACCCCCCATCTTCATCCCCGGCTGCTATTCCTTGGACATTCTCAGTCATGGTGTTTTGGGGATTTTGTTTGTTTTGCAGTATAAGGAAATGACTGTGAGGTTGCAAATGGTGAGACTTTCACTGACTTGTTTACAGAATAACGACTTACACTGCAATCTGTGAGGTTAAAGGTGAAGTTATTAATGCATTCATTCATTAACCCATACATTCATTAACTTGCTCACTCTGTTCCTCAGAAACTGCAAGGAGAGTATTGGGTCTCCTACTGATGAATGAGTTTCTAAGAGGTAATATTTAGGTAATATTTGCATCTCTGACAGAATAAATAAAACGTGTCAAGAAACTACTTGAAGAAATTCATTTTGCAAAGAGAGAGAAATCACTATGCAGCAAAGGCAAACAAATGACTTCACGAGTAAAGATTAACTAAATATGGGATATTAGGTTTTGGACTAGCGATAGTATTTAGTTTTAACAAGCCAATGACACAAGAATGATAGAATCATAGAATCATAGAATGGCCTGGGTTGGAAGGGACCCCAAGGATCATAGAGTTCCAACCCCCCTGCCACAGGCAGGGCCACCAACCTCCAGGCCTGGAGCTACACAAGGTTCTCCAGGGCCCCATCCAACCTGGCCTTGAACATCTCCAGGAATGGGGCATCCACCACCTGTCTGCTCAGCCTGTTCCAGCACCTTACCACTCTCTATAAGAACTCCCCTCTAATATCTAATCTAAACCTTCCTTCCTTTTATTTTCAATCCATTCCCCCTTGTCTGCCATTTTAAAAAGTTGATTCACCTCCTGTTTCTCTGCTCCCTTCAGGTACTGGAAGGCTGCAATGAGGTCCCCCCACAGCCTTCTCTAGGCTGAACAAGCCCAGCTCCTTCAGCCTCTCTTTGTAGGAGAGGTGCTCCAGCCCTCTAATCATCTTCGTGGCTCCTCTGACCCCTCTCCAACAGTTCCACATCTTTCTTGTATTGGGGGCCCCAGATCTGGACACAGTACTCCAGATGGGGCCTCACGAGGGCAGAGTAGAGAGGGACAATCAACTCCCCGTCCCTGCTGGCCACCCCTCTTCTGATGAAGCCCAGGATACCATTGGCCTTGCGAGCTGCAAGAGCACACTGCTGGCTCATGTTAAGTTTCTCATCCACCAGAATCCCCAAGTCCTTCTCAGCAGGGCTACTCTCAAGGAGCGATTTTCCCAGTCTGTATATGTGTCTGGGATTCCTCCAGCCCAAGTGCAACACCTGACACTTTGCTGTGCCTGTCCCTTCTGCTGTAACACCAAATATGTCAAATTAGATTTAACATGAAAATTTCAGTTCGCTCCTCTGTGGAGTTTGCTCACTTCTTGGTTAAATAATGAAGAAATAGCTACGAAAAAGAATTTGGAGAATAAAAATTTGAAGAAATAAAAATTATATTCTGTACTAGAGCAAAATCTCTTTTAACACTTTTCTTCAGTACGTTTCTGCTGTTTTTTGAAAAAAAGACTCAGAATGAAATGAGGGACTTCTTGGTTATTGCCTGTATCGATGCATTTTTCCAGGAGATGTTCTTCATTCACTATTTATTGTGTTCCTTCGGTGGCTGTGAAAGTTTTCCTTATTTGCACTCAGTCTCAGACTGGACCTATGTATGTAAAGTAATTACCAAGTTTCATAAGCCATATTATACTGGGTAATGACTGCACCTTGGAACACTGGAGTTAACACTGGAGTCCTCTGTCTTTGAAATGGCATGTTTCTTCAAGGTTATAAGGTCACCAACCAGTTTAGGGCCAAAGGGGAAGGTATGAAGGTGGGGTGTCAGATTGGTCAATTCAGAACTGCTTGCAAGTAAACCTATCTGATTTTCACCTAAAAGAAAACTCTGAACAAAATTCAAAAGTTTCAATAACTGCAGGTAAACAAATACGACTTTTTATGCCCAAGCATCTGAAATGTCAGATTTGCATGTTTTAATCAGACAAAAGCTATCTCACAAAAATGTCAAAAAAAAGAAAATGTGAAGGTAATAAATCTTCAATATCAATGGCATTTCTTTCAGAACTATTTGATATTTAGAAGGAGTGAAAAAAAAAGGCATAAGCATCAGGTACCTTCTGGTTTCATCAGGAACCTTCCACTTTGTGGTTGACTTCATGGTAAATTGCAGCAAACTAGTAAATTTTACTAACAGCTGAAATAATTTTAAGCATGGTAATTTAGGTTACTAAAAATCCACTATCAACTCTATAATTAATATCGGCCCATTTTGTTTTATAAACTTCAATTAGTAATTTTTTGTCAGCAGCCAGTTACCCAATCATATTTGAAATGGTAAAAACATTCATTTTGCATCTAATCCACAATACTTCCACAATGCCTGAAATAAAAACCTTATGCTGACATTTATGAAATGGCAGGAGGAAAAAATGCTGTAACTGTGGGCTTTACTTTAGGTAATAACAACACAGGCTTTTAAATCCTTGCTTACATAAAGCCTGACCTTTTCACTTGATATAAAAGTCATTTTTATTGAAAGTTGAGTCCACACCTTCAACCATTATTGTTACCTGCATCTTTTCAAGTTGTCTTTTCAGTGATGCCTTTTATGGTTAAATGCCTGCACTTTCTTGGCTGCATGCCTTAGGTAGCAGCACATTTTATACAATTTGAATGGAAAAATCAGTGAAGAATAAACAACTATGTTTTAAATTATTCTTTTAATTTAATCCTTGAGTTGCTCCACTGACAGCATGTTGAATGTATGATCTGACACTGTTTAATAGATACTGGCACCAGACTTTCAAATCCAATTCAGGTTGTTAGTTTAACTGGGCACGGTACAAACCTTGAGCCAGAACAGTCAGATCTCTCTGTCCCTTCAGGTCTGCTTCCACTTGAAATATTTGCATCCTTCAGAGTGCATGAGAAAAGGGTGGTTACACCTCTGACAACGCTGCCAGTCCAAGAGTCTTGGGCAGCTATTGCCAGAACACAGAGAAAGCAGCTGCAAAGCAGCCCACCCACAAAGAAATTATTAGGGCTCTAAGAACCAGCCATGAAACTGGGTGAAAGAGGCACCTTTCCTTCCTCTGCCGTGGAGTTTTGGCCCAGAGACTGTAGGGAACTCAGCTTGCAAAGTTTGTGTGTGGATGAAGAAGGGGTTTGGAGGGTTGCCTTGAGGTGATCTTTCAAGGCAGCACAAACAGCAATGGGATCAAATTAGTGGGGCAAATTAGTTGCAGGCAATATGGATAGGCAATTGAGGCATTTTGAAATCTTAAACATACATTTTAGAAAGAAGTAGACCAACTGAGTCTGTAAATCACCAGTATATATTAGTCTATAAGTAGACCAATAAATCCGTTGGGTTATAAATACCCTTTTTCTGCTTTTTTACCCTCATATGTCTTCAAACTGACATTTACCTCACTTTTGGAGCCCTAGCTACATTTAAACATCTACTATCTTTTCATTTACGTAGCCACCTTCTATGAAGTACACTGACTGGTACCAAAATTGCTAGCTTTTCAATATTACAGATCAATTATTCTCCACAGCCAAGTCCTGCTGAAAAATACACTCTAAAGACACCATTTAACAGCCACCTCTGCAACATTCCTAAACGGCTTCAGATGCCTACTGCCAATGAAGCTGCCAGCCAATTCAAACTTCATTTCTTCATTTCTGTATATAGTGTGAGCTACTCAGGGCAGGCATCCACAATCGCACAGACTGAGACACACACAACCACTGAAGTCATGTAAGGATATGCTGCTGCCCTTCAACAGAGCTGTACGTGCAGTCAGAAGGCTGTGTTACCCTATACAGCCAAGAGAAAGGCAATGCCCCAGTTGTTGGAAGGTTAAATAAACACAGGAACATTGAGCCACTACTCACAGTCCATTTTGTCTTTGATATGAAAACCAAATCAAGAGGGCAGCTTTTTAAATAGAGATTTCTGATACATTCCTCCAGTGGTGCAAAAATGCACTGTTTCTGCAAATTGCTGATGCTCACTGTATTTCAAAATCTACTCCATTATTTCAGTTTCCAACTCTAATTCTCAACTCTTCAGTAGCTTAAACAAAATTCATTCTTTGAAAGGTGAAACTGGTCCTTGAAAATACAGATATATGCATGGAAACATATGAAAGGAAAAGGTCACGAGCTCCCTTTTAGGTCTCAGAAATTCTGATTTGAGCAAAAGTGTTTACTTTCTGTATCTGTGTATTCCTAGAATTCTTTCACATTTATGTGTATAACACAATATATACAGACAGAAGATCTCCAGATCAACAAATGCACAGTAACAACCATGTTGCTATACCAAGTATGACCATTTATTCTTTATTATTTGCTTATTAGCTTAGGCTCACTCCTTTTCAATTCAATACTCACTATTGAATTAACCTGTCCTTCAAATAACTTCCGACATTAAAAATCTAAACAAATGCTGTTATTCCTTTTACAGGATCACATTCTGAGAAGATATATTTGTGGCACTAGATATACAGGAATGTTTTCTTTGTGCATAGTATTAAAGCTGTGCTATAAGTCAATGATGTATTCACTGGACAACAGCAAATAGCAGATGCAGGAAGAAAGCAGTCTTAACATCCTTTATGTGGCAAAGGCAAGACTCTTCTACTGAAGAAAAAGCTATTAAGACCACCGGTGTTTCAGGAATCATTTATTAAACTATTTTTCCATGTGATGGATTTTCATATCATGAAACTACATTTTCTTCACATGCTCCACATCTGGTAATTTCATCCATTAAAACTCACTCTTGTGAGAATTTCAAAGGCCAGAGAGATCTATTTTTGCTATTATTGCCAAGCATAATTTCTAGCAATTACATGCTCATACTTCACAAGGCTCAGCAATGAAAACATATGGCCTTAGTCCTTTACTATGCTGTCTGTATGAACCCCTATACTCTGTGATGAATGTAACAGGAGTTACACATGACTTTATTTATACTTTTCTTTAACCCTAAGTATCATAGCATCTGAGGATTTTTTAACATATAGTACTCACAAAATATGAATTGCCACATGTAGAACATAATTTTAAGTGGAGTCTTAAAACAGCTGCACACAAAATGGATGTGAATTATTGGAAAATTCTATGGAGTAATTCCTGATTTGACACAGTTTTTGCTCAAATTATTCAGGAAGTGAGTATTTCCTGCAGAAGCCTGAAGGCTTAGCAGCAGCTTCTCAAGGTCAGTTTTGCTATGGAACTCAATTCTCTAGTATACACTCTAATATGAAGTAATTTTTTTTCCCCTAAATTCATGCATTTTTGCTACTCAGTGAACTACATACTTCTATATAATTAATTCATTGTTAGAAACTAAAAGGAATAGGAAATAGCTTGTGCTTTTGGTACGAAGACAGGGCAAATAATCTAGATTATGGGCTAAATGCATTGACTGGATATGTAAACAATCAGCAGGAAGCACTGCTAGTACCAATAATATCATTAATATATGAAACACTTCAGAAATACAGGGGGCAACTAAAAATCAGAGGCATTTCTGCAGGCTATCTGCAAGTGAAATAGATAAGAATTTCCAAAGGCTTTAAAACTAGGCTCTCAATTTAGAGAATTGCTGCTGCTGCTGCCTACAACCAGATAGTATTTTCACTTTCCTCAGTGAAAGCATAACTTCTGGAGCACTAATCTGGATAAGAGAAGGTAAAACAATATTCAAGGGCAGAGAATTGTGGAGGCTGCCAGGTCTCCCAGGTGTCATCCAACGGAGAAGACAGAAGTATCAGAAAGCAGCAGGATGTTCTGCTGATGAAGGAGGGGTGGAATTAGAACTCATCTGCAGAGTTCTGCTCCCATCCCTGTCAGATAGCTTAGTCTCTGACATCTTGGACTACTCTTGCCCACCTGCAAAATGGGCAGACACCAAATCTCACCAAGATGTCTATCTTTTTAACTATAGTTTTAATTTCCATGTTGATTAATGTTTCCAAGACAGATTAGGAATTTTAGATTAAAGGGATTATTCATGAGCAGAATTACTGCTAGTAGCAATTTCATTGTAAATAATTAAAAAACCTCAAAAATCAAGTAGCAGAAATGTTAGTAAACATTTCCAAGTACCACAAATGGGTGAGGCTGGAAGACAGTCATAGGCTGTATAGTCTCACCCCACTGCTCAAATCAGGGTCAACCAGAGCTGGCCAGAGTCATGTTCAGTTGGGTTTTGACTATCTTTAAGGATAGCAATTCCACAACCTTTCTGGGGAACGATTTCTACTGTCTGACTGCCCTCACATTAAAAAGTGCATTTTTTCTATGTTTAAGGGGATTTTCCTGTACTACAGTTTGTGCTCATTGCTTCTTGTCCATTGAATACCAGGAAAACCCTGGCACCATCTTTACTTCCTTCACCAGGCATTTATTGATGAGAGCCTCCTGAGCCTTTTCTTCAACTGGCTGAACAGTCCCAGCTCTCTCAGCCTCTATTCAAGGGAGAGGTGCTTCAGTTCCTTAATTATCTTACTGGTCCTTTGCTGGAGTTATTCTGTCATGCCCCTGTCTTTTTTCTACTAGAGAGCCCTGAACTGGACACAGAACTCCAGGTACTTTAACACAGTCTAACCCTTCCAGAAAGAACTTGTAAAACAAAGCTAAAATACAGAAATAATTCCATTCATTGAGAAAAGGAGAGATTATGAGGCCAGCTGAGTAGGACTTTGCGTTAGAGCCCCACTATGCTCATTTTCCACTGGTCAATATGTATAAGAACTGTCAAAGAGGTTCAAGAAATTCTGGTTCTAACCCGGAATCTCTTTCTATTTTCTTTTATATGATATTTTTCCATTAGTCATAATCTGATTCTTTTTTTAGAGGAATTGTGTTCATAACAAAAGCAGCAGCCAATGACCAAATTCCTTTACAAACCACTTTATTTTTTTACTTTACAGCCAAACCATTAAATAAGTCATATAAACTCTCAACCTGGGAACAAACTGTCATTCTTCAGAATGTTCATTTGTTTGTGTTTGGCTAACTGCATGGAAAATAAAAGCTTTGTAATTTCTTTATATTTTGTTCTCTCCCTCCATTAGCATGCAGGTTAGTAACCCCTGACAAGAATTATATGTCTGGCATTTCTATCTGAATGACATTTTCAGTGATTGCACTGAAATTACATCCCAGAACACTTTAATGATTATCTCTTTACAAAATCTCGAAGTGACAGCACAGTTCTCCTTACTAAGGAACATGAGTCTTTGTTCTATTCAGCTTCTACAAAATACACAGGTCTATGTTTTTCCTGCAGCTTTACTTACACAACTATGTTTGACATTAAAAATCAGTAAAGCCTCCTACTTACATGATGAAAGCAGTACTTGGTTATGAAGTCTGGGTGGAGTACCTGACTAAGGACATTTTGAATGGAGGACATGAGCTTGGTGCCAGCCACCACTAAGGCAGCACAGAGGAAGAGAATACTCATCCTGGTTTTTGTAATGAATTATGTACCATCCTCCTTCTCAAGTCTGGAGATGAGGTTTGAATCACAGGCAGCTGGTATGCAAAAAGTTATTTTCAAATAGTTCCATTCTACACAGCGGAATTGACCTATGTTGACAGTGCCAGGATGTGATGAGTGTCTTAGAGACATTGCTTATCCCTCATACCCTCAGTTGCATCAAACATTTATTGTCCACTGCTAACACTTTGTGCTCTTGAATGCAGTTAGCCAACCCTTTGTGCCCTTGAATACAGTAAGCCTGTAGTTTTGTGAGAACAAAAGCTCTTTCAGGAATATTTTTGCTATACTGAGTCAACAGGAGTTAAGTTCTAAAATATGGCTGTAAAACATGTTTAAAGTTGAGACCAGCCTGGAAAAAACCCATGATTTTCCATGAGTAGTGGAAGTCATAAAGACTGATTTTCTAAGAATTTATTTCACATTGCCACTGTAATACTGCTTCCTCCTTCCTGACATCCTCTACTGTCATTCAGATACTCCACTGGCCAGGAGACTGACAGGCTATGGCTGGGCTGGAGATAAACTTACACTGATGGGGTGGCTTCTACATGAGTTGGCTTGAATGGCTAGCATGCATATGCTGACAGTCTAACAGGGTTTTGACAAGTGGAACACAATGTTAATTAAATTCTGCACAATTTTCCTTTCACACTAATTAGAGCCTCTCTTTTCCATTCATTTGACAAATTTCAGAAAAATTGTATGTTTCTTTTATCTTTGGGAATGTTACCCTCTTTTAAATATGATTTATACTGGGCAACAGGATAATGCAATATTGGAAGGAATGGGACCTATGCACTCTGAGGTCAGTTAGCCTCACTTCCTTAATAAGCCAAGAGCAGTGTCACATATCAGAATCTCCAATGACTATTTCCTATTTTTAGAAAGATTTTAATTTTATTTTTCTGGTAAATCTGTAAAAGTGTTTCTGCTCACTCTGAGCATGTAGTTCTCTTTTATAGTTCTCTTCAGCTGAGCAAACAGGGCACAGGCTTTTTAAAAATCTGGGGACTAAAATTTATTGCATCACTTGGGTAAAAATAGATCTATTTGGTCATTTGTCCAGAAACTGGGTGGCATAATTTAAATTATCCCCTCACCGTAGGGAAATTCAATCCTAAATTTCTTATAGCATAGATAATTTGGGCTATAAATGTTCTCTACCCCTCGTTTCCATTCTGGCTATGAGTGCAAGAGTTACAGGGACAGAAAATGACAACTGGAACAGAATGACTACAGCTTAGTGTTTAGAGTACTTGGTTTTGAAAGAATGAGGTTTGCTTGCTCCTTTCCCAAATGTTCTGTTTATTGTACAGTGACTGCTTAGAGAAACAGACCAGTATTTTATGTTTTGGACAAAAGGCAGAAATAAAGGTTTGGAGATGTAGAATAATGGATAATCACCAGAGTTGTTGAATCAGATATTCAGATGAGATGAAAAATAAGATGTGGAGGGAGAATAAAATAGGATCAAGAGCAATACCCTGCAGAGAAAGAAGAGAGAAGACATGCTGTAGTAGTCAGCAGAATTATGGAACACAGAGATAGAAGGAAAACAACTGTCTCCTGTTGTGTGTGTCTATATATGCACACGTGCTGAAGGGAGAGGAGGCTGAGGAAGAAGACTTGTAGGTGAAAAGGGTCAAAGCAATTTGTCTTTTTCTATTTTTTAAGAGAGAAATCAATTACTCAGTAACTTAATTCATATTTCACAAGCTGAGTATTAAATGGTGAAAGTTTGCATAGGAGAGCTAGTGGAGTCACCATCCCTGGAGGCTGAAATGAGCCAATTATCTGTGTTTGTCAAATTAGACTTGCAGAAGCATATGTTTGTTTAACTTTCCATTCAAAATAAATGTTCTAAAAACAGTCCTGAAGAACAAAGCAGTGGTACTTGCCTGAACACAAGTAAGAAAGCCAAAAAAGTTAGTTGACCTTAACTCTAGATGTACAACAGCTGTTTAAGTTAGGAAAGTGGAAAACCAAATACATAGTGTTTGTTTAGAACTCCATGAAATGCTGTGAACATTTGGAGCTACCTATTATATAGTAAACAAAGTTTTATTGTTTAGGAATCACAGTATCCACATATTCTCCCACGTGTTCATTATACTGAGGTAGATGAGGCAGGTAAATCTTCTTTCCAAGACTAAAACTACCAGTTAAGTATAAGCTATTTAAATTTTCCTTCTTACTGGGGGCATTGCTAATGAACAATTTGAAAAGCAGTGGTAACTGCATGGGACATACACAGAGGAATCACTAAATTCAGGAAAGGCTGCACACAGAGAGACACACATGTCTGTATGGAAGCGGATGGTAAGAAATGCACTAAAAAATGGAAAACAAAAGCGTGTCACCCAAATATCATGGGACCTATCACAGTTAAGTAGAACAGTATGGAACAACATACTCAAAGAATAATTCAGGTTGGAAGGGAGCCTAGAGGTCTCTAATCAATCCTCTAGTGAAAGTGGTCACCTATGAAAGCAAAACGGGTTGCTCTGGGCTTATCTATTCACACTTTGAAAATTTTCAAGAATCTACAACATCTCTGGGCCGTCATGTCCACTGTTTAACTGCCCTTAGGGTGAACAAATACTACCCCATATAAAGTTAGAACTCCTCTTGTTTCAATATATGCCTGTCATCTTTTGTTCTCCAACCATGGCACTACAGCAAGAGACTGCACTCATCTTCTCAAGAACTTCCTTGTGGGTGCTGGAGACAGCCATCAGGAAAATGCAGGCCCATATTTTCCTTTCTGTTTATAGCCCTAATGTCCTATTTTCACTCTCTGGTTGTAATCCAAAACTTTTACTCTCTCTTGGACCTCTTATCTGAAGTTTAGGCTGACCTGATGTAGTAACTGTTTAGTCATTATATTATGTCTGTAGCACTTTCTTCCCCTTAGAAGTAAGCAAAAACAGTGTAAACAAAAAACTGCAGTTCTTTCAGTCACACTGACCAAGTACCAATAATGAAGGAAAAAGAAAAATGTACTTGACACACATAAAAATGGGTATGTCAGCAGCAACTTAATATGAATATATATACCATTACGAAAGGAAGCAAAATTCAAATAGATCATGGAAATGAACCCTAGTGTGCTACTGCTGTTTCTTCACAGCAGTCTCAACTTGGAACAATAATTTTGATTGATTTGTCTGGAATGAGTTATATAAAAGAAATCTCATCAGCTCCCATAGAACTGCCAACTGAGATAGCAAACAGATCTAAAAAATACATCAAAATATTAAAAATAGATATGTGTGAGATAATTGCCAAGTCATATTTTGACACTTAACTATTAGCCTTGTTACACTGTGCGTTTTGATCTGCCCTCATGTGTGTATGGATGCAGTTAGAAATCTAGTTTGCTGCAAATAAGCTAGGTGGTCTCAATAGGGAGGTAGGGTAAATAGCACCAGGAGCTCAACAAAAGCTGCAAACCAGACTGTGGGCTCTCATACCCTCAGGAGAAATGGCTGATAATGGAATAGTCTTGAAATTAGGGATTTCATTATATACTCAGCAAAGGACTTTACCTTTTGTCTGGTATATTATCAGCCTTCCCTAGCCAGTTTGGGATGGACACTCCAAAAATTACACAAGAATAAGCAGGCAGAAAGAAGTGCCAACTCATTGCTAAAACAAAGCCTATTCAACCTTTGTGTGCAGAAGAATTGGTTCAAGAACATTTCATGCTTATTGAAAAGTACTTCTTTATATTGAAGATTATAAAGAGTTTAGATCGATGCAGCTGTCTATTGTCTCAATCTAAAAGGTCAGTATAGGTGGGAATTCATCTTTCCTTGTCATTTTCATAAGATCTGCATGTTCCCAGATCTAGTTCATTCTTTTTAATGCTACCATCTCCTTCCCTGGAGGTAGAGATATTCTGCACATACTCATTTAAATCTGCAGTTGCAGAGTAAGGAACATTTTGCTGACTAGTATTAGCATTTCACTAAACTAACCTGAGTTGGAAGGATGGAGCCTTTTAAGTAAGATTTGCCTGTTAATAAGATCACTAGATAAAAAATGTTTTAAATTGCTGATGTGAATGCAGTTGTATCAATTGTTAATTATCAGTTCATTGTACCTGAGATTCTAAGGCTCAAGACACCTACCCATGGCACTGGGAGCACATACACTATTCTTACTCTGGCAAGAAACTGAAGCTACTTCCTCAAGGAGGGACACAGTAAGTTTTATGTGCAGAGAAAGGCTGCATTTTGTCTTTACTCAGCAACAGAAAAGACAGTAAGGTTTTGAGATTCTCATATATTTTCTCACTTTTTTTTTTGGGGTGGGGGGGCTGGGTTGTGCTTATGTGGTATAAGCCTTTCAAGTTTTGCTGATGCTGATGCTAAGGGGAGTGCATACCCTTTTTCTCATTTAAGTAGCTTGTGAATACTTGAGAAAAACCCGAAGTTGCCTTCTGACTCAGAACATATTCTAGATCACAGTAAATGTAACATCTTTATTTTAAATAAACCCATATTGTTTATTTGGAAACAGTCTGAAAATGTCTCAGAAAGTTTCTAATATGATAATGCAGAAGGGGTGCAGCAGCACCTTTAGTTATTAAACTGATTTGAAGATAAAAATAATCTATCCCTCTTTCTGTGTATAAACAGCTGCAATCAAAACCCAAAGCAGTTTCTTTTTCCTGTGGTATTAAATAAATAAAACATTAAGATGCCAGATCTAATTTGAATGAAACAGAAAACTGTCCTGAAGATAAAACTGGTGAGATTAGAATCAAACAAAAAAGTAACCTAAATTTGACTTGGCCTTTTCTGATTTGTACGACACTCTGTTCAATGCAATGGCAAGATAACCTCTGGCACCTTGCACACTCACACAGCATTCCCTGTTTAACAATTCAAGATATTCTGTACACAGTGGATATCTTGGTGCTAGTTGGGCCCTCCCATCACCTGACTGCTGGGCTGGGTCCCAGTGCACTGTACATTTGCTTTCTTCACACCTGTCTGTCCTGAACTGACCCAGCTTTGCTTGCCCCATGACACAGTCCCTGGGTACAGGCTGTTGGTGAGGCTCTGACAGAACCGAGCCTGCCAGCTCTATGCTCCTGGGAACACTGTTGACCTCTATGGTATCCCAGCAGTTAGAACCCACTCTGTTTTTGGATGGATCAACATGCAGAAACATTTCAGCTTTGCCCAGGGAGTCTAAACACATCTTCTGTACTCAGAGGGCATGAAAAGAACAGATCTAGAAGAAAATATCAGATAATTTAATATATATCATAGCATTTTGTCCCAGGACTGTTTCATCTTAGCTATCGTTGGGGTTTATCCCATAGTTTAAGAAGTGGAAGCATAATGTAAAATGTTCCTTTTACTTATTGTAGGTCCTTAGGATTTCTTTCTTAACACATGTGCCTGCTTCATTTTTCAATGTCAGTATCTACGTATTTGTTCTTTCCATTCTCTGTTTGCATTTGCCTACTCTACATTTTCTGAGAAGACACTAGAAGAACTTGTAGCACCAGCTGCTATAATTTTTAAGATGCTTCCCCCTATTCAGGTAAATAAGGAAATATTTATAAATAAGCTCAGACATTGTACATCTCTTATAGTAAACAACTGATTACCCCACCATGGAGGTAATTCTAATTAAAAAAAAAAATCAGAACAACTTACAATTTCCCCTGCCAAATTTGTAACAGCTTCATAATTTCACACTTCATAAACTGTACAGCAATTAATGTTCTTTACATTTTCTATGAGGGCACAGTGAGTGAAATGCATTGAATACAGATGAAAATAAAACTTGAAAGTTTATTTCACCATCAAAACTTGTATGGCAAATATTGTGTATTACTTCTCGTATAGAGAAAAGAAAGATTAAATAAAAACATAACCTTTCCTTTAAAAAGATTTGCTTTATTTTTTTCAGTATGTTTTTAAGAAGATGTATAGTTAGATGATTTTTTAAAGATTAAATTGAACTAATGCAAACTACTTTTGCTCTACATAGTATTCTTAAACAAGCTGATGATAAAATAATTCTTATAGCATTGTACATTGGCATGCTAATTTCCAAGTTCAGATTAAGATTCACTCGAATGGCTAATGCCTTACAAGCTAAGGAGGATCAAGCAGAAAATCACAAATTAGGAAGTAGTTTGGAAGAACTGCTAAAAGAAGTAAGTGTTGATAAAAGTATTCTTGGAAGCCAAGAATGGGGAGACTGATTCTTCCATAAAAACCTCTGTGAAAGAAGTAAACCTGAATACCATGAAACTCAGATTATAAATTCAAGTCATCACTGACTTCAAGTCATCACCTCAGCCAGATCAAGTATTATCTTGTCCCTTAAATGTTTTTTTTTTTATACTGAGGAGGAAAAGCAGAGAAAAAAAGTTTATGTTGATCTAAATGCATTTGATAGGAAGAGACACAGAACAATAACCTTGACAGATGGTAGCACAAAAGAGGGGAGAAGGGAGCCACAGGTTAGGGAGGGGTTTTATGAGTAACTGCAGTGAGAGACTGCATAGTCCTCAAGGGTGAGGACAAGCTGCTTAAATTCTCTTAAAGGAAATAAAGGCCCTGAGTGGACTGACTCCAGGAGAACAGGGTGAAGCAGGTAAAGAAGATTAGTTTAAGTAGATTGTATGCATTAACGGCTTTTCAGTAGCTGGATTTGTCTATAAGGAAAGGAGTATTTATATTTTTAACATATGGTACATATAAAATATAAAATCCCAGCTGTAATTTTTGCAGCTAGAGATGAGGTATTGCTGAATTTGAACCTTTACTTTGCTGTAACCACACGCCCTAGATAAATGTAAACACTACGTACTTAAAAGGTAAGCTGATTACTGACCACACATAGTCTTCTGTTAATGATTTACACATCCAGGAAAAGAAGCCCTCAGATTTACATGCACCACCACAGGAAAGCACATTTACAATAATTTCTGCAGCCATGAGAAGAAAGAAAGTATTTTCTTATACTGCTGTGACTCCACGAAAGCACCGAAACCCGGCTCAGTGACAAAATGTTCGTCTGTCAGCTCTCACCAATCCGAGCTCCTCTAGAGTAAAGCAAGCACCTCTGTTCCGTCACAGGAGAAAGCAAATCAACAAGGTAAGAAGGAGCAGAAACTAGCAGGTTGTCCCAGTTAGACCAATGCCCTATTGGCTAAGAATGACCACGTAGACAAACAGAAAGCTGAAAGCAAAGCAGCAGATCAAATTAAGGAAGATCTGATGAAAACTGGGAAGAAAATAAGTAAGGAAACACAACTAGAAAGTAGTCATAGATAAAAGCATATTTGAAACTCAGAACTCAGAGTGGCTGTAGCATAAAAATGCTACCAAAAAAAGTGAATCTCAGCAACAGAGAATTCCGTGCTGTTAAGGGCAGAATTTCAGCCCTTCCAACAACACAAAAACAACTGCTGCCTAAAGCACAGGTCTGAAAAATGTACTGTCAAAAAAGTGAAATGCATTATTACAAGCAATAATTGTATTACTAAGTTTTCCTGCTTTATGCAACTATCTGCACCTCAGTTACAAACTCACCGATCCACTCAACTAAATCTGTCTCTCCTCAAAGAACCACTGAAGTCTATTTTAATGCAGAGGAATACTACTTTAAAGCTGGAACTCTTTCAGCTCTGAATACAGACATTTGCCAATAGGTGAACATGATGCCACATAAAATACCTATAAATGGTGTGCAATAACATATTTCAGTTTTATTATCATGACATGCCAACTTTCAAACATTGGTGTTTTCTATACATAAAGCTGGCATACAGAGGAGCAAAAAATATGGGCGAACTACTCAAAGAAAAGAGCGTACATAATAATAGAGACATAATTAGAGACAAAACACTCAAATCCCTGGATGCCTTATATTTCAAAAAGCCTTGGAAAAATCTCTATCAGTATCCTGTTAACCTTGGTCTTATTTAAATAAGATTATAAACATGATATGAACCAGGACATACTGATGCAGAATATGTAACTGAGCTTCAATTAAAATAACAACCATATCTTAAATACTGATGAAACAAAGAGCTTTTTCTGGCTGACAAAGCAAATCTCACACACTTTTGAAAATGAAGCAATATTAATTAGCTTTGGACCTGGATAATAAATTGCAGCTTGCAGTTGTCCAAGATTTGTGGACTTTAGATCCCAAGTGTTGATTTTGTTCCACTGTATTAGTGGTTGCATCTGGCAGAGGAAAAGCTGCAGCAAAGGCAGGGCAACAGAGACTCAGTAAATGCTCACAGGTACAGATCAACCTCCTGCAGTTCTTGCTGTTAATGCTGCCCAGAAGGAAATGTCCAGGGATGGACCAGCAAGACAGCTGGGGCTGCCACAGGAAGATGCCAAGGAATCTGATTTGTGAGAGAGGAGAACTGTCCTCTGTTATTGTTACAGTTTTGCTAGTAGGACCCAAGGTTTGAGCTGCAACCTTTAAGGATACCATTGTTATGAATTAGACATGTTTTCAGCATGCTGGGTAGTGTCAGTCTTTATAGCTACATCAATGGCACACATGCAGAAGCCCTTTAAGGTTAAATGCAGGGAACTCAGAAGCACCTGATGGATTTTGCAAATGACGGATTTACATGCTTTGATTTTTCCTAAGTGCCACACTAGGTACCTGCAGACATCTGGAAATCTTGCAGGACATAGTTCTGAAAACCCTTCCTATCTGAAGATAAGATATCCTACTAGACACGTATAGTACTTTACACTGTAACTTCCGTCTCCTTCTTCCTGGTACCTTCCACAAGCTTGAAATCACCTCCAATTTGCTGGATCATCTTATTTTTAATTTCAGGAGCATATTAATTATATAATATAGTGAAAAAAATCTCTATTATCTTGCCTAAAGCAAATTAGTAAGTCCCTGGTAAGTTTCTGACATTCCAAATCATAATTTAAATAGTTATCATCTTCTATTCTACTTGGTTATACTGATACCTAATAATGAGATTACCATGATAAACATGATAATCAAAAATACACTTAAGAGTGGTATGATGAAAGATCAGGATATCTGATCTTAGATGAAGATTTGAAGCAGGAAAAGTTTAATTATGATATTGCTTGGCTGAAATGAACACATCTTTAAAATGTATTAGTTTGCCTAACATCCTGGTTGTTTTTTTCCCCAAGAAAACTTGTACATTTAAACAGTGAATATTTATTTCCTAGTTCTGTATTAAGAATACAGATTGCCCTTTCTGTGCACATTCTTTCTAATTAAGCTAGCTATTACAATTGTGTCTGACAAAAGAAGTGTTGGCTTTGAAGTACTCTTATACCAGAATAGTGGCTGCATGAAGCGGAGCTCAGATACACTCTAACAGGAACACTACAAGAAGGCTGTGTTGCCCGTAAGTCTATTTACATAACTTGCAATTCTGTCTGCAGTAACTATTGCTGTCAAAATCAGCATTACCAGAATAAAAAATACCAACTCAAGTTGAAATAAAGACCCAAATTTACTAGGACTATATAAAGTGAACCTGGTCTGGAGGGAGGGTGTCGCTGCGCATGGCTGAGGGGAAACCACATTAACTTTAAGGTCACTTCACGCCCAACCCATTCTATGACTCTGTGATTAGTAACAGAATTATTCCTTCTATGACATTGCCAGGACCTGCTTTTAATCCCAAAACCCAAATTCAATACTAAAATATTCCATGAATCCTGAATAAAATCTCAAGTATGAATCAGAAAATAAAATGTATGCCAAAAAAAAAAAAAAAAGACTTCAATGTCTTAATTTTCCCCTTTTACATTGCAAAGCATTTATTTAATTATTTCTCACTGTTAGTTCAATATTTTCGATGTGTTGTGAATGCTAGCTCATGACTTTTCCATAGAGAGAAGTAGGATATGGAAATGACATCAGCAGTTGGTAAGCACAGGAAATCAGGTCAACTAAACATTGTAATTAATGGGTAAAGAATCTGCAATACTGGGCCTACTCTGGTTTGAATCAATTCCTTAAGACTACTATGGTGGTGGGGAAAAAAAAATCCACATACAGTTTTATTTTGTGGATCACTGCACTTTTCTAACTGGTTAGACAAAAGCTTATCTGAGCCATTACCTTATCTCTAACAGTGACCTGTATGGGTCACTGGGGAAGCAGTCTTCCAAATTAAATACTGTGTTATTTTGCCTGTTATACTAACACTTTAATCTCCTTTTCTCTGCACTGTCCACTTTCAGACCAGTATACACAGACAAATCTCACTGAATTTAGCATTAGCTCGAATACACACATTACTTCCAGCCAGTCGTTTTCTGCTTCATTGGGCAAAGCATAAAAAAACCCACAAAACTCAAATAAACAGGTTTTCCATGAAATGAAATGTGTGGAAAGCTTGCACATTAGCACATTAATTGAAGAAAACCAAAATTACAGTTTTTGACAGAAGACCAAGAATATCTCCCTGATCTCACTGCCACTTGTACCAACTTTAATTGAAATAATTCTAACATAGTAAGCAGGGATACACCTTCAAGCAAGAGGAAAATTGGGATGTAAGAAAAAAGAACAATTACTCAGAAATTAGGAAACAAACCATGTGAAGGCTGCACCCATATCAACACATTCAGGGTCGTTCTTGAAAGTAAAACTGTTAAGTATTTGCTAATTAGACAGGAATTCCAATCAACTTTTTAAACTAAGCAAGTCCTTTTTTATTTTGCTGTCAAAACATCAACTCTTTCTCATTCTGATGAATTGTAATTCAAAAGAGTTAATTGTGGAGGGATATTTAGTAAAGGTTTACCAAGTAGAAAACAGTTTCAGTTATTTTCTTTCAAGAATGACAACGGGGAACATTTGTCATTGCTATCTTACATTTACTTGACAATCAATTTGAAACATCCACATCAGCTGAAATCCTCACTACTTGGTGTTCAAGATACTGATTTAATGTGAGACTTCCCATTTCTTTAATTGTGTTTAGAAATACCTGAAATTACAGCACCTTGACGCTTGTCATACTGTGGCTCAGGATCAACTTGTATCTCAAATTCAAATCCATTTTTCTCTAAAGGTATAGCTGTCCTCTACTGTAGGTCCGTGTCCCTGTAAAAACAGTATTGTCATTGCTAGTAACATGCTGGAGACTGCACCAGTTTTGCAAGTCCACAGGGCCAAGGCTTGTCAGGCTTACTTTGAACATTTCTTGGCTTGCCTGCACCTTTTTGGGATCTTGTTTAGGCATAGTAATATTTTTCCTAATTTATTTAAGTCTTACTTCTCTTTTTCTTACACTTGAACTGTACTTTTTATATACAGTAGTAACATGTAGTTATTCAGATATGATGAAATATTCAGTAATGGCAACGTACCAGGTAGATGAATACAAGCCTGGTTTGGTAGCAGAAGCCTTGAGAAAGCGAACACAGGGTGTAGTGCAGAGTTGTTCAGTCATGAGTTGATACAACAAGGTGGACAAGCTGACATGGGAAATCCAAGGGCTATAAACAACTCATCAATAGAATCATAGAATCATCTGGGTTGGAAGAGACCCCTTAGATCATCTCCAACCATAGCCTAACCCTGACTAGTCCACCTCTAGATCATGTCCATCTACATGCCTTTTAAATACCTCCAGGGATGGTGACTTCACCACCTCCCTGGGCAGCCTGTTCCAATGCTTGCCTACCTTTTCAGTAAAGAAATTCTTACTGATATCTAACCTAAGACTCTCCTGGTACAATCTGAAACCATTTCCTCTCGTTCTATCACTTGTCACCTGAGAGAAGAGACCAACCCCCACCTCCCTACACCCTCCTTGCAGGTAGTTGTAGAGAGCAATAAGGTCTCCCCTCAGCCTTCTTTTCTTAAGACTAAAAAGCCCCTGTTTCCTCAGCCGCTCCTGATAGGACTTGTGCTCCAGCACCTTCACCAGCTTTGTTGCCCTTCTCTGGACTCGCTCCAGCAACTCGACATCCTTTTCATAGTGAGGACGCAGTATTCAAGGTGCAGCCTCACCAGAGCTGAGTATAATGGAACAATCACTTCCCTACCTCCTGCTGGTCACACTATCCCTGATACATGCCAGGATGCCATTGGCCATCTAGGCCACCTGAGCACACTGAAGGGCCAGTTAAAGAATACGTACACTGAGCTGAGCAAAATGAACGTAATAAAGGACAATATCCAAAATATGTAAAACCTACCAAGTACAGTCAACTTGGATGTAATGTAAACTCGCAGATCAATGAATAAATAACAGGGTGTGCAATGTTAGCAAACATATAGAGATGGCTCAAAGTGTATCCTAAAGAAGGGGAAGTAAACCATCAACACCAATATCATATTCCATGTAGTGAAGAGGAGCAAATAACCCCAGCATCAACATTTCACTCCTCTCAGTGACAGACTTGGAGCACTGATGGTTTCACAGAATCACAGAATCATAGGGGTTGGAAGGGACCTCGAGAGATCATTGGGTCCAACCCCCCTGCCAAAGCAGCTCCCTAGCTCATATTGCACAGATAGGCGTCCAGACAGGTCTTGAATATCTCCAGAGAAGGAGACTCCACCACCTCCCTGGGCAGCCTGTCCCAGGGCTCTGTCACCCTCACTGTGTAAAAGTTCTTCCGCATGTTGGTGCGGAATTTCCTGTGCTCCAGTTTACAGCCATTGCCCCTTGTCCTATCACCACAGACCACTGTAAAGGGGTTGGCCAATTCCCCCTGCATCCCATACTTAAGATATTTATAAACATTAATTAGGTCCCCCCTCAGTCTTCTTTTCTCCAGGCTGAACAGCCCCAGCTCACTCAGCCTTTCCTCATAGGGGAGATGCTCCAGGCCCTTAATCATCTTCGTAGCCCTTCTCTGGACTCTCTCCAAGAGATCCCCGTCCTTTTTATACCAGGGAGCCCAGAACTGGACAAAATACTCCAGGTGGGGCCTGACCAGGGCAGAGTAGAGGGGGAGGATCACCTCCTTCGACCTGCTGGCCACACTCTTCCTGATGCATCCCAGGATCCCATTGGCCCTCTTAGCCACCAGGGCACACTGCTGGCTCATAGCCAACCTGTCATCCACCAGGACCCCCAGGTCCTTCTCCACAGAGCTCTTCTCCAGCAGGTCATCCCCCAGCCTGTACTGATACTGACAATTATTCCTCCCCAGGTGCAAGACTTTACACTTGCTTTTATTAAACCTCATCTGGTTTCTCACTGCCCAGCTCTCCAGCCTGTCCAGGTCTCTCTGGATGGCAGCGCAGTGTTCCTGCGTGTCAGCCACCCCTCCCAGCTTTGTATCATCAGCGTACTTGCTGAGGGTGGATGCTATTCCCTCATCAAGGTCGTTGATGAAGATATTAAACAGGACTGGAGCCAATACTGAGCCCTGGGGAACACCGCTAGTCACAGGCCTCCAGTCAGATTTTGTTCCACTGATCACGACCCTCTGAGTCCGGTCCGACAGCCAGTTCTCAACCCACCTCACTGTCCACTCATCTATCCCATGATCTCTCAGCTTTTCTATCAGGATGTCATGGGAGACAGTATCGAAAGCCTTGCTGCAGTCAAGGTAGATGACATCCACTGCTCTCCCTCCATCCACCCAGCCGGTGATGAGATCATAGAAGGCTATGAGATCGGTCGAGCACGATCTCCCCTTGGTGAATCCATGCTGACTACTCCTCATGACCTTCTTCTCTTCCAGTTGCTTGGTGATGGCATGCAGAACAAGCTGTTCCATAACCTTTCCAGGGACAGAAGTGAGGCTGACTGGCCTATAGTTGCTAGGATCTTCCTTCTTGCCCTTTTTGAAGACTGGAGTGATATTGGCTATCCTCCAATCCTCAGGTACTTCTCCTGTTCTCCAGGAGCTGTCGAAGATGATAGCAAGCGGCTCCGCAATGCTGCAATGTTCTCTCTTCCTTTTTCCTCAAGGCAGAACTAGCAGTGCTGGCCTTAGCAGGCAGAGGAAGTAAAAGGATCAGCAGAGAAAAAGAGGCAGACACCAGGAATCATGTGCACAACAGTTTTCTTTGTGTTATTTGAGAGTTTTTCTGAAATTGTATCCTTTATATTCTTTTTCTCTAACAATTAGATCTGGACTAATAAGGACTCTTCGATTACACTCTTCTATTATACTAAAAATAAATTCACAACTTTACATATAAAAAGTGTTTCCTTTTTGTTCATACCAAAATTTAAAACACAATACCCCTTATCTAGAATTTATTTAAACATTTAAATTTTATTTACAATTTCATGACTAGTGCTCCCTAATATCTCATGCTATTTTTCATTTCAAGGATGTTTTGACAGCTGTTGTCAGATATAATATTTCTACTTGATTTTCCTAAAACCTGTATTATCACGTATACAGGAACATCACATGACTGACTACTGCAAATATAGGACAGAGATGCATAAGTCACCACGAAGAACCAGCTCTCAGCTTTTAGCTACCTTCAAAGCTGTTCTTTTTCCTCACTGCATGCATATAAAAATGGTATTTGTACTTGCGTGGACAGGGAAATTTGAAAGATTGATTATGGACTTTAATATAGAGAAACAATTCTAAAACAAATCAATGGAATGATTTCTCATGCACATTCTTCTGCTGGAACTGCTTATATAGTCAATTATCTGTTTTACCATTTGTTTCTAATAGTCTTCATAATGTGTAAACTATGCTTTAGAAAACAAGACAGTTGCTGGCCCGGACTACTGACTAATGCGTACTTTAGTGTGATGTTGCTACAGCAACCAAAAAGATGGAATAGCATGCCATATATCATTTACACATTACTTGGAACATACAGCTTTCTAAAAGCCATTAACCAAGCAGAGGTGCTGCAATGGAGGAGACAAAGATGCCTTTAAAGCACTCTAAAATAGTTTCCATTGTTCTGAAGGTCCAGGGAAGTAAATCAAAGTAATATGCAGCACAAGTAAGAGTTAAGTATTTAAAAATAAAAGAGCCTTCCTTTTTTTAACCCATGATACGAGCATTTCTCAGGTTCCAGTTGCCAGAACACGCTGCTAGATCATGAACAGACCTAGGCTTTTTACTTCAGACTTCTAAGCAGTGATTCTTTGTGGACTGCCCTGTGGCATGCAGAAATCCTGTAGACCCCATGTTGCACACAGCAAAACAGCTCCTGTCTGAAGGAAAGCTTAAGAGGTTTTCAAAATGGAGTCTATGACCTTGCTCCAGGGGTCCTCCTCAGCAAGTACATATGCCTTCACTGGTCCTCCAATACAAGCTAATTGCCTCTTTTACTGCTTGGATATATGAAAACTAACGTGAAAACAAATAGAGTAGGTGTTTGTGTGATGGTAGTGGTGGTGATGGACAAATGTAGCAGACAAATTGGGAAGAATCACATTGGCAAATTTCATGTTTTAATGAAGCTGTTTATGCACTGAGTTTGCAAGTGATCTGGAAAACATGCAATATATAATAGTATTGTCAAAAATGTACCCATGTTCGGGTTAACATTTTAGATTCACCAACAGGGTGCACATTTTGGATAAGAAAGTGAACAAAACATCTGGGAACAAGTCTGGGGATGTTTTCCAGGCCACAGCAGAAAGATTAATGACCTAAGTCTGTCAGGCTAAAATGGAAGCTTACAGAGTGACTGGATAAGGTTTTGATTTAAGAAAAAAAAGAAGAAGAAAGAAGAGCAGTAAAACAATCTATAGAGTGAATAGGCCTGCTGCTCATTGTCAAAACCGATATAATTATTTGCTTATGTATAAACACAAGAGTGTTTCATAATTATGTAAAAGGAACATTTTGTTCTGCCAGCAAGAAGAAATTCTGTAAGCAATGGAGGATGCCCAGTCTTTTTCTACATCTGAAGTACCAGAGGGTTTCTGGCAGCAACATTCAGCATAGAGACAAGTCTCTGCATGTTCAAGATACTCCCTGAGAGCACCAAACAGTGAAACCTCTTGAGTGGCCAATGCTTATTATACTTTCCACAGCATCCTCCTTCACAGTGGAGAACATGCCATAGTACATCATTTCAGGGATGGAGGCAAAGGCATCATGAATCCAGGTGGAGTATAGCACCTTCCTTATTTTATTTAAGATGTCTGTGCAAGTAGGATGAAGTTTTTGAAAATGCCATCTACTACATAGACAATGGTGCCTGTATGCCACAAGTGGACTGGACACAAGTGTAAGACAAAAGTAAAGGAACTATGACTACCACAAATCTGAGGACAGGGACATCTGGAAGAGGAGTAGGGAAGAAGAACTCTAGCTAGAGGTTCTCATTTTGGGGAAAACTACAGAGCCTGTAACCGTGCATGAATTCATAACCATAATGTGATGGAGAAGAATAAAAAGGGCTTTCAAAATATACTGAGGTATTTCCTCAGAGAGTAGTAGCAAAACTTCTATTCACACAGCTGTTGGTATTCTTTTACCATGATACACCACTGTTCCAACAAAATCTTCCCTAGCCACCAACTCATCTAGGTTTACAATTCAGAACCAATGAGATACAATTACCAGCTAAATCCACCCAAATAGGACACTCCTGTCTCCTCCTGGCAAGGAATGTCATGCTGTAGAGCTTACTACAATTACTACTACTACTACTGTAGAGCCTCTACACAGCCTGTTAGTTGGCCCACATTCCATTCCCTCTGGAAAGAGATGTCTGACAAAATATAGCCAATGTCGAAAAGTGTTCCTGTGAGCCTGTTTCATTGTCACCCAACACTGAGGACAAAGATCCCAAGACAGTGCAACAAATCATTGCTCTGGAAGGAGTCCCTAAGGATGCTACAAAGGATGGGGCAGAGCACTGAATCAGGACAGAAGCTTAATGCCATGCCTAGTCATGCTCTTAAAGCAAAATCTCCACTGCAGTGCTTGCTGAATGTGCTTTGAGCCACCAAGGAAATAGTGTGCTAGCAAGTAGGTACACGCTAAGTTGTCAGAGATGCTCTGGCCAAACGGAGGAGGCTGATTAGATCGACATGGACTGGCAGCCTTGCCACATGTTTTTTCCAAAAAATTATTTCAGGTGGAGGCCAGGGACCCTGTCATATCATGCTATCTTTTCTTGTAAGGCATTCCAGGCTGCAGGCGTAAACTCTTTGCTCAAACACTGTTACACAGCCTGACAAAAGGACTCCTGGCTTTGGTTGAGGGCATCATGAACTGAAGTGAGGCCTGCAGTGTCCTAGAGAAGATAGGGCACCACCAGTTGTATATGCTAGGTATAGGGCAGCAGAACAGGGTTACACAACGTAAGGACTGGAAAAGGGGAAATATAAATGTCATTCTTGGGTCTCTACTGAGTTTCAGCTTTTTAGGTAGCTGCTTTGTCTTTGACAGAAAACCAACATGTAAGCAGGAAGGGTCTGGGCAGCAGTGAAAAAGAAAAAGGGAAAGGAAAAGGAAAAGGTAAAAAGAAAAAGAACAAAGAGAAAAAGAAAAAGCAAAGTGAAGTGAAGAAGAGAGGAGAGGAAAGGAGAGGAGAAGAGAAGGGAGAAGGGAGAAGGAAAAAGGAAATAAGAAAAGGAAAGGAAATGGGAAAAGGAAAAGGTAAAATAGAAAAGGGAAAGAAAGGAAACACTGCTGGCACAAGCCACTAGAGGCAAAATATCTTTCAGGTACAGCCCAATGTCCTTTGTGCCCCATTAGACTACGCCTTGGGCAGAGCATTTTCTGAGCTCATACAGAAATTAAGGCTATCTAAGCGTGCGTGTTAAATCCAAGCAAGTTCTCGTTTATCATAAAAAGGCTGAAATAAAACCCAGGAGAAAGATTATTTTTTATATCACAGTGGATTGACCTTAGTCAGCTGTCAAATGTCTACCGAAAAACTCTGACTTAAACCCCTCTTAAACAAAACAGGAGGCAAAAATAAGATGAAAAAAAGATAATCAGGTTGAGATAAAGACAGGGATATCACCTACCAATTACCATCTTGGGCAAAACAAATTCAACCACAGACCCCTTTTTCCCAGGCTCAACTTCACTCTTTCACTCCTGACTCCTCTACTCCCCATCACCGATGTGGTCCATGGGATGTTGGGGTGAGGGGGATTATCGTCAGCATGCACTAGTTCATCTCTGCCACTTCTTCCTTCTCATGCTTTTCCCCTGTACCACTTCTGTGCTCCGGCAAGCATCCTTCCCCTGGGCTGCAGGCCTTCAAGAACTTGCTCCTATGTGGGTTCCACTACAGGTTGCAGTTCCTTCAGGAGATAATGATCTGCTCCAGCATGGGGTTCCCCAATGGCTGCAGTATGGTTATCTGCCCCACTGTGCTCTCTTCCACAAGCTGCAAGGGAATACCTTCATGGTCTGCAAAGTGTTAAGCTGCCTTCAAATAATTTTATGCAGGCTAGTATTTAGTTGATTTTGTGGACAATACTTGTAAACCTTACATGACCAGACAGTGCTCCCAGTAGATATGGAGCTGTTGGACTGAGTCCAAAGGAGGGCCGTGAAGATGATGAGAGGGTTGGAGCACCTCCCCTATGAAGACAGGGTGAGAAAATTGGGCTAGTTTAGCCTGGAGAAGAGAAGGCTCCACGGAGATCTTATTGCAGCCTTTCAGTACCTGAAGGGGCCTACAGGAAAGCTGGAGCAGGACTCTATCAGTGGTGTAGTGATAGGACAAGAAGTAATGGCTTTAAACTTTAAAATGGCGTTGAAGTTTAAAATGGCTTTAAAACTTTAAATGGCTTTAAAAGAGAGTTGATTTACTCTAGATATTAGGAAGAAATTCTTTCTTGTGATGGTGGTGAGGCACTGGCACAGGTTACCCAAAGAAGTTGTGGATGCTCCCCTCCCCCGCCTCACCCAGCAGTGTTCAAGAACGGGTCTTTGGGCAACCTGGTCTAGTGGAGGGTGTCCTAGACCATGGCAGAAAATTGAGACTAGGTGGTCTTTGAGGTCCCTTCCAACCCAAACCATTCTATCATTCTATGATATATCTGATAAGAAGCTGTCATTAGAATGGGGGGACAGAAAAGCTAAGCATAAACAGTAAGAATTTAGGTTATAATATACATGTCTTGACTGTAGATCTCTGTCTGCATGGGAATGAGTTAACATCACAGCCTACAGGGACACACTGAAATCCTGAAATATGTGAATCACAGTATTTCATAAAGTATATAACAAAGCTGAAGATGAATTGCTTAGAGTAGCTTGTAAATTACCAGAATATGATGCAATGCTGTCAGGACTTCTCCAGAGAATAGCTATTGTTATATATATGTCTCAAGAAAACCTCTAGCCCAACTGGTCATGTTGCCTCTGTGGAAAGCAGCAGTAATGTCAAAAGCAATGAACAATTAATGGATGGCTTTGAGCATGTTTACTATAGAAAAGTTATAGGAGCAGAGCTTGCCAACAGTAAGTTAGCCCCAAGTCTTTAATGAGTACATTGTGGCCTACTCAGTTCTGGATCAGTATGGGTATCCAGGAACAGCTCTGAAAAGTCAGAATAGCAAACCCTGAATTCATGAGATAATGCTAGGAATGGCCTTGCACATCCCAAAATTATTATCCCATTAGTAATAATCCAGTACCTAAAAAATAATGTGGTCTAACTTCAAATGCTAGTGGGACCTCAGTGTTGCCATCATTCTACATTTGGTGTGCTGTGCATGAAAATGACAGGGAGCGATTTTTGCATCCGAGCCCCAGAAATATTGAACTTGCTTGACTTTGCATTCAGCAAGCCTTCACTGTGTCCTTTTCCAGCTTCACAGGCACCAGCTTGTTGAGAGTAAACTGACACAACAAAATCAAATGTGGACATTTAAGGCAGGAAGTAGGGCACTCAGGCCTATGTGTGGAGATTATGGAACACAGCTAATACAAGAGATCAAGTGGTAGGTGGATCTTTCTAGAAGGAATGCAAGATTTCTACAACTGCTTTTGCTTTACCTATTAAAATGTCACAAGTCTTCTTTTTTTTACCCCTCCATTTCTCTCCACCACCAATCTGCAGGGAATGAGCTGAGCTGCCAGGTGGGGTTAAACCACAACATGCCTAAAGGACCTCATCCTGTTTGGACAGAGCTGATGGAACTTGGAGGTGCCTAAGCACCTCTAAACAGCTTAGATCCCATAAGATGAAGCAGTTGTCTCAATAACCATTAACTGCCAGCCTTACTGGGAGGTAAGGCAGCTGAGAGATATGTATATAAGCCCTGTCCTGGGGAGATTGTACCCAACATATTTGTTACCAAACACAAAGAGCAGGTACTAGGCCCAGTGGAAGGATGATCTCCATAGAGAAATTGGTGCCTAATTTACATTGTGGAGTACACAGCCTAGGCAAAACATTTTGAAAACATGTGCAGTAGTGATTACTAAAGGGATTTTAACAGAGAAAGATTTAATCAACTAATTCAAATCCTGAGCTGTGATAGCTGATAGCAAATGTAATTATCAAGACATTCCTCCAAAATGAGTATGTATCAAAAGTAGGCAAATATATCAAAACTAGTAAATAGCAGCCTAGGTTAACAAAAACAAAACAGAGTTAACCAAACAAAACCAGTGCTATGGCATTAACAAAAAGAGTGCGCTCTAGCACAGGAGGAGTTTTTGATTGCAAGGAAAAGGTAAATAACTCTTTATATGTCTTCAGCTTTTCCCCTTGGACATCAAGACAGCATCTGCATCCCCTAAAAGCAATGGTTTTGGTAAGCTGTGACTAGTCATCTCCTGAACAGTAGTGCATTATGTCTTGGATTGCCCCATCCTAGAAAGTATGTTAACACACTTGCTTTCTCTAAGCCCCACCATCTCCTGAGAGCAAGGGAAAGCCTCAACTGATTTCAGATACCTCCCCAGGACCTGAGACTGTTCAATGAGAACATTGCCTGACAAGTATATTCTCCTATTTCTGAATAAAAAAATGTTTTTTTATTTATTTAGTGCTCTTTTTTTCTTATTTTATTCCCAGACTTGATTATACAACTATGTCACTCTGCCACAGTCCTGGAAATGCATAACTGTAAAGAAAGCATGATCCTCAAATGCAGACACTTAATTTTCTCCAGGTTTATTGTTCTTACAGTTTCTGTAAAGCTTAATGAATGCACACTCACAATAAATTCTTAAAGCTCAATCTGTAATTGTTGCACTTCATGGGCTAAGCATATGAAGTATTCATAAAGTCATGACATTCTTTTTAGATTACTCTTTAGCAATCCTCTACGTATCACCATCTTTTCTTGACACAGTAAAACTGGAAGGCGGGACACCTCATGCTCACACACAGAAAAGAGGAAGAGCTGCAGACATGGCAAGGGTTACTGTTGATAAATTCGTGTCAAGTCTGATTGTTAATGTAGAGAATGGCATCAATCAGTAGCTATTTGCAATTGCTTTAGAAAAGGCTTTTCTTTTTCTTTTTTTTTCTTTTTCTTTTTCTTTTTCTTTTTCTTTTTCTTTTTCTTTTTCTTTTTCTTTTTCTTTTTCTTTTTCTTTTTCTTTTTCTTTTTCTTTTTCTTTTTCTTTTTCTTTTTCTTTTTCTTTTTCTTTTTCTTTTTCTTTTTCTTTTTCTTTTTCTTTTCCTTTTCCTTTTCCTTTTCCTTTTTCTTTTTCTTTTTCTTTTTCTTTTTCTTTTTTTACTTTAGAAAAGGCCTTTTTCTTGTTGGTACTACCATTATACAAGAATAAATCTGATCTTGATCATGCTGTTCCAGATGCCCACAGAGATTAGCTTTATCTGAAAGAGTTTATAAAGACTCTGAAAGATGTTTCACTCTTTGAAGTTTTCTATTGTAAATGACAAAAGTGAAATCAAAGACTTTGTACTTTGAAGTGGGAAGTTATTTCATCACTGTAGACTGGAGACTTAGATAATGGAAGACGATCAAAAATCTTTGAATGTTACTTACATGAGGGGGAACAGGAGCAGAGAGAAGACTGCAGAGAAACAGGTTAGTATACCTTTAATTAGGGGTATTCTTATGGAAATAAGGGCAGACTTGGAAGGTCTTGTAAATTTAAGTTTCAGACGAATAGGACTCTCACAAAACTCAGAATATCAAAAGCTGCCTTTGCTAGATTCAAATCTCATGTACAGGCATAGTGAATTTGAAGAGATAAATACATTTTCATCTTTAGAAGCACAACGGAAAAGTGGATCTATGTTTTAAATTTCATTTAAATGGATCAAGTTAAAGCAGCCACTACTAATCAAGTTTCACTGTTCTACCTCTATCAGGTCACACAACCACTAACTAACTAAAGTAACAACACAGCTTGTACAGCGAAATATAGAGAGAAGGGAATTGTTTTGAACTTCACACATTTACATGTCATTTCTACTTCAATATAAAGCAACACACTTTTTATAATTTCTTTAGAAATATGAAACCTCTAGAATATTTATTCTTTATAGATTTATTTTTATTCTATTCTCATGTAAAGAAACATTAGGTGTTTTCTAACTGTAGTGAAAAAGATTAATCACCTACACAAGTAAACTCCTAAGAATGACTCAGATACAACCTTTTTCTTCACCCATCATAATCTAGACTTGACTGACTTTCAGGATACTGGAACTCGGGACAGTGGGCAGCATGAACAAAGAATTACATCAGTGATTTTCTGTAAGACTATGTCAAGACTGCTGATGGACAGCCCCATAATTATTTACTGACTAGAGTGGGATTTTAAAACTTTGTTCTTATTTAATGAGGGATAAATAGAGTTTTAATATGTTAAAGCAGAATAAATATAGGAAAATCTTCTGTAAAATTAAACCAGTAGAGAGCTCTGATCACCCAAAGACTTTTTGAGAGACCAAGTATATAATTTCAATTTACTTTACAGAATAATTCCAATGTATTATGATGACAAATACATTTTTCTTCTAAGGCCAGCTCCTTGTAAATGTAAACTGTTTTTAGATGAGATATTTCTGTAAATGTCGTACTTCATCATTCATTAACCATGTTATTGCCCTGTATATGCAAACTGAGTGAAGGATAGAACTAGAATTTGTTAAAGATATGTATTTTCTTTTTTATATATATGATCTTTTAAAAGCTTTATGAGTTTCAATTAAAAACACCATCCCATATGAACTGCTACAATTTCTGTTGTGGTTTTTTACAGCTGGTTAACGAATACATGAAAGGGAAGATTCAGGCTCTTTCCCCTTCATAGCAGATAGAAAGCAGAGAACAAGACTGCCTACTGCTAATGCACAGCATAGCTCATCTGTGGGAATGTTCCATTAACGGTGTGTGAAAGGGCATACCATAAATTATGCTTATGATCCCTATGCACTGGGTAAATCCAACTATAAGAAAACATCTATCCTTCTCCAAACACAACATATTCTTGTTTCTGGAGACAGCAAAAGGTGTTTAGAGTTGTGCTATTTGATTCTCTATCTACACTACTGAGATCATAAAAATCAGACACTGTAGGCACTGTAGGATAAGTTTTGCACACTCTGGTCCCATCAAAACATTTAGTATTTCACTGCAGTTACAGCTCTGAGCTAATGTAAGTTTTTATAAAGCTGCCAGAGCTCTGATGCATCCTTTCTACCTTCTCCCTGGCTGCGGATTTTGTTGCCTGGGCTTAGGGTCAGCTTCAGTAATGGTGGAAATGCCTAGCTTTTAGGACAGGTTTTCTAGAAAGCTCTGCTGAGAAGCCTCAGTGGGTGCTCTCCCCAACTTTGCTCCACAGTGCCTTTTAAGCTGAGGGGCTTGTACTTGGCCACCACATGAGCCATCCTGCAGTGAAGTTGCAGCTCTGCCTGTGCTGGGCAAGATATCCCACTGATCTGGATGCTGACCTTGAGCCTTGAACTCCAGCTCCTGGCCTGATCTCTGACCTACCTCATCTTTATGGACTTGTCTGGCCATCTGGACTCATGGCTGAACCTGGCTACCATCACTAGACTTATTCAGACACTACGTGGCTGAGCCTTTGCACAAATTATGAACACACCTGACACGATTGCAGACTTTTGTCTCTATCTAGTTTCTTTCTGGGCAGTATATCAGGTTTGAGACGTCAGCTGGGGCATTTTGACAATATGGCTAACCGGGATAGTGAAGTGAGGAGGTCTCACTTCCCTCACCCTCCTTGCTCCTGGGCACGTGCTCCCACATCTCCAAGTGCCAGATGAGCAATAAGCTGACAAACAACTACTTTGACAAAGAACTTCTTTCAGGTTGGAGAGTTAAGTTGGCTTTGTATGAGGTCCAGTGAGCACCTAAGATGGTGCAAAGAATGTAGTGCTCACTGGTGTGTAGGAATAAAGGAGCAGAGTGGGGAATGGATAAACTGGACCTCCCCTTCTACAGAAGATTTCACTAGCTTAGCTGAGCCACTGCATCAAACCTAGAAGTTGCATGGCTGATCACTGTAAAGCAAAATTGTGCTATGTTACATTTCTTGAAGAGTTTAAGGGAGACAAAACAGAATAGAGAGAATAGTTCAGCTCCTTGAACAGTATGTATAAATGTATGTGTTCTCACTCAGGCTTTCTAGATAAGTAAGTTGGTAGCTTTGGATAAAGTAAAAGCAAAGACTGAACATGGAAGCAAAGGAAGACAAAAAGGTTGATTCTTTACTTTCCACCAGCAGGCAATGTCCAGCCACCTGCTGGGAAGTAGGTCTTCAGTACTGCTCCAGAAGGCAAATGCCTAATAATTACTGCCCCCACCTCTTCCTTTCTTTTAGCTCTTACTGCTGAGCAGACACTACCTTGTATGGAATATCCCTTTGGTCAGCTTCGTTCAGTTGTTTTGGCTATGTCCTCACTCAGCTTCTTGCCCACCCCCAGCCTACTGGCCTTTGGAGAGGGCATGTTAGAGAGACAGCCTTCATGGTGAATCAGCACTGCTCAGCAGTAGTCAAAACACTGGTGTGCTACCAACACCTTGCTGACTACCAGAGCACAGCACAGCACTGTGAGGGCTGCTATGGGGAAAATTAACTCTATCCCAGCCAGACCCAATACACTCAGCCAAAGCAGCCTTTCCTCACCTTATCAATGACAATACATATCAGACTGCACTCTGCAGAACCCAGGCAATCTGCCTAACCCACCAAACTACAGAATCTTGTTATGTTTTGATGATTAATGGTTATACAGTTTTCTTTATTGAAGAAAATTATTACACAAGGGCTCCAAGAGTTCTGTGGGAAGTGCATTAACACCAGAAGTGTTTATGTAATTACTACTCCCACTTGAGTTCACATTGCGTATTTCCACTGTGTTGAACACAGTGAAGAATGTTACTGGATGCCTGATAAAAAAAAAAAATGAGGTAAAGAACTATGAGAATAGTGTGAAAAGCTTATTTCCATTGTACAGTGTTGGGCTATAGAAACATGTATAGCACTTCTCCATAGTTTGTTATTTACTCTGGCACTTAAACACGCATGTTCTCTAAGCAAAGATCCCCAAACCACTAGCAGGAGTTATACGCATGGAAGAAAAGCAGCAGTGCATATAAGGAAAAACACATGTTCCCAGCAATTGACCCACTTACTGATGTGGTAACCTGTACTAATCTAATCAAAAAGTCAACAAAATAGATTTTCATAAACTCATTAAGAGTTACCACTAACATAGGCAAAAGTGAACTCTGAAAATGAGTCTGGAAGTTGGTAATATACCCCACTGTCTTTTGCCTTTCCTCTAATATTTTCCCAAGGAACTCCCTTCACTTGCACATGTTTGGAAAGACAGTCAGGAAAGCTGCAGGAACACTGGCCAGACCTGTCCTGCAAGTGCTGCTCAACCATCCTAACTGAAGTTAGGATTGCTTGAGGGGATCTTGGCTTCCCCAGCTGCAATTCCTTCCCACCACAGACAGCACCTTAGCCTCACAAAGGCATAATTAAGCTTTTCATATTTGTTACTGATATGTTAAAAGCTCAAGAGTGAGAAAATCTAATACCCCTGCATACATGAACCAGCTCTGACCACTGCCTAGACCTGCCATGAAAATATATGCTTCAGGCAACCAAAAAACCAGCTGAACCCAGCAATTCCAAAGAGCTGACACTACTGTCATGGTTCAATCTAAAAAAAAAATTTTTTAGTGAAGGTAGATCTGTAATGTATCAGCAATGAGTCATCCACAGGCTTCTCTGCAGATCCACCCTCACAGGGGTAACACGGAAAGCAGAGGCTAGAAGAAACCATCTGAGTCAGCCAAGCCACCTGCTATTATGAACAACCATATTGCATAAGCCTGTTAATGAACTAATCAAGATACATTTTATGAGTAGCTACTTCTTTGGCCCTGACTGTTCTTATTGGGAGGCGATCCAGCCTTTAATTGCTCTAACGGAAAAGAATCATCTTCCAATTTCCCACTAAAGTTTATTCTCTATTTTACATCTACTTGTTTTCGTGGTTCACAGTTCAAAGAGTTTTTAGTTTTCTCTTCCTCCCTGTCTTTACTGTTACACCATCCCCTTGGTATTCTTCCTCTGTTGTACAACGTAATATGGAGAGAGAGCAGACAGATGGATGGGGCTCTGGTGTGTCCCTGCCCATGGTCCATTCCAACCCAAACTAATCTATAGTTCTGTGATTTTATTCCTTTGTGGACTTTTTGCTAGGGTAAAGAGATTATTTTTAAGGTATCTTCTTGTAAGAAAGTCTACTCGACTAGCAAGATTAGAGCCTTTCTTTGCATCTGCTGCAGTTTTTATTGATGTTTCTTGAACACAAATGAGTAAACTGGACAAAATTTTTTGATGTGTTTACTCGAATTTTGCATAACATCACTAACACTCCTTTAATTCTGCTAGAAATAATTCTGCTAGGGAAGGCCAAAGATCCTAGGACTCTCACTCTACTGTGTTTCAAACTAATGAGCTCCTGGCTGAAACTGATGGTTTTTTATTAGTCCACTCTCAGTCTTTGCATTCCATTCCACTGGATTTGCATTTTGTACTACTGAATTTCATCCTGTTTAGATTAATGTAGTTCTGAAGGTCACCTAGTTGTTTACACACAGCACCTTAGATATTGAGAATGCATTTTGCATAACTGCAAAATTTCATCACAATATTCCTAGCTTTTGTGCCCAAGTGATTAAAACAAGTATTAAAGATTCAGATCCAACACTCACCCTGAGGAATTTCAAAGTTAACCCTCTCCTACAGAAGAGCTTCCCTTTCATTGCTAGTTTTATTATCTGCCAAGGTACAGCCCTGCAAATCCTTTTCTAAATCCCACTTTTCAGTCCCACAGTTTCCTATGTGTCAACCAAATGTAACTCATCTAACTTTACTGAAGTTAGATGAGATTCACTTCACTTCTATGTAGACAGGTTTCAGATTAGTCCAGCTCAAACTATTTCTACATTTCATTCTACTCTCCCTTTGTTTCTGTATTTGTCTTTACAGTAAAACAATTGTTCTAAAGTTCTGCATATTTTCTAAATTACTCTGAGCGCAAAGCTGGTCCCATCTTTTTCTCCTTAACCCCCTTTTAATATAAATTCTATATACACAACATTCTTCAGTCATCTTGTAATATCGAAGAATGAGCAGACTTTATAATTACATACTCTGCTTTCTTAGACCACTTCCACACAGCTATGTGATGGAGATTGCTCATGACCCTACATTAGTAGATGAGTTGGAAACTCAACAAATCATTTGTAAAAAAAAATCCTGTGTGAAACCTTGAAAACCCCAGAATACCAAGTGATTTATAACTGTAAAAATCAATGCTGGAGAAAAGTTAAATATCTACTGAATTCTGTATGAGTTTATGAAATGAAGAACAATGTTAAAACCCGACTGTGTGTTAGCAATTTAGGGCAGTGTTCTTGGATCTGTAGGCTGTATGTTTTGTATTAGCAGCCTGGCTTTCTGTCACTGTGTCTGAAACATCCTGCTTTTGTGGTTCTCAGATCTTTAAAATTATATTCTGGTATTGTCTTACAAAGATTTGCTTTAGCCCAGATGTTTGTCAATTCATCATTTCAGTTGCTTCAAAATTGTTCTGCAATTTTAAAAGCAAATGCTTTGTTTGGGTTTGGGTTCTTTTTAAACTGAAATATCTTATTTTTCACATATAGAGTTTCAAGCTATAAACTCAGACACACATTTCTCTTTCAAGAACAAACTGTTGTAAAAAAAAATCCACTTTTTTTATTTCCTCTGGAGATAATAGTTTCTAAAGAATACAAAATTTTCATATAGCCTTTCACGGTTTGCTTGCCCAACTTCATTCTGTAAACCTGAGGAAAATACTTGAAAAGAAATTATTTAGCATACATAGATGTAGTTCTGTCTAGCTCAAAGAAATAAACCACAAATAATGAAATAACAGCTCTAGTTCAAAGCCACAGGATGTTTCACGATATTAAGTAAAACTGACTTGCAAATATTCTTTTTAAGTGGACTTGATCCTTAATCTGCTTCTTAACAAAGTCTGAAGTGTTTTTGCAAGTGTTTCCTCTGAAGACTTTCCTGTATCTCATTTCATTAAACAGAAAACTTAAATATTTAACAACACATAGGTCATTTATTCCGATACTTAAACTGTGCAGCAGGTACATTATTTAATTTAAAACACTGGGAGTTACTTTTCTTTGAGCGATGTTTCATTTAAAACTCAAATTCAAAGTTTCTAAACATTTTTTTTGGAAGTAACAAGATACAGAAATATTCTGTAACCCTAGGCTAACAGGAATTTTACATCAGCAGTAGTTTGCCCACTGCTTAAGTTTCTAATCGAATACTTGCAGGAGGGCTCTATCCCAGCACTCCACATACAATGCTTCTTACTTAAGGAATCCCCAAGCTGTTTGCAGACACAGAGTTCAAGGACAAATGGAAAATTCAGAACGTCTAGTACTATTTGGACATCTGAGGCTAATACATCTAATCCATTTGACCAAATAATTTGAGATAATATGTATCATCCAGAAAAAGGACAGAAGTAACACTGTTGTCTTACCAGGCTCTGTTCTCAAGCAGCCTCCACTGATCTCAGAAACCTTCTCTGACTTGAAATCTCCTGGCTGAAGAGCAGTGTTCTGGCTTTTCCCCTATCAATCCACACAAAAATATATGTTTTGTCATTTTTCAGTTTATGCTTTACTTCTCCCTATGGATGTTTACCAAAACCTCCTTATTTAGGTATTATCTCTGATAACTTATTTTGGAGGGAGAATCATGCTCAGAACAGAAATGGTATTGTTGACTTCTAAGTTTTCTGGTTTTAGCTTCTGGTCATCTGTTCTTATGACTTTAAAACACAGAAGAAAAGGTTTTAATATTTTTTCTCTATATACTATTGCTTAAAAATTAAGTCACCTATTCTTTCTGAATAACCAGACTGAAACCCTGGTGCTCCTCACATTAACACACCAACTTCAGCTCTCCCACAAATACTGCAGATCCCTACACCCATCTATTTCTTTAGCATGCAGGAATATAGGAATACACCAAGTACATAAGAATCCTTCTTGTAATGGTATACAGAGAGATTGTGAGCAAAATTATCCTGTTATGGAGGCAAGCTTGTTGAGATCTGTTAGCCTACAGCATCAGACAGTACCCGAGTTGCTTGTCCTCTCTGAAGTCTCAGCAGTTCTCAGAATCAGTGATACAGTCTCCACTCTGTAAAAATTACCTTCATTACTCCTTGCTACGTGCCATTTTGTACCTAACTACTCTTAATGCACCATACAGCTACCATGTGACCCAAACTGCCATAGGTTAGTGCCGCCTTCTCATCATTATTCACCTCCATGACAACTGTTGGCTACTTAACTCAGGAGTGACTTCATGATTTCCTTTACCATAAAAAAATTAATCAGCAGAAGAAAATGCAGTGTTGGTCTCTCCAGAGGTCTTCTGGAAACACCTCTAAAGAAACACTATTACCTTTGGAAATTAGCGTGTATTTTAATCCATTTTTGAGGCACTCACTATTTTAAACAGACCTTTGAAGAGAAAACTATATTTTCCAGAGAAAATATATTTCCCTGAACATTATATCATTAATGTAACTGAGACATTCAAGAACACTTTCAAAGAAATTTTGCTTTGGCATTTAAAGGGGACCCTATAGCTCAAGAAGAGCTTTAGGATTCTTGTCCATTTTGGATTTTCTGTGGTTAACAAAATCAAATTCAGAACCAACTGATGTAATATGACAAAATTCTGTGTTAGATCCTGTGACCTGTTCTGATCCAGCAAAGCTTGACTGCCAAAAAAAAATTGGCTTATCTGTCTTTTACACTGAACTCAACAGAAGTATCCCTAATGCCTTCTGCCTGCAAGATTATGTCCACTTTCTGTGAGCTGAGAGGACTAGAGGATATAATTCTCATACAGAAACATCAATATATATTTGAAACAAAGAAAAACACTCAAGGACATGGACAAGATGAAACTGTACTAGTATTGAGCCCTTTAAAAATGCTTGTGAGGAGCCCTTTGTCTATTAAAAAATCTGAAATACATTTTCATTCAGAAGAAAAGCAGTCTTTTCTTGGGAAAATATTTGGTGGGAAAATGTGAGATCAAACAGAAATCTTCAGGACAGAATGGTTTCTCATTTTGTCTTTCTTAAGATCTACCACAACAAAATCAACCCTCAGACTTGGCCTTTAAGGGTCACTATGATACACTTTTTAAGAGCAATGTGGTTGTTAAGATCTACAGTCTTCTGACCAAATCTATCCTTATTGACTTCTAATCAGTTGTAACCAGGTCAGACTATTTTTAAGCTGTAGATATCAAGTGAAGATTACATTGTTAATAGTTTCCCAGCAGAACACATACCTGTAAATCAGTATTATTTCAGTATGTCTCCAGGGGATCTCTATGCTTAGCTTTAAATGGACTTTTGAACAGACTGCACTTTCCATGCACCTGCAATCTTCATTGCTTGGTGCCATGCCATGGCTTACTGTACCATGTGCCTTGCCTGTGGAATTCTCCAACTAGCTAAACAAAGTAACAGAGTCTTTGCTTGACTGTAAAATTACCATGGAGTCTTGCCTTTGTATTTTTAACTTCAGAGGTGTATTTTAGGCAACACAGAAGATAGGTTCAGTGCAATTCACATCATTTGATTTCAGTTTGTTTTACATGGTACGATACCTGCTTTGTAAAATGCTCCACAGTGTGTCATTAATAGGTTGTCTAAAGAAAAATATGACTGCCTTCTCGAGGTCAATCTTTTTAGCACAGCTGGGTACCAAGCTATGAAACAAAAGGCAGAGAGGGGCATGCACATTGTCTGCCCCATGTGGAACACTGCACTTGGCAGGCCAGTGGCTGCAGTGACACACATTGCTGCTCTGCATTGTGTTCATTGTCCCAAGTACTGGGAAATGCTCATGCAGCCGTTGGGCTAGGACAGAAGCCAAGAGCTAACTCTTAAACTACCTCAGTTTAGGAGGATTGTGCTGCCTGATGAACAACCCATTCTTTGGACAAGAACACCTGGACCTGAGTTTCAGGGTGGAGAGAAAATTAGCCTCCCACCAAAATAAACGTGGGAGGTTCCCCGTGGGGAAAGCAGCAGAACCAATGAGACTGGAGGCAGTTTTTAATCTACCAGTACTATATCAAACCTGACTAAACATTTTTTAGTGTGGTGCTGATTTACAGAAAGGCTTCTCACTTCAGCTTAACCGTCACTAGTGCCTACACTAGCAGGCTGTGAACTGGATTAGTGGAGGAAAGGAAGCATTTTTAACTAACTCTATTAAAATTATGTGGGTGAAATAATAATAATAATAAAAATGGTAACAAACTCATTAATTCATTGATTTAATCTCTTCAACTTTTCCCATGAGGCAGTTTATGTGGGAGTTAATGAGCTGCCAGTCATCAGTCATTGGACACAGACTGCTCAACATTCAAGAGGCTGATTAAACAATATAGGTGCTTATTTCTTTCTGGCAGCACAACAGGATTGAGATTATCAGTTAGGAAAGAGACCGGACTTTTTGAGCAAGGGAGAGGCAATCATACTAGTTATACCAGTCTGAAGTTATTCTCATAAAACTCACTATAATACTAGCTTATTTCTCACATGAGTTAGAATAGAAGAAAATACCTAAAAACTGGTATGAGATAATAACTGAAACAGGGTATAGGATTTTAACATGCAGAGTTACTCCAATTGTGAAACAGAAAAGTGGGTCTGTAAGGCTAATGGACATCTGCTATCTTCAAAAGAATTTCTTAGAGAAATATTGTTAGAACAACTTCTAACCTAATTATAAATTGTGTATGTCAACCCATGGAAAAAAAAAGTTCACATTTTGTAGTAGGGGACAATTTTCCTTCAGTCTTTCAGGTGATGCTGAGCAATTAAGTCAGTTTATATGCTATAGTTCTGTAACTTGAACTAATTTCAGCAGTCCTGCCCAACAAACTCAAAACATTTCTACCTTCTCTGTAGCATCATTGTTAGTACTCACCTGAACCTGAAATGAATCAGCCCAGGGAACTAAAACCAACCACTTTTCTTTCTGTAAAGCTATTTTTTGTTATCTTAGCTACTTGAACGTAACAGATGTGTATCAGTCAAAGAAAAAGGGAGGAGGTGGAGATGGTTTAAACACTTAAGCAATCACACTGAAACCAAATCTCTTTAAAGTACCTTTGCTTCTGGCAGACACAGAATAATCCCTGTGGAGTTTTAATTCAAGCATGAGGACAGAGCTAAAAGTTAACATTAAGGTGACAATGTAAAAGCTAATGAAAAACTAGTTCTTTACTGACTGCTATCAAAGGATTATTAAAATATGTCTAGCCATTCTTCGTAGTTATTAAAGCTGTCTATACATAGTTGCTGACATGTTGAATCTACTCTGTTAACAGCAGTTAGCTGAAAAGCAAAACACAAGAATGGAAATAGAGTTATGGCATTTTTCAGGTACTCCTGAGTACTGCTTGTTACCTGCAACAAGTTTCCCTCATGCCTGTTTGCATGAAGAAAGATCACACTACAAATCCTAGTACAACTTTGACGTTATCTAGATTTTCAGAGTTACTAGGCAAGAGTTGTAAAAAGAGTCCATCATTCAACTGAAGTAGAGTTTCCAAGCCTGGATGACATGTGTGGTTCAGCTACCTGTCTCTGGAATCATAGAAAAGAGTGACACACAGCCCTGTTAGCTGGGGAAAGTTAGTGAAGTGTGGGGAAACAAGGAGAGACTTTCCTGAGAGGATTGAACTCCACCAAATTCACAAACAGCAACTTTTCTCCAGTACGCTGGTTACAACTAAGTAGCAGTAGGATCTCCATGCAATGATATGGCATAATCAAAGTGTGAGAGGCAAAAAACTTGGCAACATGATGTTGCTCCATAAAGTGTGGCTACTGGTCTTCCCACAGTCAGAAAAAGATAGCTTTAGGGTCTGGTGAAAAAAAATAGTAATCAGAGTGTGGGGGACACACAGAGTCCTTAAGATCCAGTGAAAAGAATCTAGTCCATACACTGTAGGCTGTATCTACCCAGCTTTGGGTGGGTACATATAAAGTTGTGATTTCTTGTATAAACAAACTTGAAATATCTTGTGTCGAGCACCATCAATTACCAGTGGTCAGAATGAAGGCAGCTGTTCCCCAGCTGGGAATCAACCAACAAGGTGACAGTTCTCAACTCAGAGTGCAAGGACCTCTCCTCCAAACACCATGGGTGCAATTCAGCAAGTTATGGTGCACTTATGTACACCAGTACCACTAGCTCTGTAAGCTTTCCCAGCTAAACTTACTGCCCTTCCTATTTACTCAGTTGCACTGATAGAGCTGCTTATGGTCCTGTGAGGCAATCACGGAAAGGGTTTGTACTAAGTAATAACCTACAGTTTTTCTTAAAGCCTGAGTCATCTCAATGATTATTATCACTAAACAAACAGCTGTATTGGCATGACAGAGTGGCAGTGAATTGGGGGACAAGGTCAGGAAATAAATGTGCAAGCCTGGAATTTCTTTAGCATTGCTATTGCAAGTAATACACAGTGGAACTACTCTTTAGTTGACACCTGTTCACTGTTGATATTCTTTCTCACTTCACATCAAACAGACCAAATCCCTACAAAGTGGTGGGTGAGCTAAAGTCACTTACCCTAAAGTCATTATGCTTGTGATCATACTGTATCTTAAATCTCCAATACTCATTGCCATTGAGTCAACTGAACTCCATCTCTTGTATCCACCAAAAAAAAAAAATTTCAGTTGTAAGGGGACAAGCAAACCTTCCACTTGAGATTGGTGCCTACACTCCAGAATAATTCTTTTCTCCCACTAATCCTACTTTCTGGCGTTAGCTGGTAACTCAGTTTAGTGTGCTGCTGCTCAGCTGACTGTGAACAGGAAAAAGGAGGAGAAATGTTGCTTTTCTCCTTCTTCTAGAGCATTCCTGCGTTCTGATTAGAATTTGCTAATTAATTTTTGCTGGGACCAGGAAATAGCTATCAGGTGTTCATCACTCCTTTGTTTCTAGGACATTATTAGCAGTGACAGCACGTGATGTATTTGGTTGCACACTGACCTGCCAGTCTGTACACAGCAAAGGCCTATGTTTCAAAACTTTGGCCCTGGAATATTTAGGGTTGGATTCTCAAATATTGGAAAACAGAATTCAAACCTGAGTTCTGACACTGGATGAACAAATTTTAACAGATGTAGATGAGATCCTTTGGCATTACTGTGTCTTGAAACAGAGCTTTCATTGCTCTTAAATAGATTAAGCTTTGAAGGAGAAGGGAAACAAAGATCATGACAAGTTTGTCCCATTAAGGAAAACATATTTTCCCACATATTCAAACAGCACAATAGCAGATCATAAAAAAAGAGACTTAAGAAGTTCAGTTACTTGATTCAGATCAAGAACTGGTATGCAAGTCATCTCCGCTGCAGTGAGTTCCTCAACTACAGAGCTCCTGGCTTTAGTTGAATAGTTGTCTCCATCTTTTTACTAGTAATTCTATCTTGTTCTGATGATACCTTTACCTATATGAAGACTTGAATGTGAAGTGCCCTGACATGCCTTGTCCTTGTTTCATTGGGCACAGTCCAGGTACAATTCTCCCTCAAGCAACTGCCTTCAAAAATGCTGTATTGCTCTGACACAATCCTTTTGTACTATCACTTCCTTCCACAACAATAAGAAAAATCAAAACCCTCCTCAATATGGATTAGCAACCATTCCTCAGAATGAAGATTTCCAGAAACCTCTCATGGGATTCCTCTTAGCTTCCATACTCCAAGACTTAGACTGCTGTTTCTACCAGACATAAATTCTACCTGACATGTCCATTTCTATGTCCCAGGCCTTTGGACTGCTTTATTTTGTAGAAATCCCTAAATCCTACTTGAATGCAATTTTAAAACCTATCTTTTCCTATTTTCTTCGTTGTTCCTTCCAAAGATTCATAATAGTCCTTGTCCTACTTTCATAGTATTCCATGATTTTAATGTATCACTAGGTTCCATCACTAGCTTATCTCATTTCTAACAATCACACATAGGAATCTAACCCTTTTTGAGATTTACAGAGCCCATCACAGTTCATTTTCCACAATACAGCACCAAACCAACCTTCCCTCCATAAATGTGTTCAGTTTTCCTTCTTATACCATTCCCTGCCTGCCACAGGATATATCAGCAGAAATGAAGTCAGACACAGCTGATTCAGTGTGTCTGTTCTTTACTTCACTTTACACGACCCTTTCATGGCTCCTATCAAGAGTATACACTAGATTAGGACTGGCCCTTAAAAATTCCAGGGAACCTCAAATAATCTCTTCAACCCTAACCAACACCATTACTACTGAGTTAGAGATGGGCCTCTCAACTCCTATATCTCAACTCAGCCTGCCTGAACTATTCCTCTTTGTACAGTTCTTAAGTATTAATTGAACCACATAGCAGAAGGTAAAAGGTAATCCAGCAGCAAAAAGATTCATGTACAATGATGGGCAGCCAGGATCCCTGCTACTGTTTACACTGTATTATTTACAAAGAGTGGAACTAATGCAAAAAGAATTAAACTACTTAATTTCTCATTAATACTGAATATTACCACTAGTTAACTACCTAGCTATGTGAGGTGAAACAATTCTGTAGTAGCTACTCAGACTCCTTTCAAACTGGAAAAAACTCCCAATGTATCATAGTACTTTTATCCTTGTGGGTAAGATAAAACATGTGGGGCATAAAATACTGTAGTTAAGTGCTCTCCTCAACTTGAAAAAAGCTAGAACCTGGAGCTGATTCTCTAAAAACCCATGAGAATAAATGACCTAGCTTCTCAACTACTTTAACTAGAATTTCTGGTTAAAAACTATAATGAGAAACATCTCCCTTCCAAAGTAAAAAAAAAAAATTCCATAGAACATTCATGTCTCAGCACATAAAACTTCCCAACATTTTACTCCAATACTTCTTCATGTATGTCATGATTTTATACCTTCCATTAAGCATCAGGAAGTTGGAAGGGGGACTTGAAAGAAGCTATGTTGAAAGAACCTAGATTAGACTATGGAAAAGACAGAGAAACATGCAAGTTTGCTTTAGAAATAAAACAGCTTAAATTAACTTAAAATAATTATAGAATCATTAAAGATGATGTCTTTTTTTTTAATGGAAATAATCTGTAACTGAGTTTAGAATTTGTTTGTAGAACCAGATACTGAATGACACTATTCAATAGCTGCACTACCCCTTCATGCTCTTTATGGAGTCAGGTGTTGCATTGCTTATGGGTGTGTGTCCTTCTAAAGACCTGAATCTCATAAAACTCACCCTGATTTAAACCATCAAGCACCTCTTTAACTCAACAAGTTCAACCCTGATTTACATTGGTGTTGTGAAGTTATCTTCAGGTTTCTTGTTTCTGAAACAGGAAATCAGGGGTCTTCCTGCCAGTGTCATCCACAGATACCAAGCTAGTTCTGAGTAAACTAGCTTGAGTATTTAAATCAGTATCACTGCATTAATGTAGCCCTTCACAGCAGCTAATATATTCTGCTCTTTAGCACTGTGTAATGTAGACAATTCCCATTACAGTTTTAGTTAATGAAAGACTCTTTTCCACATTTTCGTCCAAAAGCTGTTGTGTAACATTGCTGTGTGCTGTAAATAGCTTCCCACTTCCATCTGCTGCCTGAAGTGTCTTCTCTAAACTGCTTCGGTTTGTAAAGTGTTTGCTTTGTAGTTCTTCATGGTAAAGCATTTGTTAGCCTTCTCACAGTGTATCATCCCTTCCTAACTACAGCTGCCAATAAACTCCATGCAGTGACACGTAAATGTTATACTATTAATACAGCACTGCTTTGGTGAAACCCCATCTTGAGTACCGCATTCAGGTCTGGTACATAAACCATCATGGAGCTGTTGGAGTGAGTCCAGAGGAGGCCACAAATATGACCAGTGGGCTGGAGCAGCTCTCCTGCAGGGACAGGCTGAGAGAGTTGGTATTGTTCAGCCTGGAGAAGAGAAGGCTCCGGAGAGGCGTTATAGCAGCCTTCTAGTGCTTGAAGAAGCAAGCCTACATGAAAGCTGCAGAGGGGCTGTTTACAAGGGCATGGAGTGACAGGACAAGGAAGAATGGGTTTAAACAAGAAGAGGGCAGATTTAGGTTAGATATAAGGCAAAAATTCTTAACACTGAGGGTGGTGAGACACTGGCACAAGCTGCCCAGAGAAGCTGTGGCTGCCCCCTCACTGGCAGTGTTCAAGGCCAGGTTGGATGGGGCTTTGGGCAGCCTGGACCCATCGCAGGGGGTGGGACTAGATGGTCTTTGAGGCCCCTTCCAACCCTAACCAGTCTATCATTCTATGACTCTTACTAGTTAATCAGAGTCTAATGAAGTAAATTTTAAAAATCATTTTAGTCAAGATATTTCACAACGAATTGGACATTGTTAATTTAGGAGAGCATTCCCCTTTATCAATAAGTCTAACAGCTACTACACTTTCTATGACTGTATGCCAGTTAAGAAAAACATTAAGAAATCCAACAGCCCCCAAAGTTCAATGGCACTTAGTACTATCAACCAATTGATCTCAGTACCTCTTGCTCAGTGCTCTGGGAGAAAACAAACTTTAAAGGTCCAGCCAGTCCAATATGGATAACAATCATTCTTGACTTCTATTGAGTTTGTGACTATATTGACCGAAACATACTAAAACGCTAAATAGTGTCTATAATGGCTGATATCTATTACAGTTCATATCAAAACAGTGATATTTTTCGCATCAGCCAAGATAATTTGAATGATGCCAGGTAATTCTGAGACATGGTTGTATCGGGTTTGCATAGCAAAGTTTTGGTAGTACGGGAGCTACAGGGGTGGTTTCTGTGAGAGGATGCCAGAAGCTGCCTGTAGGTCCAACAGAGCAAGTGCAATCTGGCTTCAAGACTGATTGAACACAGGCCAAGACTGAGTCCATCAGTGACCATGGTAGTACCTCTGGGATAACATCTTTAAGAAAAAGTAAAAACTTCTGGACTGTTTTTCATGAGTGGGCTGCCATGCTGCAGCAGGGGAAGAGTATGAGGAGGAAGGAGCAGCAGAGATAACATGTGATGAACTGACCACAATCCCCCTTCCCCTTCCCCCCCGAGCTGCTCATGGGGAGGCAGTAGAGAAATCAGGAATGAAGTTGAACCCAGGAAGAATGGAGGGGTGGGGAGAAGGTGTTTTTACATTTGTTCTTATTCTCATTATCCTACTCTAGTGTTAATAGGCAATAACTTAAATTAATCTCCCCAAAACTGAGTTTATTTCCCCTGTGATGCTAATTGGTGGCGAGTGATCTCTCTCCTTCCTTATCTTGACCCATGAGTCTTTCATCATGTTTTCTCTTTTCTGTTCAGCTAAGGAAGGTAGTGACAGAGCAGCCTGATGGGCACAGGGCAACCAGTCGGGGCCAACATACATCATCACTGATAGCACAGTGGCTCACAGTTTTACAGTTATGTTCCAACACAACATGCTCATTAAGGTATCTTTATTACTATGCAATCTCTATAATGACTACAGTCTCTAGCCTTAGATTGATCTGCTGTGCACTGTACAAATACAAAAGATATGGTTCCTGTTTCAAAGAATGTGAAACCTAAGAATTTAATAAATAAAAGTTTCTCAATTAATCATAGACTAGAAGAGGTCTCAGGAGGTCATCTAGACCATCAAAGTGCAAGGAGGGATTAACAACACTAATTTCATTCCTGATTTGCCTAATCTGTTCTTTAACATTTCTAATTAGGGGGATTTCACAATCTCCTTAGGTGATGTAGGTTACTGTTTATTATCTTTATTATTCAAATGTTCTTAATATCTGATCTGTATCTTCCTTGCTGCAACTTAATCCAAATACTACTTCTGCAGTCTAAAAGCAACAAAACAGAGTTCTCCTGTCTCTTTGCAGAGCTAAGAAACACTACTTTAAACACTTCAAATATATAATGCTTGTCTTCTCTTATTTATATTTATCAGTTGTGATTCATTTTCTCTTATGCCACATTCTCTAAATCTCTAAATCTTCTTGTTACTCTCCTGTAGACTCTCTGCCTATCTTTCATGAAGCACCATACCTCAGAATGACTAAGTATTTTAGCTGAGGCCTTGAAAATACTGAATAGAATAAAATAATCACTTTGCACACCTCAAACCAGACTATTTAGAAATCCTGGCATGGTATTTACTTTTTGCACAGCAGGATGCAATTACTGACTCCTGTTCCTCTTGTGTACCATTCGAATCCTCATTTATACAAAATATCTTCTTGAACCCTTGTTACCTTTCTCCTGTATTTGTTCAATTGAGTATCTGTATTTAAGAGCAGCACCTTGGTTTTATTGCTACTGAGTAACTTTTTCTCATCAGAAACAATACAGCAACCTATCAAAATAACTGCATTCTCTTCCTCTTCTCCTGTAAACTCTCCTTTCACTGTATTCTGGTAAATACACTTGGTATAACACTATCCATGTCACTAATGAAATACTGATTTGTTGCCACACCAAGGAGCTAGCTCTGTGCAGATGGCTTCAATGTGTTATTTACCCTGACATGAACCCACCAATATCCACTTGTGAATGGTTTTCCAAGGACCCGAGCATCTCATCTAGACTGTGTTTCTAGCTAATATATGAAAATTTCATGGAACTGTATTGAAAGCCTGACCATAGTGTAGATGTATCACATCACTGCTGCCCTTGTTGGCCTTCTTTAGAAGGAAACTGGAGTGCTTTGTGAAGACTGTTTCCTTTTGGCAGGAACCTGTGTTACTGTTGCTTATCTCCATGTTCTCTAACATACTCATTTCAGTGTCTTCCAGCAGTTTATAATCAAGTGATGAAAGCACAGATGGTACAGGTATCTCAGTTTTAATTTCTTAAGAATTTCTTACGATCAAAAGAAATTTGCACAATTCTCATAAAAGCTGTTCTTCACTCTCTTGCCCCTAAATCACATTGTTAAACCTAAATTATATTTGTTACAAATTTTCTCCTTCTTGTGACTAGACATCCACCAGTTAAAAAATGTCACACAACAGAAGCACAGAATTACTAATTGCAAGCAGATGACAGAAACTGATGACTGGGTATTCTGTTGTCTAAAAAACAGAGTTTGCCTCCCTTTCACCCTGTCCTTGTTTAGAATCTGGAATGGGCAGGACAATTTTACAGAAGGTAAGACAGGGAAAGTGCCCTCTCCTGCTCCAAGTCCAGCCCCTTGTGGTCACATGACCCCTCTGCCCCACAGCTAGGTCAGGCCGCCCCAAACTACGTCACTGTGCCCGTGTGAGGCCACCATTATGACACAGCTGTAACCCATGTCATATCAGCACTTCCTGTGACAGAACATCCTCCCTCTGCCCAGCACAGGGCTGCCATTTTGTCACAGCTGCCATTTTGCTAATGGTATAAACCTCATGATCTCACCACACCTTGAAATCATTTGGAAGCTGAAACCTGTCCTTCTGACTCATGTGGAAGCTTCTCAAGGGCCCTCATGTATTCTTGATGCAGATGATCTATAGCTATGTAAATATCTTTATAAATATACACAGAGAAGAGTGTATAAATATGTAAAAGTGCATACATACACTTCTAATATACAAATAAGAATCTGTATTTGCAAATATTTACATATAAAAGATTGCTTAATAAGAGGTACTGACATTTTAAATGTTTAAATATGAATATTAAAAAAAATAAATAGAAGAAAATCCTGTAATGGGATCACCAGTTAACAAGACTGTAGAAAAGGCAACCAGATCATATACAGTATTACTTGGACAGTTTTTGGGCTCTGTGCTGTGCTGCAAGATACAGGACATGTTGCCTATTAGAATGGAAAACCATTAACAAAAATTCAAATTCAATGTTGGAGGAAACATGTAGGGGCACTAAGAAAAGTTTTGAATGGGTTCTCCTAAAAAGACCATGTTCTTCAGATAAACAATAGTTGGGTTACAATTTATGAAACAAACCCAAACTGCACAGTGTCACAAGAATAAGAGATTACATGTACCAAATAGTGTAAATGATTCATTCTCCCGAACCTGATGCAGCATATTTCCTCTTAAGACAGAAAATGAACTCCTGAAAGCAACTTCCACCTTCATATGCACCTTACAGAGCAGATTGTGCCTTGCAAACTCAAAACAAGGGTATCTCCTAACATAACTTACATCTGGCAGAAAGTATCTGCCAACAAATAATTAATCAGACTCACTCTTCAACAATTTTGCAGCAAAGAACCAGCATGGTTGTTCAGATCTACACAAGCTTTTCTGCTCAAGTCCAGGGGGCAAATTGTGTTATAGCTGATAAGTAATGGCACCTCAATGAACATGCTTTTCTTGATGTTCGTCAGCACTGTGGCCACTTCAAATCAGTGTGGGTTTGGTACATTATTCTTAGCAGCCATGAACAAAACCCAGCTTTGTTTATATTTCCTTTTCTAGTCCTAGAAAGGCACTAGATGGACAGTCATCCTCTGTATTTCTTATTCCTTTTCTACTGTTCAGTAGGGTTTGTTATTCTTTTACTTCTTCTTGTGGCTGTAATGTAGTGTGGTGTTACCCATCCTTTCCCTTTCAAGTGTCTGAGAAAGGCTGTCCCTTCAGGGCTATGTTGTGTCTTTCAACGACCCATGAGACCTCCTGTTTTGCCAGTGTTTGCAACTTGGCCACAACAGCCTACGAGACACATCTGATCTCAACTTTGACCATGTTTTCAGCCACACTTTTAATATGTGGCTTAATAATTTCCAAACTCTTTCAGAAAAATGATACAGCTTTTGAAAAGAAGCTGTAAAATATAGCTTCTACTCCACTTGGGCTCTTTAATAATTCATGTACAAGGAGGGGTCCATTTAATTCTTTTACTATTCCCTTTGCAAGTTTTTCTTTACTACATGATGGTGTACTTTCTTAAATATCATAACATTCCAGGGTGGCACATGCAACTCCACAGCCTCCTTTCCACTGTTAAATAACACGTGTTTATTCTAATTTGTATTTTTCAATGTATCCTATGTATATGAGGTTGCTTCACTGGCACATAATGCAGCTTTCACTGTGTTGCTGTACTGATCTCCCTGCCTATTATTTTCCAGAACACAAGCATGATAATGGGACCAATAAATCTCCAACCAGCTGGTGCTCAACAAGGTTTTGTGTAGAAGTAGATTGAGATAAACCTTCCAGGCATGTCAGCTGAAAAGGGAAACAGTCACTGGAAACTGGAGAAGAAGCTTCCAAAAAAATCACTTGTTTCCCAGCTGTACAAAAAGTACAAAAAATTTCATCTGTTTTAAGTTTTGTTTTTCTGCTTGCAGGATTGAAGACTGGGCCTATGGCTGGTCAACAGTTAAAGCTCTGTTGTTGGAACTGATCAGTGTTTATGCATTCCAGTAATATGCATATGTATGGATAATGGGCTTGCTGCGAAGAATAATGCCATGTCTTCCCCAGCAGTACTATTAATATTATTCCAGCTGTCAGGGTATTGTATTTCTGCAAACCCCATGTCCCACTGGCCTGGCAGCTCCCAGGGGCTTTGAATAGCAGTTTGGTAAAGTTCAAACTGGTGTTTTGTGGGGAAATTCTGGTGCGAGCATTGTTGGGGAACATGATGTAAAAACTGCGGTTTACCAACCCTCTTTTCTCCCACTCTGGCTCCAACTGCTAAACATGATGGACTTGAGAGCTTTTATCCAGCTGTTAAGTTTCTAGGACCTGAAACACTAGTTTACAAACTACTGTTTCTTGCTCCTTTCCTTGCTTTTTTACTGTTAGAAACTTTTCAATTTTGCAGGTGCTGTCCTGAACAGTGTTCACTTTTTAAAGTTCATAGGAATAAAACATTCCCTTGAAAGCTTCATGACTATAGTCTATTAAGGAGTACAGGGGTATCTCATCCTTCCTCTCAGTTCCAACTACTATCTGTGAACATTCACTTGTAACCATTATCAAATCTTTTGTTCTAGACATCCTCATATACTCTTCCTTTCTGAGTGGGGGCATATTTACTCTAATTTTACACCAGTTCCCAGATATGGTTCTCCAAATCCTCACAGAGCTTGTTGGTTTCACATCCACAGGTCTGACACTAACGACTGTGGAAGCTGTGGTTATAGCTCTTTGTAATAAACTCCAGTAACACTTGAATGTAGCAAAGGGTAACTGTGTGCTATGAAACATCCCCACATCTTGGTTTCTAGCATCCTGTTAAAGCAATCTGTGAGAGGGGCCTTTGCTTCATTATTAGTAACAAAGCAGCAAAAATTATTCTACTTTGTCTAAAGGCTGGTTTAAAAACATCCATTCCCTGCTTGGTCTGTAATTACTGAGACAGCAAACATGGTTTCAAAAGCCTCATTCTGCCTTTCAGACACACAGTCCAGGCAACTTTGGATAATAAGTTCATCAATATTAAAATAAACTTAACACTGTTATTGTGCTTAGAATATGTCACAAATACCTGTTACTTCTAAAGTGCTTTCTCATTGCACCCCCAAAGCTTCCCACTTTCCCAAGAGCACAGTAAATATCTTTTAACAGATGCTGCAGTCTAGTAACATGTTGCTACTACATGCACATACACAAATAACAGACAATCAATTTAAATCATGTCCAATGAAACTTTATTTATTAATTGATCATTGAGGTGATGGTGCCCTGTTTCTCATTGCCACTGTTTCTTTTCTTTCAAAGCTGTTGTTCTTTTTCTTAAGTGTTTTCTTTATTTTTTTTAAATTCTGTGGTCCTAAGCAGGAATAAAAAGTTCACTGAATAGTTCATCTTCTATGTAATCATCCAAGATTGTGTTTTTTAAAAAATGCTACAAAATCCATGTCACCATAAGGATAAGGGAACACATACAGCACAATCCCTCTTATAGTATTACCAGTAGCTGTTCACACACTGAGATGTCGGCAAAAACTGTCTCCCATGCTCTACAGAAAACTTCTGCTTCCAAAATCCCAGTCCAACTGACTTCCTTCCAACGCACATGGTCTTTTTAGCAAAGCCCTTTGCTGTGTAGTTGTCCTTCCCTACACATGTTCCTGTCAAGCTGGGGTTTTGTTCTAGCTTCCTATTTTAGTAAGCAGTGTTATCTGTATCTTCTAGCACAGGACCACATCAAAGGACTGCCCGAGTAATACTGTATGATGATCTGATTGTGTTGAAGGTAGGTGAAGGGGGCCTCTTGGTCAGATTGAGAGGTCTGGCCTGTTCTTTGGATGTGCTGGGACTGGGCAGCAGCCTTTTGGTTAGCTCAGTTGGCCCACTGCCCAGCACATACTCAAATTACTTAATGAATGGCTCCCCTCACCTCCGACACATTCCCACACCCTTCAACTGAACTTTAATTTAATTTTCTATTTACATTCAATTTTAATTTAATTTAATTATCTTTTATTAAATTTGTATAGACACACTTCATAAATATAGTCCTTATATATTTATAAACAAGTGTGACTACGTATGAACATGTATATACACACTTTGTACACTATTGTGTATCTTTATGAACACATGCACACAGATACATATGTATGTGTGTGTGTGTATATATATGGGCATATATGAGGGCTTTTGACATAGATCTGGGTTAAAGAAAAAGGCTGTTAGCAGTCAGCAGTTACAGGAGGTTCTGAGATCACATGGGGTATGGCCATGACCATGACGAAATGTTGAGTCTCGTGGACCATGTGAGGTCTTCCTGGGCCTGAGGGATCTGATAGACTTCTGGGCTGAGTGGGTGATATGGCTAGAAGAGGGGGAAGGACTTCTGAGGACAGTGGTCATCAGACTTTTGAGGGCCAAGTCCTCCAGCAGAAGTCAGGGGAGTGGGGCCAGCACAATCTTCTATCAAAGTTCTTCTTTAACTGATATTAATAACATTTCTGTTGGTTGTAGTCTTGCTTCATCCTCTCCTCATCTTTCTGAACCACAATAGACATATGATTTTATGTGATTCTAGCACTCAGACAAGGAATGAAGCGAGGTATGTGACATAAAACAATCTAGGAAAGAGTACATAATAATCATTAGAGAGAGGATTTACATATTAGTATTATCTTAACACATATTAGTAATTACTACAGGCAGTTTGGGCAATTTGGCATTACTCTGAATAAGCAGATATTGATGATTAGAGTACAGTGTTAATACAGGGCATGTGAGGTTGGGCTTTTCCTGAAGAGAAGACTAGAAGAAATATCTTGAATACCAAATAGCCAATTAAGACAAAACTGTATGATCATAACCCATTACCTTATACAGACAAAGACTTGATGTTATTACTTAAAATGAATGGGCCACAGGATGACCCAACCTTCAGATGCCCAGACCATGTCTCTGAACCTGGTACTTTCGTATTTTAGTTAAACCTGGTAGTTTAGTTACGACTTCCATCTTAATAGGTTATCTCTTAGTGTTTTTAAAAACTAATCTTTACTCTCAAAGTATGGTGGTTTATTTTTTGTAGTTTGAGATATTTTTGATATTCTGTATTCAATCACAATCTGTTTACCTTTCAATGTCACCATAGCACATGACTTTGCCCTATCATAACTGAAGTGTATTCCTTATTTTCTCTTTGCATCATGATTAAGTAAAACTAATCTTCTAAAGGAAAAGCCTAGTCTCTTCAGATTCAGTTCCTTGAACTCTCATGATTTTCCAGCTAATGTTTAGGGGTGAAGAAGCAGCAACAGCAGGAATCCAATTTTTGGATCAAGCTGTGAGCAGATGTAGATTTGGCTACAAGTCATTTTTGCTTTTCCAAAGGCCATGTCTTGTTTCCTACAAGGAAGAAGGGTCACACCATATGGAAGCATCCAAAATGTGCTATTCATCAAACAGATTATCCTGCCCTAAATTATAAAACGTCCTTTTTTATATCATGATAGTTCCTGATTGTTCTTGCTCTAGTCAGAGGTCTGAAAGTTCTCAGAAATTATCAGTGCAAAGTTTATTGACTGTTTTTATGAACAAGCACATACTTTCTCACAGGGAATGTTACATATCACATGTTCAACTGATGTTGAAATGTGACAATTTGAAAGTACTCTTAATATGGAATGACTTCTCCCTGAGGGAACAATTAATGTGCTAAGCAATTTGCTATGCTAAAAATTTCTTGTTACCTCAGGTTGTCAAGGGGTTGGAAATCAGGAGATCAGAAAATTCCTCAAGATGAGGAAAAATATAACAGAAGCAACAAATGTGTTGAATGAAATATTTTCAGACATCATTAACTGTAAAGCTAAAGGGATCATAATGATAATTTAACCTATATATGAAAGTGATAGGGCTCACTTAAGTGCAATTCTGAACAGCAGAGAACTTTGATTTTAATAAATCTGATTGAAAGTCTTCTGTATGTTCAATTGAAACATCCTATGTAGTTTATTTTAAAATAAAGACTAAACAAAACCTTTGTAAGGTCACCAGCTATTCTCTAACTCAAAATACAAAACTTTCTTTACTGCAAAAGAAAATTCCAAAAGAATATGGCACACAGAGAAAATATCACTATCAGCTCAGAAGCGTAGACTTCTTCTGAAAATATGAAGTTACTTGCTGTACACTACAAATCGAATTAATCCTTATGAAAACTTCTGTTGGTAAGCTATAGAAAAATGCCACCCAATCTGTCCGAACTCCAAAGGACAGTAACAGTTGTAATTCCTAAAACAAGTAAGGTGCAATGTCACAAGTAAGATGATATGACTAGATTGGTTTGGTGTTTATCAATACTCACACCTGAGAAAGCAGGAGATAGATTTTGGTGGGGGATACAACAGATGCAAGTCTCACAAAGTCCTTGTACTTGAGTGATTAGAAGGTATTTCTTCTTAGTCGTAGCAAACAAGGAGCAATTAGAAAAGCAGTCACCAGAATCTCAGAATAAAGTTTGAACTCCAGACCATACCAAAATTGATGGTAAATCTTAGAGAAGGAAAAGCAGAGATTTAATTGACAAGGGAGTGAAATTTTTGGTTAGAACTTTTATCCAGAAACTCAAGCTAAAGTGAGTTGAAACATTTAAATAATAAGCTGTATCAATTTTAAGAGTGTTTCAGAAGAGAAAGCCTAAACAATATTCAAACACACTGGAATTAGTCATCACAGATCTTTATGAAGAAAACTTTTGCATTTTTAATATGACAGATTCGTAAGTCACTTTATTTTATTTCTAAAAATAAAGCTTTAAAATGAAAGGCTTTTTTCAGATAAGAAACCATTAGCTGAATGTTTTGTTCAGCCCTAAGTTATTTTCTTTTCACTTTGCCAAAACATAATTAAGAAAACCTGATAATTTTAATTCCCTTAAAAACAGTGTTCAGTTTTGCCAATGAACTGAAAAATCAGTCATATAAAAGCCCAAGTATATTATCTGCAAAGATGCTCTTACCAACAGAATTACCTGTAGCTCTACTGGAAGTTATAACATTTTAGGGCTAAAAAATGATTGTAAAAACAGTCCACTGGAAAGCTTCTTTGCAAGTAAGTTTTACAAGTATTAAAGGTCATGTTAAATAGAACCATTACCAACTGGTGTCCACAGAACTATGGGATACTATTCTCTCTGAGTGAGGTCATGGACCTCTTCAGTAAGGCCAGGAAATAAAAAGAGCTAGGAAGATGTCCTGGAATTGGCTGGGATAGAGTCTTCCTTCTAGTACCAGTTACAGTGCTGCATTTTTGACCTAGAATGAGAACATTGTTGACAATACACTGATGTTTTAGTTGTTACTGGGTAGTTGTAACATCTACACTAAGGACTTTTCAAGTTTCCCACACTTGGCCAGGTACACAAGAAGCTGGGAGAGCACAGCCAGGACAGCTGACCCATCCTGGCCAGAGGATAACAATCATGATGATCATCATCTTCCTTTGCTACCCCATTAAACTGTCTTTATCTCAACCTGTATTTTTTTTTCCCCTCCAATCTCCCCCCAGTCCTCCTGGGGAGGAAGAAACATGAGTAAGCAGCTGCATGGTGCTTACTTACCCACTGGGGTTAAACCACAACAGAATGAGGAACGACAAGTAAAGTGAGAAACTTTCCTTTTTCATTTATTTAGCTCATTAAAAAAATTAATCATTGATTTAATAATATGTAATTAAATTACTCCACAATGATAATGTGGGGCTGGGGGAGGCTTGCAGAATAGGTGCAGCTACAGCTGACCAACCAATGAAAGATGTTAAAATAACATGAGCATGTTATTTAAAAGGGTCAAGATTGGTCTCAAACCAAATTTAGCCCAGCTGCCCATGCAGCAGGAGTAAGTGCAGACACACGTGACAGGAGATTTTTAACTCCCAGGCTGAAGGGAAGCAGGATAGCAATCAGAGCTAAACAAGAACAGAAACCAAACCTGGAAATGATGGCATTCCACACACACACACCCCCCCCACGCCTCCCCCAAAATATAGGAGACCAGTCAGGTCAATGAGAAAGTTTCTGTGAGAAAAGTTATTAGAGCATTAAATTAGACCAATTAATTAGTACAACAGGAACTTACAGTACAGGCTGAGTTGCCCTTTGATCCTACCTTGTGAAGTCCTACCACCTCTCTGAAAGGCAGCTGTGAGGGAATAAATGAGAACCGAAAGCAGTGCTAAAGCTGAAACCACTGAAAACTAAAGTTTTCAGGGTGGAGTAGATCTTTGAAAGATGGGTAGCAAGAGTTTGGGACAAAATCCTAACAAAATCCTACCATAAGGATACAAATGTATTCATACATATCTATGTACACACAGGCACATAAATATATAGAAAACAGCCTAAAGTTTGTAAATTTGAGTGTCTGAAAGTAACAGAGTATTAGCTTCAAGCACCACAAAACCAAACGCCAGTAGGAATTAAGTATTTCTATTTTTTTATGAACCTGTAATTAACCTGTGTTTTCTCCCAGTGACTAATACAAGCCTGGGAGACTGTAAGTTTGGAATGAAATCCTGATGCAGCTAAAGGAAGTAGCTGAACTCCATTTGCTTCACTGCACTAAGGAATGTGTAAAAGTCGAACTTCCACAATCTCTAAATGAAGGTCAGAGCTTTCAAAAGCCACCTTTGTTCCCAAGTACCCTGCTTCTGATGGCGGAGCTTCATTTGCTGTGGGTGTTAATTCAGATGGACTCATGAAAACTCACACTTAAAAAGGAACTTTAGCCAGGCAACAAAAGAAGATGACAATCCAAAGGGAATAGCCTGAAAATATATAAAGTCTTTCTTAAAAATAAAGATGAAAATTCTGAGACCTGCACTATTTCTCTGCTCCGTCCACCAGATAACATTGCTCTCTCAAAACATCACATCTTTCACAAGAAAATCTATTCCAGAAGATTTCCATTTCAATTTTAACAACTCAAAAAATGCTGGGATTACCCACCAGTTTTTACTCCTCACAGCCTTTACACCACTTGCCCTTCCCTGAAGATCTGCCAACTCCATGCCAAATGAGGGTCTATGTTGGTCCTTGTGTCAGCCTTTAACTAGGCTGTACTTCATCAACTGATGTGCACTCACGCCCCAGACTGTCTACAGACTGTCAGTGCCACGAAGAGTGCGTATGGTAAATGGCTGCGTTCACTGCGCTGACATTCAAGCATTACTTGTTGCTTAAGCCTGTTCACTGCCCGGGCAATCCATCTGCCTGCCGTGGGGAAGGGAGCGCCCAGTTCAGCTCTGTAATAGCAAGCCAACTCTTAAAAGAAGAAAAGACTGATAGCTGCAGCATAGCATTTCTGCAGCAGAAGGCTTATGCTGGAAATGCAGACGGAGAATCCATACGCTGTCTTGCAGGCTGCTGCGCTCTCTAGAGGGTACTCACAGCAAAGGAAACTGTGTTCATTCCCAGACTATTAATGAATTCGCAAATTACTGTTGGAATAGTAAAAATATTACAGATGATCACGGTACAGCGTTTCAACAGAATGCAGGGGAAACTGGCTAACAAGATGCTCTCGGGATCAAATCACACCGTTTTCTTTACTCCTCGCCAGTTCAGTTACCAGCTTTTCTTCCCCTTCTCTCTGAGATCTGTGTTTCCCTTCAGCCTTCAACTGCCAGTCTATACCAACACCGAAGAATTCTGGAGACAATAGCACACAACGGGATCTGGTAACTAGTGAATGTATATGCAAATGTAGGAGAGGGTAACACAGGAAGGATAAAATAACAGCTAGGAACAGGAGATAGTGGGAGCTACGGTGGCAGTTATAGGAGCTCCAGGAGGTTTATTTCCTCAACCAGAATATTTTCATTAATGAATGACATAAATAAGGTATATTTAGTGAACATCAATGATATAAAGCAGCAATATAAAGAGACTAGTATTACCAAATGTATTACCAAATGTAATCCTTTCAAAAAAATAAACACAACTCTGTCATTTTAAAGAAACATATAGAAGGAGTGGCATCTCTGTGTCTGGCTTCTTTCATTATTTTAAAAGAGACCACTGAATGACCAGTAAAAACATTTGGGTTGTGTTTTCAGAATGTGATCCAGACAATATTTAGCATAACATATTAAGTTGAACTGATTTTACTTTTTTGGTGTTTTATTTCTGCTGGTAGAACTACAGCCTACTCTGTCCTTTACACAACCACACAGAACCCTTTATAGTCAGGTAAACATACAGTAGGAACAGGTTTAACTGCAGTACTTACTTTTGCTTGGTAACGAAAAATATGTTGACCCATGTCAATTCATAAGTCCTTCCTGAATAACGACGTGAAAATCCAGCATTTGAAAGAGTTTCACACATATATTAAAAAACCCCCAAACCACACAACAAATCCAAAAAGAAAGAGGGAAAAAAAAAGACCCAAAAGTAGAAAGACAAAGAAAAACCCTGTAAGTTTTACAGCTCTGACTGCAAAATACTCTGCCTGGCAGCTCTAGGAGAAATACAACTCTGTGTACTTGTACATGCTCTCCCCATTAGAGGAGGAGTCTGTTTTGCAACACTTATGTTCCTTGCTCCAGGCAAAACAGTGATTCTCTTCAGTGCAAGCAATGTTTGGAGTGTGACAGCTTTAAAGGTGAGAGGTGTACTCTGGAGCACAGGAATGCATCAGCAGAAAAGGATTATTTTTAAGCATCAGCTACACACGCCACAGGTTGTTGTGGCTCCCATTAAATACTTCTTCTATGATTTTCATTTTTACAGGAAAACTAATACCCCTTCAACATAAACTGCACCCATAATACCCCCTGTGCACCAGTAGCCCACGTTTTACACTATAGAATAGTAGGAGGGAAAAATATTTTTATGACAGAATGAAAGGTGTTGGTTTTACATCAAAAAGCTGACTCAATAGATGGAAAAAAAAGTTGTTGGGTTTTTTAAAAAATTTTATTGGCTTTCTCCTGAGATTAGAAAAGATCTCAGGTTATGCAATAGGGCTTTGAATTTTACGGACGAACTCAATTATTCACAAGTAATCATCCTCTACTTAACTGAAAACATTTTTACATATTCTTATTAATGCTCTCATTAAATCACATTTTTATCTTTTCTGCATCTGTGCCAGTGGACTGAAAATAAAATGCATGCATGTGTAGTGAAAATTCTTTTAATTAAGAAGACTGGGCAAGAACATTGTTTTTCCTGACGAAACGGGGTTTCTGCAGCGTGGATGTTAAGTTGCTATTTGAGTCAAGTCTCTCCAATCAAGGTCAGAACTGCTCACATCTTGTGACCAAGCAGACATTCTGCAGACCATTTCAAGCCATGAGTAATCATATGAACAGTTTCTTGGCAAGGCAGGCAAACATTTTGAAGTAAGGCATACGTACCTTGTAATCTACCCACAGAGGGATTATAAAACTTCAGGTGTGTTTCTTCAGTATGGTTTGGGCTACTCTAACTGCCAGCTGCTGCTGAGAGGAGCAGTTTCACTCTGCACCTCCACCTGCGATGCTGCCTTCCACCCATCATGTGCTGCTGTTACTACCCCTTTGACTCCACGTTAAAATGGTTTAAGGAGCTAAACTGGTGGAAGGCAATTCCTCTTTTTTTCCCCTCCTATTGTAAATTTCTAAACAGGCTGCGTCTGAGGTCAAACACTGGTGATAGGGGAACGGAACGCATAGCTGGCAGTAAAGACTCAGTTGATTGTATCATAAAACTATGCCCTAAAATTGATCACATGCTCACAGCGTTCAGCCAGCTCTGAGCAAATTCCACCACTCACTCTCTGTGTCAAAAGGGATGAAACTGCTCCTGGTAAATAGGGAACCTGTGCTTGAAAAGATGCTATCACCTCACAAATGAGAAAAGGACCAGAAGGTAGAGCCTAACAAGCATTTCACCAGTCAAGGGGAAAAGAAAAGGTAGCAGGCTGTGGCTGGCGGTTTTCTTTCTGCATCTGCTTGCCTCTGCTAAACACAGGGAGCAGGAGTCAAGAAAGGTTAGATCCTGCCTAAGGAGGAGATTTGCAGAATGGAAGTAAATCCAAGCCATCACTACCTTAATTTCTGTAAGAGGAGCATGTCATGTTAAGGTATGCATGTTCGTTTTCCCCCTATCCAAACCACTCTGGAATCTGGTCCATTGCAAAGCCAAAAAACCTAATCTCTAATGGTTTCGTGAAAGACAAGGTGACGGATGAGAGTTAAAAACTATCACTGAGCTCTGCAACAAGGACAACTTCAGACATTTATACCTGTGCTATCCAGTTCACAGCCAGCTGATGTAATGCAGCCGTGGTAACTGTGGCAGCAGGCAGTGCAGTGTGAGATAGTTCTTAAATATTTCCCCAGGATTTTGAGTCAGTTTTTTCAGGTTTTAATGACTACTGTGTGCCTCTGGCTACGCTACTAGCAATATTGAAGCCAGTCAGGCAAGTCTGTACAAGCACACTCAGCCTCTGGTGGAATACTGCCAAGGAAAGGAAACTGTGATCCTAGGCACAGGATTAAGGACAATATTTTAAGGTAGTAGTAAGATCCCATATGCACAGAACACAGGTCACCCACATTCAAGAAGAATTCTTTTGAATTAGGACAGGTGAAAAAAAAGGTCACCAAGAAGAGGTAAAGGCTCTACAGCTTATTTGTTAAAAACTGACTGACAGAACTGGGCTGGTTTAATGTGGCAATGTAAATGTTGAGGCAGAAAAGGGAACAGGCACTTACATGTCCCTGTAAAGATAATGTATGTCTACAAATACAAAAGAGAGTAAACACTGGAAAAGTCCAGTAGCTGTTTAGCCTAGAGAACAATGCTGGAGGATAAAACACAGGTAGAAACAGAATATAAAGTCAGGCAGTAAACCTACAATTGGAGCAGACTTTCAACAGGGTAAAAAAAATAAATAAAAAAGCATAGCTACTTCTAGAATAGAGCTTGGCCAGTCTCTGAAAGGTATTATTAACTTGAATAGTCCTATGTCATGTAACTGGTGTATCCACTTTAGAAATCTGGTTTAGGTCAGCATCGTAAGCCGTCCCTATAGTCTGCAACAAAGGATTCTTCTGTGGCTGGTCTAGAAGCATAAGAATTTAATTTCCAGAGATTGATTTATTTAGAAAAGTTTGTAAGTTTAAAAAATGTTAAAATAAGCTATTAAATTCCAGTCCTTACAGGCATTAACAGATCATTAATGGAAAGGAATGTTTAGAAAATTGAGAGAGCAAGGACCTAACTTTATTTTCAATGTAATGACTTTTATACAATGTAATGACTTCTGTATTGGTACAACCTCACCCTCAGTGAAGTCATTCTGCATCGTAGCTCCATCAGACTTCTGGCATTTAGTCAGAACAGAATTTCACAGCCCTCAGAAAAAGCAGTGTCATGACTGCAAGCATATAGGACTGGGAGAAAGGCAGGAAAGAAGATACAAGTTGGAGGAACCAACCAAAGGAAGCAGTAGGGTTTTAGGAAAGGACTTTACAGCTGAGAAAAATTCTGAAAGGAGCGTGTGAGGCAGTGAGACTCAAAGGGCATATGACAGAGAACTGCAGTCTGTCTACCTTTCCCACAGACTTTATCTACAAAAACCTCCAGCCTTCCTTGGAGTTTAACAATTTGTGTTGGGGTTGTGGCTGTTTGTCCCCGCCTTTCCTCCACAACCACCACTACCCTCCACCCAAAAAGCCCAACCAAAAAACACCAACCAACCAAACAAAAAAGAAATAACAAACCAAACAGGGCAAGCCTCTTGTTTTAAACTTACAGGAAAGAATATATGAAATAAAATAGGGATGACATGACAATTCAGAGAACTACAGAGAAGACACGTTCTTCTTTTACTGCCTTCATTCTTTACCATGACCTCTTCAGCTGAAGCAGCAGCAAAATCACTGAGGAGTAAGTCTCTGGAGCAAATGTACTTACAGGATAGTGACTGGTTCCATGGCCACACTTACATCAACCATGTGCCTCAGAAGTCCTGCCTCTTTCCTCGTCACACTGCAGGTTCACCCCAGGAGTAGGCAGCAAGGACCCTAGGACCGGGATGTCCTTAGCCCATGGTGACTACCATTTGGGCAGAGCTACAGCCCACGCTTGCTGAAAATGGCCTGTGACAGGCTGGCAGCTGAAGCCATGCCTTCTCATTTACCCAGAAGGACCCCAAGTGATAGCAAATCCAGAACATTGTGCATCCACTCCCTATCATCAGAAATAAAGCCCTTCCTTGTTTCTCCATTTTTGGTCATGGCCAAAAAACACTGATGCTTATTTATATTGGAGATTTGTTCGCAATACATACCACATTTCCAGCCTTTACATTGGTGAGTCTTTTCCACACGTCCTTTGCATCTCTCCAAGCAAAACCACCATCACCATGACATCCAGGGCCTTGTGCTGCTGTATCCATTCCCCAGACCTCTGCGTCCATCTGCACTCTGGGCACCTTATTCTTGCGCTCCTGTTCTGGGATATGTGAGGTCGCCACTTGCCACAGAAATCCCCAATCATCTTTTACCCTCAGACACGCTGGTGATCTTTGCATTAACACGTGGTGGATGGTCACACAGTGGGATCTCACTTGGTGTGATCTCTGTGTGCAGGTGTAGCGTTGGGAGCCAGGTAGTCATGGGGAGCCTGGAGACTGTGCTGGTGCAGCTGATGGCAGCACAGCGGGAGCTGTTGTGGGGAAAAGAAGGGAGGACTGCCTGATCCTGAGCTCACTTTCCTGGGGTGAGCCAGCCCCACGGCTGTGGCAGGCAGGACTCCTGCCAGAAGTGAGGTCACTTCTTATCTTGTGTGAAAGTTGTCCTTTAACTAGTGATGAAGTACTCCATCTACCACACTTGCTCACGGCTGCAGCCAGTGCAATTCCTCATCTGATACAGGAGAGATTACTGGGTGCCTACTAAGTGAGGTACAATGTGAAGACCTAACTAGCTCTAACCATGCTGAAGAATACTGAAAATCCTACAAGGCCTGAATGAATTAATGAAAAAAATAATTAACCAATTATTCTGGTTTTAAAGAAGTTGCTTCCATATGTTTATTTTTGTTTTGAAGTGATAAGCACATCTTTGGTATTTATAAAAATGAAAGGAATATGCTTGTCATCACCAAGAGCTGTTCGTCAGGAATCATCCATGCAACATGATGTCCAATATCAGAAAAAATACTTTGATATATTTTTAATACTGACTGAATACTAAGCACAACATTATCTAACACAGCCTTTTACCACTTGCCCTATAAATACCTGTAAAAGCTGTACAAGTCCAGCATGTTCACCTGAGTTTATCTGTTGATAAAATAATTACTTTTTTCTTGGATGGAATCATTGTACGATTAAGCCATGCTTGATCACTTGACTACTTCCTAGAGAGATTTGTGAAATGTCTGTGTCTATTTTAATTGTGAATTTGCAGCAAATCCATAGCTTTCATGGATGCCTTCCCTGAGTATCTCATTCTCTCACAGTTGGCACAGAGTTCAATCATGGTTATTATTAAAGCAGAACTGGAACATGATGGAAGAAGTGGAGACCACATCTTAATTTCAGTTCATTATTTCTTACATTTCTGTGTCAAAACCTCTCTATTTTCCTCCAATTTAGCCATGCAGAGAAAAGGAAAAACATATCAATTGTCTACAAATAGGTTTTCTTCTCATGGGAACATTAATGAAATAAAGATGAAATTCATCCTGACTGAATTTTTTTGCTGTTCAAATGATAAAAACAGTTCTGTATCACAGAAGCCCAGTTGATGAGACATGTACATATTTAAATACTGGGGTAAGAACTATCCATTAAACTATGCTGCCATGAACACAAAAGTAGCATTTATGCAGAAACATACTCTCTGTACTGTTAGTGACAGACCAGCCAACCCTGTCAGAGGTTAACTGAGCTCTTTGAGATTTAGCTAAAGTTACCCTACCATATAATGAGTAATTTCTTATTGGATATTTTTACTGTTCCAAAAAACCTACTTACATTTCTAAACCAGAATGAATTTCCACAAAACTACATCTAATTAACACAGTATGTCCAACAGAATCTCATGTTGTTTGGAAAGACGAATGGAAAAAGAGGTGGTAATAAAAACAGGCTTCCAAAGGACTTGTCTCCTAGTTATTTACAATCTCTCTTAAACTCAGTCCCTAAAAATTTTCTAAGAATTTGTCCTACCCATTATAGTAAGGCAGATACAGCTTTTTTAAGGACAATAAACACAATGGTTGATAATGGATTTGCCCTAATGTACTTGTCCATGACGTTCTACTGATGGCCACCAGTGCAAGCCAAGAGCAGTGCCTCCTGAGTGATGTCTATATTCAACCCTGACTGCAGTAGAATGGCTACTCAAAGATCTTTTTGGAAGCATGCCTGAATCTTTAGTGTTCCTTGCTCCAGAACAATCTCAGGTCTCTTCTCTACCTTCAGGTTCTGTCAACTGTGCTGTCCAACAAACTGGAAAAATCTTTTGACTTTTTGTATTAGGAGTTTTCCAAGTCCTATCATATATATAATTTAATATAACATATGATGAGATGTATCTATATTAGAAGAAAACTCTCCCTTAAGAATGTATTCAATCCATGATGAAATAAATAATAATGCTCACTTACCAAAAATATATTGCTAATCAAAATCACGTTACATGATCATTAAGAATCACACTGTTGTCCTAACATCTGAATACTCAGATGTTGTAGATGAGCAGTATTTCATTGCCTATTGAGCATTCTTTACCTTAAGAAGAAAGCTGCTGTGTTTTGTGTTAGCCTGAATGATTAATGTGCTACTTTATAAACCAGAAATGCATGCTTGCTTGAAATGATTCTCTTTCCCATGTAATATTTCTTGGTCATGGTTGGAGAAGAGATAGTGAACCAGACATACCTTTCATCTGACCCAGTCTGATTGTTCTTCTGACACTACTTAGAGTTTAAATGAAGAAATGACAACAACCAGATATATGATGTGTCTTTCCCTCCTGTATGTGGACATTCTCAGATGCAGAGAACTCGAAGGAAGAAGTATCTGCAATCACTAACTATGTGGTCCTTCAGAAACCAGTGAAAGAAATAGCCAGATCCCAAACAAAACATTTGTAAATAGTTTCCTTATATCAAGGATACCAACTGTTCCACTTAATTACTTTCAACCCCAGATTATACAAAGGGACTGATTCACCTTTTGACCAGAACCATACATTTTAATTAGAAGAAATCATATAAGCACCATCAGCATACTAAAAGCATTATCACTGATCCAGTTACACAGTTTAATACTGACATAATTACTAAGAATTAATCTTTCATTAACTATCCTTCTCTTCGTTGTGTTTTCAGGTTTTTTTCCTTCCCCTCCCCCCCCCAACTTTGTCCACTGTGAGTGATGAGCATAATTGCAAGAAGAAACCTGTCCATACTGATGATAATTGTCTCTCTCCTTGGTAATTACTAACTTTTCTTTCTAGCATTCAATCAAATTTTGAATGTGATATTTTTTAAACAACAAAAAATTAGTTACAGTGTCTAATTTATGTTTTTAACTGATGTTGTTCTAATGTGGTTAATCAAAACTGGAAGTATATCTTATTAGTGGGTTACCTCTACTTTGTTTAGAATTTTGTTTCTGTGTATTACTATGAAAATCCAAATTCTGCAGAGATGAGCAGATAGTTGAAAACTAGCAGTAAAAATGGCTGTGACAATTTCTTACAAACCATTGACTGAAAAGAAGGAACACATGGAACTGTACAAATATACAACCTGAAGAGACAGATCCCGGAGACTGGAAAACCAGTAACTTCACATAATTTGCTCAATCCATTTTTGGGACACAGCACAATAATAAGAAAAACTTCCATGGAAAGCAATATAAAAAATAAAATGCATGGCAAATAAACAATATAATGTACACTCAAAGCACTCTGACAAATAGAACTTGGATATGAATTATGTTTGTTTTCTTGGTAGTTGAGCATTAATATCCCAGCAAGACTGCCTATCTGCAGGGACAGCAGCTGGTTTTATATTTTATTTTGTTCTTTAATCTAAAATAAGAATTTTTATTGAATGTACATGCCTTGTTCTTTGTACATAACAATAAATGGCTTTTTCAATAGAACTACATATTTGAAAAAAACCTCCATAAATACTTTAAAAATTCTGGGCAGAATCATTAAAAATACAAAGCCTTGTAAGATTATTTATGAATCACTCTCAGAAGCAAATAGAAAAACTAATGCTAATTTTGTCTATTCAAGCTGTTTCTCCTGTAAATATTCATAGAAAAGAGTAAGGAACTACCATCACAAAATTACAGAAAATGGAGTGCACAGAACATAAAGTGTAAATGCAGCAAAAGAAATTTCTTCAAATCAAACTATTGCTATACTCCCTTAAGGCCAAACATGCTCTGCTTGATTTAAGCACCCATTTGAGGTATGGCTTCCCTAACAAAATTTAAAATCCTCATTCTGACCTTAGGAAGGGAATGAAAAGAGTCTAAGTCCCTAATTTCTCATGACTCAATGAAGAGAAGCACTTTTGAGAATTGAAAAGGCAGAGGTTTCAATAGCCCCATTAGGTGTTTAACCAGTCTCACTCTACTTTTTCCTCATGTCCAATCCAAATTTCCTTTGTTGCAACTTCTGACCACTGCCTTCTCAGACCATATACTTTTTGGAAGAGTCTGGCCTTTTAAGTAGTTAAAGAATGTAACTAGATCCTTTATTAATGTTCTCTTCATCAGGCTAAACAAACCGTGTCCCCTCAGCCTGTCCCCGTGCACTGTAAGCTCCAACCCACTAACCATCCAAGGGGCGATCTGCTCCAGTTTGTACCTTGTACTGGGGAACCCAGCACTACAGCTGCAGCTACCCACCCTCTCCGTGGAAGAGTGCAATGTGTGCTTGCCTGTTTTACAGTAAGAGTGCATTGTTGGCTCATATTCAACCTGGCATCCCTTGTAAATCCCCAAATCCTTTTCAAGAGGCTTGCTCCCCTGCCAGCTGGTTCCCAGCCTGTCCTGATGCACGAGCCTTTTCCATCTAAGATGCAGATCTACACGAGCCTGCATTTTGCCCATGCCTTGAGTTTCTTAAGTATTCTCTGACTGAAACTCTGCCACTTGTCCTTTCAGCCTGACCTCACCCCCTAATTTACTACCTTTTGTAAATTTGCTAATGCTGATGCATCATCCATGTCACTGATGGAAGTACTTAACATGGGACCACCACTAGATGGCCAGAAAGTAAAACTAGCTCTGCAAATAGGGGCAAGAATGCTGTGTTGTCTTCCCATGCCACCTGAGATATAGGTACTGCATATTCCTTACAGAATGAAAATTTACCAATGTTCACCAATTTGCAGAACAAACAGCCTAAATATGTTTGGGCATGCAGAGCTACATCCTGAAGGAACTTCTGGTGCAGAAGGTTAAGCAGTTATGCATCAGGATGGTGGAAAGTAGATGGCCACACTCCTTGTCTTGATTTAGATGAACTTCAGGATCTTATGTACCAGCCTAGGCAAGAATCCAGCTGATAGTATTCCACTCAGTGGGTATGGCAGCTGGAAAGAGAATGTCCAGGTACTCAGGGACAATAAGTCGAACCATACAAGACCAGATCAAATTATCTGAAGAGAGTTTAGCTGCTTAATACCTGATAGGAATATGCACATAAACATTATAGAATTTCTATGGTAATAGCTTAAAGCAGTGTCTTATCATTACATGGAATATTTAGGTTTCCAAGACTGTAGTTTATTGTTACAAAATAAGACCTTTTTACAAAATAAGACCTTTTTTTTCTTTTTTGGTACTGATTATTTCCTTGAGAATGTTTCTTATTTCTTTTTGTAAATCTCTTTTTATAGCTTTTCACTTTAGGATGGCAGAGCTGAACATCTAATACCTCAGCCTCCATTTCAAAGGCCCTGTTGCCCAGACAAGAGGAGAGATTTTCATCTTATGTATGTTGAAATGGCACAAGAAAATGACATAGTTATGTAGGGACATACTCATGTTTTCAAATATAGTTTGGCATCTCAAGTTTCACTCTTCAATGCCTGTCTAAGCTAGGTTATGTTGCTTTTCCAGTTATACATAATCTTTCATTATTGTGCAATCAGAAGCTTTCTTACAAAGATAAGCTGTTTGCTGCGGAAGGAGCTATAGCTGTAGAAAATTGAAGTATTGGCTTCTTAGTAAAACCCTTATTATTAGTTTGCTGATATGTACAAATAAGTAAATGGAGACAAAGAACAAAGATATGGATGTGGTTTTGTTGTAGGTGTCCTCCTTTGAGGAACCTTTACAACAGATGTGCAGCGTTTGACATATCCACACAACTTCATTAGCAGAGAGTTGATCAAATGAAATTCATGGTGTATGAAATCAGTTGCCTTCTTCACTTACCCATACATAGAAGGTACAGGAAATGCTTTTGAAAAGGGAGATCTAAGGTATAGGTCAAATCACCTGGTGGGAGGAATCAGGAGCTACCAAGCTTCTGGAGAATTCTGTTTGCTTGTTGCTTTTTAAAGCAAAAACACCCTTGTGAAATGGGGTTTTTCAATTAAGCACCTATCATAGTTGATAATCTGCTGTCCCTTTAAACCACTTTTCAGTTCTAACGTATAATCAAGTGTGCCAAAGTTATTTATAAAAAAATATTTCTCATTTCTCTAACCTGTTCTCAAAGTCGTCTAACAATAGAGATTCTGTATTTACAAGCAATTCTGAAGATGATTTTTTCCCACTATTCTTGCAAAAGCCTGCCTTTTACTGTGATGCAACAACCAGAGTTGCAGATGTTTATCTTAACTTACAGCACACAATATGGCACCCAATACTTAGTCTACATATCTGTGTACCTCATTCATAGGCCTTTCAAAGTATTTACAAGTCTACTTCAGTTTTAAAGTCTGTCATTACAAGTGTAATATGCAAACGAAATGCAATCCATGGAAAATCTGACTTTTTAAGCATACAAAAGAACTGCTCTCGTTCATTGTGGATTAAATACGTGAATTCGTGTTCTGTAGACATATATTTAAAATGCTTTACAGAAATAAAGCCTTGGAAAATATCCTTATTATTAGCTCATCTTCATCCTGGTAGACTAGACTGCAGTATCTCTCAATCAAAGTACATAGTTCTAGATATTTAAAAAGCATAGAAAGAAATACAGATTTTTTTTTACTGTCCTCCTTTCTTTTGTATTTGCTTTTTTAAAATGCAACTTTTTTTTTTTCCCTAACAAGAATGTTGTCTGTTGATTATTTTGATAAGTGTTGTATTTTCTCCCATAAATCCTGCTCATTGTTTTGCCATTTCCTGCTCAGGCTGTCTAAAGTGAGTATTTAATATACTGTTTTTCAGTCAATCATTTAGAACCATTTAGAAGACTCCATATAGTGCCTTTTTGCATGAATTATGATTAATTCTGTTTAATTTTTAAAGGTTTAAAAACAGGATCAATTTTTTAAATTAAAAAATAGTCGTTTGATTACAGTAATAACATAAGTATAACACAAGACGTGAATCACGATGTAACAACTCATGTTGCCCAAACTATGAAAGAATAAGATACAGATCTAGTCAGTCTCTCCAAGGATGCTATTTCTGTATTTACTGTCAATACCATGTTCTCTTTTACGAGACCTAGTTTCATGCCAACTAAAAATTAAGTATGATTGATCACACTTGGTCTGTGTTATGTATCTGTATTGTCTTTGCAAGGCTGTAGCTTTAAAATGGTAGAAAATTCCTAAGATTTGAATAATTTTTAGTGTTTTACCTCAAGTATCTGAATCAAGATTGTACTTCAGCTATAAAAACATGGTTGATATTCAGTAAGTATAGGCTGTTTTTCTTTCCCCCACCCTCCCTAAGCATCAATTAGTGCTAACAGGTAAGTGTAGTTTATATGCGTTAGATGACCATCCATTGGCTGGTGTTTTAAGAAAGTAAGGATTCCCTGAAACAATATTCTAATACAAATGTATTCTTTCTTTTTTTTTCCCAAACATAAACAGTTATTTCCATACAGAGGAAGGTGGTTGGAGTAAATGGCTGCTGAAGCAATTAGGAAGGAGGGGTGCATTTCTTTAAAAAGACAGAGAAATCTATCTAGGTTGGAGCATTGGGCAATCATCAGTGGAATGGAATTTTTCCAGAACAAATGCCAGATTCTGCACCTGGGATGGAGTAATGTTGGCACAAGTGTAGAGTGGGAAAGTAGCAGCAGGAGAGCTGCCCTGCAGAAGGGGATCTGGGCAGCAGCCAAGGTCTGTGCCCTGGCACCCCAGAGGGCAAATCCCATCCTGGGGGCATCAAACACAGCAGGACCAGCTGGCCAAAAGTGGGGATTGTCCCACTGTATTCAGCAGTGGTGCTGCCTCACCTGGAGTGATGGGGGCAGTGCTGGACCCCACCCTTCAAGAAGGACGTGAAGGTCCTTGAATGTGTCCAGAGGAGAGAACAAAGCTGTGAGGGGGTGGAAGGAATGACCTGTGGGGAGCGGCTGAGGACTCTGGGCTTGTCTAGCTGGGAGAGAAGGAGGCTGAGGGATGACCTTGTGGCTCTCTGCAGCTTCCTGATGAGGGGACATGGAGAGGGAGGTGCTGGGCTTTCTCCTTGGGATCCAGTGATAGGACACATGGGGATGGTACAGAGCTGCACCAGGGGGGGTTCAGACCAGATGTGAGGAAGCATTTCTTTACCCAGAGGGGGTCATACATTCCCAGAGAGATTGACAGCCCAAGCCTGTCAGTGTGTGAGGCATTTGGACAATGCCCTTAACCACAGTTTTAACTTTTGGTCAGTGCTGAGGTGGTCAGACAGTTAGGCTAGGTGATTGTTCTAGATCCCTTCCAAATGAACTATCTTAGCCTAGTCTAGCCTATCAAAAAATACTGACAGCCTATTCTCCAGTATGGCCCAGAGATGAAATTTCAATCCCATTGTGGCTCAAAGTCGATGATGTTTGTGACATCCTTCAGATAAAAAAATTAACTTATACCTTCTCAGAACAGCAATGAAAGGTGCATGATAGCTAGTATATGGAAGTGCATACATGGAATATTTTAATGGTTTGGTGTGCTGGTTTTGTCTGCAATAGAGTTAATTTTCATCACCATGGGGCTGTGTTTGGGATTAGTGCTGGAAACAGTATTGATAACAAAGAGGTGGTTTTGTCACTGCTGAGCAGAGCTCAGGCAGAGCCAAGGCCTTTTCTGCTCCTCACATCACCCCACCAGTGAGTAGGCTGGGGGGGTATAAGGAGCTGGGAGGGGATACAGCAGAAACCCAACTGACCCAAGGGATATCCCATACTATACAGTGTCATGCTCAGCATACAGAACTGGGGGAAGAAGGAGGAAAGGGGGAAACATTGAGTGATGCCGTTTGTCTTCCCAAGTCACCATTAGGTGTGATGGAGCCCTGCTTTCCTGGGGATGGCTGAACACCTGCCTGCCTGTGGGAAGTGGGGAATTAAATCCTTGTCTTGCTTTGCTTGTGTGTGTGGCTTTTGCTTTACCTACTGAACTATCGTTATCCCAGCTCATGGCACTTCTCACTTTTACCCTTTTGATTCTTTCCCCCATTGCACCAGGAAGAAGTGAGCAAGCAGGTGCTGGTTAAATGATGACACTTAGGAGGACAGTGACCCCTGACACCACTGATCCATGTACATTTTCATGTTGATACTACTTATTTTAATGCCTTTCATCACAACTGCTAGCTTCCTCTGCTCTGATGCCTCCCAAGTGACATGTGCTTGCTTATTTTGCAGGATCTATTGTGAACTGGATCTGGGAACTGGTTTCGGCTGAGAGAATTTTATTTGTAGTAGCTGGTACAGTGCTATGCTTTGGATTCAGTATGGGAACACTGATGTGTGTGGATAACACACTGACGTTTCAGCTCTTGCTGGGCAGTTGCAGTGGCTACATTAAGTCAGGGACCTTTCAGCTTCCCTCACGCTGCCAGGGGCACAAGAAGCTGGGAGGGCACAGCCAGGATGGCCGACCCAGCCTGGACAGAGGGACATTCCATTACAGGTAACGCTGTGATCCGGATATAACTGGGGAAGCGAGCTGTAAAACACGATCACTGCTCAGTAACAGACTGGGCATGAGCTTGGATTACTTTCCATTGTTGTTGTTATTATCACCATCTTCCTTCCTTATCCTATTACACTGTCTTAATCTCAATCCATGAGTTGGGGTTTTTTTACCATTCTCTCCTTCCCCTCCCCTTCCCTTCCCCCTCCCCCATTTGGGGAGAGAGAATGATGAGAGAGCAGCTGCTTGGTGCTTGGTTACCAGCTGGGGTTAAACCATGGCAGGATCACACTTGTCCACCTGAAAACAACTCGCACATTTGATCAGACCTTCCACAAAGAAAGATTTTGTTAGTTGCTCAGTTCAGTTCACAGTCTTACTCCACAGTCAGTTGTGTCAAAACGAAAGATAGGCAATGCACAGTGACTTGAAACATGGGGGTGTTCTTAATCTATGCAGGATAACTAAATAAAGTGTAATTTAATGGATGGAAATGAAGACTGAATGAAAACATTATATACTGTCAAATACTGAAAACCCGGAAGATCTTATGCCAGTGCTGCTGTTGGATGTGGAACTTTACCCTAAGAACCACTGCAAAATAGGTCAGGAACAGCCCTAGTAGCAACTGCTCTATATCCAATACCAAAGCATTTTCTCATTCATAAAAGACATTTTTGTAACCTACTCTTAATGATTCAGTGATGGACTTCCACAATCTGCCAAAAAACTAGAAATCTTCTAAAAAACCTGTCTTGTCCATAACATCTCCTAAACTCTTACAATGAAGTCCTCCTGATCTCTCACCTAAATAACTGCTCTGTGATTTGGAACTAGGAGTATTTGCTCTGTGTACCACAGAGAACAGATTAACCTGCTTCTTTCCTGCAGTGGCTTTTAAGTATTTGAAAATTGTTATCATATCCTCCTATTCTCATTCTCCTGTTTCTCAAGATCACAGATTTAAAGTTTTTTCCCCTTGTCATAGCTTTCTCTGGATTTCTGAGAAAGCTTTCTGCTTTCTCTCAGATTCTCTGTAATTATTCTCCTTCTTCTTGAAGCAAAACATCCCAAGAATGAATTAAATACTTCAATTTAGTTATTACCATTGCTGAAGAGTAGAATGAAAACCACACATTTTCTGAAATGTACTCTGCTCTCTATCTGACATGATATTTGTCCTTCTCACGAATGATTAAACCAGAAAATAGCCATATGCCTAACTCAGATAAAATATGCTTATCTGCAAAGAATAACTGAAATATATGGTGAAACAGAGTCCACCTTCTGCAAAGAAAGTACAGTTTCAATGTGCACACAAATTTCATATTCAGATACTTGAAACACATCAAACTATTCAAAAGGCTTAACGCTCACTCAGCTTGTGATCTGCTGTATTCTACAGATCCTTTCATTTTTGCAGAACTAGTATTTAGTTGTTCCCCATCCTCTTACAGTGTGGTTACTTTTTCCTACCTAAATCAGTGTTTCCATTCTTTCTTTTTTTGTTGTCTCTTACTATTTTACCACATAATTTAAATTTTAAAAGGCTATTTTTGATCATCTGTCATTGCAGCTCCACTAGACCAATTTATTTTCATTTGTTTGCTTATTAAATTAACGTTTAAGTATGCTAATAAAAATCCTGACTCATACTGTGTACAAGACAGACACATATAGAACTCCACTTGATAGAAACTTTTGATGCTGAACCCTTGATAACTCCCTCTGGTTTGATTTTCAAACTAGTTTTGTTTTCATATTAACATAATCTTGACCATGTTTCCCTGCTAGCTGATGAGGATGTCATGCGATACAGCATTGAAAGCCTTATTAAACCAAGACACCTAATATTTACTTTTTCTCTGCGAGGTCTGGTATCTGAGAAATTTGGCCTCATTTGTTCATGACAGAGCTGTTAAGTTACTCATCTGCTGGTTCCCCTCTTGATGTTTATAAGGAAGTATTTTGTTTGCATTTTTCTATTTCTGTCCTTCAAAATTAAACAGATTCCACTAGCTCTCCCTTTTGGTATTAACAGCATTCAGCAGTTCATTGAGACTGACTTCTTCAAAGAAGGTTAATTAAAATCTTTGGCCTTTTCACTTTTTGGAGAACTGAAATTCTCTTAATCTTTCTCTTACTTCTCTTGCTGTACCAGAGACATATTTCACATTTGCCACTTTCCCAGATCTCATTGAGAAAGCTGGTAATCATGAGCTGTAAGAAAACTAAAAAACTAAAAGCTAAAAACTAAAAAACTATAAACTAAAACTAAAAGCCTATGCTGTTTATAAGTTGGGGAAAATTCATTCCTATTCAAAAGCTTTAAACAGGGACTAAATCCAGGAAGCCAGGCTCAACAAGATCCAGCAATGCGTGCTTCCAGCTCAGAAGGCCAACCATATCCAACCATATCCTGGGCTGCATCAAAAGAAAAGTGACGAGCAGGCCAACAGAGGTGATTGTGCTCCTCTACTCTGCCCTGGTGAGACCCCACCTGGTACTGCATCCAGCTCTGGGGTCCCCAACATAAGAAATATGTGGACCTGTTGGAGTGTGTACAGAGGAGGGGCACAAAGATGACCAGAGCACTAGAGCACCTGTGAAGACAGGCCAAGAGAGTTGGGCTTGTTTACAGAACGCCCTGGGGAGACCTTAGAGCAGTGTTCCAGTACCTGAAGGGGCTACAGGAAAGCTGGAGAGGGACTATTTATAAGGGAATGTCACATTCTTTTGTGACAGGACAAGGGGTATTGACCTTAAGCTGAACGAAGAGTGGTGAGGCACTGGCACAGGCTGTGGCTCCCCCCTCCCTGGCAGTGTTCAAGGCCTGGTCCCTTGAGGGAAGGGTAGACAGGGCATGAACAGTCTCGGTAAGGAAAAGAAATATATTCTACAGTAAAATGTGAAAAGAACTCACTAGCAATATTTACTATAGTAAACAAAGCCATGGCACAAGCTTAAGCAGTAGTATGAATCTGTCCATACTACTAACAGTTAGCACACTCCTGGTCGAATTTTAGCATGTTCAAACCAGCACTCTTCCAGAGGGTGCACAGGAGTGCACACGGACAAGCCACACTGTTTTAGAGGAAAGACAGTTTAATGATATGCATATGGGATGTGTGGCACCACATGCTACTGGGGCTACAGATTTGCCCCTGGATCAATTCTCCAGGGGCTGAGTTCAAGAAGCATCTGGACGTTGCACTCAGTCCCGTGCTCTGACTTGGCTGATCCTGTGTGGAACTAGGAGTTGGACTCGATGATCCTTATGGGTCCCTTCTAGCTCGGATATTCTGTGATTCTATGATTTTACATACTGGTATAGACACAGCCATTTACTTTTTTTGGCCAATTAATAAGTGGTTTCCTTTATTTTGAGTGCTCCTATTCTGTATTTCTCTCAGTTTGTTGCTGATTTATACAACTATCTCCGACTTAACTGTTGCCATTTGACCTAGCTTCTAATTTCTTTGTGCTTCCTTCTTATATTTGAGGTCAAGCAATAACTTAATGATTTATTTGGGCTGTTACTCTCTACACTGTATACCCTCTGCGCTGGAGGAGTGTGTAGTAGTACAAAAAGTATGCTGTACTTGAGGCGATACCTGGTTTTCTTTAGTCTTTTCTTAGACCTACCTCCTGCAAAAAATTTACATATTATTTTTCAGAGCTGAAGTGTGATTATTTGGAATCTGATGGTTTTATATTGCTGTATTTGTCTCACCTAAGGATATCTGAATGGTCAAAATCCTTCAGTATCACTATCAGTGCTAATTGATTCTACATGTTGCTCATTAGAAGCTTTTTTTTCTTAATCTTTATAGGTTAATTGTGTTTGCTGGGTCCTCACCACAATAATTGTCTGTGTCCTTATTTCCTTTAAAAACTATTCAGAAATTTCAGCATGTTTGTCTCCCACTGAATTACATATTCCACACCGTGTCCAAGCAAACGTCACCAAGCCTCTCCTATATCCATTCATATAGTCACAGAACGTGAGCAGTTGGAAGGGATCTTGAGAGATCATCTAGTCCAGAGCAGGATCATCCAGACTAAATTGCACAGGAATGCAACCAGGCAGGTTCTGAATGTCTCCAGAGAAGATGACTCCACAGCCTCCCTGGGCAGCCTGTCCCAGTGCTCCCTGACCCTCACAGTGAAAAAGTTTCTCCTTATATTTACATGGAACCTCCTATGCTCCAGCTGGCACCCGTTGCCTCATGTCCTATCGCTGGCCATCTCTGAGAAGTACAGAAAGTGCAATCAACCTGTTATTAATTGGTATAGCAGAGAATCAGTAGGATAATTAATATGTATTACTATAAAAAAGATGTAGCTTCTTTGTAAGGGACAAAGGGGGATGAGGATGAAAAGGAGGTGGTGCTTGCTTGGACACTGGAAACAATGCAGTCAGATACATATGTTTGGAGGAAATTACCTGAAGTATTAAGTTAGAAGACTATTCTTAGGAAACAAGATTTTTACACGTGAGCAATGGTGAAACAGGAGCATATTAGTTTAGGATGCACCAACAGATATAAACTAGCTTTCTGAAGAGACAGAAAGGACCACAGCATCAGCCTGCAAGAATTAGTGAATTCTGTTCACTCAAAATCCAGCTTACTGGAAGCTTCCAGCAGCTTGTGACAGAATATGCCCTGAAGCTCACTCAAAAGGAAAGCTGTGAGACAGGCTGCAGCCCCAGATGAAAGGAAAATAAATTCTAATTAAAATACAGTGGTGTAGGTGCTAAAGAGAAATTCTCTAAACGCACAGGAGCAAAGAAGGACAGGACTGGACATAACAAGTCTCCATTGTGGTAAAGGAGCAGGCCTAACTTAGTAACGCAGCAAAATCCACATGGCTTTAAAGTATTTTTTAGTGGAAAAGGAACATAAAAACAAATTGCATTTGTATAACAATGTATACAGTTTGAGGGTAATTTCCCTAAATAAAAAACAGTTTCAAAACCATAAGCAAGAAACAGCTAGAATAGCAAAATCATGAAAAGGAAAGGACTCTGATCCCTATCTCTCAGTTAATCTCTCAATTAACAGTTGCTTGCTTACAGCATTAACTTTTCAGCACAGAGATTTCTGTCTCCTCATGTCTAAAAAATTCATAAACTACATCAGTAAATTACAATTTCATGTTTTTAAAGTGGTTATCAATGCTGTGATGGAAGCCTGCATCTCTTGATTTGGAAAAATTACTATTTTTAAAGTTGTAGTTTTTTTCCATTACAGATCTGCCAGAATGACTGGACTAGAATTGTATTTTTTTACAGCAATATTCCCTGTAAAATGAACATGCTACCTGGTATTAGTTATACCATTACTTAATATGGACTTTGTTAATGGACAAACTTTCTTCAAAAAGTACTGCCAAAACTTGGAGGTTTTATTTTGTTTCTCAGTAAAAATTTAGCAGATTATCATATGGTGCTTAACTACTGAGATGACGATGAAAACAAAACATTTCACAATATACTTAATAATAGGTTAGAAAACATCATGGATAGTTAAAATCATTCACACCCATTAAAATGTGAAAGAAAGTACACAAAAATATTTAGGTGTCATATTTTTTTCTCTAAATGTGCCAATAAGAGTAGTCAATAGGATTCATGTTGAAGGTAGGAAATGGAAAATACTAATTTCCTTTTTCTAAGAACCTAAAGTTATTGTAGAATTTAAGAGAGAAGGCAATGGCATGGAAAAAGTGCATGTCAGTGTGATTTAAACCACATCATGTATTACTCAGTTGCTCACTAGGTCACTAGACCTTTACAGTCTGAAACTATTACATGTAGCAATTACATCCATGCTTGTAAATCAAGCCATCTAGGAACATTCTTTGCCACTGGAACCTATTAGCCTATACTGCTGAATTGCTGGAATGTTATGACACAGTTTGGGTCCAAGTTACCAATTATTCTCCCAAACTACTGAGTATCAGGATGCACATCTGGAGCTTGCAGATGGGACCAGTCCCAGTAGGTGGTCTGGATGCAACTACAGTGTTTTGAAAGGCAAGGCAATTTAAAAGTCTGAAAAGAGAGTATTTCATATCAGTTGGCCTCCTAGTCAACAAGATACATTTAATTTACTAAAAACAATGCAGCTGTAATGACTGCCTGGCAGAAAGGAGTCCTGAAACTTTTTAATATGCATAGGGGACCTGCTGATATTGTACTTAAAATTTATATAGGAACAAATTCAGCACGGCTTTGCAAAGAGCAAAGCTTACCTGATCAACTTAATGGCTTTCTCTGATGGAATGACTACCAGTGGACAAGGGAGGAGCTATGGATGTCATCTATCTGGAATTCTGTAAGGCCTTTGACATGGTTCTCCACAAAATCTTTTAATTGGAGAGCAGTAGATTTGATGGGTGGACTGTTTGGTGTAAGAGGATTTGATTGGATGGTTGATGGATCAGTGTCCAGACGGAGATCAGTGACAAGTTGTGTCCCTCAGGGTTATGTACAGGGACCAGATCTGTTAATCATATCTCCAACAATGACACAGACTGTGGGATCGAGTGCACCCTCAGCAAGTTGAGTGGTATGGTCGAGAGATGGGATGTGTCCAGAGGGACCAGGTCAGAATCAAGAAGTGGGCCCGTGTGAACCTCATGAGGTTCAACAAGGTCAAGTACAAGGCTAGGAATACGGCTAGGAGCAATCCTAGTTATCAAAACAGGCTGAGGGATGAAGGAATTGAGAGCAGCCCCATGGAGAAGGAGTTGAGGGTATTGGTGGGTGCAAAACTGGTCATGAGCCAGCAATGTGCACTCAGAAAGTCAATTGTATCCTGGGCTGCATCACAAGAAGTGATGCCCCCACTGGAATGAGACCCCACCTGGAGTACAATGCCCAGCTCAGGGGTCCCCAGTACAAGACAGACATGGACCTGCTGGAGTGGGTCCAGAGGAGGACCATGAAGATGATGAGAGGGCTGGAGCACCTCTCTTATGAAGACAGGCTGAAAGAGTTGGTCTGGATCAGCTTGGAGAAGAGAAGGCTCTGGGAAGACCTTACTGTGACCTTTCCACCCTTAAAGAAGGCTTATAAGAAAGATGGGAATGGACTTTTAATAGGACTTATAGTGAAAGGGCAAGAGGTAATGGCTTTAAACTAAAAAAGCACAGATTGAGACTGAGTATACGGAAAGAATGTTTGACGAGGGTGGTGAAACACTGGCACAGGCTGCCCAGGGAGGTGATAGATGCCCCTCCCTGGAAACATTCAAGGTCAGGTTGAACGAGGCTCTGACCAGCCTGATGTAGTTGACAATGTCCACATTCATTGCAGGAGGATTGGACTAAATGACCTTTAAAGATTCCTTCCAACCCAAACTGTTCTATGATTCTCTGACTCAAAGAATAAACAATTATTTTACTTTTGTAAGTACATGTTATGATTATGAAACTGTAAGTGATGTTTTACATGTCAAAGCTGCATATGCTAATAAAGGATAATCTAAATGACACGAAACTTTACTGCCTGCTGCTTTATATATTTGAGGAATGTAATCATCCTGGCTATCTGAATGTTTTTTTAGTAAAATGGAGCTAAACAGGGCAGTAGGAATAGGGTGTGAGTTTTAGGTGTTACGGGTCACCTCATAAACTAAGGAGAAGTCTCTTAAATTCTAAAGCTGCAGAGGTATGGGTGCAGTGGAAGAGACTGTTCCTTCAGCCTAATGTTCATTACTGCTATTTGCCATATTTTCTGCATGTTAAAGGAACGGGATTAAGGGAATACCCTCAGTGTATAAAGTACTCTAATACGATTTAACCAATAATCTGATTACAGAATAAACTGTGCACTTCTCAAGTAGCACATGGTGAATATACATATATATATATATGTGAGTATATATATATGTATATGCAAACATGCACATACATGTATATAATCATAAGAAAAAGTTTGCATCACAGTACTTCTGATCTCATTTACAATTTAAGGACCACTGCCTGCCCAATCTATTACTACTACATCTTTATTATTCCTAAAAATTCTTTGTGTCTGACAAACATACCACACTGTTCAGTGAATAAAGAAAAGCCATCTCATTTTAGTCATGTAACACAGACTATAGAATACAAACATACATTTTTCAACAGTAAAGTGGGCAAAATGTTAAAAGGAGCTGAGCCATCCTCAGTGTCCATTAAATGAATTCCAAGTACAAATGCAATGTTCTAGGAAAGACTCAATTATTTAAATTTATTTAAAGAAAAGCTGATGAATTCATCCTGGAACAACATACTTTCCTGAACAGTCTACTTACTAAGTATGCACCCTGTTAGGGTATTAAAAAAAATTGCAGGAATGGATGTGGCAAATACTACATCTATAATATATGCAAAGTTGGTCAGTTTATCAGTGGCAGTGTTTGAGGTTCTTTACTGAAATCATTGTGTCTCTATATTTTATAAGGGGCAAAAGGTTTGGGACTGGATTTTAGTTTGGCTCTTTATGATTTTTTGAGGAATTCACAAGTTCTTTTCTTCCAGCTTAATGTTAAATGTAAAATCACAGTTGGTCTCAAAGGACACTCGGAAATGATGATAGCACAAGAGACAAGGCAATTAAAGTCAGAAAATTGAAAGAAATTTGTATGACTTTCAATATTAGGCGAGCTGATGATTTTTAAAAATCCCAGCGCCATGTATTAGCTGATGTATGCTAGACAATATGTGATTTAACTTGTATTAACTAATTAAGATAAACACCAGGGAGCTTTGGCTTCAATAAGATTACTTAAAAGGTTAAAGTCTTTCTCAGTGGCGTCAAAACTTCCAATAAAGCCATCTTTGTTTGGATAACACCCTTCCCCCAGTTCAAATCGAATATAAATAGTTGCCCGAGACTGATTTACAGTTTTATCAAAGTAAGAAGTTTCCAATTTCAGCTGGAAAACTAAGAAATAGAAAGACGCCTTCAAAATTATTAGCAGAGTCTCATCCAGACTGTGTCCTAGAAATCTTCACTGTTAACATAGTTGAAACAGAAAAGCATAAAGAAAGAGTATAGATCCACAATCCTAAGATATGTTCAACCCAGATGTCAAATAAATAAATAAAAAGGTAAATTTTTATTTTAGCTATTCATTGTATCTTAATTTGTAGTCTATTGTTATACTTTTATTCAGGTGTTCAATTGTTCATAAAATTCAAATACCTTAATATAGCCCGGATAGGAGCAATCATGCACTTTAAATATACAGCACTATCAAAAGAAAATAATAAAATTGAGAAATGTATTGTGTGTGCATAGGGAAATTGGAAGAAATTAGGTGACAGTTCCCACTTGAGTGAACAACTGTCACTAAGACACTATTAGTTATAGATAATTTAGTCAAAAGCAAAATTTAATGTTGCTACCTGGCCTATGTAGGCCAAGCAGCTCACAATTAGTAAGAGTAGCCTAAACTGAACCCAAATTGTAACAAGACAATGAGTAGCTGCCATGGTGATTTATTTCTTCTTGAACAAGATTGAAGGAGATAAAGCAAATAGCGTAGCATTTCAGAGAAGTGAAACAACTGCTGAATTAAGTGAAAACATGGCAAACAAGGACATGGGAAAATTACAGCAAGAGACCCAAACAACCAGCCCGTGTACACTCAGAATGAAAAAAACCAAGTACTTCTGAGTTACGTCATTTCATGTTCTACAGACTCCCAGGACATTCAGAGAACAGATGTAAGATCTCATTAACAGGGATTATCACAGAATCACAGAATCACAGAATTATCAAGGTTGGAAAAGACCTAGAAGATCATCCAGTCCAACCATTCACCTATTACTACTAGTTCCCACTAAACCATATCCCTCAATACAACATCCAGTCTTTCCTTGAACACCCCCAGGGTTGGTGACTCCACCACCTCCCTGGGCAGTGCATTCCAGTGCCTGACTACCCTTTCTGAGAAGTAGTGCTTCCTAATGTCGAGCCTGAATCTCCCCTGGCGCAGCTTGCTACCATTCCCTCTAGTTCTGTCACTGCCTACACGGGAGAAGAGGCCGACCCCCAGCTCACTACAACCTCCCTTCAGGAAGTTATAGAGAGCTATAAGGTCTCCCCTAAGCCTCCTCTTCTCCAGGCTGAACAATCCCAGCTTCCTCAGACGCTCCTCGTAAGGCCTGTGTTCCAGACCCCTCACCAGCTTAGTAGCCCTCCTCTGAACGCGTTCCAGAGCCTCAATGTCTTTCCTGTAGTGAGGGGCCCAAAACTGAACACAGTACTCGAGATGCGGCCTCACAAGTGCTGAGTACAGGGGGACAATTACCTCCCTGCTCCTACTAGTAACACTATTTTTGATGCAAGCCAGGATGCCGTTGGCCTTCTTGGCCACCCACGCACACTGTTGGCTCATGTTCGGCCGTGCATCAATCAGTACCCCCCAGGTCCATTTCCTCCACACAGTCCTCCAGCCACTCCGCCCCAAGCCTATAGCGCTGCCTGGGGTTGTTGTGGCCAAAGTGCAGGACTCGGCATTTGCTCTTGTTGAACCTCATGCCATTGGCTTCAGCCCAGCTCTCCAGCCTGTCCAGATCCCTCTGTAGGGCCTCGCTACCCCCAGGCAGATCCACACTCCCAGCCAATTTAGTGTCATCTGCAAACTTACTGAGGGTGCACTCAATGCCCTCATCTAGGTCATCAATAAAGATATTGAAGAGGACAGGCCCCAGCACCGACCCCTGGGGAACACCACTCGTGACCGGTCGCCAGCTGGATTTAACTCCATTTACTACCACTCTCTGAGCCCGGCCCTCCAGCCAGCTCCTTACCCAGCCGAGGGTGTACCCATCCAAGCCACGGGCTGCCAGCTTCTGCAGGAGAATACTGTGGGAGACAGTGTCAAAGGCTTTGCTGAAGTCTAGGTAGACCACATCAACAGCCTTTCCCTCATCCAGCAGATGGGTCACTAGATCATAGAAGGAGATCAGGTTGGTCAAACAGGACCTGCCCTTCATGAACCCATGCTGGCTAGGCCTGATCCCCCGGCCATCCCGCACATACCGCATGATCTCCCTCAAGACTATCTGTTCCATAACCTTCCCTGGAACCGAGGTCAGGCTAACAGGCCTGTAGTTCCCCGGATCCTCCTTACAACCTTTCTTGTAAATGGGAGTCACATTGGCAAGCCTCCAGTCTTCTGGGACCTCACCAGTCAGCAAGGAGGACTGATAGATAATGGAAAGCGGCTCGGCTACCACCTCTGCCAGTTCCCTCAGCACTCTCGGGTGGATCTCATCCGGCCCCATGGACTTGTGGCAGTCCAGTTGGAGTAGGAAGTCTCTGACTGTTTCTTCCAGAATCACAGGGGAGTTAGCATGCTCCCCAGCTGAGACTACCAGGTCAGAGAGAGGGGTACCCTGAGGATCTGTTTGACCTTTAAAGACAGACGTAAAGAAGGCATTCAGAACCTCCGCCTTTTCCTTATCCTCAGTGATCACATTCCCAGCCTCATCCAGTAAAGAGTGGATATTCTCCTTTGTCCTCCTCTTACTGTTAATGTACTTATAAAAGAGTTTATTATTCTTTTTCACCCCAGCGGCCAGGTTAAATTCAAGCTGGGCTTTTGCCTTTCTGATTTCACCTCTACACATCCTGACAACTTCCTTGAATTCATTCTCAGTTACCCGTCCCTCCTTCCACAGGCGGTAGATTCTCTTTTTCTCACGGAGCCTCAAGAGTAACTCCCTATTCATCCACGCTGGTCTTCTTCCCCGCCGGCTCATTTTGCGGCTCAGGGGGACCGCCTGCTCCTGCGCCCTTAAGACTTATACATCACTGGTGAGTTTTGCATAGCTATATTTGCCATTGGTAAACTGTCCATTATGTTATGGACAGTCTTTAGGTCACTGCCTGCTCAACTACCCAATCCCCATGGTGACAGCTTGGGCAATGAATTTGACATCATGGGTGGGTTCAAAGTTTGAGGGAACCAAAGTAAGCTTTTCAGATTGGAAGACTGTGACCCTCCAACTCTTACTAATCTCAAACCCCCTATATGATGGGGCCTATAAAGCAATCTCTGGTTAATATGCTACGTCCTTCAAAAATAACTCACTTTGCCTTGGAGGGAATGACCCCAGAACACCAATTTACATTAATTCTTACTTCAGAACTTTCTGTAAAAAATAGTTTTCATTCACACTTGATACAAAAAAAGCTTTTTTGAAAAAGGAATTTGAATTATGATCTTGATACTGAAAACAGACAGCTAGTATCATCCAACCTTTCTTGGACGTCAATAAGCCATCAGCAGTTAATGATAATATCTCAAGAGCATTATGATACATGCAATCATCTTCTCATCAACATACACAGAAGCTTAGATTTTAATTCCAATCAATCATGAAATATATTTAATTAAAATTACATATTGAACTCTTGAGTTTTGCTTAAACTCAGTCCCTTCCTACCTACTTAACTTTCCACATGATGAACTTACTTCACTGAGCACAACTTTGTAAGAATATGTACACCTTCTATGTGCCAGACTGTGCACCTCTCCTGCTGCTATTCACCCTCCCTTACATCTGTTAATTGAGTCCACTGGGCAATCTGACTCCTTGCAGGCAGTGTAAGTGCATTCAAACCACAGGAGTTGCCACCCAGCACAGCTGTTACACATGAGAGACAGTCAGTAGCTCTTCCAGCACTTCTGTTTTTAGGTCATGCCAGAAACAAGATGAAGACAGGTTGGTGTTTTCTATGAAGGCCGTTATGGAGAAAATGCTTGTGGTAGATGCCCCCCCCAGCTCCTGCATATAAATTTAAGTCTTGCCATATTTTTGTGTTTCAGCATCCCTGTGCAGACAGGTAAGGTGCAGTCTGTCTGGGTTTTCTAAAACCTCTATCAAAACAGGAACTTCTGTTGACAACCTTCCAACTTTTCAGCAGGAAGGCTCAAATGACTAGTACAGCTGATAGGAGCACAACAGAATGGCCGAATAATCAGTCAGACCATGAGTCTAAAGTATGAGACCATCAAAACTATGGGTATAGAAGGACTAAGAGCAAAAAAAGCAAACCTTGGGTTGGAAAAAATCTCAGGGACAGAAAAGGCTGAGGGGATGTGATGTCCAAATAACTGCTTCTGCCCATCCTCATTTTAGCTGTGGCATATGCAAGTGCCCTACAATCCACAATGAGAGAAATAAGGTGGAAAATCTCTCCTCTACATTTATAACTACAGTTTGCACAACAAACATGTGAGAGCAGAAAGGGTTCTCAGCAGGAATATATCCTGTCACAGAAGATTACAACCACCTTTTTAATGCTCTTGCATATATTTCCAATTATGAAAAGAAATTAATACTGTATCCATGTATTTCTTTAAATGCTTGATTTCTATATATTGTTTAATTCCAAAACCAAAGTGTACTTATCCTCAGGGAAAAAAATCATCAATCAAAAGAGTTTAAGTGAGGTGGAGTTTGAATTCCTTTTCACTACGAGGAAAGGACTAGTCTCCTTTCTTCTCCCTCCCCCCCCGCCATTTTTGGTTCTGATTAACCAGTTTGTCATGTTTCTGTCACAACTAGCTATAATAAATATGATTTCCATTAATTAAGCAACATGCATGCAGTTTATGGGTAGATAAGAAGTGGAATCAATTGGAATATCTCTAATTCACTATTATCATTGCAGCCAAATTTCCTGTTTGAGTCACTCAGTAAGACCACTACTGAATCCAGAAACTACAGTGCAAAAGTTTATTGTAAAATTAACATTTTTTTTTTCTTTTTTTTCGAGACCAAAACCTCTGCTGGTTCAAAAATTTGTAACTGTAAAATCCACATTGTTTTTTGTGTAGTGTCTATGAAAATCAAGGAGGCCCAGAGATAAAAGACATATATGTCTTCTTTGATACCTAGAGATAATTTTATGGAGGTATTTTATTACATGTAGTTACTATTACCTAACTTACAGTATTCTCCATTTTGCTATCACAGCAGTGGAACTGCAATTAAATTATAAATGCACAATTTTAAGCAAATCAGATGCACTGAAAGAGCTTGGTCAACCAAAAGCTTATGCAGACCTAACACCAAATGCAAATCCTGCATTTTCCACCAAATGCAGAAAAAACCATGCACTTCTATATCACTGTTAACCTAATGAAGTCATGCCAAAGAAGAAACAGCTGGACCAGTATAAAAAGGAATACCTTCACATTTAAGGATTTCACTGAGGAAGGAATTTTCCATGTCAACTGAGCAGTGTGTGGGAAAGAACTGCTTTTATTTTACCATGGTTGTGATCAGAAATATTTATTTCTTTGTTGACATTTACAGAGTTTAATATGCAAACATAAAAATCCTCAAAAAAAGCAATGGAAACAGTTTTACAATCATGTTCAGAAACAAAATGCACTGTAAGTCAACATAATCACAGGAAAAATATTTCCATCAATTCTTAGTCATCTCTTACAGTTTTTGATATTTTAGTCATCAGCTTGAGTTTGATATCTCCTACTTATCCATAAAATACATAAAAAGCTGGCACCATTGAGGAAAGATCTTCTACCTCTGCTTTTTTCTTGAAGGGACGAAATAATTTGGGAAGAAATACCTGAGAATAAATTAAAATAATGTGCTTAATAAAATACTATAAGCCAATCCAGATGATGAATAAGCATAATAAATGGTTCTGTTGTGGTTCTGTAGCCTTTGCAATTTTGTAATATTTCAATAAGAATTTTTAGAAACACTTAGGAAGAGATTAAGAAGTCCTTGTAACTGCAGCAATTTAAGGCACAGTGATTTTACATAAGACCTAAAAATTCTATACACAGAGTAATATCACCATATATTATGCTTTATTCAATAAGAACTATTATATTTTCCTTGAACTCTCTTTAAAACTACTAGGGATAGTTAGGTTTTGTGTGCAGTTTCACATCTAGTAATTAATTTCTCATAGGAATCTTCAGCCAGTTTACAGCAAAATTTACTAAAAGGTGGACAAAAGCAAACACATGAGATGGCTCTTAATTATAGTTACTTTTTCCCTATGTTGACATAACTGAAAGCTACTGAATTAAATTCACAACATTGATAAAGCTCAGTATCAACATAAATACTATTCCAGGTATATTTTGTTAGTGTTCTTTAATCTTAAGATCTAATTAGAATTAACTTAAATTACTTAAAAACAGGAGATGTAAATGCAAGAGTTTAGAATGAATACAGAATCTCATAAATCACACCTGAGTAAGAACTCAGGGAGGCTAAGGCACACGTATGCACCCTGAGAGCAGAATAAGGAACTGCAAATTACAGCAAAATGAACTTCCATTACTCTATTTAATGAAGAGCAGCTGTATTAAATCTGGAAATGACCGTTCACATTGTGAGTGGAACAAATGAGCAGCTTGCTGGTGCTGAAAGGGAGACATCTTGCTTCCATGCTTTTCACCTGTTCTTGCTTTTGGTTCAGTTCCTTCAGTAATGCAGATTCCTTATCCTGACTCACTGTCCAGGATATAGCATCCACGTGAGCTCAAGATTAAAGATTCAATGTATTAAGAAGTTTCTGGTTCCCCCAAGCTCATTTGCTGACATCTTAGTGAGCTGGCTATGCAACAGACATTTATGGCCAGAACTGGGGAAAGAGAAACAGGACAGGGGATTTCCCATTCTGCCCTGGAGAGTTGCCTAAGGTGCCTACACCTGTTTCATGTAACCTATCTTACTAGCATACTTGAAAGAGTAAATACAGTGTCCATTCATTAACTTGCAGCCTGTATCAAACTTTCAGGATCTACTAATATCTGCAGGAAAAGAGAAATTATTGCTGCTCAATAAATTAAAAAAGGTAAATCTGAAGATTCAAAGAAATCTACAGTTGGAAGAAGCAATCTTGAAAATAGAAGACAATAAAACAGTAAATTCTGTCACATATCTGTAACTTGCCCACCTTGGAACAAAGGTGTAATGGTCCCCCTTTAATTGAGCTGAACTTTGAGTGGGTTGTGTGCCACCTAAGAGATAAAACTGTAAGCATGACAAATCAGTATTCACCTCCCTTAACGAGATACCTCTAGCTGAGCTTGTAGCTGAGCTATGTGGGGGTCCCTATGTGATCAATAGAGAGAAACAGGCTCACGTGCCTCATCTTACCTGTTTTAGATAAAGGGTAAGACAAATGTCTCCAAGACGTGCCTATTTCTTCACTATGAACAGGCAGTCTATGCAGGCTGTTGTATGTATCCACACTTAGTCTGAAGAATTGCAGTCACAGTAACAAGTGGGATGGAGTTGAGAGACAAACAGCAAAAAAATCAGAAAAAAAAAAATAGAGATAGTAACTAAGCCTCATCATCACAGACAATTGCAAGCACCTTCTAGGAGCATATCTTTGGAGACTGAAGTTTTTGCCAATGTCCAAGCACAATACCCAGCCTTTTTTCACTCTTGCCCCCCTCCCCGAGTAACATAAAAAATAATGAGAATCCATTCATCTTGATGAATTTAGGACTTGGTCCTGAAGTCTGAATGAGATGTGTGGTAACGCTTTCTTTTAATAAAATAGCAATGAAAGATTGAGGATGGATGAAAAAGTATAAATTGTAGTAGGAAACAAACACATGTTGTAAGGCCAGCACATTTTTCTGGTTTATGTGGGAGTCTTTAAAAGAAGATAGAAATGGAAGTTCAAATTAAAATTAATGAAATCACTGTTAGGTAGTATTGCCTGATAAAATAAAATAGCTACCTTTCCATTGCCCTCTTACATAACATTTTATTATTGATTATACTCACTGGAATCTTAGGATGGATATTAAGGTCTCTAAGAAAAATATATTTTGAGTATACAGAACACCTATCCTACATTACCTTTTTGAAAGCAGTCTAATTTTTCCTGCCAATTTTTATTAATAGTTTTTGGCAACTTCCACAATCTGTTCTAATTTGCTTCTCTAATTAGGTTCATAAATTGGTATGTGGAATGCACATACCTGGGCATGAAATGGTAGCCCTGTTTTTTTAAGACTTGAAGGCTAGGAAAAGATGAGACAGAGTAAACTTGGGTTTAGAAAGAGCAGCTCAGTGAGCATGGAAGGCAGAACCAGTCTGAAAGTTTATGGCTTTTACTACTTCTAACCAAATAAAGAAAATCCTAACAGCAGGCACTCAATACACTGACACCTACTTTTATAATCTGTAAAAACAATTTTCTTCTAATCAGAGTATTTAAGATTTTTACTGTCAGAAAAAAAAATCATATAATTAAACTTTTTACTGTAAAATAGCATGCGATACCTTTCATAAATTAGTAGTCAAGCTAGTTAAACTACTAATCCATCTAATATTCCTAACATCATCTCACTGATGTGTGGCAAGAAATACTAAAAACTTGCAGTTTAACTTCCCTTGTCTATCAGGCCAAGGTCAGGGACCTGTGAAAAGAAACAGATGAGGGGGGTAGGGATGGAGAAGAACATTTAAAATTTAATTCCAAGGATTACTTTGAAAAATGCTCATTTTTGAGAAATTCTTATAGCTATTTTGCTCTAGATAGGAACACCAATTTTCAGTTTCTATTATGAAATCTGCATAAAACTTAAAAAAAAAAAAATCACAATTTCCTTACTAATTGTAGAGTACAATTTTATGTAAAAGATGTACAAATTCCATCTGCTGGCAGACTCTTACTTTTTCTTGTTGAAGTGCTTTAGAACAGAAATGATGGCTTATTCACTAAGGTAATAACATACACATTTTTTGAATGTGTGTAATTACCTAAATTCTGGTTTTGACACAAGGAAGGGCTATTGCATTTTAATTGGACATCTATTTATAACAAAAATTCATGTAATTTGATTTTTTCTATCTTTGTGAAGATCTACTGTCTTGTAGTTATGTTTTCTTTTGATAGGAAAGAGAACACAAAACACAACCAAAATCCTTTTCTCAATGCCCTTATCTTCCCACTCATTATAGAAAACAAAGAAAAATAATTTCCAATCAAGCTGTAATCAAGCCAAAGAGTGCTATATAAAAAGAAACTTTCCACATGAATGTAATGGGAAAGTGCAAGTTTCATGCATCCAGCACCAGGCTAAAATCTAAGTTGTCTTTCTCAAATATCTTCATTTAAAATAAATAATTGCTGCGTGGTTCATCATTATTTCAGATCTACTTCTACACAAGCTAAATAGCACTGAGCATGAAAATCTCTGTGCCGTTTAATGCCAACAGTCTCACATTCTCAGAGGAAATGGCTGCTACAGCATCTAGAAAATCAGAGGAGGATTGAAGTAAGAAATGAATAAATATTCTTGAAAAAAAAAAAATCCTTCATTCCCCTCTAACTTTTTTATGCATACCTTTTATTATTTAATATTGGAAACTCTATTCTTTCATAGTCTACTACATTACATTAAAAGCTCGAAGTGTGAGTTGAGATACTAGGAAAGAAGATGTAGAAACTTTTGCATAATTAATTCTTAGTTCACCTACAAAACTAATATTAATTTGCCCTTACTGTGCATGATGAAAATTGCAACCTCCTCCCACATATCTCAGAACAATTCTTAAATATTTAATATTCATAGTCATACTTATCTGGCACTTCACACAAACTTGAGAGCTCTGATATAATTGCTTCCCTTTAATTTTTGTATTTGCTCTTCTTTTTTAATCTTACAGCAAACAAACATGGGGTAATTTTGTATTAGACACACTCAATTTTAAGAGAATAATATCAAACAGTTTATATTATACTGGTGAAGGTGAAGGGCAAGCAAAGAGTTTAAGAGTAAAAGAAAATACCCAAATGTTTAGTAGGTACAGGTTATTGCTTAGTTAACAACTAAGTCCCATTTAAAAAAAGTAAGGTAACTCAAATACTATGAAATATATGAAAAAACCAAAAAAACCAAAGCAGTAAAATAGGGAAAATGGTATGACTGGTTTTTAAATAAAATAACATTGAACACATATAAAAGCTTGGTAAAAGAAAGACTGTAAATGAAATGCTGTAGTTCAGTTCACAAAACAGGAAAAACTGTTGTTCATTAACAGGTATAGTGTAAAATAATTAAATAATGGAATCAAGTGAGATAAACAAGTTCACTGCATTAAAAAGGAAAATTCCTGAGTATGGATTGGATTTCCACATTAAACTTGGAAGGACAGTACTTTTAAGACTGTAATACTGACAGTGGGACTAGCATGATGACAGTGACTGTGAGACAATGTAGGAGACCAGGAAACCTGAGAGCAAGAAACAAACAATAATGCAAACCAAGTAAATTCCACAGATCCGCACTGCTGAGGCAAAAATGGATAATGGTATAATGGATTCTTTCACTGAATCCAGACAGGAAACCCACAAGAGGAGAAAGAATTATTATGTTATTTTTTGAGCAGGTTATGATCAAAAAAAATAAAGAATCCACCAATCTAGGATTTAATGTTTTTAAAAAATTTCTTTTTAAAAAGAAATGAAAAGGAAATTTTATATCTGCTTGTACCATGAAGCCTTTCCATGGTTTCAGAGAAAAAGGAAAAGTTTTCCTTACAAGAAATATATGGAAAAATCAGTCACACTTATCTGACAGTACAAGATGTGGAACAGAGTAACAAAATGAACTGTTGGAAATCACCAAAACTAAATGAAAAATACTCACTAGTTTTGAAGGCACATACGTCCAAAGTAACTAAATTATTAGTGTAGATGTGCAACCGGTCTTAATACCAGTGTTTTCCAAAGCAGTTTGCTGGTATATGTGCCTGGGTTCCACTCCCTTTGCCCTGAATGTAAGCTAAGTACTAGTTCTGTTTCCCAGTAATTTGCAGTCTGAAAACACTGCAAATGAATTCAGCTCACTGTGGGAAAAGCTGCAGAATAGAACAGCTACAGCACCAAACAATAAGTGAAGATCAAATGCCAACTAACCATGCAATTTTATGAAAATAATTATTCTTGCAGTATCTTAGAAAAATAACAAATCATATAAAAATGAATCTCAGAGCATCAATGGCATCCTGAGATTTAGTTTTCCCATTTTCTCAAAGCCTTTACTTCTGCTGTTGGGTCAGGCTGAATGAATATTATGCATTTTATTTAACTATTAAAATTAATTGAAGAGCATTGTATTTACTTTTTCCATCCATGCCAATACTGGAATTTTACCACCCATCATTAGACTTCCGAGAGGGAGCTCAGACAGTTTCACAAGTAACAGAAGTAATCCATGGGACAGAACGCGAAGAATAAACAAGAATGAAAGTAGAAATAAGATCAGGTACAGGTGGGAAACAAAAAGATATTGTCAAAAAGATCATGCATATTTCTACTGGACGCCTGAGAAAAGATTAAAAACCAAATTAAAAATAAAGGGCTTCCTTTGGTCCCTTAAACTTCAAAACTCCACAATGGACAATATTCTCCATTATAAAATCAGAAAAGTTCAAAGTAAAAATATGTTTTCATCAAGCAAAAGAATGTGAAAAATATAAATATACTTGGACAAAGAATACAGACTTTTTCTTTTAAGAGGCTATTAAGAAGTTACAAAAACAAATATGAAATTTGTAAAAAATGATTATTATACTAAATGTTCCTGCCTTTGATACCTGAGGAAGTAGAATATTTTCCATTTAATCATCTTCCAAAAATAGATATACTTTTTGTAAGTTCTTTTTTTTAACCCAAACAGAATTTTTTCTGCACTGACTCAAAGTGACTCATGCTGAAGTTGAGACAGTCCAGTCCAATAAATTTAAACCATCTTCTAGTAACACTCCCAGATAGAAAAAAAGCAATGGTAGTCAATACACTGAAGGAGCAAAAACTGAAATCCAACTGCCAATTCTACTCTCGGTGATCCTGGTATACTCATACTTCCCTTAATAGCAAACATTTCAATCATATTCTCACGAGACCCATGGAGTTATTCAAAAGCTGGACCAGAAACCAGTAATCTTTCTGATTTAATTTCTTCAGTTATAATGAAATTCACCCTGGTTTTAAATAATGCTCCGTACGAAATGGTTATATATCATTAAATTCCATGAGAACTGCAAATTATCACTAAAGAATCCAATTATAAAGGATAAACAAAATCAGTATGATCAGTAATCAGTTCATGCTTAAAGGATAAAATCCCCAAAACCCAGTGAAGACATTTCTTGAGGACACAGAAACTATCTAAAGGTCCTAAGAAGAGGAATCATGCTTCAATAGCTAAGTTCGACTAGATGGTGACGGTAGGTCCCTTCCAACTAAACTGTTGTATTCTACCAAAGAATTACAGGCTTTGAAAAACAATATTGTCCATGGACTGGACAAAGACTTGCAGTCCCACATGGGATTATTGTCTTTCCCCGTTCCTTTCACTAACACACCGCGCAGGATAAATTTACTACAGACATGCCAATAAAAAGAAAATTTAGACATCAACCAAAAGGAATTGTTAGCTTGAATAAAATAATCAGAGACATCAACACTCCTGTATTATCAAGCAGAGATGAACACTACTATTAAAAAAAAAAATTGTAACAATATAAATAAATGGAGCAGAGTATTTTTAAAATCCAGCAATATTGGTTTCTAGACTTGCCAGAATGCCAGTCAAGTGATGGGCTATTTGAACAGAACCTTGTTAAGAAATGTGGCATAGCAGAGTCATGCAGATATGCAAACTATATCAAAGGTTTATGTGAAACTCACATTGTCAGCAAAACAGGGACCTCATATCTAATATCTGCCATTCCTGCAGACCTAATACCTGTTCCAACCAGTGAAAATTACTGTCTTAGCCAAAACTGAGGTCTGATATTTGAAGGGCTTTTACAGGAAAAGCATACATTGAAGCTGCAAGAAGGTACAAGTAAGTAAGTAAGTTGCTTGTGTCCCAATACCTGGATCCTGACATCTGCTGGAAAGTGATCCAGGAAACTCCTGGAGTGCATTGAAGGTAACTTCTTAAGCCAGGTAGTAGACAGCCCCACCAGATGGAATGCAACACCGGACCTGTTAGTTACCAATGCAAGTGAGTCAAGATTGGAGGCAGCCTGGGCTACATTGATCATGCACTGGCAAAGTTCACAGTCCTGAGGGATATCACTCAGGCAAAAAGTAAGTAATTTCCTGAATTTTAGGAAAAAAAACTTCCAGCTGTTCAGAGAGTTAGTCAACAGGACTCCCTGGGAAACTTCCCTCAGGGACAAGGGATCAGAACAGCATGGGCAGATTTTTAAGGGGCCAGTAGAGTGCAAGAGCTCTTGATCCCCTGTAAAAAATGTGTAAGAAAGGAAGGCAAGAGACTGGCATGGTTGATCTGAGACCTGCTGGTCAAAGTAAAGGGCTGGAAGGAACTGCACAGGTAACCTGGGACAGGGTAACAGGGACAGGTAACCTGGGAAGAGTATAGTGATGCTGCCTGGTCTTTTAGGAATGGGATCAGGAAGGCCAACGGGTGACTGGTGTTGAACTTGGCAATGGAGGCAAACTATAATAAAAAGGGGTTCTAAATGTCATATGTCTGTCTGTTTCTGGTATGTCACCCAGAAAAGGAAGGTCAAGGAAAGTATACCCCATCTGATGAACATGGCTGGCAAACTGGTAATGATGGAAGGAGAAGGCTGAGATACCGAACAGTTCTTTTCCTCAGTCTTCACTGGCAACATTTCTTCCCACACCTCTCAGGTGGATGGACTGCAAGATGAGACCTGGGTGAGTAAAGTCCTTTCCACTGCTAAGAGAAGATCAGGTTTGTGACTGAGTAACCTGAATAGACACAGGTCCATGGGACCTGAAAAGATGCATCCCAGAGCCCGGAAGGAATTGGCTGATGTAGTTGCGAAGCTATTCCCCACGACATCTGAAAAGTCATGGCAGTCAGGGGAAGCTCCCAGTGACTGGAAAAAGGGAAAAGTTGGAGGAGGACTCTGAGAACAACTGACTTGGCAACCTCCTTCTGTGCCTGTGAAGATCATAGAACAGGTCCTCCGCGAAGCTATGCTAGGGCACATGGAGGACAGGGAGGTGATGAAATAAAGAGTCAGTATACCTTCACCCAGAGCAAGTCCTGCCTGACCAATCTAGTGACCTTCTGTGATGGAGTGACAATATCAATGCACACGAGAGGAGTTAAGGATGCCATCTATGTGGAATTGTGTAAGGCCTTTAGCATGGTTCCCCACAACATCCTTCTTTCCAAACTACAGAGAGATAGATTTGATGGGTGCACTGTTCAGTGGATGAGGAACAGGATGGATGCATCATCATATCTAGAGGATGTGGATACAGACAATAGTTGTCAGTGGCTCAATATCCAGCTCAATGTGACAACCTGTATTCGTCAGGGTTGCGGACTGGGACCAGGACTGTTCATCATATGACACAGACTGTGGGATTGTGTGCACCCTCAGCAAGTTTTCAAACACCAAAACTGAGTGGTGCAGTTGACATGCCTGAGGCACAGGATGCCATCCAGAGGGACCTGGACAAGTTGAAGGACAGTGTGTCCATGTAAACCTCATGAGGTTCAACAACTCCAAGTGCAGGGTCGAGCACATGGCTTGTGGCAAGCTCCAGATATCAGTACATGTACCAAAACAAAACAAAACCAAACCAAACAGATAAACAAAAAAAAAAAAAGAGGGAGAGGTGTGTCAGAGAATAACACATTCTATCATCACATCTCAAGCAGAGATGACTATGCTGTGGTAACCAAATGACTACGTGAACTAAGAGAAAGAACCTCTAGTCCCACCTCCAAGATCTCCAGTGGATGAGATATTAAAGCCATCGGTGTTATCTATCTGAGCTCTGCTCTACAACCTAGAGAAAATGGTCAGACTTCATTTCTGCTTTGAAAATCACATTAGCAAATACAGTTCCCTTGATAACCCACAGGACACTGAAGGAAAAAAAACAAACTACTTGTACATACACTGAACATACAACTGAGTGCAGCCACTAAGAAAGAAATGTATGAAGAAAGAACCCCCTCTTCTCAATAGCCAAAGTTGCTCAAAAGCTTAAGAAGAAACCAGGTATAAGAATTAGAATGGAAGACACTATTATGAGGGTTCATATAGACTACAGAAATCAAAGACATATTTATACTAGTAATTGTGATTTCAGTTCTAAGAAGCAGTTCTAAGAAACCAAACCCAGAATCCCAGAACAGTAGGCAGTGGGAGGGATCCCTGGAGTTCATCTAGTCCAACCCCCCCTTCTAAAGCAGGCTCAACTAAAGCAGGTTGCACAGGATTGTGTCTTGAATACTTCCAGAGGTAGCCTCTCTGAGCAGCCTGTCCCAGTGCTCCTTCACCCTCATGGTGAAAAGTTTTTCCTCATGTTCAGATGGAACTCCCCATGTTCCAATTTGTGCCTGTTGCCCCTTGTCCAGTCAATGGACACCACTTAGAAGAGTCTGGCCCCATCCTCTTGACATCCACCTTTTAGATATTTGTAAGCATTGATGAGATCCTCTCCCAGTCTTCTACAGGCTGAACAGATCCTGCTCTCCCAGCCTTTCCTCACGTGAGATGATTCAGTCCCTTATCATCTCTGTAGCCCTCCCCTGGATTCTCTCCAGTAGATCCCTGTCCGTCTTGAACTGGGAAGCCCAGGCCTACACACACAACTCCAGGTGTGGCCTCACAAGAGCAGAGTAGAGGGGGAGGAGAACCTCCCTTAATAAACTGATGACACACTTCTTAATGCATCTCTGGGTACCATTGGCCTTCTTGGCCATGGGGACACACTGCTGGTCATGGAGAGCTTGTTGTCTGCCATGACTCCCAGGCCCTTCTCCACAGAGCTGCTTCCTAGCACGTCCACCCCGAACCTGTCCTGATGCCTGGGGTTACTCAGCCCTAGGTGCAGGACCCAACACATGCCCTTGTTAAATTTCAATTGGTTTCTCTCACCCACCTCTCCAGCCTGTCCAGGTCTCACTGAATGACAGCACAGCCTTCTGGTGTGTCAGCCACTCCTCCCAGTTTTGCATTGTCAGCAAACTTGCTGAGGGTACACCCTGTTCCCTTATGCAGGTCACTGAAAATTACGTTGAGTAAGACTGGTCCCAGCACTGATCCCTGGGGCACACCACTGCCTCCAAGTAGACTCTGCAATGCTTATCACAAGCCTCTGAGCCTTGACATTCAGCCAGTTCTCAATCCACCTCACTGTCCATTCATCAAACCCACTCTTCCTGGACTTGCTTATGAGCATGTTACAAGAGATGGTGTCAAAAACCTTGATGAAGTCAAGGTAGACAACATGCACCGCTCTCCCTTCTGACCCATCTGGTCATGCCATTTGACCACTCCACATATATACTGATGACACCCAGAATAATCTGTTCCAAAAAAAAGTCAGGAAGAACACAAAAATAGCATAAGTTCAGACAGAAATTTTAAGTATGTTAAAAATATAATGGGAGCTATAGAAAAAACTGCCATACAAAAGGGACAAAAAAGATGCCAGACATTCTAATTTAGAAAAGGGATGATGATGTGGGCAAATAAACCAGCAAATAATACAATGAAAATAAAGTGGGTTGCTATTACTCTGAAATTGAAAAATGCTACATAGAAAATTGGCCTTAAAAAATTGCCTAGAACTCCCTTTTTCTCAAGGGAAAAGTTCTTGGTTTTGTTTTCTCCATCAGGAGCTTTTCAGGTAACACATAGGTCTCTTATCACTGTTACCTAATAAGCTGTGTATCAGGAAATGTAATTAGCATCACTGAATGTCCCAAAAAGCCTCTTCCTGCTCTGTATTATATATAGAAGGTTCTCACCACACTCAAACAGACACAAACATATCCCCTCCCTGAAACTGTATCCTAAGTTTTACCAAATTTATCCATTCTCATCCAGGAAGAACCCATCAAATACTGACTGTTAGAAGACATTGTCATCTACCTGTGTCATTCATTGTTGATCTCCACATCTCTGTCTTTCCTCTTCCTTCTATCACTCTTCCTTACTGTTCTCCTTCACCCCACAGCACTAAGTAACTTTGACCCTTCTCTTAGTTTCTCCACCTAACTCAACAGAGTGGAATCTTTGCATATAAATCAAGCATCACAAGCAGTGACTGTGAGAAAATAATATGAAATTTTCTTTATTAAGATAATTGTTCTGTAAATGCAACAGATTCTTGCTGTTTTATCTAAAGAACAGGTTATCAAGTCAAATCTTGGGCTGCTTATCAGAATAATGAATAATAGCTTTGATACAGTACAGCAGTTTCTATGTTCTTGTGTATGAAAGCACTTAAATAGCTCCCAAGGAAGCACAACAGTTTTGTGTTAGCAACCACGTGCCTCAGTATAAATCCTAAGCAACAAGCTCTGAAATAATAATCTTCTTGGATGTCAGCCTGCTAATACCCTTAGAAAACCAGAACTGGTAATCAAAATGATCCTCTGTGTGTTTTTCCCATCCAACCTGAAGGTCTGTTAACAAGATTAACATTATTAGTTCCAAAAGAATCTTCCACCTCTCAGTGGAAGCGTCACCAATATTTATTCAGGTTTTATCAAGATTGCACACTTTAAATGAAGATGCCAAAGGATGTCAGCATATCAGTTGAACCCGTTTTCTCAATTTTTCTTTTTTTTTTTTTTTTAATTTGGCTCTATCACTTCTACAACACTAAACTCAAACACTGACACTTTAAATAGAAGTAGTAATGGAAAATGTGCAGGTTGTGAATGGTTTCAGTACATAATATGGAAATGTGCACAACACTTATCAAGAGATGAAAAAACACCCAAACCATCAGACTCTGAGCCCTCCCTAAAGACCCTTTTTCTTAAGGTGTTTGACAGTGAAATAAAGGTAGTGAGTTGTGCATTGCTGGCAAGTATTACACAGCTTCCAGAAGTTACAAAGCCACACTACCTTGATTCTGAAACTAAACACCTTCCCTATGTACAGACAAAAGACAGCTGTGAAAGCCATTTCTCCCTTTCCTCCAGTGCAGCGCTGCAGCTTTACAGGTCTGTACCTCTGCAGCCGCCTCCTTGCTCTCCGAGCTGTGGTGTGAACAGGCACAGGAGAATGCATTCAGCTACTACTCACTACTTGAAAGCCATTTGCTGTCTCCTGGAAGCAGCAGTGAGCCATAGGGGAGCATTCTCAAGGACAGTACAGCTTGTAGGCTGCTTGTTGGATCACAGTAAGCCTTCAGCAAAATTATCTTATGTATCATTAACTACTGCTACTGCCAAACAATTTGAATTCAGCAAGGATACGGATTTGACATAGTGATAACAGTCTTACAACTGCAATTGTGGTTTGGCTCTCCATCTAAGTTTAAACTGGGCTCTAAATTGAAAATCAGTAGGTAAACTATACACGTTTATGCAGAAAACACAATCACAGTGAATTGATTTTTAAAAATATCTCTAGATCTACAGATGTTTTTAAAGCCTACTGCTGGCTATTCTATTTGTTTGATTATTTTTGTCTAAAAAAGACACATAATATAAATAGTAAAGGAGCAAACAAAAAAAGAATGCAGTTAAATATGCAGGAATTAAAAAAATGAGCATCTATTGTTACCTATTATTGCAGTAACACAAAGATATATATTACAAATGTCTTTAGTTGTCCTGTACACAGGTAGCTACTGTGCCTGACAGTGTTTGACTTAAAACTGATGTGTGACAGCATATTGTTATATGTTATTTATTTAAAGAAACTATATATCTGTTACTATAATCACAAAAAAATCTGGCTTTTGTACCCTGAAAAGGTGTGCTCAAGTTTGAATGTTTCACTAAAACCTGTTCAGAAAGTGATTTATGGCTACTAGGTTACCCTCATAAGAAAATTACTTTTAAATTTGCAAATCAGAAGTCTAAAGGTATGTTAGGGACAATAAAGCATCTGAGGCATACATTTGCATGTATGTTTTTTGAACCAAATTGAAAATATTAAAAATATTACCATACAGTGCAAAAACAATATAATACTGTTTACTCCTATAAACACATAATTTCCTAATAACAATTAAATGAATGCACCATAATATATGGGTATGTAACTCAAATAGAAGATATTAGAGAAGAACGTATGCATAAAATAATTTTACTTGCTCATATTACCTATTTATTTTAGTTAAAACTACACTTCGCTGTTCTGCCCTTTGGGAATAGTAGCCTAAACACTGGAGGTCTTCCTCAACCTCGTTTTTCCTGGGGTTTTAATGTCAATGTTAAATATATACCAAATGTGAACACTCTGAATTGATAAATCTGTTCTTCCATTTTACAGCAGTGTAAAACACTGTAACTGGCTACAAAGGATGACAGATGAAGAAGAGTTAGAGGAGACTATTGTAGGTCTAGTTCTGATTTCCTCCACACTGATATTATAGAATCAATCTGATTTCACACTAATACGTTTCCATTGACTACTACTGAACTCATGTCTGAATTTGAACAAGTAAATTAAATCTCCTTGGTACAAGGCACTTAGAATAGGTGAACCAAAGTTCCACCAATAATTTCAAATGGAATGAGAAAATCTATTTGTCTGCATTTCACATGGAACACCTGGATACATGCTTTTGGGGCATGCACAGATGGCCTGCTGTAAATCTACAGCATCAGGAAATAATCTTAAGACTTGTTTTGCACAGAAAGATCAGTTGCACAGCACATGCACAGGAGGCGTGACATGTCCTGGTTGTGTCTTACTCCATAATCAGGGAAAGACTGATCTACCTATTTGTCCACAAATAACCCAACTGAAGATTCTGCTGCTGCTCTTCCTGTTGTTCAGGATTGCAGGCTATCCCAGAAAGTGGCAGGGTAGTAGGTAACTTGTGGTAATTTACTGGCATGCTATTACAGCAATTAGTTGGTTTAAAGAAAAAAAGTTGCATTCTATTAGTTGCTCCCTAAATTGGTGATAACTGGTCAAGGTAACTCGTACTGGTGAGCTCTAGATCAAATGTTAAAGTAATTCACACTGTATTCCTTATAGAAGACAAACTATCTAAGAAAAGCATAGATTTTAGTGATTGGAAAGCAAAGAGAAATGATGATAAAGCTACAGATAGAAGTTGGACCAGGAAAAAAATAAATGCAGATTTATTTGTACAAAATTAGGAAAAATGTAAGGAGGTAAAAAGGTCGAGACACAGAAAATAAATTAGGAAAAATATCTAGCTCTGTACCTAACTTTCAGAATAATTTAGGCACATAAGTAATAAACAAAAGCACTAGTAGTTGAAATTATATGTGATAATAAGGGATTAAATATGAAAGTAGAACAAAACGACCTGCAAATGGAAAGTAAAAAATTATTTATGTAAAAAGGCATGAGAATGAAAACTTTTGGGGAGACACAACCCATTTCCTAATCCTTTTAGTCTGAATACTACTATTCTGTTTCTGTAAGTGTATTTGGAACACAGTGGCCTTTTCTCCAAGGATGTAAGTCACAGGTTTTTAACATACATTCTTACAACTTTCATGTTATTATGCTCTTAAATATTTAAGCATCACATAAGCTCTCATCTCTAACTTTTCTATTGGTCACTTTACATAATCAAGAAGACTTGGTATAATATTTAGCACACAGAAATGGCCAAATGTTCCCTGCCCTCTTTGCTTCATTCCTTCCCCTGATGTTCTGATAGAAAATCTTCTCAGGAGAGTGGCAACTCTCAAAACTGAAGCAATGATATCAGGTCAATTTCAAGTTTTTTATAATGGCCTTAAACGTGCTGCAAAATGTCTGAACTTCTCTCTTTAATATCTTCTACACAGAATTTTCTGTACCATAGTTGAAATGGTAAAAACAGCAATTTGAGAAAAAAAAGATACTTTAGATAATCAGATAAAAGAAAGAAAAAATGCAGAAACACTGAAAAAAAGGAATGCGATGCAAGAAAAGAATAACAAAAATCTGACAAAACCCACTGGCTTTGGCAAGTTTAAATTAAGCTCTGTAAGAAAAAAGCCCACCAAAAAAGAACATATATCACAAGGTAATGCTGGAAGCAAAATCACTGTGATAATCAGATGTGTCTCATTTCAGTTTGCTTCAATTCCCTCATTCTCTGTACAAGACACTGGTCAGTATCACTATGGAAAAAGGTAAATCTGGCATCATCTGCAGGAGAACTAATATTGTTTGTTTTTTTTTTTAAAGGGCATATAACACAGCAAGAGATACTGAAACAAGAAAAAATAAAATGGTTAATACAAATAAATCCAGATTATCAACTAGAGCGTAGGCTAATTAGGAAAGACATTTAATCGCCACTGAGGTTACGTGACAATGTAAAAAAGCACAATAAACTGCAGAGATTTGGTCAAAGCACATAAAATTTAGTTGCTGTTCACTCATTGTGATTTATTATGAAGCTTCAACCAAAGTGTAACATTCTATCTTGCTTTAGGAAAAAAAAAAAGGAATAATATTTTAAAGTTTAAGCAGAAAACAACTTCTGACTGCAATTTAAACAACTTTTTCAACTTCTTTCCCTACCTAGCAAAAAGCTATTAGACATTTTTCTCATGCATTTATTTATCTCAGGTCCATTTGAATTTTGATTAAGTAGAAAAACCAGGGATAAAATAACACATGTATAGTGGAGTGTGAGCTTACTTTGGTGACAGGTGCATTATTTCTTTTTACTAAAGAAGAGCGCTGTGTTTGGAACTGCTGACAATTGTTAGGCATCTCAGTGTTCTATAAACTTTGTTTCTTATCGTTGGGAAATTAATACGTTCTTATAGTAATACACTTGTGTGTGAATTTTAACCTAATTATAAAAGTACAATAAAAATCAAAAAGACTTCTGGAGTTCATTCAATCATCTCTTCCCCATTTCATAGCTTACAGAAAAACGTCACATTACTTTCTTCTCTATTGTTTAATTTTATTTTATATAAATGTTTTACTTACACAAATGGAGTCTTTTAATCCATCTAACTGGGAAATGCATTCACTTGTTTGAATAATCCAGGTCTGACATTTAAATCAGGTATATTGCACGTATGTTTTTGCCTGTGCATATCTCCCTCTCTCCTGAGGGACACCTGCACAGTGAATAACAGACAGATCTTGTTTCTCCCTGATAAGGTCACAGAGGCTTAGCTATAATATAGCTTTGCTTAATCCTCATTGGTTTTGCCTACTGAGCACAAGGCTGTTTCCTTGACAACACAGCTGCAGTTGCCACAGCATCCAGAGCCACATGTGATGTCCAGGTTTAGGGTATGGTCCAGCTGAAAATCTACTATTCAATGCTATTTTCCACTAGTCATTTTATGCTAAAAATAAAAACAGTTAAAAATCTTCCTTATGTTTTATTTCTTCTGCTAATACTAATCCCTTTGATATTACTTGTTTACAAAACCATTTCTTACATGGGATGGACACTTCTGAAACAGTAGCCATGACAATTCTTGTTTTGGTGAGCACACAGGCTAAGTGTATTCTTTATACAAGGCGTGCCATTTGCATGAGATACACAAGAAAGAATTCATTATCATCCTTGAGATAAGGATGCAGACAGAATTAGTAAATATATATGAAAATGCAAGAATAATCCGGAAGTGGAAATATGACTAAGGCATCACAAACAGGGAGATTTTCTTTTTTACTTTTTGAATTATTTTTTCTTTCCTAAAAAGTGACTGTCACACATTATATACCCTGTGAACTAATTTTAAATTTGAGAATCATACTAGACCATGCAAAGCCTGTTCTGTTTTTTTAAGCCCTACCTCTTAACCAAGGTAGTCAACTCTATCCTGTTGATGCTAATAAAAGATTTGTCATGTAACTATCACTATCATGAGTTGGTATTAAAACCACTTACAGGCTTTCTTTGCTGAAATAGCTAATGGATTAGGAAAAGTGACCCAGAGAAGTTCCTTTCTGCTGTTTTATTATCACTGAATTAGAGAGAGTGTATCTGATTTACAAATGCTCATAGAGTGTTTATCAGATGACACAGTAATCTTGCCTAAATTGTGGTTCTGAATATTCTTGGAGTTCTTACGCATGGCAGTAATTCATCCGGATTTAAGCATTTCCTGGAAATTTCAGGGATGATTTGAAACTGATAGGTGTGTACATATGTAACTGCTGAAAATCATCTTTTCTATCCCATGGGAAGTGGATACTGGGCAATACACAAAGACTTCAGAAGAAGCATGATTGCATCCTCTGGTTAGAATTTAAAGGCAGACACATTGAGGACAGAAGTATGGTGCAGAATTTCAACATTACTGGCAGTTTGGCATTAAAATAACTGCTGGGGGCTGTGTGGAATATTCCATGAATTCTGGATGATTTTCTAGATTATACATTCTATAATGCAGAACAATAAATGCATGGAAATTCTGCTGATTAGGTGATGATTATAATCTATAACTAGTGTTCTATAACTAGGAAGTGTTCAGAATAAATCAATAACAATAATCTGCACATATTCTTGAGTTTCATAGAAACAGTGCAGACACACCCAAGAACTCTACACGCAAGTTTCTACTGATCAGCTAATAACATGCACTTTGCTTCTGTGAAATGCAAGAACACTGAAAATCTTGCACTGAGTTTTAGCTTAGCAAGACATAAAACTTGATACTCTCTGGGACTCAGATGAACACAACAATAGTATTAAACTCTATTTTGTTCTAAAGCAGGTTGTATGCAGGCAAACTCCCAACTGGGGATTACTCACAGTCTATACAACTCCCAAACTTTGGAAATTTTCAGCAATGTTCTGGGCAAACCTCTACTCCCTTGTAGAAATAATAAAACGGTATTCACAACTTCCAGTGAGGGATGAAATTCTCTTGCACTGTGTAATTTACTAACATTCACATAATGAAGGATGTGAGACCTCATGTGGCAAAAACCTTCTGACAGAGCTTGGGAGGTTGTTGTGATCCTGCATTTGACTATCAATGAAGCAATACCTTATCATTGTGAACAGCAGGACCATCTAGATTCCACTGAATTTAGAAGTAATATTAAATTATCCTCTTTCAAACATTGGAAATAACAATAATAGTGGCCTATAGTGTTTAGTTCCATGCAGAAATGAACAACACGAACCTGTTGGAATTTAAAGGTGAGAATAAGTAAAACATTTAAACCCAGAAACACATGATTGTGCAGGTAGAAGCCGGAAATTCTCTATTATTTCATAAACCACGTATCTAAATTAGTGCCCTAAATCATGATTGAATCATGTCTAATAAAACAAGCTGCGAATTCCAAATTAGCCTGGAATATGACAGTTTCACAGGATTATTTTTTTTTTCCTGAGAAGGAAGAGTATTACTGCTACTGTAAATCACTAGAGCTACTGAGCCTCTGATATTTGTCCAAAAAGTATTTCAGAATGAGGGTCAGCAAAAAGTAGCTGAGATTGTGGACAACAGATCTATAAAGCCATTTGTACTACCTGCGAATACAGAGCTGGGAATAATGAATGCCATATATCAAATTACAAAAAACATGGAAAGGTAGTTAAGGTAATGGTTAATGCCTGATGAGTCATAGCCATACAACACTAACTAAGGTCAAGATGTTGCAGGATGTAATTGGAAAAATTCTACCAGTTTCAGTTGACTTAAATTTTAAATCTTCTTGGGGTACAATCTTCTCTGAATTGTTAGACTGGGATTAAAATCCAGTTTCACATAAATCAAGTGCAAAACTGTGGTGAAAGATAGAAATGGATATAGACAGAAGGCAAAAAATGCAGTTTTCTATAATCCTGGCAAAACCTTGATCTAACATTTATGAACCTTGTGCAGCTAGCAGAGCAAAACGGACAGTAAGAAGCTATGGGATGTAAGGGTATTACTGAATGTTTTTGTAGTTTTGCATGGCTGGGTTCTGTCAGAGGAGGGGGCTGCAGTGCAGCTTCTGCAAGAAGCAGCCAGAAGCTCTCTGCAGGCCCCACAGAGCAAACACCAGCCGGCTCAAGGCTGGACCTGCCACTGACCAAGGCCGAGCCCATCACAGTGCCTCTGAGAATCACATTTACGAGAAAAAAAAAATTCAAGCAGCCTCTTTTTGCCCCCAGAGAAGGAGTGAGATGTAAGGAACTGTACAGGCACCAAGGCTAGGGAAGGGGGTGAGGAGACGCCCCAGGTGCTGAAGAAACCCATGGTGTAGCGGGTGTCCCCCCACAGCCCATGGAAAAGGCCGAGACCCCACCCGCAGCCCATGGAGATGCCCCCAGGCTGGAGCAGGGGGAGACATGGAAAAGATGCTGTGACCCATGTTGGAGCAAGCCTCTGCCAGCACTTGCAGCCCGTGGAGAGAGACAGAGTCACAGAGATGAGAGAGATCCACGCCAGAACAGGTTTGCTGTGGGGGCTTGTGACCCTGTGGGGGACCAGGCTGGAGCAGTCTGGGCCTGAGAGACTGACAGACATTCTGTGATTTATGACTGCACCCCAAAGCAGTGACCCAGGCTGGGGCAGCTGGTGAAGAGCTGAAGCCCCATGGGAAAGGACTCACACTGGAGAAGTTCTTGGAGGACTGTCTGCCGTGGATGTGACCCCCCAGCGCAGCAGGGGAAGGGTGTGAGGAATGCCCTCCCCTGCCTGGCTATGAAGGAAAACAATTTGTGAGGAACTGACTGAAACCCCCATTGTCCCAGTCCCTGCCCCTCCCTGTGCCACAATGGAGGGAAGAAGGGAGTGAAATCATGACTAAAGTGCAGTCTGCTAAGAAGGGAGGGGTGGAGGGAGGTGCTTTAAGATCTGGTGGCACTTCTCATTACCCGACTCTGGTGTCACTGGGGGTGCAGTGCAGTGTCATGAATTAGAGAGTTTTCTTTCCGTGTTGAGTCTGTTTTGTCCATGACACTAATTGTGGAATGAGCTCTCCCTGTCCTTACCTTGACTCCTAGGCCTCTCAATATATATTTTCTCTCCTGTCCAGCTGAAAAGGGGAGTGATAGAGTGACTTTGGTGGGCATCTAGCCTTCAGCCAAGGCTAAACCTCCAAAAATGATTACACAAATTCCTACCAAATGTGAAACATAAAGAATGCAAAAAAATTACCATTTAAAAATTTAACAAGTAGATGATAAAGTCTGGCCTTGAAAGGGAGGGAGGCCATGAGGGAGTTTTGGAAGTCCAAAATGAAAGGTGTAGGATATAGAAATGAAATAGTGACAAATTACACACTGCAGCACTACTTAAAATAAATATACATGGAACAAGGCTTCATTTTCAAAACTTCAGAAAAAAGAAGTTTCTCTTGGTAAAACAAGAGTCAAATGTATCAGTTCTCTAGCTGAATAAGGAAGGTTCTACTTTAGAAATACTCTTCAGTAAGCATAGGCAAAAAACTCAAACCTTAAACCAACCCAGCGTATATAATAGTCATATAATTCCATCTAATACATCAAAGTGAATGGTTAAATTTGTTCAAACAACGCTGATAGTAATTTTCTATCAGCATGACAGCATACTGACATTCCACATCTAAAATAAAAACCAAAAAGCTGTTTAAAAATCCTTTCTTTTCTTGTGTGCTAATTTGACAGGAATGCAGTATGTGCCCATGTGTTTTAATTCAACCTAGACCGGGCGTTTTAATTCAGTCCTAACACTGGCGTAACAAGAATGAGCTGAAGGTGAGTCCCAAGCTCCAATACTTGGTGGACGAGAAACTTAATATGAGCCAGCAGTGTGCTCTTGCAGCTCGCAAGGCCAATGGTATCCTGGGCTCCATCAGAAGAGGGGTGGCCAGCAGGGACAGGGAGGTGATTGTCCCTCTCTACTCTGCCCTCGTGAGGCCCCATCTGGAGTACTGTGTCCAGATCTGGGGCCTGCAACACAAGAAAGATGTGGAACTGTTGGAGAGGGTTCAGAGGAGGCCACGAAGATAATTAGAGGGCTGAAGCATGTCCCCCTATGAAGAGAGGCTGAAGGAACTGGGCTTGTTCAGCCTAGAGAAGAGAAGGCTGCGGGGGGACCTCATTGCAGCCTTCCAGTACCTCAAGGGAGCAGAGAAACAGGAGGGGAACCAACTTATTTAAAGCGCAGACAATGGCAGGACAAGGGGGAATGGATTGAAGCTAAAGGAGGGAAGGTTTAGACTAGATATTAGGGGGAAGTTCTTTAGAGAGACAGTGGTAAGGTGCTGGAATAGGTTGCCCAGAGAGGTGGTGGATGCCCTGTCCCTGAAGGTGTTCAAGGCCAGGTTGGATGGGGCCCTGGGCAACCTCGTGTAGATCCAGGCCTGGAGGTTGGTGGCCCTGCCTGTGGCAGGGGGGTTGGAACTCTATGATCCTTGGGGTCGGTACCAACCCAGACCTTTCTATGATTCTATGATTCTACAATACTGTGTAACAGACAGATTAGCAGGATCAAGGCAAGAAACAAGACAGGGAGGTAAGTCTGGGGAAATAGGAAGAGTTGTTTTGTCCCCTGTTGAACTGGAACTTTATTCTAGATGTTCCTGATGAGATGTCTGAGTGATTTTAGTTCAGGTGGAGCAAGACTGAAGTAGGTAAAGAAGCAGATAATAGCTTGACCTGGTAGTCAGTGGATTTGAGGTGTCTGAGCCTGAATAAGGCATTGCAAGATACCTTGTGATAAAAACACTTAGAAGGATTTAATCATCTGAGAACACAGCAGTTTGTTTCTTAGCAACACAGGTCACCAAGAATACATGATTCAACACATATAATTGTTCTGCTATTGAATATGGTTAAATTTAAGTTTTCAATTTTTCCTTTCAAATATCTGAAGTGTGTAAGCTTACATGACAGAAAAGGTAGGGTTAGCACAACTACAAACACAAGCTCCGATGACAGTGACCCTCCACCTTCAACAACAGCTGAGCTGAAAATATAAAGAAAATTATTGTGGGGTTTGGGAGTCTTTTCGGGGAGGGGCTTTTTTGTTTGTTTGGTTGGTTGGTTTTGTTTCTAACACCCAACATACAACAGAAATCATTCTACATCTGCCTGGCCCATATTTGTCAATCTCTTGGAAATCAGGAAATCTGTGAATTCTATTGCTTTCAGAATAAAATGTGGAATGTATAATCTGACTTTTTTCCTACAGGCTACATAGTAAATAAATAAAGAAAGATAATTTCTTCCATTGAAAGAATGCATAAGACAGACAATATAAAGTTTAATCATACAATCACAGAATGGTTTGGTTTGGAAAGGCCCTCAAAGACCACTTAGTCCCAACCCCCTGCCATGGGCAGGGATACCCTTCACTAGCCCAGGTTGCACAAAGGCACATCCAGCCTGGCCTTGAACCCTGCCAGGGAGGGGGCAGCCACAGCTTCTCTGGGCAGCCTGTGCCAGGGCCTCACCACCCTCACAGGGAAGAAAAGATTGAAAAGGTAGTACAGTAACAAGCAAGATACAGGAGGTCTAGTAAAATAAACACAATCTAATGAAGAACATTTGGTGAACACTGTTTGTGCTTTAGTGTCCTTATGTTTCTTAAGTTAGAAAAATTCTAAAAACTAAAATATTCTGTGAACTTGTGAAAATTTACTTTGACTAAAAATATTTCCTATGCAAAACTATTAATTAATTATTTGCTCCTTTCAATTCTGAGAAAGCTATTATTTATCCAGGTGGTCAAACCATGCAAAATTTGCATCTTGCAGATTTAAGACAGTTAAGAAAGACTAAGTGGCTTTCAAAAGTGAAAGGATGTTTAAAGTAGTACTAAAAAGAGTGTTCAGTCTGTAAAGACTAAGAACACCCTGCATTATCAGTGCTCTGTTAAATCACTATTACAAAGTATTTAAAAAAAATTAAAACTTTAATACACAACCAAGCTTTTAATTAGCCCTTTCAAACCTTAATGATGCAGAAGAAGAACTCTCAGGAGTGAGACTTGTATAAGAAGTACAACTATGTTTAGACAGCTGATGTTACTAGAGAAAAATGTACTTATAGGGAAGCCCCAGAGTTAATTACTATAAATTCTGAAAAAGATGACAACTGCAAACACAGTTGCATTTGCATCATGTATTTTACATCCATACTGCACAAAACCCCCTATTAGTTAGGAAAGGATCTAATTTTCATAACTACCTTAAAAACACTTTCAGCTGAAAACCATAGAAAACTATAAAAGCTTAGAAAAGAATAATGACTAATGTGACAAATCTAATTCTTAAATTCTTTGACAAGAATAAGTAGTGAATTAACAACAAATATTTCAAGTTCACTCCGTTTGGGCACATAATCTCAAAATAAAAGCAAAATCAAAATTAAGTGGATATAAAGCTTTTTGCTACAGGAGAAGGAATAAGAAAGACACTAATTAACAGAAAAAATACAAGCATAGTCAGGGTTGGTTCATGTTTTTCCTGGGTTGGGCTAGGATAGAGTTAATTTTCTTTCTAGCAGCTGGTGCAGCGCTGTGTTTGGGAGTTAGGATGACAGCAGTGTGATAACACACTGATGATTTAGTTGCCGCCAAGCAGTCAAGGGCTTTTCATATTTCCCTGCTAACAAGGTGTGTGTGTGTGGGAAGCTGGAAGGGGGCACAACCAGGACAGCTGACCTAAACTAACCAAAGGGTGTATTCCATACCATGACATCATGCTTAGCATAAAGGGGGCTGGTGGAGGAGGGGTGCATGGCTCCAAGACGCATGGTTTGGGGATGGTCTGGCTTTGGGACAGCTCTGAGCTGCACGGCCTGAGCTGTGCAGTTCGGTGAGAAACTGCATTGCATATCACCAGGGTTGTATATTTTGTTATAAGTCTTGTTATTTCCCCCTTTCTTTGCTGTCCCAGTGAATTGTTCTGATCCCAATCCATGAGGTTTTCCTTTGTTTGCCCTTTGCCCCATCCCATTGGGGATGGTGGGAAGTGAGTGATTGACTGCATGGTGCTCCGCTGCTGGATGGGGTAAACCGCAGCAATGTTTAACAAGACTCACACATGGCAGTTCATTACACCCACTCTAGAACAACTCCAAATCCCTAAGCTCTTACAATAATATTCACATAAGAATGAAGATACAAATTATGTTAAAATATATTTATTCTAATGCTCATGCATGGAAAATAATATTAAAAACCAAGTTATAAATAAAATAACATGATGATCACATTTACTCTCTTACTATAGTCAGGACCTTAAATGAATGGCTTTCCTCGCACATATAGTGGTAATACGCATCTTGCCATCTAAGTGAAGGTGTCATTACAGCTATGAACACCCCTTTTAAATATGACCTACTCAGGATTGCAATCTATTCCACTCATTTTATCTTTAAATAATTCAATTACATCCTCTCTGCTGCCGAGTGAACTCTATCATCCCAGCTTGCCAAGAAATTCCTCTGAAAATTCTATTACCTGTTTCCTTAAGTTATTATGAATGTATGTTCATCAGATTGTAATGTAGATCAGTAGAAAGATACAGATACTCTACTTACAAGGCAGATTCCCTGCTAGTGCTGTGTTCACGTGGACACTGAAATGAAACTTGATGTTCTTTTCTGATGCACATAGGGAATTAAATATTTATTTTCTCCTAAGAACGCTCTATTTGCTACTTTCCTACACTACTTGTATCTTGGAACTTAGTGATTTCTTCTCTGTGAGACCACTTTTTCTGGGTCCAATAGTGAATGGAACACCTTCCACATAATTGGGGCTTAAGCACCAAAATAATAATTCAACAGTTCCAAAATAATTGTTAAAATACTGTCAAGCACAAAACAAGATCATAAAACTGCAGCTGCTAACTATATATACTTGTTAAACAAGTATATGTGTTAAATGCTCAAAACGTTGTAAAACCCTTTAGTGACAGTTTAAAAAGACTAAGTGACAATAAGCAGTCTCGTGTAGGTCAGGCTTAGGTCACCAGCCATTACTTGTGAAAGAATTATAAAACTAATTAATAGGTTTAGCTGGAAACGTAATGAAGGTTTCATTTTATAATTTTTTCAAAACAAATTTTCTACATGAAATTAAGCTCCATTTTAAAATAAAATTAACAGTAAATTTTCATCATCAACCAAGGAAAAAATTAGAGATAAAACAGTTAGATGACTTACATCATGTCCTACTGTCAGCAGTTTGGGCAGAAGGACTTCACACTTCTTATTCCAAAAACTCTATGGATTCTTTCAGCCTCCAGTATCTGAAAGGACAGTTAAGCAAAGGTTAAAAAGGGAGCAGTAATACAGGCACTAAAATTAGAGAGAAAATTTTCCACTTCCTAAAAACCGAGGTAGCTTTCACCATTACAGAATGTATTTTTTAATGTGATGTGGATAGATTTTTCTTTTTGTCATACTTAATGATGCCTTGTCAAGTGTGTTCAGGTAATTACCAGAAATCTAATAGCAAAATGAAACAACCTAAATTTCCAGCATCTACATGTATCTGTCGTATAAGTTTTCAATTGTGGCAGCTCCAATTTCATTTTCTGTATCATAATTATCCTTCATTACAGCAACGTTGACAGATGAAACTAATTTCCTCTAATCTTAATTGCCCTATAGTAGTAATTCATGTCTAACTATCTGCTTATCTGCTTGTTTCTATATTCCTTGTTTGTACTTTTCCTACAGAACAATATTTTTTGATTGCATAGTTCTAAATGCATTGCATAATTTGCCCCCTTTCATTGAAGAAGAACTTCTTTAAAGAAGATCTTTCATTAAGATGTGGCCAGCGCATCATACAAGGAAATACAGACATCTAGTGATGTCTTCTGACCCCACCTGTGTCCCAGTAAAGTAAGTCTTCTAAAAGCAGTGCTAGCTGAGCCTCAGAACATTTCAGCTGTGGGATATGCCATGTAAACTTTGTAAAATTTTAGTATCCTTTTTGATGAAAATGTAGAAATAACCTGAAGTCTTACGTAGTTGTCTCTGGTTTTGCTGGATTTCATCATTTTAGAAAACATTACTAACTTAGAATACCTCAAATGATTTAAAATGATTTAAAACAAAATATTCCTTATACAATGAACACATTTCAACACAATGCAGCAAATCCATTAGAGCCGGGGAGGGGAAGGGACGGGTAGGAAGGAGGAGAGAAGGAGGGAAGGAGGGAAGGAGGGAAGGAGGGAAGGAAGGAAGGAAGGAAGGAAGGAAGGAAGGAAAGAAGGAAGGAAGGAAGGAAGGAAGGAAGGAAGGAAAGAAGGAAGGAAGGAAGGAAGGAAGTAGGGAGGGAGAGAGGGAGGGAGGGAAGGGAGGGAGGGAGGAGCTTCATCATTCAGAATTTTCTTAATTTTTTAGAAATGTTAAGCAAAAATAGCTAGTAGCTTGATAATTATTTAATAATCTTCGAATATGAGTTTGCTGATCAGAAGCTTTTACATTAGTTGCAATGAGAAATAAGAATAAAATATACTTTAAAATAACTATTTTAGATTATAGATTTTCCAGCATTCTTAGATTCTGGTGAATCAGCATATTAACTGCACTTTATACCGTACAGATTTCAACATGCTGTGACAGCTGATGCAACAAAGTGGCCATGCGTTTCCAAACCAACCAGCTTTTATCTTTTCCTAATATTTTTATTTTCCTGTTTATTTTTGCCTTCTAGGTTCATAATTTCTGTTATTTCCCTTTCAGTTTTTCAGAAATGTCAGTTTTCATTAACAGATTACACTCATAGTTCAATATTCTTAAATGAAACCCAACAAAACAACAAAGCAGGTTTCTTCTATTTTGCTAAGTGTGTAACAACTGGATTTTTTATTATTTTGCTGTTCTTACTCTCTGTAAAATCGGAAAGACTAGAGTTAATGTATCGTCCAAGAGTGCATTTGTTTCCCACTTCTATGTTATGAGAGCAGATCATTCCTTCCTGAGGAATATAAATACTTACAACTGGTTAGTAATCATCTCATCTATTAAAAGTTAGGTAGGCCTAAAGGGAAGGCACACAAGGATAACATATCCAATGAAATAACAAATTACAGTATTCTCAACGGAACAAAAGATTAAATTTAAGTATATTTAGGAAAAAGAAAATCTTGTCACTCCTATAAATTAATCACAATGTAGTTTTTTGTGGGGGTGGTTGTATTTTTTTCTTCTTCATTTAACAGTAGGAAGTGAAGAAGTTAAGCATTTAGCAGGTCTGAATTTTGCAGTACTGCAAAATTTTGCAGCAATATCCAAGTCAACTAAACTACACTGCCAGAATTATGCAAGAGGTGGCTACCCAGTCACTGGGATCATTTTAGTGGAGACAGTGCTGAAAATCCTGGGACGAGGGACAAGCTCCTCTCCAGATGCCTTCTTTGTGGAAGGAACAAAATAGGATATTTGCCATCCCTGGTTGCTGTGAAAAGTATTTTTTATATTTACTTCCTAGAACATATCCTGGGACTTCCGTTCCCCTGAGAAAGAAAATTCAGACTCAACCTGCTTCTGGACTGATCATGTTAGTTAAGCCATGTCATTCTGACAGCAATCAGTCACATCTCTATCCCAATCATACACTTGGAAGTGTAAAGATGACCTATGTAATACACCCACAAACTGTCACTATTCGGTTTGTCTATTGTGACACAAATGCAAATTTTATTATGGGGCAGATATAAAGTTGCACAGCTTTTCTCACTCCTCTCTCAAAGACAGTCCAAGCTTAAGCAACCCAGAATTCAATGGACAACAAATAATTAAAGATTTTGTGATTACATGTGAAAAACTTTGGTTACTTTGGCCGGTGCAGAAAATCTTTGCTGCACCTCAATATTCAGCTACTGGCACAGCTAAAGGAGCTTCCATTCTTACAACCATACAATGGTATCATCAGTTCTCTAGTGAAATGATACAGATGTGAAGCATATCCACCCAGCCATACTTCATAGTATTTGTGATTTTCATATTTATGATATTGGCTTCCAAAGAGCCCCATTCCCTAATTTGGTAAGTGAATAACTTATCTGTGTTTGTGTGCAAACAACAGAAGTTTAAGCAATTCTGCTGCCTTGCAGGTTGGTACTCAATAATTTCTCCACAAAGAAAATGAGGATGTAAATTTAAATTTCCATGAAAATTGTTTCCTCAGTCAAGGTTCCTTTTTAGCTCTCCATGCTTAGGCCCATTATTTATAGTGAATTTCATAAAGTATCAAAAGATGATGTTGTATAGTCTCAATAAATATACTTGCAAAAGATTATCCAGGTGGTAGCTATCAGCAATTGGTTAGGGAGGTTTCAATTGTACTCAATCTCATTTAACTAATTTCTTGCAATATTTTGAAGAATGCTTTTTGCTAATTATATGTGTTGTTTTGTTTGAGATCGAAGAATTAATTTCCACCATCTTAAGCCAAGACAGGGAAGCCAAATGGATTACTGCAAAAAATAATGAAGACAGTAATATCATTAATATTGTTAGACAAAACGCTGCACTAGATCAACAAAGAGCTCTGGAAAATTTCGGCCAGCTGCAAGGTAAAATATAAAATACAGCCAGGACAAGCTAGGTTGAAAAATACTTGTAGAAATGCAGAGAAACTTAATCTTTTCACATGGCTGATTAACAGAGCTGACGGAAAAGTTGCAGCTGTTTCATAAACAAATCTATAATTAAATGTAATTCAAGATTTAAACTAATATGAATCAAGTCTAATATTAACTGCCACAAAGCTTTAGCTCAATTAATATCTGAAAAGCAACTGGCATTTACAGATCATTAATGATATGATTAGCATATCAGTACTTTATACTAAAATGGATGGAGAGAATTAGTTAAATAATCTAATTGTTCCATGTTCCCTTTTTGGTTCTATTGTTACTCCAAGTAGACTTAAAAAGACAAAAATAAAGTAGGTTATAGAAGGCAAAAGGAAGGAGTTGGATTACGAAAAATAGCTATGGTTACACAAAGTAATCCATGTGCCATGTAAAGCATACATCATGTATGCCAAAACAATTTTTGGTTTTACACACTTTCATTGTTTGTAAAACTCTCTGGTACACTCAGGTCATTATCTAGATGATACTCCATAATGTTTTGCAAGTCTCCAGGGGGAGCTGCTCAGGATGTGGTGTGCCCATATTTCAATATGTCTCTTTAAAGTCCAAGTCAAATACTTCAGGGATTGAGATCATCATCATGATGCATTCCTATTTTCAAGATTGCTTTTGATGCCACAATTGCAAAGATAACTTCAGCTCATTACCCTCAGCTGATTCCAATGACAAATTCTGACTCATCATATATGGTGAATAGTGAGAAGTGCAGCAACAAAACTCCTCTTAACAGTCTATCCTTTATTCATACACTCAGACCTGGCTACTGATGCTTTTACTGTTATCAGTCATAAAAAAAGGCAATCTTAAACTTGACCAGAACTTGCACTTGAACTCACATCACAGGCCACCAAGTGTTCTATAAAACAGCACTTAAAGCCATTTATCTCTGACATAGAGTATCAACATCATAATATACTTTGTTCCTTTTGATAAGAAGTAATGGGAGGCAATATAAATTCCTTGCAAAGACTTATATTTCTGTATCCAGTTATTTATCCTTACTTTCTGGGACTGCATGGCTTTGTATGCATAACAGGAATATATTGCTTGCAATGATTTAAGGAGACAACAAGGAGAGAAAAAAACATAGTTTGCTTAGTGTGTAAGAAGTGCTAATTCTGACATTTGGGTTTGTTCAAAGGTACAATAGTTTTACAGGTTTACTATTATGAATTTAGAAAAAGCGATTTTTATCACTGTACTTTATCACAGCAACGTTTCCCTTGATTTCCAAATATTGTACCTGTCTGCAGGAAAAAAAAATAAATCCACAGACAGCATCAATTGTAACACAGTTCACACCATCTCTTTAAACAACGGTTCCTTATGCACAGTTAAATTACACAGTACCAGGTAATTTATCATACCAGTTTACTAATTTAAAAGATTAAAAATAAAGTAGAGAATATTATTTCTTTCCTACTATCAATACAATATTATTAAAAAAAAATCAGTTGGACAATAAAGACTTCTATGCCAGTTCAAAATTGGTATTCTCCAATATTACTGCTCTTTCCTTTTTTGACAATGAATACTGTTAAAAGTGAAGATAAAGATTTCCTCTCAGCGCCAAGAAAAGTAAGTGCAAGTTGCATCATGTCAATCCCATTTTCATTTTTCTAAATGTATTTTTTGAAGTATGTTTTTCTTAAGCACTAAATAAAAGTCATGCAGTAAACTAGTAACGAAGAATATAATATCTGGGTACAGATGTATAAACAGCTTCATATAGAAGGGGTAATACTAGATATGTATACACATGAGTTATGTATGTTTATGTATATATATATACACATATGCACATAAAAATAGATATAATCACTAAAATACATCAGTATAAGAAAAAATTCTATACGTGTTCTATCAATGTTTAAGAAAACCTTGCCACAATACAAATAGACATTTGCCTTTATAATCATATCACATGCTTCCAAAATCTAAAGTTACATGTACAAAAAAGCCCATATTCTTGAAGAAAACAGACATTTCATGTACTTTCCATCATAAAGAAGTAAAAAACCAATAAAACCATACCAAGAATATATAAAACCAAATACATTCACAATAACATTTATCTAAAAAAATTCAAAGGAAAAGCAGAAATAAGGTATATACAGTAAGTGATTTAGAGTAAGTAATTTAAAAGCAAAAGTACAGGTAACATTAAACAATTACAAATCTTTCAGACTAACTTCTCTGGGGTCAATGTAAGAAAGAGATACACAAGATGGGACAGAACACAAGAGCACTAGACTGATAATTTCTTTTACAGTATAATTTCTTATAAGAAAACATCTTCCAGACTAATGTAGAATCACAGAATATTGCTTTACAAGACTGTGACAACAGATACACTTTCAGTGCTGTAAGACAATTTAACATAAAATATTCAGAAGACATGTCTGAATTAAGAAAAACTTGACATTCACTGTATCTAGCATAAAGAACAAAGTACTTTAATGAAATCAGAAAACATATAGTAATGTTAAGGCTAAAGAAAAGGTTGTTGGGCAACATTAAGAACAGCAAAGCAGCACAGTTCAGATAGCGACAATATGGTCTACATCTGCTAAATTAAACTGTTTTCCAGTGATTATTCAATTAAATGATCAACTTCACAGTATTTTTGTAGGGACAATAAATTAAGTGGACAGCTCAAAATCCATCTGTGGACAGCACACTGAGAATCAATCCAAAGTTATATTAACTGATGAGCTGCCACAAGTAAAACATGCTTAAAGTCAAAAGTTAAACTAAGAAATAAAGAAAAAAAAATCCCAAACTACAAAGTATGTCTTTGTTCTTCACCTCATGCATTTTCTCAAGCATCATCATCTCTTCTGCTTTAATCCTATCATAAATGAATTTCTGAGTCATGGTGAAGCAATAAACAGTAATTACAGGCAATGACTATAAATTACAACGTATAATTTTCTACTGCGTTTAAACACACAGTCTGCCTATACAAGATCACGAGCATATTGATCATAATGTTGAGTCTGACCGGCTCCTAATGACTTAGCAGGCTGGCATTTTGTTGTGAGGACTAGTGGTTTATGCCCCAGAATTTCATCTCATTTTCTTTAAATAAAGGCATAAAATATATCTACCATAAAGTGGATAAAATAACAAAGAAGTCACAGAATCACAGAATCGTAAGGGTTGGAAAGGACCTCGAGAGATCATCGGGTCCAACCCGAATCGGGTCCAGTCTCCAAATTAGAAAAAAAATTCAAGCCTGAAATTGAAACTACAACATACTAATTCTAAGAACATAAATAAAACTGTTCACATATATGAAAGTTTTTTTCCAAGTTTACAACTTGATTGAAAGTAAATTTTCAAATAAAAAAATCAGTGTTACAGCACTCTAGCCAAAATATTAAAGGAGAAAATAAAACTAAATCCTTTATGTTGTTTGCATTGAACCTCAACAGTGGAGCTAGAAACCACTGTGCAGCAGAACTACAAGAGTTGCCATCACAGAAACCTGGTGGGATGACATACAACTGGAGTACTGCAATGGAAGGCTATAAACTCTACAGAGGGGACAGGCAAGGTGGTGGGAGAGCCCTATATGTCAGAGAGTGCTTTGACTGTCTGGAGCTCTGTGATGGTGGTGAAAGGATTAGGTGTTTATGTGTAAGAATCAGCAGGAAGGCCAACAAGGCAGATATCACGGTGATAGTCTGTTACAGACCACCCAACCTGGATGGAGAGACAAAATAAGCAGCTGGAAGAAGTCTCAAGGTTACTAGTCACAGAGAACTTCAAAACTGCTGGAGGTTCCTGGAGTGTGTCGAACAGAACCTGGGGGGGTGGACTCAAATGATCTCTGGAGGTCCCTTCCAACCCCGACAATTCTGTGAACTTCCTGACACAGATGGTGAGGAAGCCAACTAGGGAAGGTGCCCTGCTGGGCCTGTTGTTTGCAAATAGAGAAGGACTTGTGGGTGATGTGATGGGTGGAGGCCATCTTAAGCATAATGATCACGAAAGATGGAGTTTTCAATTCTCAGAGAAATAAAGATGGGAGTCAGCAGAACGGCTGCCTTGGACTTCCGCAGGGCAGACTTTGGCCTGTTTAGGAGCCTGGTTGACAGAGTCCCTTGGGAGGCAGTCCTGAGGTGTACAGGAGTCCAAGAAAGCTGGACATTCTTCAAGAAGGAATTAGTTTAGGTGCAGAAGTACACTCTCCCCATAGGCTGAAAAATGAGCTGGTGAGGAAGACAACTGGGCTGACTGAAGAGAGAGCTTTGGCTGGAACACAAAAGAATAAAAAAAAATGTTTATGAACTTTGGAAGAAGGGGCAGACAACTGAGGATGACAAGGATGTGGTGAAGTTACGCAGGGAGAAAATTAGAAGGATCAAAGCCCAACTAGAACTTGATCTGGCTACTGCCGTAACAGACTACAAAAATGTTTCTATAAATACTTTAGCAAGAACAGGAGGACTAAGGAGATTCTCCAGCCTTCATTGGATGTTGTCCTGGTTTCAGCTAGGATAGAGTTAATTTCTTTCTAGCAGCAGGTGTAATGCCATGTTTGGCAGTTAGGATGAGAGCAGTGCTGAAAAACTACTGATGGTTTAGTTGTTTCCAAGCAAAGGCTTTTCAGTTGTTCATATTGTCCTTTTAATGAGAAGGTGAAGGGTGCCCAGGAAGCTGGGAGGGCACACAGCCAGGACAGGTGACCCAAACTGGCTAAAGAGGGTATTCCATAGCAATTATGTCATGCTCAGCATAAGGGGGGGATGGTGGGGAGGAGGAGCACATGGCTTCAGGACACACAGTTTTTGGGGATGGTCCAGCTTTAGGACAGCTCTGAGCTGTACAGCCAGAGTTGTCTGGTGACAAACTGCATTGTGTAGCACCAGTTTTGTATGTTTTGTTATAAAATTCCTATTATTGTTATCTATCTCTCTGCTGTCCCAGTAACCTGTCCTTGTCCCAACCCATGACATTTGCCTTTGTGTGTTTTTCCTTTCCTCTCTCCCTCTTCCCTCACCCCCCCCCACCCCAGAGAGGCTGCATGGTGCTCACCTGTCAGCTGGGGGCAAAAGCACAACAGACGTAGGAGAAAACACAGTAAGAAAGGATGATGAAAAAGCCTCAATCTAAGAGCACTAGTTCTGTGGGTAACCAGACCCCTGAGCTGGAAGACAGGGGCTGGGAGCAGAATGATGCTCCCATAATCCCAGGGGAAACAGTTAGCAACCTATTACACCATTAGATATACACAGGTCTATAGGGCTGGATGGGATCCACCCCAGGGTACTGAGGGAGAAGGAATTCACCAAGACACTTTCCACTCAACAGTCCTGGGGAGGTTACAGTTGACTGGAGGCTAGCAAACATGAGGCCCATCTACAAGAAGGGCTGGAAGGAGGATCTGGACAGGCTGGATCAATGGGCTGAGGTCAACTGTATGAAGTTCAACAAGGCTCAGTGCTGGGTCCTGCACTAGGGTCACAACAACCCCAGGCAATGCTGCAGGCTTGTGGAAGAGTGGCTGGAAAGCTGCCTCGTGGAAAACGACCAGCGGTGATGGCTGATGTCTGGTTGAATATGAGTGAACAGATTGTAAGCTGGCAGTATATTAGCTGGCAGTGTGTCCGGGTGGCCCAGGCGGCCAACAGCATCCTGGCTTGTGTCAGAAATGGTGTGGCCAGCAGAACTAGTGAAGTGATTGTCTCGCTGTACATAGCACTGGTGAGGCCGCACCTAGAAGGCTGCGTTCAGTTTTGGGCCACTCACTGCAAGACTCACACTGAGTTCCTGGAGCATGTCCAGAGAAGGACAACGAAGCTGGTGAAGTGTCTAGAGCAAAGGTCTGACAAGGAGTGGCTGAGGGAACTGGGGTTTGTCATGAAGAAAATGCAGCTGAGGGGAGACCTTCTCACTCTTTGCAACTACCAGAAAGGAAGGTGTAGCCAGGTGAGTGTTGGTCTCTTCTCTCAAGTACCAAGCAACGGGACAAGAGGAAATGTACCAGGAAAAATGTAAGGGTTGTCAAGCACTGGAACAAGTTGCCTAGAGAAGCGGTGGAGTCACCATCCCTGGAGGTATTTAAGACGTGTAGATGTGGTACTTAGGGACATGGTTTAGTGGTGGGTACTAGGTTAATATTTGGACTGCATGATCTTAAAGGTATTTTCCAACCTAAATGACTCTATCATTACTATATACCTGTTCTGGCCACGAGCTAGGGCGGTATGTACAGATGTCTTACTGGGGCACGAACAACATAGCCAAGTTACTCCTCTAAATATATGTGACTGGGATATATAAAATGTAAATTTAGTAGTATTTCCATTAAAAATTACCAAATCCTCCCTTAGATTTTTAGATTACCAAAATTTTAAGGCTTAATCAAGGAACCATACCAAATATGCTAGCTAAGCAAATAGCTCCTGCTTTCTTTGCTTCTTTTTTCTCTCTAAATATCTTCTTTCTTGCTTATTTATTTACTCATGGACTCTGAACAATGAGCCTTTGCTCCATCTACTGAATTGTTTGTTTTACAGCTTCATATTTAATACTCCAGTCAAAATAGTGATTTTCTTTTAAAAAATAAAATTTACCAGTACCTTTTCCTCTAATTTTTTGCACATTGTAATTTACTAATAATTCCTCACTTCCTTTGGAAAAGTCACATTCTCTTCTACACAACACGTCCTATCCAGAGTAAGTGCTTTAATGAAAACTGCTTCAATACTCGTTGCACAATCTTTATCCAGAACCTGATTATTAAGGGTTTTATCTTCCTGCTTTGCATACTTACTAGCTTGAAGGTGTTGAAGTATTTCCAGTCTTTCTCTGTGCTACTGATGTAACTTGCACACATTTCATACTACGTAACAAAAGAGAAAGCGTTTATCACACATCAGTAGCTTATGAGAACACTGCGATAAATCCAGGTTCAGTAAGCATTTGTTAGCAAGTTTCTGCTTATGTTAACAAAATTGTGTGTTAGCAAGAATGTGGTCAACTGTTATTTACTCTGATACACATGCTTTTTAAAGTTTAAATTATATCTTGTTCAGTAATGACAATACTTCACAAAATCACCTATGATATGGATGTTATTTTAGGGCGTTGAGCTTAACTTCTTTTATCACAAAGTTGAATTTTACACATATTTTTTTCTACATAAATGTTATTTTCTTCTAACTGCTGTAAATGAGCAGATTGTTAGAGAGTTGCTGACAGAACTTGCTAGACTTCATAATGCTAGGGTAAAACTATTTCCCTTAAACTCACACATTCTCATCTTTCATTTGTGTAGAGTTTTACTTACATTGCCAATACCTGATGTAAAACTCATTATAGCATGAAAACTCTGTGGAAAAAGAATGATTTTTACTGCCTGTAAAATGTTTAAAATGTAGAAGAATTTTAGGCATTCTAGTGTTTCTGAAATATGAAATAAATATGAAAAGAAATGGTGTATGAACTGAATAAAGCAGGGGAAAAAAATCCACTCTTCAGTGAAGAAATATGGCCACACAGAAAAAGTGGTACCAGAAAGAAATGTTAAGGACGTGCATACAAGAAAGCAAAACCAGACAGAATTAAAACCAGCATGCTTCCTGAGTACTCACAAACTCATACGAACAGAGGTCAATAAAAATTATAATAACATCATCTGAATAAAGAGAAGTAAGGAACATACAAGAAAGCAGAGATTACAGTAATAAATTTCAGTTATGGTCTGAAATAGAACTTTTCATGAACTGAGAAGTGGGGCTTTTTAATTATTTCTATTTTTAGGAATTTTGCCATTTTGCACAACAGGGTTTGAACTATTAGTCCATTTTTTTCCCAAACGGTACTTCAGAGATTTATGACTAAGGTATTCATTACAAGCAGAATAGATATGTATTTATATATATGGAATACATACTATCACAGAATCACAGAATCACAGAATTGTAGGGGTTGGAAGGGACCTCGAGAGATCATTGGGTCCAACCCCCCTGCCAAAGCAGGCTCCCTAGCTCATATTGCTCAGATAGGCGTCCAGGCGGGTCTTGAATATCTCCAGTGAAGGAGACTCCACCACCCCCCTGGGCAGCCTATTCCAGTGCTCAGTCACCCTCACTGTGAAAAAGTTCTTCCGCATGTTGGTGTGGAACTTCCTATGCTCCAACTTGCAGCCATTGCCCCTTGTCCTATCCCCACAGACCACTGAAAAGGGGCTGGCTGATTCCCCCTGCATCCCCTGCTTCAGATAATTATAAACTTTGATTAGGTCCCCCCTTAGTCTTCTCTTCTCAAGGCTGAACAGTCCCAGCTTACTCAGCCTTTCCTCATAGGGGAGATGCTCTAGGCCCTTAATCATCTTCGTAGCCCTTCTTTGGACTCTTTCCAGGAGATCCCTGTCCTTTTTATACCAAGGAGCCCAGAACTGGACACAATACTCCAGGTGGGGCCTGACCAGGGCAGAGTAGAGAGGGAGGATCACCTCCTTTGACCTGCTGGCTACACTCCTCCTGATGCATCCCAGGATCCCATTGGCTCTCTTGGCCACCGAGGCACACTGCTGGCTCATGGCCAACCTGTCATCTACCAGGACCCCCACGTCCTTCTCCACTGAGCTCTTCTCCAGCAGGTCATCCCCCAGCCTGTACTGATACAAACAGTTGTTCCTTCCCAGGTGCAAGACTTTACACTTGCTTTTGTTGAACTTCATCTGGTTTCTCACTGCCCAGCTCTCCAGCCTGTCCAGGTCTCTCTGGATGGCAGCGCAGTGCTCCTGACTGTCTCGAATACTAGGATAAACAAGGTTCACAACAGGAGTATGACAGCATAGTATCTACAGTTCCCATAAATTCTTGATACATAAAAGGACAATACATGCAAAAGAAATCAAATCATTTGGAATTTTACCTTATCTCAATTCTCCCTTTTTATGCTTTAATTCTGAATACAACCCTAGAAACTGAGAGGTGTTTCAACTACATTAAACTGGTGAAGAGACAATTCTGTGACATGGCATCAGTAAGACAGGTAAGGCATAATATTGTGATAGAGGATAATAGTAACTTCATCATCAGGGCAACTGGCATGCAGCACTGCCTTGCAGTAGTATTAATTCCTGAAAAAGTCGAAGAGATCCGTTAGAAGTCAGAAGAAGTTTCTGAACAGCATGCTTTAAAGTTAAGGCCAGTGCACCTAAACTGCTTCCCCAATTAATCCGGCCCATTATGTAGTGAGGGGGTAGGTGAAGTCTCATTAGATTTACAGAATTCCATGAGAATTATCACTGTCTCTTGCTTTTCTACATGTATTTTACTGATTATGACTGAAGACACATTTGAATTAAAACCAAAATGCTCTTTGCTCCAAAGTACTTTTTCCTTAAGTAACATTCATACTACCAAATAGCTCTTGCTAAGGCAAACTGTAATTGCAAACTCTTTATACAGTTTCTACATTTCCATAATTTTTTAATTACATAATTTATGCTTCCATTATTTTCCCTGAACTTCTTGTAATTTACTACCTTGCAAAACACACATTTTTTTCCGTTTGTTAAATTTTCACATTACAGAGTTGTCTCATAAACCATGGCTGAACCTCACCTTAAGGAATCCTCCCTGAAAATGAATGATAAACAATTAAGTCCTCTTCACTATTGAGGATGTCTTCATTATGAACAAAACACAAGCTATAAAATAAATATAGATCATCATATGCAGCTCAAAATTTAAGGAAAAAGACTAACCATATTTAAAAATCTTTGTTGTGTAATACCAAGAGAGACTATAATAAATCACAAAGCTCCTCAAAGCAAAATGTTACAATTATTGAAAAGCTACACCCCCATAGCAGCTGCTGTTCTATATGCTGACGTGCTATACCCCGGATGGAAACATGTACTTTTAAAAGTTTAAAAAAAGGTTGCAAATAGTAATTTACAACATTCTCACAAATTCTGACAAATACAAAAATGAGGGACAACAGAAACAAATTATCTAAATATCAAAAGCTACAAGAAGAAAATCAGTGTTAGTTACTCTATTTCACAAAAAGTCAGCCAGAGATATCTGTAAAGAATGTCATACTCATTCTCTTTGCACAAACCAGTTGATGGATGATAAATTCCAAAGACACGTTTGATGAAGTTGTATTTATATAATTACTCAAATTTCAAAACATGTAATGCAGGAAGTAAATAGTATTAATTTTATTTAGAACTCAGGAAAACATATGTAATTATTTTATTTACATTCACATACGTAAATTTATTGGAAAGGAACTACATTGCAACAGAAGAAAGCAATCACTACTTTTTTATTAGTGATAAAAACACTGAACTTTGTGTTTGCAAAAGAGCTTTCAAAATGACTGGATGTTTGAAAAAATATTTAAAAGCATATGCACACTTGCTTGTACACCCACACATCATCTAAAAATAATTCTTATGAATCTTACAGGTTTCTGTAAATCTGGGTGTCATGAGCCAGATAGGTTTTTGGCTTCTCAAAATGAAGCAAGAATTCTACTCAAGTTTATACTAAACCTTCAAATCTTCTGCTGAATATAATTTCAAATAAGAAATTCTACCAGCAACTTACTAGTTCTTTTATAAGAAAATGAGTATCCATGGCTATAACTGCAGTTGAAATAGCTGTTTTGAATGATACAGCCTGAGCATCTATATTTGGTATTGTAAAATAGAAGCAAGGATACGGTGAGAGGTAAAACAAGCGAAAGGGCAGAATGGGCTTTACTGTCAGCAGTAATCAGAAGAGAAATGATGTGGCATGTCACCTCTTTACTGACATGGAAGGCAGGTCTACCTGAGTATATATGTATGCTAATGCTACTTCAAACTCAATGATTTTTCAGAGGAGGCAGGGAAAAAAATGGTGCATTCTGGATATTGTTAATGATTCAATCTAAGAAATACTGCTACTGTGCTGCTAAGAAGGAACTGTCCTTAATAATTTCTTTGGGAGCATTTATTCTGCATGAAAAACTAAACACACTGACAGCTACCTGATGCTAAGGGAAGGAAGCAGAACCCAAGGGCAGAAAAATATGTCCCAGACTTGGAACATAAATTTTGTAAGATAAATTAGAACTTATATCGTAGCTTCAGAATAAGTCACAAGATACATATGAACAAAGGGACAATTATGCAAATTTAGGGATAGATGATCAATGGTTTCCCAAGATACTTGCCAAAAAGTTACTACATGTAGTCCTACTTTTTTTTTTTTTTCAAAGCTGGCATATTTACAAGCTCTTTCTTTTTGGCATACCTGACAGTCCAACCACAACTTTTCTTGGTTTTAATTTTAAATCTCATTCACACATTTCCCTGGGATAGAGCAAGACATCTACCATCCCTTTGGGGAAGGAATTTCAAACCTGTAATTTGCAAAAGCACTAAGCATGGTAACAGCACTAAGCTGTGCCAAAACACTGGCATGTGCCAAACAGTTTACAAAGTACTTGTACAAAAGGAACAGCTGAACAGCTAAAAAGGGATAAACTCTTGCCATTGAACACACAGAGCAATTCTAATGGTTGCTACCATCTCTTGGGAGAGTAAGGAAAAAAGACAATGAACAGAGTCACTACAGTACAAATCTGACAAAACACGTAATTCAGAATGTGTAAAAACTACTTTGAAAAGAGAATATGTATATGAGCCTTGGTAGGAAAGAAGGATTAGAGCAGCAGATGAAAGTGTGAAGACCAGAAGAATATGAAGAAGGAAATGGAAACATATGGGTAAGAATAATTCGTATTGCAGGACTGAGTAAGAATCAATGGAGCATAAAGAGTTGGAAATGGGAATAAGTGATGGGACTGTGTTGTGGTTTTGTGTGGGAAGGTTCTGGTGGAGAAGGCGGGGCTACAGGGGTGGCTTCTGTGAGAAGCAACGAGAAGCTTCCCCTAGGCCAGACAAACACCAGCTGGCTCAAGGCTGGACCTGCTGCTGACCCAAACTGAGCCCATCAGCAAAAGTCACAGCGCCTCTGGGAATCATATATAGGAGAAAACCAAACCCACAAGCGCCCGCTTTTTTCCACCAGAGAAAGGAGTGAGAAGATGTAAGAAACTCTGCAGAGACTAAGGTCAGTGAAGAAGAGGGGGAGGAGGCACTCCAGGTGTCAGAGAGATTCCCCTCCAGCCTTTGATGACCATGATGGAGCACGTTGTCCCCCCACAGACCATGGAAGATGATGGGGAGCAGAGATCCCACCTGCAGACTGTGGAAAGACCCCACGCAGGAGCAGATGGGGACATGTGGAAGATGCTGTGACCTGCACTGGAGCAAGCTCCTAGCAGGACCTGCAGCCTGTGGAGAGAGAGGCCAATGTTGGAGCAGGTTTGCTGGGGGAACTTGTGACTCCAAGGGGGACCAGACTGGAGCAATCGGGGCCTGAGAGACTGCACTCCACAGAAATGACCAATTTTGGGGCAGCTGGTGAACAGCTGAAGCCCTGTGGGAAAATGAGTCATCTTGGAGAAGCTCATGGAGGACTGTCTCCCGTCGGTGGGACCCCACGGTGCAGCAGGAGAAGAGTGTGAGGAATGACCCTACTGCTAAGAAGGAAAACAATTTGTGAGGAACTGACCAAAACCCCCATTCTTGTCTTCTCCTGTGACACCTCGGGAGAGACAGGGAGAGAAATCATGAATACAAGTTAAGTCTGCTAAGAAGGGAGAGGTGGGGGGAGGTGTCTTAAGATTTGGTTGTACTTCTCACTCTGTGTGTAGTGTAACAAATTAAATGTTTGGGGTTTTTTAAATTCTGTGTTGAGTCTGCTTTGCCCAAGATGCTAATGAGGAATGATCTCTCCTTGCCCTTATCTCGACTCCTAAACCTCTCAATATATATTTTCTCTCCTGTCCAACTGAAAAGGGGAGTGATACGGTGGCTTTGGTGGGTGTCTGGCCTCCAGTCAGGATCAAACCACCACAGACTGCCAGACAAAATCAGAGGCAGAGTAGCACACTGTTTCAGTTTCTTAGTACAGGTTGGAATATAGACCATTTGATGTTGTATGAAGTGATCCATCAGTAATAGCAATGCAGTCAGTTTGCCACCATACAAGGCCCTAGAATTTATAATTTCTGTCATTTCTTCAAAATGCTTTTTTATGACACAGCTTAAAGCATGAATAGTTGGATGGCTTTTCAGCCTCTTTTACTAGTGCATGTGTTCAGTCATTCCATATAAAATATTTTTTTTTTACAGAGTGTCCCTTATTTTAAGGCAAACTGTTTACTCCCATTTAAATCTATTCAGATTGCATATAGTACCCCCCCAAACCGTTTATGAATAAGACAAAGATATTGGTATACAAAACTGTATTTCAGTAGCCATTAAGCATAAACACAACATTATTCCTGTCATTATCAGCAACTCTGATGTCCAAGAAAAAAAAGAATTCTACTGCAAATTATCCTCAAAACAAATTTATTCTGCATAAGATGAGAGACACATGCAACTTAAAAGATAAAATGTTATTGTTGAAAAGAAAGTTTACACATATCCTCTCCTTATAAAATTAAATCCTGTGTATTAGCATTATCATGACATGATTTATCATTAATTTACTGTTAAAAGGAGCAACTGGGAACGTTTTTCCCTTGTCTAGCCACATCAACATCACTTTATTTTTTAAAAACTATTTACATCATCACTTTTACCCTAATTAGCTAACAACTGCTGTGGATTAAAGAACAATTGTGAAAGCCTAATGTTCTACTAAGAACATTTGCAATGTATGGTATGTTTGACTCCTATTCAACATAATGAGAAAGAACAGGTATCCAAGGCTTTTAAGTGCTGGCATTAGTAGCAAGGACGCTAGCCAAATTCCAGATCACTTAGTTACATTGTGCTTACTCGCATTCTCTCCCCACTCCTGAATAGGCACACTATTCTTCACTTTATACCTTAAAAATATAATTGAACAGAATTGTTAGTACACAATAGCTGTCCTATTAGTAAAAGAAAAAGCACTTGCATTTGAAAAATAGCCAAAATGATTCTCGTGACATTGCATACAGGCTTTAATAATGCTATAGTGAAAGAACATACCAAGAAGCACAGTTAATGAACATTTACTGAATGATACAGATAAAATACTAACTGATGTTAGCCTTGTGAGTATTGCAAATACTATTAAAGATATATCAGGCCATTGTATGTAAAGTAATGCATCCATAAAATTATAACTGTCTGGAAGTCTGTTTTTCTTAACTTGATTTGTATCTTGCAGAAATGCTATGCCAGAAACAGAATTCAACTGTGCATGGAAAAAATTCAACTGATTGGAGACAACTTTTATAGCATCATAGAATCACAGAATGTGTTAGGTTGGAAGGGACCTTTAAAGGTCATCTACTCCAACCCCCCTGCAGTAAGCAGGGACACCTTTAACTAGATCAGGTGGCTCAGAGCCCCATCAAGCCTGACCTTGAGTACCTCCAGGGATGCGGCCTCCACCACCTCTCTGGACAACTGTTCAAATCATCCACCATGGTCATATTGAAGAATTTTTTCCTAATATCCAACCTAAATCTCCCCTTTTTCAGTTTAAAACCAGTATCCCCTGTCCTACTGCTACATGCCATGATGAACAGTTCTCCCCCAGCTTTCTTTAGGCATCTTTCAGGTACTGGAAGGCTGCTCTAAGGTCCCCCTGGAGCCTTCTCTTCTCCAGGCTGAACAAGCCCAACTCTCTCAGTCTCCTGTCTTCACAAGAGAGGTGCTCAAGTGCCTTGATCATTTTTGTGGGCCTCCTGTGGATGTGCTCCCACAGGTCTATGTCCTTTTTGAGTTGAGGGCTCCAAAGCTGGACACAGTACTCCAGGTAAGGTATCACCAGAGCAGAGTGAATATACATCGACACCACGTGCAAAACCATTTTATGCATGAAAGAATGACTGCAAGAAAAACATTAATGTAATTTAGGTTCTAACTGTATTATGACATGGCTGTGTGTGTATATGTGGGTAATTTTTGGGATCGTGTCAGCTGTCCTGGCTCTGGTCTCCCAGCTGCCTGTGTACCTGGCAGAGTGTGGGAAACGTGAAAAGTCCTTAGCTTGGTGTAGACTTTACAACTACCCAGTAATAACTAAAACTTCAGTGTGTTATCAACATTATTCTCCTTCTAAGTCCAAAACACAGCATTGAACCAGGTGCTAGAAATTATTTGATATAAAATTAACTCTATCCCAACTGAAACCAAGACAGCATAATTTATAGCAGCTACTGGTGTGCTGCAGAGGTCTGTACTTTGTTTGGTCTTATTCAACATATCCATCAAGGACATCTTCATCAATCTCAGCTGAAAACAGGACAATTTACCATACAGATATTAAAGGAAAGAATCACTAATGAAAAGGAAAATAAACTATTAAGAAAAATGAGATGCTCAAAAATGGGTAATCAATTCAGTGGCATCACAGTAACCTCTTTAAAATAAATCTGTCTTTAATTTCCCATTCTTTTGTTTCATTTGGTTAAAGCTGTATCTACATGTGAGTCTCTAATTTCCCTGTAATTTACTGACATGTATGTACTCGTTCAGACAGGCTCTAATGAGTTTCTACTTCCTTTTCTTTTGCTTGTGTGAATTTTCATTTTGTCATAAAAGTGAATTACAGTTCTGTGCAATGGGTTACATTATCTTCTTCCTTACTTGGTTCCCAGTATGTAAAATAAAACTTCAGGAGCCATAACACTATACTAGTTCCTCATACTGGAATAATTTTTACTCTGTTTCTCTTTCACAGTATCAGAACTTCTCTACAGTTCTCTTCACTTGTCTAACCCACTGAAGAGAGAGACTGATTTTATTCAAGTTGAGCTTACACACTAAAAATCCACCTCACAGCACAGAAAATGATGCATCCAGTTACAGTAGTTTCCTATATCTGGATGCATCTGGAACTTTCCAGACTGCATCATGCATTCTCAGCAACATCTGAACACAGGTGACATACATGTTTAAATTATAGAGACTGTTCAAGTCGTAACTGCAGTTCTTTGATACTGTATTTTAGGTAGCCACAATAGCACTGCAAAGTATTTATTCTACAATTACTTAAAGCAAAGGATTTTTCTTTTTTTTACAGTATTTGTACAGCACACACCTTAGCATTCTGCATGCTGATAGTAAAAAGAGCAGAATATGCCACAGGAACCACTGTTCCTCCACAGATACACAACCCCTCAAGGCCAATACAGGGAAGGAGAGAGAATAAAGATGGACAGTAAATGTACACATAAAATACATCTATTATACAGCTATTGGACTCAAGATAGCACTTGAAACATCAGTTCACCCTGCAAGACTGTTCTTGTTTAAAAATAACAGAACTACTACAGCACTCAAAGCCATGTGCTGAGAATGCAGCTTCCAACCACATAAAACAATGTACTTCACATAATGAAGGGTTCATATAAAGCCAGGTTAAGCTGTGCAACTCATTGCCACAGATATGTTAAACATCTACATTGATACAAAACTGCCTGCTTGCCTTCGAGGAATGAAAAGTTAATTGTAGTAGCTTATGAGGATACATAAAGTCCTTCACCACAATCAGTGCTGCCTAGAAGAATGTTCTGTAGGGCAGCTTAGTATATGCTAACAGGTCATAGTAACACATGGTCTGAATCAATACAGCTGCTGTCTTGCAGGAAAAGAGAAACCCAGAGTAGAAGTCGGGACAGGGTTCTAAAGTCACGGTGTTCTAAATGTCAGCATGACCACTGGAACTGAGAGATGTTCCTAGCAAACAAGTACGGATATGTGCGGTGAGCACAAACCTCAAGATGATGGGTTTTTGTTTAGGGCTCGATCCTCTTCTATCCTCGATCCAGAGGTGAGAAGAGGAGAGTATCTGTGCAGGATAAATATAGTTGAAACTATGTTTCTGTTGCAGTTTTGCATGGCTGGGTTCTGGCAGAGAAGGGGGCTGCAGGGTGGTTTCTGCAAGAAGCAGCCAGAAGCTCTCTGCAGCCCCACAGAGCAAACACCAGCCGGCTCAAGGCCAGACCCTCTGCTGACCAAAGCCGAGCCCATCAGCAACGGTCACAGCACCTCTGGGAGTCACATCTGTGAGAAAAAACCCACAAGCAGCTGCTTTTTGCCCCCAGAGGAGGGAGTGAGAAGATGTAAGGAACTGTGCAGGAACCAAGGCCAGGGAAGGGGGGGGAGGAGGCGCCCCAGGTGCTGGAGGGAAAGATGCCGCTGCAGCCCCTGGAGAAACCCAGGGTGGAGCGGGGGGTCCCCCCGCAGCCCATGGAAAAGGCTGAGACTCCACCTGCAGCCCATTAAGAGGCCCCACGCTGGAGCAGGGGGAGACATGGAGAAGACGCTGTGACCCATGCTGGAGCCAGATTCTGCCAGCATTTGCAGCCTATGGAGAGAGATGGAGACACAGAGATGAACAAGAGAAAGAGATATCCACCAGGTTTGCTGTGGGGGCTTGTGACCCTGTAGGGGACCAGGTTGCAGCAGGCTGGGTCTGAGAGACATTCTATGATTTGTGACTTCATCCCATAGAAGTGACTCATGCTGGGGCAGCTGGTGAAGAGCTGAAGCCCCATACGAAAGGACTCACACTGGAGAAGTTCATGAAGGACTGTCTCTCATGGGTGGGACCCACAGTGCAGTACAGAAAAGGTTGAGGAATGCTGCCCCCCCTCTCCACCCGGCTAAGAAGGAGAACATGGCATGAGGAACTGACCCAAACGCCCATTCCTCCAGTCCCTGCCCCTCCCCGTGCCACAATGAGGGGGAAGAAGGGAGCGAAATCATGACTACAGTGCAGTCTGCTAAGAAGGGAGGGGTGGGGGGAAGCGCTTTAAGATCTGGTGGCACTTCTCATTACCTGACTCTGGTGTCACTGGGGGTGCAGGGCAGTGTCATGAATTAGAGAGTTTTCTTTCCTTTATTCCGTGTTGAGTCTGTTTTGCCCATGACACTAATTGTGGAATGATCTTTCCCTGTCCTTACCTCGACTCTTAAGCCTCTCAATACATATTTTCTCTCCTGTCCAGCTGAAAAGGGGAGTGAGAAAGCAACTTTGGTGGGCATCTGGCCTCCAGCCAGGGTCAAATCACTACAGTTTCAAAGAAGGCATGATAATTTGATCACAACAGAGGGAATAAAGAACCTTAACTAAAATGAATAATCAAACTAGAGAGGGAAAGGGAGAAAAATAAAGCCCTATGAGAAGCGGAGGCTATTGAGCCTCCATGTAACTTCCCAGGAAAGATAAGGCAAGCAAACAATAAAGAACATAAAATTGAAAAAAAAAACCCCAACAACTTAACTATGCTTTCCAAAGAATCTTAATGATGCAGCAACAGTATGAAGCAAAAAAAAGTAAACTTCTGAACCCATACATTCTTTAATTACTCTGTATCAGTTTAGTGGTACAATTGTCTGCATGGAATCAATCTAAAAGCAATTTAATTTAAGAATTCAGGTACTTCTCCATTTGAATTTTCTTAATCTTGGTTGTATGAAGACAAAATCATTCTTCCTAATTAACTCCCCTTTCGGTTTAGTATATTGAACATTTGAAGTATTTTCATTGTTCTTTTGTGATTGAAGCTTACATTTATGGATAATAACTTTAAAAAATGGATGTTGCCCTTTCATTCTTTAGGCATACAACTATTATGTCTATTTTGTTCAAAACTAGCTGTATGAGTGTTTATATCATAAATTCTTTGTTCTTCATAGATGTACTTTCTTTCAGGAGAGTGAAAGGAAATACATGTAATAGACAATCCCTGGCATTTCAATTCTGTGCTCAGCAAATTGCTGTTTGATGTTGATGTCTTATATTTCTTTGACCAATACAACCCATAGGCAATTCTCTCTTTCAAAGTAAGTCCACAGGAAGATGGGTGAATTTTAAAATAAAGACAAGAGTTTCAGCTGAAAAATTCAGATACATTCCACAGTCCAGTACTAGAGCCTAAAAGCCCCATTATCCATATTACAGTGTCTCATGGAAAATCAGTTTGGAATTTCCAGGACTTTCCCAATGGCATTCCTAAAAAGAATTAAGAAATTAACAGAATCTAGAATAAATAGCCTTATTATTTAAAAGTATTGGTATTTTCAGCAAGGGTAGAGTTAGGGGAAAAATTACCTTACTTGTCTGCAAGTATTTTCTTTTAAACACTCTCTGGACTGAGCTTTTACAGTGAAGAATGCACACATTTTTCCAAGTTCTTAAATTCAGAGAAAGAATGAAGTAAAAATTGATTACTGCATTACTCCATCACTGTCAGAATTCTGTAAAAAAGCTTCATCGATTTGTTATGATCTAAGGCAGACTTACATCAAACAGAAAACCACTACTGAATTTAAATGAGTGCAATTTCACACCTTTCTCACAGTTCCAGAGCATCAGAGTAAAATTTTATGTCCACCTCAGCAGACAGAATATTTAAAGAAACCCCACCAAAATTAGCTGTTTAGAAATCAATTGAATAGGTAATGAATTTGAATAAATAATGAATTCTAAAGATAGAGGAAGTACCAGCTTTTCAAAGTCAGGGGTAATGTGGAAAGATAAAAATCAGTTCTGATTTGCATTTTTAAAATCATCATAAACTTCTGTTAATGACAGAGCAGCATTTAAATACGCATAACCATAAATAGATACATATTTATTTCTGGAGCGGAGGAAAAATTTCCATAAGGAAGCTTGTATTTGTTTTTTGCACTCTTCACATAGCAGAAACACCCTCTGATGGTAAATACTCCCACTGCAAACACTATCATTAAAAAAAAAACCCAAACAAGTTCTTTTTCTTGCCCTAAAGCGTATTTTTATATTATAACATATACACAAAACTTTAAGTCTTTGAGGGAATATAAATATTAAACATCTGCCCTGAAAGTACTTCCCCTTTCTTGAAGTTTCCTGTTACTGGATTCATTCATGTGCCGCTAATTCTACAATGACTTTTTCGAGATATAAATGACTGGCCAGTTAAGACATTTACTCTTAAAGAAACCTCAATAATTTATTTTTATTTAAAACACACCCTCTGTAAATAAACAGAGATTTCATCTAAAGACCTGAGGCACAGAATCCATAATATACCAAGTTGTTTGTCACTTGCTAATCACCGCTACTTTTTAAAGTTATCGTTACTTAGTTGTCTGCCTGTTATTAACCACTAGATCTTCTTGTTCCTGTCTTTTATTGATTAAATAACCCTTTAGGATTCTCTATTGCGTACTTGAAACCTCAATTAAACCAACTATAGATGTTTTCCCAAAAACGGAAATTGGCCAATTCGAATTCCTAGGGTGTACATCGGGCTTTCCAGATGTAGTTCCCTTCCGTATGGTCTGCATGTCTGTCACACGCGCTTCAAAACGGGGGCACTGAAACGACGCACGATTATTTCAGCGTGATCCCAGACCAAGGATGACCTAATGCAAGCAGAAGCCGAGCGAATACCAGCATCGCTGGGGCTTGTTTCCAGCCAAGCTCCCATCCCCACTCTGGCTCACGCAGAGCTGCGCGGGCGGCTGCATTGGCACACAAATGCCCCCGGGACTCCTTGCACAATCACCCCTGTAAATGCTTGGCATTGGTTTGAACTGACAGAGCTTTCTTTTTCCTCAACAGCTTTTGCTCTCCCTTTCACACGGTACCCACGTAGTAACTGGCGCGGGTACGTGAAGCGACTCGGGAAAATCCCCCCCCAAGCCGGGATTCTGGATTCCCCGGCAGCGCCCCCAGCCCCACGCCGCCCGTGCGACCACACGCAGCAAGGGGCGGCCGAAGGCTGGGGCGGAACGGGGAAGTAGCGACCGAAGCACGCACTGAACGAGCAGCTACACACGCGGCCACGCAGCGAGGAGGAGGCTGCTGGAGCACGCCAGGAGCGGGGCTGAGCCGGCGCGGACAGACCTCACAGGAAGCGCCAGAGGATTAAGAGCGACAGGGGCTACTGACCACCTGTGCCCGGCTAAAAGGATCCTGCTGCACCCCAGCCACGAGCTCGCTTGTGCTCCGCCACCGTCGCCCCCTCCTCCTCCTTCAGCCCGCGGGCAGCCCCGCGCTCGGCGAAGGACGGACTCCCGCCCCGCCCGCTCAACGCCTTAGCGCCCCGCCGGGAGAGGGGGCGTTAAGCCGGACAGCGGCCCGGCCCTGGCCACCCGCAGCGGCGGCCAAGGAGGCGGACACACCTCCTCCTCGCGGCGCGCTCACCTTCCTCCTCGTCTCCCCGCCCCGGCCACACCCGCGGCCCCGCCCTCCGGCGCCTGCGCAGCCGCCGCGGAGCCCCGCGCCCTCCTGGGGGTTGATCGCCGCGGCGGGCGGGGACGCTTTCCTTTCCTCCACTGCGCATGCGCCCGAGCCGGTCGTCGTGGCAACGGGACGCGGTGGCAGGCGGTCGTGAGGGCCGCCGCCGCCTGCCATGTCCGAGATTTTGTGCGAGTGGCTGAACGAGGAGGTGAAGCTCTCCCGGCGCGTGGGTGAGTGGGGGCACCGCGGCATTGGGAGGGGGTAGGGGCTTGGGTGGGGGGGGTCAGTAAGCTGGCCTGTGCGCTGCGCCGGGCCCGCAGAGTCAGACCTTCTTTCCGCCGAGGGATTGAAGGGGTTCCCGGGCGCCAACTCCCGCTGACCGGCCGGCCCCTCGCACCCAGGTACCTCCCCAGGTACGCCCGCAGCCTGCGTGTGCCAGGCTGTGTTTTTCGAGGTGAAGCTGACTTCCCTCTAAGCACAAGTGCTCCCAGAAGGTACGACGAGCTCAAGCTTCACCTGCTAATAAGGACTCCGGAGGATAAAGACACTTTAATGTGTTTGCAAAGCAGTGCTTTGCTTCAGGTGGCAGGTGTTGTGCTGGCTTTGGGGAGGCGTTTGTTCTGCAACAACGGGGAAGCGACTTTCCATGGAAAAGTGGCACGTTAGATCTAGTTTGGCTTTCATTTCTGTTTCTTTTTTTACAGAGAGTTTAGTTACTACCATTTATAAATATTGCCATGGTCCTAACGACAGCTATGGCAACGTTCACTTTTTAGCACTGACAGCGAGAATTGAATGACCACCTACAGCTTATGTTGTGATATAGCTACTTTGGAAACAGATTCATTTGTGATTTGAAAACTAGTTACCGCTAGACTAGACTCCTAGGATTCCTTTGAATTATTTAATAAAGTTCAGCCTTAAATTTGTTATAAAATGACAACACATTTTATTAAGATTATGCATTGTTGAAATCATCTTAATTGTTTATTAAAACAATAAAAAAATAAACTTAGTTCCAGGGTCGTTTTCAGAAGAGTTTTCTACTGGCTACCTCCTAGGAGAACTTCTACACAAATACGGTCTTCAGGATGACTTTAATCAATTTTCTCAGAGCAGGTTAGTATGTATGGATTACATGTCTTTTACAGAAACTGGTCAAAATATTTGTTTGTTAGGATTATCTAATGCAGAATGGGAAAGATATATAGAATTTACCTAGATTTGCTACATTTATTAGTAAGTCAAAAGCTGCTTGTATTTGATACATGGATTTCCTTGGTATTTGCAGAGACATTGATCATACTATTTCATGGAGATTATGCATTTTAACTCTAACTCAGGTAGTTACATTAGCAGGCTAGTTCAAAAGTTCAACCAACCCTTCGAGGATGTCTCTAAGTTTGAAGATACTGACACTATCCTGTGAGCTATGTGAAGCAAGGAATTCAGGTGTTAGGTGTGGTGCATCTTTGCTAAAATGAAAAAGCTGGACATGCATTGTGAGACTCTGAGTGAAGCGCTGGCAGAAGATTTATATAAAAACTTACAAGTTTACAAGTAAGCTGGTGTAATATCTACAATGAAGAATTAAAAAAAACCCCAACCAAACCCCAAAAAACAATTATGAAATTTAAAAATATTCTGCAGATCTGTGATATTTGGTATGTTCATGATGCAGTTCATGTCTTTTCTTTGCTTATGCCCCACGTTAGCAAAAGGTAGACCTTGGTACACATATATATCAAGTATGCCAGGCTGTACATCCTCTTCCTGTTTCTTCTGAACTTCTTTTTTAAGTTCTTGCACTTCCCATTCATTTATACCCTTTCCAAGTCTCACCGTCTTGTAGGCAAACAGCTTGAGCACAGCTAACAGAGGCAGCCACCAAACAGCACTTTGCACAGCAGCTTTTGGACTCTACTTCTAGATCTTTGGGATTTTTGGGTTCATTGGAGAACTCCTGACAGCTCTTCAGGGACTTTCAGGGTGTCTACTGATGAGAAAGGATAGCTTAAGGAGACTTCTAGCAATTAACAAGTTCTGTCAGTTCTCAATAAAAGGGTGCTTTGAGCTGTTGTCTCCAGCTGGCTTCTGATTAAGGAGGTGGAAATAGTGAAGATTCAGTTCAGCAGGGGCAAGGAAAGCTTGAAGGCTGTGCTGAGACAGTGGTGTATTTGTGCTCAGCAAAGGTGGTGATGTGTGACTGGACATAATCTCTAGTACTCAGTGCAGCAACTATTCAACACCAGAGGCCTCAACTCAGATTGCTTTCAAGAGAAACAAGGTGATTCTCCATGTCTCAGGCTATAGAGAATGCTGATTCTTTATCAAGCCTTGGGAAGGGAGAGGTGATGGCTGTGCTTACACAGATATATGCATGTGAAGGATCTGTGTCACCAAGTAAAAATTCCACAGAAGGAGGTCAGTAGACTGTTCATCATCACAGATGATGAAAAGAAGGTTGACTGGAGCTTCTTGATAAGGTTCTGCAGGTACAGGAACCTAAGCCTGCAGCTGCACTGAGGAGAGGCAGGCAGAATTTGTGCTTATTGAGTGAGAAAAGGAAATGACTGGCAAATTGTGACTTCTGGTAAGAAAAGCAAGGTTCCTGCTCCACCTGTTGAACTGGAGCTTCAGAACAGATTCTTTACCCTGGTGGAAGATGAAAGACTGTTACCTTTGTGTGACAAAGCATTTGGGCTGGCTAAGTCTGAACCACACAGGAGCACCAGGAAGAAAAGGTGTGTGATAGTAATGGGACACTTTCTCCTGCTGACCTCATGTGCGAGCTAAGGAGGTTTGCAGCTCCCTGAGGACTCAAGTCCAGAACTGCAGAGGCTTTTCCAGCCCTTGCAGTGTTATCCCTCATGCTGTTTTGTGTGGGCACCAAGGATACTGCCAGAGAGACCTGGAGTTTATCAAGAGTAGCTCTGGCTCTGTAGGCAAATGTCAAAGGTGTTTTTTTCTTTTTCCAATTCTGCTGTTGAAGTGGAAGGGCTCAACATGGAGTAGGTAAATTCTACAGATCAACAAATTATTGTGCAGCTGCTGTTGATAGAAGGATTTTGGGTTTTGTAATCATGGAGTAGAACTGAGACACAGTTGAGTGTGCAGGGATATCTTTAGGAAAGCCCAGCACGAGTCAAAACTCATAAGGAACATGGAGGACAACCAGAAGGGCTTTTACAGGTTTCTCCACAGCAAAAAGAAAGCTATAGAAAACATAAGCCAGCACCAGCTGACTGGAGCACAGAACCTGGGGGTGGGGAGGGGGAAAACAAACAAACCTTATGCAAAACCATAATCAGTGCCTTCTCTGTCTTAGTCTCTACTTGTAAAACTCACACTTGGAAATCCCAAACCCTTGAGACTAGCAGAAAAGTTTGCAGCAAGAAGGACTTGTTCTTGGTAGAGCGGGATCCACTTCAGGAACATTTAACTTAACTGCAAGTATACAAATCCACAGGGCCTGATGGCATATGCACAGCTGTGATGAGGAAGGTCACTGATATCATTGCTAGGCCACTCTCTGTAATCTTTAAAAGGTCCTGGTAACGGGGGGAGATTCTGAGGACTGGAAGAACGCAACTGTTACTCCTCTCTTCAAGGAAAACAAGAAGGAGGAGGAATTGGGGCCTACCAGCCTCATCTCAGTTCCTAGGAACTAATGGAGTAAATAAGCATGGAAATCCTCTCCAACACAACGTTTCCCTACCCCCCACCCCCCTCTCCACTGGACCTGAAGACATTGAAGAATGCGTTGGACAGACAGGACGACATAGCTCTGTGGTGGTAGATATTGCAATCTCTTTCTCCCTCTTTTCTCTGCCAAATAAAGTGACTTGAACCTTGACTCCGTTTTGAATCTTAATTCTGAGAATTGCGAAGATCTGGTCACACTAAAACATCTAGTTGGACATCACTCAGGAGTTAAGCCCAGCCACCCCCAGCCACCCAGAGGGATCTGAGGTCAGTTGTAACACAAGAGGGTTTAACCTTTGCCAAATTAGTCTGTCTGGTTGTGGATTGTGGCAGAGGGTTACTCATCAGTGGTGTACCCCCAGGGCTAAATCTGAAACCAATACTCTTCATTAATGACTGGCATGATGAGACAGTGCACCCCTTAGCAAACTTGCAGACAATACAGAACAAAACTGGAAGGAGTGGTTGATACACAGATGCTTGTGCTGCCATTCAGAGGGACCTTGATGGGCTTAAGAAAAGGACTGGCAGGAATCTCATGAAGTTCAGAAAAGGGAAGTACACCTGGTGAGGAAAGCCCCATGCTCCACTACCAGCTGGAGGCCAAATGTTTTGAAATCAGCTGTGCAGAGAAGGACCTGGAGGCCCCAGAGGAGAACAAGTTGATCATGAGCCAACAATGTGGCCTTGCAGCAAAGAACGCCAACAGCATCCTGGACTACATGAAGAAGATATGGCTCTGGTGAGACCATACCTGGAGTGTGGTGTCCTGTTCAGGACTGCCCAGTACAAGGACATAGATGTACTGGAGCGTAAGAGGTGGAGTCTTCTTCTCTGGAGACATTCAGAACGCCCCTGGATGCGTTCCTGTGTGATTCAGTCTAGGTGATATGGCTCTGGCAGAGGGGTTGGTCTAGACGAACTTTTGAGGTCCCTTCCAAGTCTTAACATTCTGTGAATCTGTGAATGCTAAGGTCTGGGAGTATCTAGCATATGAGAGGCAGGAGGACAGTATGTGGTGTTCTTTAATCCCTGACTTTGTAAATACATATTTTCATGTTTTCAGCTTCCTTCATATTTTTTCTTTTCTAATGATTACTGTCATTGACAATTATCAAGTATTGAGTCAAATGTTTTCTCAATTCCAAGTTATTTCTCCTGCACATTAAAAGTAATTATTACTGTTTAAGTCATTGTATTGTTCTGGGAGCCTGCAAGAACCTATGCCTGCCTAATCTTATTTAATATCTGTAAAGTAATACTTTAAAAATTTGCAGTGCACTATTAAGGAAAAGCTTATTGTTCTTGGATCATTTGGTAGTCTTGCATCAGTTTTATGTGTTTTAGCACAGCCCAAGGCAAGATCATACCTGTTGGGGTGATTATGGGAGAAGTGCAAATTCCTTTTTTAGGATCTGTAGCTGCAGTGTAGAAGACACTAATAGAAAACAGTGTCAGGTCATTGTGAGTAAAAATTCTACTTAATAAGATTTACAGTATTTTAGGATTATGAGTCTGGTTTAAGATATTCTGTCTGATTTTACTACAGAATAAAAGGTAAAATGTGATATCACCACTTAAATCAATGCCTGTGAGGTGATTTCTGACAGTGAATCAATGGCAGAAAACTGTTCAATAATTGTAAATTGTAGTTACATGTAATTATCTAAGAAGTAACTCATGGGCTATTAAAGTGAGAGTAACAGTCTCCTGGACTTTTTTGTCTAGGAATCAGGTGAATAGTGTGTCACCAGAAGGTTTTATGTTGAAATTGAATGTTTTCGTAGACTTGCAGTGTACCTTTGCAGGTCTCAAAAGCTTACTGGTTCACGTGAAGGAACTGTTGTGTCAAGTGATAGAGCTGTATAGAAAGCATGGTGTTCTGATACAGCTTGAAGTTACAGATTTGTTGGATGAAATTTGATGTATTAATTGTGATACATTTATAATTTATTGTTACTGGGTTTTGGCCTGTTTATCTACTAATCTTGAATGTTCCTGTGTGAAAATCTACATATCAAGAGACATACTAATCTGCAATCCACTATTTCAATTCTAAATGTAAATTTTGCTCATTGAGACCACAGTCTTTGTTTTTAATATTACTCCAACCCATGTGTCCATTTCTTTTTATTGGGGAAAAATTATGACAAGGTGTTCTGAGCTTCAGTAGATTACATAGACTTTTTTTTTTTTTTTACAATTTCCTGTGTTATAGCTGGTTAGAGCTCAATTGGATTGAGACTGTTAATATAGAAACTTCATTGTAATTCTTTGGACTTTCTGTGGATAGCTTAAAGTTATCTGTAATTGTGGGTAAACTTTGATGTCAGATGTGCTTTGCATGTGCATGTATTAGGTCTTATATAGCCCAATGTGGTATCTGTTTTCTCTAAAAATTATGCCTGGTAGACCAATCCAGTTACATTTACTGCAGTATAATACCTAAGCCAAAGTGTGTCTCACATTACTTTAAGGAAGACCTCCGGGTTTTTTCCCCGCCCCCTTCTGTCTTGGTATGAGATATATGTCATGACTGTGCTTATTGCAGCAAGCTGGAACTGAAAGTACATTTATGTTCTGATTTTTTGTTGTTGTTGTTGTTTTAAATCATATAGGGTTGCAAATGCAAAACTTAACAATTTTTCTCGCCTGGAGCCCTCGCTTCACCTCCTTGGTGTACAGTTTGATGAGAATGTGGCCCAAGACATAATGACAGGACAGCATGGGGCTGCAACAAAGCTGTTATATGAATTGTATATTGCTTTAGGAAGAAAGAGAAAGGCAAAGCTCACTGGAGTAGCCGTGGAAGCAATGAGACCTGCAGCAACTGCAAAGCTTAAGTCTATTGAAAGTGCTTTGTATCGAGAGGTAAATTACTATGCCTGTTTTGTGTAAATATGTAAGAAAAAAGGTAGCATACTTACATGTGCATCTCGAGCAAGTTGCATGCTTCCCCTCCCCACTTCAAGTCTCTTATTCAAAACCCAGTACTTCAATGGAAAAGAAGCAGTCCTGTACTATGTTGTATAAATAGACAATGGCATTGCATTTTTTATCTGTGACTCATGAGGATAATGATCATCTGTGTTTAGTGTTCCTTTGTCTTCCCTCATTCTGTGTTACCTCTTCTGTTTTTCTCCAGGCTTAAAATACATACAGAAAGAAAGGCTAGTAGCTGTTCCGCAGCTGCCTTTTTACTCATTTGATCAGTACAGATTGCAGACTGCATTGCAGTCTAGGTATCAACTTGTACTGATTTCCCCTCCAGGAAATGCGTTTATAACTCTGTTGAGCTTTGTGCCACAGTGGTTTGATTCCTTATGTTGCATGTCTCTCCATATACTTATACTACACTCCAGCCTGTAATAACCATATGCTGAATGATGGGATGAAGAAAAAAAGGAAGAAGAGAGTGTCTAAGAGGAAATCAGTATCAATGTAGTGATAGTGTTAAGGATGTTCTTGTCTTCAACAGTAGTGGTCAGCGTGTGCAGACAATAATTAGTCATCAGGATGAACAATGTTTAGGAAGCTAAATATTGTGAGTGAACAAGTTCAGCTGAGTGAAATGTCACATTTTTTTTCTGGCATGCTTCCTGAAAAATAGTTTACAAGCAGAAAGTTTACCAACAAGTGCAAGGATAGTATCAAACAGTTGAAAAATCCCTTCCCCTATATGCAGATAGCTTAAAGATAAAACATCTGAGAGTAGGTCCTGTCAATAGATAGGTTCAGAGTGACATTTGAATCATACAATAATTGAAGTTGGAATGGGCCTCTGGAAGTCACTTAATTGATGCCTCTGCTCTAAGCAGAGTAACTAGGCTAGGGCAGGTTGCTCAGGACCAGGATTTTTATCTCCAGAGACTGAGAGTTCACCACCTGTCTGGGCAAGATCTTTATTACCCTTTCAGTATTCCATTCTTTTTTTCCTTATCTTTTTTTTTTTTTTTCCCCTAATGTTTAAGTTGAATTTCCTGCATTTCAGTTTGAATGTAATCTAACAGCTCATTTGGAAGGGACCTACAATAATCATCTAGTCCAATTACCTGACCACATCAGGGCTGACCAAAAGTTAAAGTGTGTGGTTAAGGGCATTGTCCAAATGCCTCAAACATTGACAGGCTCAGGGAATTGGCCACTTCCAGGGAAGCCTGTTCCAGTGTGTGACCACTCCCTTGGTAGAGAAATCTTTCCTAATGTTGTTTGTACTTCCTGTGCCACAATGTTGAGACATTCCCATGTGTCCTATGGCTGGATCCTAGGAAGAAAAACCAACACCTCCCACTCCTCTTATTCAGGAAGCTGTAGAGAGCCATGAGATCACCCCTCAGCACCTTATTCTCAAAACTAGACTAGACTAACTTGGTGTTACTCAAATTCAAATCTGCATGTTGTTTTCAGTGGAAGTCCTAGTTCTAGTTTTCTGAAAAATTTTCCACCTTGTTTAGATGTTGTTTTGTGTACATTCATACAGGAAAACACAGTTTTAAATTACTATTGCAAAAGTATAATTTTTTAATAGGCTTCTTACTGTTTCTGAGTCATTATTGCTTGATGTTTAAATCTAGCGTTTGAAAACTTTAATGCCACGTCAGGCTGATTTGCAAATACAGCAGATTTCAGAGCATTTTGAAACAAAATCTAAG